>JAWHQI010000066.1:4223863-4827272 GCA_033032865.1 Dactylorhiza incarnata
TATAACAGTTCAATCAATAAGTCTACTGGTCTAAGTCCGTTTCATATAGTGTCAGGCTACGACCCTAGGAAGCCCATTGATCTTATTCCTATCCCGACTGAGTCACGCCCTAGTGAGTCCGCAGAGTCCTTCACACGTCATTTGCATGAGTTGCATGAGTCAGTTAGGCGCAAAATTAATTTAAGCAACGAATATTATAAGGAACAAGCGGATAGACATAAGCGAGAAAAACATTTTCAGATAGGCGAACAGGTGTTGGTGAGAGTCCGCACCGAGAGACTAACTCGAGGGTCTGCTAAGAAGTTAAGCGCAGGCGAATCGGTCCCTATTCAGTCCTGAGACGGATCGGGCCAAATGCTTATGAGCTGGATATTCCTGCGAGCATGGGTATCCACCCCGTGTTCAATGTTGAGGATATGACGCCATACTTTGCACCTCACGAGTACCCTGATCCCCACGTTGGTTTCCCTTCTGAGCCTGCACCACCACGACCCGTTCCCACCACTTGGCCTATACCACCACTGCCCTTTCCCAACACCCAGCCCGCCATTGACCCCAACTTACCCGGGACCTCGTCTCCACAGACTTCTTCTTCGACACTGCCGAATCCACCAGACCTCCTTCCTCGAGCATTGAGCGATGAGCACATCACTGAGATCATTGCGCATGAGTACGTCCCCTCCGTGGATGGCCTTGTGTGCCGCTACCTGGTTCGCTGGCTCCGACGTTCCTTCTCCGACGATACCTGGATTGCTGTTGCAGAGCTTGATCGACTCCCCCTGGACTTCGACTACAGTATGATCATCTCCATTCATCGGAGATGAAGGCTTTTCAGTCGGGGGGAGTTAATGGGGGACCATCTGGCGCAACTCGGCGCAAGGCGGGCCCCACCTTTGTATATTCTCGCAGACGGACTTGACCGAACCGGCGATCCGCCACCGCGGATGCATCCGACTCGTTATTTCGATTCAGTTTCATATATAGCATTATGTATTTCGAGTTTTATTTCTTGTAGTTATGACATCGGAACCGCCGGCCAATCATAGTCGTCGATTCCGGTTGCCCTAACCCTGTTTTCTTATAAATAGAACACTACGACTGCAGAATTTATCATTGCTGAAATTTGGAGGCTTTTCTTCATTTCCGGTGATCCTCTCCGCGGTGCCGACTCCATGGAGCCCCCTTGGTGATGACTCCTTGGGTAAGTATCATTCCTCCTCCTTGTCTCCTCTTCCCCCATCCCTTGCAGCCGCCCCCTTCCTGTCAACCCTGCAGCCGCCACCTTCTCCTCAACCAAACAGCCCGCCAGCCCCCCCCTTTCAAACTCCAGCCGCCCCCTTCCTGTCCACCCTACAGCCGCCGCCTCCTCCACCAAACAGCCCGCCAGCCCCCCCCCCCTTTCAAACTCCAGCTGCCGACCCCCCTACAACCCCTTCCGTCGCCCTCCCTCTCCTCCCAATAGCCGCACGCCGCCACCCTACCAGCATCCCCTGCCGCCAACCCTCCCAGCAACAGCCGCCATCAACCCCCCCCCCCCCCCCCCCCCCCCCGCCATCCCGCCTCCTCTATAGCGCCAGTCCTGTCCGCCCCCTGTTCACCCTGCTGCCCTCAACCTCCAGCCACCTTCCCCACGTGGATCCATCCCCCTCAGCCCCACATCTTCAGATCTGCCCAGATCTGGACGGGACAGTCCAGATCCAGCCCCGCACCACCCTGTTCAGCCCCCTAACCGTCCATACTCGCAGCCAATACACCCCTTTCCGTGGAGCCACCTTTCCCTTACCCAATCTAGTCATCCACCGCCCGGAAACCCTCCTCTCTTCTCCAATGTTCAGATTTGCTGCAACCCTAGTTTATTTTCAGATTTGTGTTGTGTTTTGTATTGGTTAAAGGTGTTAAAACTTTGACATGTTGTGGTTATTTAGTGCTTGATTGGAATTAAAGCTTATTATTATTTGTCTCGTGAGATCTCTAACTGCAGGACGGATTGAATCGCCACGCGCTTTCTCTGGCCCTCCGTGCGGAGGAAAGCCACGCCTTAAGCTTAAAAGAAAATTGTTGCTTTCGCTTATTGACTGAAACTTGTCGTCTTATGTTATTTATTTGCTAATATTAATTCACGCACCTAACTACAAGTGTTGTTGCATTTAGTCATTAAAATATTGCGAGTCTACCTCCATCCTCCACTAGTGTGCATTTAGGAATTCACCCCACAGCCTACCCTACATCAGTTGGTATCAGATGGTGATGAGAGTCTGCCTACACCGTGGAACCACTAAATGCAACAACACTTGTAATGGATCCCTATATTTCAGTCTTTGCTTCATGTCTTCCCAAGTTGAGCCTGATGAAAGCCGTCTTGGTGCGACGCCAAGGTGGGCCCCCTGGTGGGACTCCAGGGTGGCATGCAGGTGTGACGTCTGTCCTGCATCATAAAATAGTTAATGTGAAGACAAGCATACTGCATACTTTATTTAGTCACAGCTCAATAGGAATACTACTTTGAAGACCTGTCAATCAATTTCTCAACAATTGCTAAATCTCCTAGTTCTCAAAGTTAGCAATCCTTACAGTTCCTCGCTGATTAGATTCATCATATTTTTTCGTTGGATGAGCAAAAAATCATGCAATGAAATGTGTGAACGTGTCCTACTAATGGTAATATTCGAAGTAAAAGAATTTAAAAGTGATGAAGAAATGAGGAATCAACGAGGAAGAAGACCCATATCTTGCTTCCACGCAGGGAGGCTTCTAAGATTGCCTGCATCGGCGATGAACTTTCTCTTGCGAGATGAGGTATCTTCCTCCCGCTCAATTGGGGTTCCGTAGAAGACAAATCCTCCTCATCGGACTCCATTAATCGCCTGAATTCGGTCTCCCCACTGAAACCCTACTTAATGAATAAATTAGTGCTGGAGATATCCCGCCGGCGAGAATGCAGGAGCTGCACCGTCGTTCGTGCGAGCAGAAGGAGAAGGGCGCTTGTGGCGGGCGGAATCATGAAATCGGACCTCTTTAGGCCGGAATTAGGAGGGGAGGCAAATTAGGCAAAAACGAACTCTTATGGAACTGAGCCCAATTCCATTAAGGAGCACGGTCTGCCTGGTGCACAAAGCATCCCCGCGCAGCGAGGGTCCGAGGAAGGGTCCCACCACAAGGGTGAAATGTAGGCAAACCTTACCCTGCATTTTTACAAGAAGGTGCTTCCAATTGAGCCCTATTCTATTACCGCCAAAAATTTAGGAGCGCTGAACAACGAAATTGGAATTGACACTTCAATTCTTATTCCTTTCTTCCAATTCCTTCCAAACGAATGAGGCTTAAGTGATGTTCTCCACTTCAGATTGAATATCATCATTATTAATCTGAGGCTCCGTTTGTTTGAGTTTTTTTTTGTTGCATTTTCCAAAAAATACAGATGCATTTTTTACCCGTTTGAATAGTATTTGGAACCACCAATCCCCCTAAAATGTCATTTTACATCTGATTCCAACTGCAGGGAGGGAACTCCATCCAAGAACACTCTTTTATCTTCATCTCTAGTCGCTCCATCTCCAACTACCACCCACCCACCCAAACAGACCCTAAATCTTATTGTATATTAATATTAGATTATTTGAGAAAATTAAATTGTATTAATATTTAAATGATTTATTAATGATGATACTTGCCAAGAAAATTTTAAATCTAAAATTTTACTTTTCTTGTTGAAACTTTAGCACAAAAATCAGTAGGAACAAACTTAAGAAATTTACCCTAAATCCTTAGAGGATTGTGTGAGGCCCCGATTCAGACCTCACAGCAAAATCTATATCTGAGTATCTTTTCAAGCATTCATCGCAGCAAAAATAACATGAGGACAAATAAAATACATAAACAAAACTCATCTTAACCCATACCTTTGCTCGCTTCTCGGTTCGAGTCAGTCTAGCTTTTCTCGGTGCACTCGGGGTCGCGTCCGCTACCTAAAAAAAATAAACCACGACGGGTTTAATCATAAAGAATATGACTAAGTGAGTAACATACCTCTTTAACTGTTGTACAAGCAAACAACAAACGCCAGTAACAATATGCATAATTCTTTCATAGCAGTGTAAAAATGCAGTAAATAAGGAATAACAGATCATGAATAACAGTAACTACAGTATTCGATCTATTCATTAGTTCTCTTGGTTCTTAAAAGTCGTTTTGTTTATTCATATCAAGCTTTTCATCAATTTTCATATCTTTCAGATCATAGCGCATTCAATTCGTTTTCAATTTCTGAATCAGATTTCTCGTTTATCTTTCGTTTTAGTAACTTAGGAAATCATAAAGGTTGTTGTAGATTAATCCCTTCTTGGTCTTCAACGATCTCTTGGCCTTCAACGACCTCTGACCTTCAACGGCCTCAAATAGATCTCAAAAGCATTCCGCCGTAGAGTATTCACACCCCCACTACGGCTACTGGGTTAACCCTTATCATTTCCTATGCATCGATGCAATATTCTTATTCAATCGTATAGTGTTTTTATTCAGACTTTTCTCTCAGAATTTATTTCATCGCTTATTCGTGTTATTGCCAATTTAACATCTTCTGGTGATTCTCATAATTATCAGTGATTCAAAAATTCGAACTATTTCAATTTCATGTCAATGCACAGTCACTAAAATACTTCCTGTATAAAAATCGAATCATACTTATATTGAAAATAATTCAAAGCTATGCATAATTAAAGAAATAAGTACTCACCGCAGCTTTTCCCTTGCCCTTGTCCTTCGAAGGATTCTCGTCGCGTATATCGCCGGATGTCATCCTCTGCAGTATCAAGTAAACCATTTACTTTCGGGTTGCGTCTTACAATAGCTACGTGTAGACGCCCTAAGACGATCACAACTACGACCTCTAGGAGTTGCCTAGGGAAAAAGAAGCTTGGGTGACTCAAATGAAAGCAAAAACTCTTCAAATCAGCCATTCAGCTCATTCAAAATCCCAAGAGAGGTAGTATAAAATACAACCCACTTTAAGGGGCAAAAACATCCCCAATATTGCTGCTATTAACAGCTCCAAGGGCTGCTGAAACAGTAGCCCAAGGGTTGTTAACAGCAGCTCAAATCGAGGTAAAACCCCTTCCAAAATAGCCGGACAACACAAGTAAAATCAGCCAGCAAAAAGGGCAGCCATCAATTGAGTTTCCTCCATCAAAACAACACAAATAGGAGCCCAAACAACACCAAACAGGAACCCCAAACAGCAACCCACAACAAAGATCAACAGCAGTAATCAGAATTTTAACAGGGACATAAGCAGTCGGCAACATAAAAGCAGCCAACAGTCCAAGGAAATAGCATACCCTAGAGCCACATAAATAACACAACAGACCAACACTGGCTCAGCCCAAAACCAGTGACCAAAACAAGGAAATCATCAAAGTTCCCCTATCAGAAACCCTAACCGGCCAACATAGAAATTAAATCCCCCATAACTAAAAACCCTAACTCTTATCCTTTCTAATTTCAGCAGCTAGCAAGAACAAGAAAGTCATCTGTTAAGAAGGAGAAGAGGGGGAAAGGGGGGGGGGGGGGGGGAGCTCACAATAAGGAGGTTCAGCCCAAACAGTCGGCCAAGTCTAAATCCAGTCAACCAACGAGCACCAAACAACACACGAGGAAAGTGGCAGCACAAGAAGAAGAAGGCCACTGCTCTGAACCAGCTCTCCAAACACTATCGAGCATCAAGGAAGGAGAAGAGCAGCAGAATCCCAGCCCGAGAAGCTCCAGGCAGCGGCAAAAACAGAAGTGATCAGGATAGGTCCAGCGACAAAAGAATAAATAGCCGCCCAACAGCAATTCCACCGCCCATCCAAATCCACATCTTCAATAGATATAATTAATAAAATAGATGTATAAGTATTTTAGTAGCATATGAACCGGCCTGCCTAAATGAACCCCAATGCCATACATATAAACCAACATATCAATTCAGCCATTCAATTTTAATAATAAAAAAATTAAACGCAACCCGAAACGAACGTCGTAAAAACATCGAAAATCAAAACTGCAAAACTTAATATGCGACGTCGTATCGACACTGATTTAAATTATTTCATCATCGGGTTAATTATTTTAGTTCTCTTTTGGGTTTATTTAAAAGTTTTGGGCCGTTACAGATTGTTCGGCCATAAATGCTTGTACTTTTAGGTGTTTTCACCCGTCTATTAGTTCTATTATGTTCATTTGGATTCATTTAGGCATTTATGATTTTCCTTTATGTGCATCGCATCATTTTATCATATGAATGATTTACATATAATATTCCTAGAAAACTTACTTTTAATCTTGATCATTATGTGTTTACTACTACTGTTATTTTGAGTTATACAGAATTCAAATGAAGTGATAAAATAATGATTCACCTTTAAAAATGTAACTGCTAGCTGGAAGATAGAAATTTTAAAAATTATAATATTGTTTCAAACCAGTCAATGCCGATCCTAAGCCCGGATGAAAAATGGTGAGGGTTGTGTAACTTGTGTTAGGTAGACGGTCAGCGTAAAATTTAGTCACCCTTATGAATATAGATTTTTTGAGAAATTGTGTTAAAGCTAGGTTGTTCCCCATAAGGAACGCGTCGTATGCTCCGAAAGCGGCGTCTTGGCAAGGACCGCTACATCTCCAGGACTTGGGTGTAGTGTTAAATAGGCAAGAGTCCCCATCGTATGGTCTGAATGCGACGTCTTGGCAAGGACCGTTGCACCTCCAAGAGAACTTAGGTGTTGTGTTAAATATGCAAGAACCCTCACATATTAGGCATCCTAGAAAAGTAGATTATCAACTTAAGTTTGGAAGCTGGAATATAGGTACGTTAACGGGAAAAGTGATGGTAGTAGTGGATACAATGATTAGTAGAAGAATAAATATTTTATGTCTGCAAAATACTAAATGGGTGAGTGAGAAAGCTAAATTTCTAGATAATTCAGGTTTTAAATTATGGTACACAGGAAAAAATAAAACACGCAATGGAGTATGTATAATTGTAGATACTACTTGGAGGGATGGAGTTGTTGGAGTAAGCAGAAAAGTTGATAGAATCTTAGCTCTTAAATTCATCGTAGGAAAGAAAACTATTAGGCTCCGTTCGTTTCGCGAGTTTTGAGAGGAAGGTTTTGGTTTTGGGTATATCAAAGTTAATTTTTTTGTTCGTTTGACATTTTTTAGGATGGAATTGGCATTCACAGAAAACCTATGAGTTTTGGAGAAAGGTGTTTGACCAAAACCAATTCTAGTGTTCGTTTGCTTATTTTAAAAGAGGGGATTGGTTTTGGCCCAAAACCCATGGGTTTTGCTTTTTGAAAAATCCTTCTATGCCCAAAACTTACCTATTTAGATGGGTTTTGGGATAGTTTTGACACTGTTCATCATCATTGTGGCCAGAGTTCATCATCATCATTTTGGCCATAGTAATGATTATGTTTTGGACCCTAGTAATGATTATCCGCAAATTTATTTTTCAAAATTTATTTTTCAAAACCTTCATGCAAAACCATGGGTGCAAACGAACAAATTTTTTTGGTTTTTGACCAAAACCAAAACCTACAAAATTTTGGTTTTTGACCAAAACCAAAACCCTCCGTGTAAAACCCGCGAAACGAACGGAGCCTTAATGTAATTAGTGCTTATGCGCGCCACAAGTAGGATTATGTGAAGCTATTAAAGTACAATTTTGGAAGACTTAGATGATTTGGTAAGAGAAATCCCACAAAGCGAGAAAATTTTCATTGGATGAGACTTAAATGGATATGTAGGGAAGAAAAATATGGATTATACAGATGTTCATGGAGGATTTGGGTATGAAGAAAGAAATGAAGAAGGAAGAACCATTCTAGACTTTGCCATAACACATGAGCTAATTGTGACAAATACGTTCTACATGAAGAGGGAAGAACACTTAATTACGTTTAAGCGCGGGCAAAATAAGTCACAAATTGACTAATTTATGGCTCGCAAAATGGATAAAAAGATTTGTAAGGATTGCAAAGTCATACCAGGAGAAAGTTTGACAACACAACATATGCTAATTTTGTTGGATATGCAAATTAAATATAGTAACTTTAAAAGAAAGACAAAAGTGTTGTCAAAAATTCTGTGGTGGAACTTGAAGAAGGAAAAACGGGTTGCTTTCAAGGCAGCGGTTATAGAACAACTAGTTGATAATCCTTATGTTGATCCTAGTGTCACATGAGAAGTTATGTCTTCTCATTTAAGGATAAGTGGAAAGAATATACTTGGAGAGTCAAAAGGTCGTACGCCCCCACAAAAAGAATCTTGGTGGTGGAAAACGAAGTTTAAGACAAAGTGAGGGCAAAAAGGGTCAGCTACAAAACATTATATGCTTGTAGGAATGATGAAAACTTGACAAAGTATAAAGTCGCGAAGAAAGAAACTAAAAATGCAGTAAGTAAAGCAAGAAGTCAAACTTATGAATTTTTTTACAAACGACTAGATACCAAAGATGGAAACGTGATATATATAAAAATGCTCGAGCTAGAGAGAGGAAGATAAGAGATTTATGCCAAGTTAAATGCATAAAAGATGAAACAGATACGGTTTTGACGGATGATGTGGCTATGAAGAGATGGAAAAGATACTTTTATCAATTATACAATAAAGGAAAAGACAATGAAATGAACCTGAAAGAGTTAAGTAAATCAGAGGAGTATAGAAAATATTTTTTATCGTAAAATTCAAGCATCAAAGATAGATGACGTTCTGAAGAAGATGAAAAATGAAAAGACGATTGGACCAGACGATATACCCATTGATGTATGGAAATGCTTAGGGAGAGAAGAAATTTTATGGCTTACAAATTTCTTCAATAAGATACTGAAGACAAAGAAGATGTCAGACCAATGAAGAGAAAATATTTTGGTACCTTAGTATAAGAATAAAAGAGATATACAAAATTGTGTCAATAACAGAGGAATTAAATTAATGAGTCGTACTATGAAACTATGAGAACGAGTAATAAAGAGAAGAGTTAGACGAGAGACTAGCATCTCAAAGAACCAATTTGGATTCATGCCAGGGAGGTCAACCATGGAAGCTATACATCTCTCGAGGAGACTCATTGACAACTATCGGGAAAGACAAAAAGATTTGCATATGCTGTTTATCGATTTGGAGAAGGCTTATGATAAGGTTCCAAGAGAGGTCTTGTGGAGAGTCTTAGAAAAGAAAGGTGTAAATGTGAAATATTTTGGTACCTTTGTATAAGAATAAAAGAGATATACAAAATTGTGTC
Organism: Dactylorhiza incarnata; assembly: GCA_033032865.1. Classification (NCBI taxonomy): domain Eukaryota; kingdom Viridiplantae; phylum Streptophyta; class Magnoliopsida; order Asparagales; family Orchidaceae; genus Dactylorhiza; species Dactylorhiza incarnata. The sequence continues at coordinate 4,233,144 of JAWHQI010000066.1, forward strand.
AATTACAGGGGAATTAAATTAATGAGTCATACTATGAAACTATGAGAACGAGTAATAGAGAGAAGAGTTAGACGAGAGACTAACATCTCAAAGAACCAATTTGGATTCATGCCAGGGAGGTCAACCATGGAAGCTATACATCTCTTGAGGAGACTCATTGACAACTATCGGGAAAGACAAAAAGATTTGCATATGCTGTTTATCGATTTGGAGAAGGCTTATGATAGGGTTCCAAGAGAGGTCTTGTGGAGAGTCTTAGAAAAGAAAGGTGTAAATGTATCATACATTGACGTAATCAAAGATATGTATACAAATTCAGTGACCAGGGTGAGGACGTTTGAAGGATTAACACAGGAATTCCCTATCATTGTTGGCTTACATCAAGGGTCAGGTTTAAGCCCTTATCTTTTTACCCTTATCTTAGATGAGCTCACCGGACATATCCAACAAGCAATACCTTGGTGTTTATTATTTGCAGATGATATTGTTTTGGTCGATGAGACGCGTGAGGGTGTAAATGCGAAACTTGAATCTTTGCGAGATACTTTAGAAAAGAAGGGTTTTAGGTTGAGCAGGACAAAGGCGGAGTATATAGAGCTTAAATTTAGTAGTGCAAGAAGGTCGGATGACTCCGTCATTAAATTGGGTGACCAAGATATTTCCCGCAGTGAGTGCTTTAAATATTTGGGATCGATAATTCAAAAAGATGGAGGTGTAGATAAAGATGTGATACATATAATCCAAGCAAGTTGGTTGAAGTGGAGAGGCGCGTCTGGGATCTATGTGATCGTAAAGTAGTATTAAAACTTAAAGGCAAGTTTTATCGTACTTGAATTAGACCAGCAATGCTCTACGGTTCTGAGTGTTGGGCAGTGAATGGTGTACATGAGCAAAAAATTGGTGTTGCGGAGGTGAGAATGCTTAGGTGGATGTATGGTCACACGAGACTCGATAAAATTAGGAATGAATGTATCAGGGATAAGACAGGAGTGGCACCAATTGTAGAGAAGATGTGAGAAGCTCGTTTAAGATGGTTCGGACATGTACATAGGAGACCATTAGAGGCACCTGTTAGGCGTTGTGAGAGTTTAGTCACTAGACATGTTAAACGGGGGAGGGGTAGACCAAAAAAGACTTGGAATGAAACTATAAGGAAAGACATGATGTACTTGGGCATTAGTGAGACTATGATTAAAGATAGGGCGCTACAGCGACAGAGGATCCATATAACCGACCCCATTATGGTGGGATAAAGGCTTGAGTGTTGTTATTGTTGTATAATATTGTTTCATGAAACGTTTAAACAATCTCTTGCTTTCTTTTTATTCCACCACCTCCTTCGAGATTCGCATGCAACATATCATCAGGAGATTATCATATTTTCGCGGTGACAAATTCCTGGAAGCTATTCGCTAGAATATTGGTATCCATTATTGATGGTGGTACTATAGTTAATTAACATGCCCATATATCTGTAAAGAATATCTAGGACAACTCATCGGAGTTTGATTTCTTTCTAGATGCAGTTCTGAAAATATATTAACACAAGAATGTATGTTCAAGACCAATCAATGTTTCGAGCTTCAAGGCACACCGTCTGAGTCCACGGTATCCCTTGCCATCATTTACATGGAGGGTTCAATTCTTCATTGGATGTGATGGTTCTGTCAAGTATACCCGACCTTAACTTAGCTAATTTTGAAAGACGAATTGATCACGTGCTACGACGCCCGTCGATCATACAGTTCATTTGAATGCCTTTGCTCTGCGCATGAAACCGACCTTGTCGATTCCTATATTGACAATTGTGGAAATTACTTAGCATGTTCCCTACCGCACAACCTCTTATTACTTGAGCTATTTGATGCGCGATCTCAAGACGCACAACAGAGCTCTCCTTCGCATATACAGACCCACAACATCGTCTCTTGCCATTTGGCAAGTGTGGTTATGGATGACTTTGGGTCTGTTTGGGACAGCTCTGGCGGATTGAGAAGTGATTTTTCAACCACCAGAGCTGTTATTTAGGTGTTTGAAAGAGCTCTCCTAAAGAGCTCTTTGGGAAGTGATTATTTTAAATAGCTCATTTTAGGTCAATTGAAAAATCTGCTTGGAGTCCACTTTCACGTTTTAGGAATCGCTCTCTCACTTTCTGCTTCTTCCCCGATCCCGCCCCGCGATAGGAATCCCGATCCCCCGTCTCCACTCGATCCGCCTCCTCTGGTGACGGCGCCTCTCCTCCGGCGACTGGCGACATCGCAAACCGTGCCCGCCCTGCTGGCTCGACATCGCAAGTCTACCTACTCGTCGACGCCGTCAGTCGTCTTCTTCCCGGACCCGCCGCCGCCGGATTTTCACGACTGGACGTCGGACGCTGGCGCCATCGAAGCTTTGGTATTCTTCCTTCCCCTTCTTGATTTTTCGGTTTCTCTTGGTTTTCCCAACCGAAGAACAATCTTCATGATTCGTTGTTTTTCACGCAGCAGACGAGCAAGGCTGAAGCAAGTAGCAGTTTTGCCGAGCAGCTTCCAAATTATTCACGCGACAGAGTAGTGATCCTCCTTCCCGTGACTGGTATTCCTCCTTTCGGTGTCTGGTATTCCTCTTTCCCGTGATTGGTTTTTTCAATGTATGGAATTTCTGTGCTTATATACACATTAGGAATCCTATCTTTGAACCCATTTGAGAGTCAGCTTTATGTTCGTGAATCTGAATCTGAAATATTGTTAATGTTTTGATTTCATTTAATTGAGTAAATGATTGAATACAAAGAGGATAAATTTAAACAGAATTTTTCGTTTAGAAAAAAACAGCTCCTAAAAAGCTGTTCTACCAAACAGTCTTATTTGAAAAAGCTCTGTTCCATCAGCGCTTATACACAGACTCTCCAAACAGCCTGCAGCTTTTCAAAACAGCTCCTCAAAGAGCTCTGTCTAAAGAGTTCTGTTCAATCAACAGTTTTTCCATCCGCAGCAGCTCTCCCAAACAGACCCTTTGCCAATATTGACACCATATCCTCTTATTGACCGTTCCACCATTAGTCTTCACATCGTCCGGACAACCCCTTATCCAAATTTCAACCCTCCTTTTTGCTTCCAACTTCACCAAACAATTACATTATTCACAACCGACCACCCCCTTAATGACTGTCTGCTATTCCACTTCCCAACACCACCTAATAAATTATCCCACAATGAATTGTAAGAGTTGTGAGCAAATGGTTTTGCTTCACAACTCTTAAAATCATTGGCAGATTTCAAGGCTCTTGAAATTAAGGATAAAATGATTGCTCCTTAGACTACAGGTCAACATCATAGTATAGAATTCTCATTCTATTCAGTGGGTGTAATCATGGGCCCTCACCATGAAGCTTTAGGGTGTCTTTCAAATAATATGGTGGTGTTCATGATCAACAATGATTAGGGCCACAATTTTGTATCACAAGATTTGCTTTTCTCTGCATTCCAGTTCAGGAGGCAACACCATTTTAGATCTCACTGGTGATGGCCGCAAGTCCATGATCAGTGGTTTGACACAAACTTACTCATGATGTTGAGAACTTACTCATGCATGACTGGTTTCTATGCATTCCGCTTGGGATGAATGGTTTCCATCTTGGGGGTTCATGGTCGCGGACACTGGGAGATGTCCGCCTTAATTGGCCAAAGCTATCTTTTGTTTTTGACATGGTCGGGGTCACTCATCAATTCCAGGGTGAAGTTTTTCGTGCTTGTTATCTTGCCACCCTCTAGTTCATTCAGAAAACGACCGAGATGGACTTCTCAGCTCTATTGTGTCCTCTCGCAGTCGAGCCTCTCACTCAAACAACACAACATGAATCCGTAATTATAGACTCTTCTATCGACTCTTATAGAGGTGTTCAGGGAGGTAAAGTCAGTTCCAGGGTAAGGTTTTTCGTTCTTGTTATCCTGCCACCCTCCATTCCATTCAAAAAACGACTGAGCTGGACTTCTCAGCTCTATTGTTGCTACTTGTACTCGAGCCTCTTCACTCGACCACCACCACAATGGAGCCACTATTCTAGACTCTTATGTTTGACTTATATTGAGGTTTTCAGGGAGCCACAAGATTTGCCTCAAGCTCGACCTTCAAATCATTGGATTCTTCTCCAACCAGAGGTAGCTGTCATCTTTGTTCATCCACACCACTACAAGCAAACCCAAAAGTATGTGATAGAGAGTCTTATGAAGGAGATGCTTATGGCAGAGATTATTTAGCCAAGTTCAAACCCTTTCTCTAGTTCTGACTGCCTAGTACACAAGAAGGATGGATGGTGATGTTTATGTCTAGACCATCGCTAGATGAACAACTTGTCTGTTCCCAACAAGTTGTTGATGTCGGTCGTTCAGAAACTACTCGATGAGCTTCATGGAGCCACTATTTTTTCCAAGATCAACTTTTGCTCAGGTTATCATCAGATTGGAGTCCATGCTTCGGATGCTCTCAAGCCGTCCTTTTGGACTCACGACGACTACTATGAGTTCCTCATCATGTTGTTTGGTTTGATGAACTCACATACAACATTCCAATCTACCACGAATGACATTTTTAGATCGTACACCCATAAATTTTTTTTGTACAATATTCTCATTTATAGCTCCACTGGGGAATTTAGACAATTTTGGGCATCTTGGGCCTCTTGGGCCTCTTGGCCCGCCACCACTTGAAGGACAATCCAAAGAATTGTTTTTTTATGGACAACAATTTTGAAGTACTTAGGCTACCTGATCTCAACAAACGATGTTTCCCTGGACATGGCCAGGTTTCAGGCCTAATGTGTTGCCTGCCCCGATTACTGTTCAAGAAGTTCAAGGATTCTTTGCCCTCATGGGATATTATTGTCGTATCATGCGCAGCTACGAGATAATGGGAAGGCCCCTCACCGCCCTTGTCCTCAAGAACTCATCTACTATTTTCATGTGGACTGTCGAGGCCCATGCGGTTTTCTCTCACTTATTATTGTCCTCGGCACTCCCTCGTTTCCGACCTTACTGGATTTCTACAAATCCTTCATCATTGAATTCTTCACTTCCAAGTTCCTACGACTACTTCAAAATCGTTTTCAAATAGGAGGGTCATTCATTAGTCTACTTCAACAAAGATATCTCAAGCCACTCTTCTACTTGTTGTGGAGACACTTCATTATTTGAATGGGCCACCAAAGGTCTTCTTCAGAAGATCATTACCTTTGGCCAATAGTTGTGGATTGCAAAATTGTCAGGATATAAATTCTCCATTGAGTACAAAGCCAGGTGTAATCAACACTACAGTTGATATCGTGTCATGAAAATCTAAGGCGGGCACATTTTCTACGTTCTCATATCCTCAGTGGTTGGATGTCGGAGCGATTCCACTGGAGGTGAGTCGCGACACCCACACCATCATAGTGGATCTTCTTTAGGATCCAACTGCATCCTCCCTTCCACCTGATTGGGTTTCACCTCCGTTGTCGTGGCCATTAAGTGGTCGATGATGCCTCCTGATTGATTCTTCATTGTCTTCATGATTTCCAGACCACTGCCATAGAAGGGCATATAGGTTCATTTCACCTGAATCATTGTTTAGCTGACACCTTGTACTGACGTAACTTAATGAACTTTATTCAACAGTGTATGACCAATTATTTGATGACTACCAGTCCCAGAGAACATCTGTTATGCCCCCGGATGACACGCGCTTTCGAGGATTCAAGTACGCCAGACGACCAAAAGGAGCGCCGGGAAAAGACCGGCCGGTTCAGCCCGCAATTAATTAAATAAGAGAAGGAGGGCTGAACCGAACCGGTTCAGCCCTCACTTGGGGCCGGCCGGCCCTAGGGGGAGAGGGTTCACATAAATACCCATCTCCCCCCTCACATAAATACCCATCTCCCCCCTCTTTTGGGGCTCATGCAAAAACATATTCAGGTATTTTCTTCTTTTGAAACCCTAGTCGTCTTCTTTTTCCTAGATTTCCTCTCTTTTGCTCTAGAACCCTAGCGGTAGCATAACATTTGGTATCAGAGGCTCTTTCCTCCGACCATGGTGACGCGTGCAGGGCTCTCCCATGGCCATGGTGGTGGGGGTGGAGGCGTCGGGCCAGACCCCTCCAGACATTCCAGAGGAGATACAGACACTGCTGTCTCAGTTCGAGGATGTGTTCCGGGAGCCTAAGGGCCTTCCCCCGCCCAGATTTAGGGATCACGGCATACAGATGAAAGAGGGGGCTGCTCCCCCAAACGTCAGACCCTACCGGTACCCGTACATCCAGAAGGCCGAGATCGAGAGGAGCGTGAAGGAGATGTTGGCTACCGGCATCATACGACCGAGCACCAGCGCCTTCTCTTCCCCTATCATCTTGGTAAAGAAGGACGGTTCATGGCGTTTTTGCGTGGATTACCGCAACTTGAATGACTCCACGATCAAGGATAAGTTCCCGATTCCGATGATAGAGGAGCTTTTGGACGAGTTGCATGGGGCGAGCTTGTTTATCAAGCTGGACCTTCGGTCCGGCTATCACCAGATACGGATGAAGACGGAAGACGTCCACAAGACCGCTTTTCGCACTCACGACGGGCATTATGAATTTTTGGTGATGCCTTTCGGGCTCTCCAATGCCCCGTCGACCTTCCAGGTGGTGATGAATGAGACCTTTCGGCCTTTACTTCGGCGTTCGGTGCTCATCTTCTTCGATGATATCCTGATCTACAGTCGGACGTGGGAGGAGCATATCGAGCACGTGGCACAGGTTCTTACCATCCTGCGGCAGCATCAACTCTACGCCAAGCTGTCGAAGTGCTCGTTTGGGCAACCAGAGGTGGAGTACTTGGGCCATCTGGTTTCGGCCCAGGGGGTCAGGGCGGACCCAAAGAAGATCGAGAGCATGGTGGAGTGGCCACGACCCACTACGGTGCGGGCACTACGGGGCTTTCTGGGCTTGACTGGATACTACCGGAGGTTTGTGAAAGACTATGGTAAATTGGCACGCCCTCTTACCCAGCTCCTCCACAAGGAGTCCTTTACCTGGCATGATGAAGCTGAGCAGGCCTTCTCCGCCCTCAAGGGGGCTATGACGACCACGCCGGTGCTCGCCCTACCGGATTTCACCAAGGAGTTCATCCTGGAGACGGACGCCTCCGGAGTTGGCATTGGGGCGGTATTGATGCAGGAGGGGAGGCCGTTGGCTTATTTCAGCAAAGCCTTGGCACCTCGGACCCTGGGCCTCTCCACGTACGAGAAAGAGATGCTGGCAATCTTACATGTCGTGACGCTGTGGCGCCCATACCTGCTGGGCCACCATTTTAAAGTTCGCACTGATCACCAGAGCCTGAAACATTTCTTGGATCAGAGGTTGGCGTCCCCTCTCCAACAAAAGTGGCTGACTAAGTTGTTGGGGTATGATTATGAGATCGTGTACAAGCAGGGCAAGGAGAACTTGGTGGCCGACGCTCTGTCCCGCTTACCGGAGAGTACCATCCTCCACCTGTCGGGGCCACTGATTGAGTCCCTGGATGACATTCAGAGGGAGGTCGCCGCGGACCCAAAGCTTCAGCCGATTGTGGAGGCCCTGTCCCAGGGCCACCCCACACCTCCGGGTTACCAGCTGGTTGGGGGACACTTATACTACCACGGGCGGGTGGTCATTCCCGCCTCGTCTACCTGGAAGGAGATTATGTTACAGGAGTTCCACTCTTCCCCGACTGGCGGCCATGCGGGGGTGCTCCGTACCCTACAACGGCTACGGGCCAATGTTTTTTGGAAGGGGTTACGACGGGATGCTCAGCGTTTCGTTCAGCAGTGTGACGTGTGCCAGCGACAGAAATACGAGACGACCTCACCTGCGGGGCTGCTAACGCCTTTGGAGATTCCTCAGCACATTTGGGAGACGGTCTCGATGGACTTCATCGACGGGTTACCCCGCTCTCAGGGCAAGACCGTGATCTTAGTCGTAGTGGACAAACTGTCCAAATACGGCCACTTCCTCGCCCTCAGCCATCCGTACTCCGCGGAGACAGTGGCCGATCTTTTTGCCCGGGAGGTGGTGCGTCTACATGGTCTTCCGAGTTCGATCATCTCCGATCGCGACCCGGTTTTCATTAACAATTTCTGGCAGGAGCTGTTTCAGCTACAGGGGACCCGGTTGCGCATGAGCACAACGCATCACCCGCAGACAGATGGCCAGACCGAGGTCCTCAATCGGGGGGTAGAGACATACCTCCGCTGTTTCGTCATGGATGAGCCCCGTTCTTGGACACGATGGTTACATTGGGCGGAGTATTGCTACAATACTTCGTTTCACACCGCCAGCAGGATCACTCCGTTCGAGGTTGTCTACGAGCGACCACCACCCTCTCTTCGGTCCTACGAGCCGGGTAGCACCGCTCTTCCTGCCGTGGATCGCGCTCTACGGACCAGAGATCAGACTTTGGTCCTCCTGCGGGACAATCTTCGTTCAGCTCAGAACCGGATGAAGTTACAGGCTGACAAGCACCGGACGGAGCGGACGTTTCAGGTGGGGGACGAGGTCTTTCTCCGTCTCCAACCCTACAGACAGCTTTCAGTTGCTCGTCGGGCCAATCAGAAGTTAGCTCCCCGATTCTATGGGCCGTTCCGCATCACTCACCGGGTGGGCCCGGTTGCTTACACTCTCGCTCTTCCTGAAGGGTCCAGAATTCATCCCACGTTCCATGTATCGCTGCTGAAGAAGAAGCTGGGAGCGGCGGTCACTGTGACTCCCTTCCTTCCCGAGGCTACTACGACTGGCGAGCTACGCCCCAGTCCCGAGGATGTACTGCTGTTACGCTGGAAGAAACATGGCACGGAATACCGTTCCGAGGTTCTGGTCAAGTGGAAAGATCTGTCCGAGGCCCACAACACCTGGGTGGATTTACTAGAGTTCAAGGAGTTACTTTCCGGACTTTCAGCTTGAGGACAAGCTGCCTCTTGAAGGGGAGGGGAGTGTTATGCCCCCGGATGACACGCGCTTTCGAGGGTTCAAGTACGCCAGACGACCAAAAGGAGCGCCGGGAAAAGACCGGGCTGAACCATCCGGTTCAGCCCGCAATTAATTAAATAAGAGAAGGAGGGCTGAACCGAACCGGTTCAGCCCTCACTTGGGGCCGGCCGGCCCTAGGGGGAGAGGGTTCACATAAATACCCATCTCCCCCCTCTTTTGGGGCTCATGCAAAAACATATTCAGGTATTTTCTTCTTTTGAAACCCTAGCCGTCTTCTTTTTCCTAGATTTCCTCTCTTTTGCTCTAGAATCCTAGCGGTAGCATAACAACATCACACTGAATTTCATCACACGACTACCTCGCTCGAACGAATATGATCGTCTCTTAGTCCTGGTTAAGCGCATGTCCAAAATACGACATTTCTTACCATCATGTCATCCTTTCCCCACCATTTCAGCAGCGAGCCTGTTCGTGAGGGAGATTGTTCGCTTGCATGAGTTTCGCCGTTCCATCGTGATCATGATTCGGTTTTCAATAAATTCTCATAGGAGCTCTTCCGGTACCAAGGGATGAAGCTACGAATTAACACACCTTACCATTCCCAGACTGACGGTCAGACTGAGGTGCTCAACTATTACATCAATATTTCCCTTCATAGATTCTCCGTGGATTAACCCCAACAATGGGCCACCTAGATTCCTTGGGCTGAGTACTACATCATGGCCCAACACTCCACAAAGATTACTTCACCGTTCTATATAGTATGCAGTCTCCCTCCCTATATAAGGAGGTGACTTGAGAGTTTTAGTTATCTTTTTGATGCTTAGGGTTTGACATCTCTCTTTGTGAGAGGGATTTCAAGGAGGAACCAACCTCCCGGGGTTAGACGCGAGTATTCCTCGTGTTGGTATCCAGTTCTTCGAGTTTTATTACAAGTAATTTCTTATTGGTAACATTGATCCGACCTGTCATTGCCGCCCCGCTCATTGTCGCCGCTTCACTTCCTTCCGACTAGTCGTCGATCAACAACCATCCTTCTCGCGCCTCGCCTCCACCTCACACTCAGACTTCCGCGCATCGATCCAATCTTTCGGCTCGATCAACAACCCTCCTTCTCCATCGAATCTTTCGGCTCTTCCACTCCTACGCCCGATCCTTCAGACTTTTGCCCGTCGATCACCGCTCTCGATCGGCCTCTCGCCCGTTCTGGATCGACTATTTCGCCGCTGCCTGCGCATTTCCGTGCTTCCAAGCTTTCGCGCCTCACTCACCCGCCATCACTCGGCCTCCTCTTTCTCGATTGCTCGACTTCCGCTCATCCAGGACCCGACACTCTCGACAGTTGGTTTCCGCTCATCCAGGACACCACCCGCCTTATCGATTGCTCGGATTCCTGCGCATACCCTTTCGACAGTTGACTTCTCCCACAGATGCGCCCTTCTCTTCGCGCCTTCTCTCTGGACATCTCCTACTTCCGTCAGTCGTCTCTCACATCGGTAGTGCCTTGTCCGCGACCTTCTTCTCCGCCGCCTCCCATGCCCTCTCCTTCTTATGTCAAAGGCCCATCACTCTATGGAATCCCGTGTGTAGGCCCTCGAACACGCTCTCACCATCATCAACTCTCGCCTCGAAGCCCAAGTCGAGCAATTCATTTTTATTATGGATCTGCTTCACAACATGCAACCCGACCAGCACTGTGGGCCTAACGCCACCTTTGCCTTGGGATCCTATAACACATTGCCCCCAGAAGAACCCGCTTTGGCGGGCTTGTGCCTTCCACATTTCTGCCACATCGACATTCCCACATTCAACGGGACTGATCTCTTGGGTTGGATTGCCCGCGCCGAGTAGTATTTTGACATTCACCAAACTCATCTGGCTCAGAAGGTTTCCACGGCTCTTAGGCATGAAAGGGTCTGCTGGCTCCGCCAGTCCTCTCCCGCCCTCACCTGGACAGCTCTCATCGAGACACTCATTCAACGGTATGATCATCGCTACTCCGGCAGTGTGATCGAACGCCTTTGTTGGGTCTGTCAGACCGGCTCCATTGACTTGTACGTGGATGAATTTATCGAGTTGGTCAGCCACGTTCCTGGTCTTCCACCCGACCACTACTTGGGCTATTTCATGCACGACTTACAACCACGTATTCGCGCTCGCCTTCGTACCCTCCATCCATCTACCGTCAACCAGGCCATGGACCTCCCCCCACTCGTGGAGGCCGAAATCCTTGCGATGTCCAACGACCCTCATTGTACATCGCCTCCTTCCAAACCCCTACCAACCATATCCCCCCTACTAAAGCCCCACCACCGCCACCTCCTTTACCTCGCCCTCGCCCACCCATTATGCTTTCACGCAACAACCATCATATCCCTACTCACCGCTTTTCCAACCATGAGTATCATGACCTGCAGAATAAAGGCATGTGCTTATGTTGCAAGCAACCTTACTCCCGTACTCATGATTGCACTGTCAAAGAGTTCTGAGACCTCATCAGCGATGACTTGGAGGAGATCGGCATAGCTGCCTTTGGCGCCCTTGTGATCATAGATGCACCGTCAGACGGAGCTCCAGGCATCTCTGCGACAACCAACCCGCAGACGTATCACTACTAGACGGCGGGCGACACCTTGACCTTGGGGTCAAGGTTGATTTTCAGGCGGGATATATTGTTACGCATGCGCCCAAAATATCTTATTTGTATTTTGTATCTTTCATTTGTTGGTCATTAGAGTAATATGTATGTGAGTCCCCCCTCCCTATATAAGGAGGTGACTTGGGAGTTTTAGTTATTTTTTTAATGCTTAGGTATTGACATCTCTCTTTGTGAGAGGGACTTTAAGGAGGAACCAGTCCAGGGGTTAGACATGAGTATTCCTCGTCATTGTATCAAGTTCGAATTTTATTGCAAGTAATTTCTTATTGGTAACAATATGCAGTCTGCTACTCTCGACTAATTTTCACCACATGCTCGGGGAGTGACGTGTGGACCTCGTCGCTACACACTTGTCTGACAGGGACAAGGTTCCCCCACCAACTAAGGGTGTGTTTGTTTCAGATGTTGTTGATCGAAAGGGAGCTATCAGAAATAGAGTTTGAAAAAGGAGCTGTCTGTGAAAAATGAAGTTTGCAGTACAAAACTTTTTGGATAAAACTCCGTTTGTAGAACAAAACTGTTTGGATAAAACTCTGTTTGCAGAGCTGTTCGAAAGAAGTGACAATTAGAGATGTCACTTAAAATCAAAAACCGTGAACCGAACCAGAACCACAAAGAACCGAACCGTATGCAAATTATTTGGTTCCGGTTTGAATTTTGAAACTGTGAACAACAATGGTCCGGGTGCGGTTCCTTCATTTTATTATCCGGACCGGAACCACAACATACAAGTCTCGAGCGGTTTCAAAATATCTAGACCCGATCCGGACCGGACCGATGCAGAACTGAACCGCAATCCGCTATTATTTTATTCTAATATATTTTTCTTATATAATATTATAATATATTTTATTATATATTATTATTATAGTTAGCCGACTTTTATTTTTTTCAAAAAACTTCAGGCTTTCTGTCTTTCAATAAAAAATCACAAGATAATTTTTTCCAAAAAAATAACCCAGGCTTTCAGCTTTCCTGCCTTTCAATCAGAAGTCCCACTCTAAGCTGTCGGATGCAGTCACGCAGAGCTAAACCCATTACTTCATTTGACCATCATCACGTGGAGAGGCGCATCAAGCGTGTGTTTTTCCCTCTCTTCAAACCAGAGCCGTGTGAGTCGCAGTGCTCTAATTCCTTCCTCGATTGCGACTTCGACGAGCAGCCCGACACCCTATCTCCGCTACAACTTCCTTGTTGGTGTTGTCCCACTGTCCATCACCCTATTTCCACTTCAACTTCTTTGCCATGAGCAGTAAGACATACCCTATCTCGCTGCGACTTCCACAATTCTTCTATACTTCCATCTTCTGCACCCTATCTCGCGCTCGCTAACAAGTCGACGACGAACTGGCGAAGAGCGAAGAGTCGAATTTGAGCAGGCGAGTAGTTCGTGCTTGCCTAGTGTGGTAGTCAGGTGACTCAGGTAGTGCCTTAAATCATAATAGCGACGTCAATTTCATTTATGTTTCGATTTTCATTTAGGCATTCAGATAGTTTTTTTATATCTGAATGTCTGAATGAGCTGTTAAAGCACCATTAGTTTTTTCCTTCAGACATATTGATGAGGATCCATCAGAGCATGCACCAGGAGGGGTTCGTCGCAAGGAGGGATCCACGTTCGTGTACTTGTGCAGGAAGGTTTGATCGGATCGCCGATCCGACTCCGCGGATACGTCCGGATCCGCGTTCCGATTCGATTTCATATAATTACTTTGTTATTTTCGCATTTATTTTGATGTATTCGGATTACTCCACCTCCGGCCAATCATAGCCGTCGATGGTGGGATTCCCTAGTTTTTTCTTTATTATAAATAGAGTGTTAAGGGGCTGATTGAGGCATTGCAGATTTTGGAGAATAGAAATCCCGAAATCCGGCGATCACTCCACGGCGACGACTCCGTGGAACCCTAGGTGACAACTCCTAGGCGCTTATCTTCCTCCCCAAGGTACTACCTAACCCGAACCACCTTTTTCCCACCCCTAATCCCTCTACCACCCCGCTGAAACCCTCCAGCCGCCGTCGCCTTTGCTGGATTTCCCTTCCCCACAGCCGCCGGCCTCTCTCCTTCCTCCAATAGCCATCGCCAGCCTTCCCACCGCCTCCAACAGCAGTTGCCGCCTTCTCCCAGACCCCTACAGCCACCGTCCTTGCCGCCCAACCCTGCTACAGCCCCCTCTCCCGTGAAACCACCTCCAAACTCCCTCCCCTACCCGTTTCCACCCAGATCTAGGCATTCCACCCCAGATCCAGCCACCCCACCTTTTCGATCCACCTCCACAGCCCGGATCCGTTTCCAAATCGCCGAATTCACCTTCCCGCCGCCCGTATCCGCCTCCACATAGCCGGATCTACCTTCTGACGGTACGTCACTACTAACATGCCTCCTCCTCACAGATTCTCTCTACCGCCACACTTATTCAGAAATTGGCCAACGCGGCTTACCATACTATGTTCTCGGGACTTACGACCCTCAGTTTATCATCAGTCTTTCTTGGGGGTACGACATATTTTCACCTATCAGGTAGTACCATGCCGAGCTCTACACTAGTTTTAGATAAATTTCTCAATGATCTACAACAACCAGCCCAGTTCGACGCCTCAAAGCTCATGATATTTCACACGAATCACCCACCAAAGGAGTCGCTCGAGTCTCAACGACGCTATCACGGGACAACCTCGACCTTGGGGACAATGTCGCTTTTAGGATGAGTGTGTTTATACATATATTCCTTGCAAACATATCCCACGCGTGCTCAGACGATCGACCTCACTATATGAAATCTCTCTCAGAGATGCAACGATCTTTATGGATTAACTTGTATTAGTAGTTAATTATGTATTTGTCTTCTATGTATTTTTTTTGTGGAGTGGGTCTCCACCTATATGAGGAGCTCTTAGGTTGATAGTCTCTAATCTTGGATCATTGTTTAGTCTTGGGCTCTCCTTGGAGAGAAGACTCTTAGATGAATCCTGCCCTCAAGAGATTAGGTCGAGCTTGTCTTGATATTTTGTATGTTCTTTCATTCTTAATGTCATATTGCTGGTTTGTCTTTCTTGATACGGCGCAACTACTTCAAATCATAGCCTCCACTTTATCTAATCCAAACAAGTATGATAACCTACCAATATATTATAGAAATATAAGAACAATTCTAAATATTCAACTTTGAGATCTAAATCATTCAAGATGATCTCGACCTGGATTCTTCTTGAAGATTGCATTGCTTTTGTGTAGGAAAATTTTCCCCTCGAAACACTCTAAAACAGCACGCACATCCCGGAGGGACCTTTTTTCACTCTTTTACCCTTCATTGCGCACAACTTTTATTCATCTGACTTAGTTTAGAAAAACTATTGCTTCCATTGAGCGCGTGATTACATTATTTTGAGCACGAGCACAACATATACATTATGTTGCAACATAATTCGTCGAGTGCATGGAATGCCGCATGCGCTCAACATACAAAATATTTTTTCTTCATTTATAGATTTTAATTTTAATTAGTAGAAATTTTGATTTGCAGCTCATCTACAATTAGAACTTCTGTAATAATGATTTCTGCGTGTTCTTATCCTGGCGATCAGATAATCATGTATTTGGTATTTTATAGATATATAATGTTATTGAGCCATTGCCCCTAGAGCAATTTTCTTGTTTTTTTCTTTCTTTATATAGCTCATTTTCTAGAAGCCGCTATGATGAAATTATCGTCTTGCAGCGCGTGTTTTCTATTGTTGATATCATTGATGATGGTTCAAAACTAATATTTTATCTGCAGGTTATTGTTTCTTCACTTGCCTCTGATAAAAATGTCTGGGATGCCGTAATGAATAATGAGAAATTAGTTCAGTTCTTTAAGAACCCTTTGCCCGGTAAAGAAAACCATCTGGATACTCTTCATAACTCGTCTTTTTGATCCATCGTTTATGCGTCCCATATCCATTCTATTCTCTTTACAGCCTTCGCGGAAATACACGAGCCACTGGCGGAATCTGTTGCGGAGAACGAATCGGCGGATGAATTTTCACCAACTATGGAAGCTAAAGAAACCTCTGGGAACTCCTTCCTGAAAACAGTCCAGATTAAAATTACACAGATGGTGAGCGGTATCTCCGACTTCGTCAAAGATTTCTTTGGGATCTCGGCCGGCGATTCCAGCCCCTCGAACGATAAGTCAGGAAGCAGCGCCACTGACAACACTAAGGCGGCGCTCGGGGCATCCTTTTTTGCCGTTGCCGTTGCGGCCATCTGTGTGATTTTACTGAAGAGGATATGATTTGCCGTGCTTATTTTGGATTTGTTGATCCAACTCTGGTGAATTTCCCTTGATGCCTTAAGGCCAATATCTTGTGCTGGTATGGTTTTGGTGCGAACTTTTTGGCTGTCGTGCAAGGAAGAAAGAAATGCTGGGACTTAGTCTATGTGATGTGTATTTTGGATTCGTTCGAATATATTATGGTGCGTGCTTAATGTAGATTTGGACCCCTTTTATATGCATATGTATGACTTATATTGCTTAATGTGGAAGCCACTGTGTTTCAGTAAAGGTGAAGCTTACCTTTTAAAAAAATATATATATTTTTCTAGTCATTATGTCTGACATTTGGAAGACCATTAGTTCAGTTTAATATAAACACCGCCAATTCTCTTGTAATATTTCATAGATTAATAAACTAGTTATTATATTATATGTATTTATATGCAAAAAATACATTATTAGGAGACAATATCACATTTTCTCTTCACTGCTCATAAAATAATATAAAATGCTAATGTATGTTGGTCACTCAGCATAGATGCTGTTGATCTTCTTATGTCTTCTGATACCATTTCCCTTGAAGAACATCTCTGAACCACTGTACCGAAGCTTTTGGTATCCTTGTAAGATTATTTCTGTAGTCTATGAAGTAAAGTCCGAATCGAACCGTGTAGCCGGAGTTCCATTCCCAGTTATCCAGTAATGACCACGCAAAGTAACCCTGCACGTCGCAGGCATCTTCCCTGCATGTTCAACTTTCTGAATCAAACTCATTCGATACACCTTTCTCAGAATCTGGATGCAGATAATTATCTTCTGCGTTTTGAATTTCAGAGAACTGACCTTATTGCAGCACTTAGATTGGAAAGATATTCCTTGTGGTAGCTTATCCGCTTATCATCCATCAGTGCTTTTTCTAGGCTCATAAAAGGATTGTTTAGCTCATCAATGCCTGCGCATGAAAAGTTTTTCTTTAGTTTTTTTTTTCTCTCCCAATCATTCCACCACAGAGCAAAATTTGACTTTCTACCGTTTTCAGTGATGATGACTGCCGTGTTCTTGTAGTTTTCCTTAATATATCTCATCAGCTTGCGGATTCCCCATGGGACTACGTACAACCACCTGGACGCAGCCTGACATTTTTCAAAAAATTCAGTCTAATTCAATGTTATGTGATCGTCATAAGATTGTGACTGATTGTTCTAGCTTTTATGGTTCGGCACTTACTCTTTCGCCTATGGCTTCTCCATGCCGATGTGCTGTGTAAGCTTATATATTAGTGAGAAACCGGAGAAATTTAACATAAAAAAGAATGTTTTTTTACTTAATTTACATGTTTTTATCACACCAGCATCCCCGGAAGCATCGTTCAGTAAAAGCCTCCTTACTCTGCTACGATCATTCCGCACATATGATGAGGTATAATGGTTGATTCCCAGAAAATCTAGGCTACCGGTTAATAACCTGGACATGTTCCTTGTAAACTTGGGCAATCTGTTGCTGACAAGTCTCTCCATTGAGTAAGGGTAGCGCCCATAAATCAAGGGATGCAAGAACCTGAAACCATTACTGTCAGTGATTCTTTCATCAAAATCACTGTAATTTTCAAGCAGATTTGATTTACCATCCGAGTTCAAAATCCATGGCTCTACGAGCAGCATCGATATCTTCATCAGCATTCGACATCGGTTCGTACCATCTCGAATCAAGAGCAATTCCTACAACACCTCGCTGCTTCTCCTGTAGAAGTACAGTTCAATCCGCCATGATTTATATAGTTCATAGAATCTCTTCGGTTGAATCTATGGCTGCAGATTCTAGGATGTTTTACCTTGAATTGAAGCTTGTAGGTACGATACGCGGCAGCATGAGACAGCAGGATATTATGAGCAACAATGTATGGCTCAGTTGAAGAATTACCCTTTCTGCACATCAAGTGAAATGCCAAGGAACATCTTCCTGGAGCTTGTACGCCGATGTCGTAGCCTTGAAGGGAGAATCCGTGGGGCTCGTTGAAGGTGATCCAGTGCTTTACCCTGTCCCCAAAAGCTTCGAAGCAGGTGTAGGCATAGTGTTCATAGTCTTCTCTGCATCGCAAATGCGCGCGCCATGATTCAGACATATATCTTCTGCTGTTTATAGTTACTGAATATAGCTTGTAACAATAGTACATTATCTTAGTGCTCAACCAGCCATCGTACTTGTCCTCCAGGGCCTGCGGGAGATCCCAATGGTAGAGCGTGGCAAATGGTTGTATTCCTGTAGGAAGGAATGAAAAACAAACTCTGATATTTAACGAGGTCACATAGTCAGCCATAGAAATTGCAAAACAGGGGATGTTTTAATGGGACCTTTTTGAAGTAAAGCATCAATTAGGCTGTTGTAGTAGGCTATTCCTTCTGGATTGACTGCTCCAGTTCCACCTGCCATTAGAAACATTTCATATTGATTCGCTATATGAATAACCAGCATTTCCGTGGATTGCCCTTTGTCGTATCGTTGATTTATTACTTGGAAATATCCTTGGCCAGGAGATGGAGAATCTGTAAGCATCCATTCCCATGTTCTTCATCAAGTCTACATCACTCTGCACAATACAAAGGTCCCATTGTTAAGAAAAATTGGTCGGATCAAGCATAAGCACTGTATTGTCACTTGCCTTGAATCTGTGGTACTGATCAACTGCAGTGTTAGCATTGCTGAAGTCGAGAATCCTTCCTGCATGAACATCAAAATACAAAAATTATGATCGGAAAACAGAACTTTAATTGATGGCGTTTAGAAAAGAAAAAAAAACAGAACTTTAACCTGGTCGTCTTGCAAAGGTGTCCCAGATGCTGTCACCCTTATTCCCCTCATTCACAGCTCCTTCAAACTAATCCCAAGCCACAGAAACGCTCAGCTTCTTCGAAAAGGATCAAAATTTTAAAACAAAAGATGCTGCCCACCTGATATGCAGAAGAAGCAGTCCCAAATACAAAACCGCGCGGGAATTCAGCTCTGGAGAGGCCTTCGGCGCTCTGCAAAAGAACTAAAAGAAGGCACGCTACCAAATTTAAGTTCATGATCGTGTCCCCTCCATCTTCTAGGGAATTCTCGCTTATAAAGGGATCAAGAACTTGCAGAATGTTGATTTGAACGTGAATATTTAATGATGTTGATTGCCCCCAACATGTACCTATCAATCAGAGCAGTGAGGTAGATTGCTTCATAACTTAAGCTTTTAGTTGTTAAAGAAGATGATGGATGGGAAGACGACGATCCATTTTAAGATCAGAAAGTTGTTGATAAGCTCTCATGTTTTCAATCTGCCGGCCTGAAAAGTCTCATGGTTTCCATGTTTATAGTTTCTTTTGCAGGAGTAAAAAACATAATGGATGAGTATGGTAAATAGATGCCAACCAAAGCTTGGAGTGCGGGAGACCATCCATTATAGATGGCCCCTGCAAGCTTATTTTTTGCTTGCACGCCAGAGTTTGTAAGAGATTGAAAATGTTTATTTAAGGCGGTCACAGTGTTCATTACTTTATTCCCATGGTTACGTTAGGGAGAAGCCGTGGGAAGGTGGTGGTGGTGGCTGCGGTTGTAAATTCAATATGACATCGGCTCTAGGGGTGTAAACAAGTCCGGACTCGAAAAATCCCAAGCTCTAGCTCAAGCTCGACGAGCTCATCCTGCTTGGCTCGAGCTCGAGCTCGAGACCAGTATATTAAGCTCGAGCTTTTGAGCTTGAGCCGAGCTTGAGCTGCTTACGAGCTTTTTGGATCATGAGCCTATTTTTCTTTATATATATACGAGTGACAGGCACGGGGATCCGCCCCTACTGCCAAGCGCGACAGTACCCAGCCGACGACGGCGGGCTTCGCCCGACCCCTGCGGGCTACGCCCATGACGTTCCGGGCTGCGCCCGCATCAAGCCGGTTGCGCCCACAACATATGCATATGAGTACTCAAAATGACTGCACAAAATTTTTAATTAATATTTTATAATTGTTTTTTTCAAAAATATTTATATTTTAACAAAAAAATATTTTAAAGTAAGTCTAGGAGGTCTAATGATTACCTACCATAGTAGATGTAGGAGGTCTACTAAAAATCTTTTGGATTTTATGAATTTCCATCGTTATTTTTATCAAATGGATGTAGTATAATTACACAAATAATAATTACATTTTATGAATTTTCATTTTTTTCATAATATATGTTAAGTCATTGGAGTAAAAGAACGATGCTATATTTGACAATTTTGAATGTTGCACCAAAGACAACTTCTTGTATATAGTAGTTAAAGATATATATATATTAAAATGACGCAAAAAAAAAATTCACGAACTCATGAACAAGAGCAATCAAGCTCGAGCTCGGCTCGCAGGCGAGCTCAAGCTCGGCTCGCAGTCATGCTCGAGCTCGACTCGCAGGCGAGCTCAAGCTCGGCTTGCAGTCGATTTAGCTCAAGCTCGCCTCGCAGTAGCTCGAGCTCGAATCGAGTTTTTTTTTTGAGCCGGCACATCGAGCTTACGAGCAGGCTCAACTCAACTTGCACCCTTAATCGGCTCGGTGGAGAATGTTGAATACGTAGAAATGGATATAATAGAGATTTTAATATTCATATTTATGTAAACCTCACAGTTTAATAGCTATTTTGTGTAGGTTCAAACTGTTTAGGATTTAATAACCATTTTCACTTACAAGAAATCAACAGACCTCAAAGTTTAATAACTATTTTTTGTAGCTTCAAAGTGTTTAGGGTTATTGATCCTACCTTGCTATCTGGATAGATTAAGGGCATATTTGGGTGGATGGTTGAAGTTGGAGATGAGGAGGTTGGAGATTAAGATAAACTAGTGTTATTGAATGAGGCTCCCTCCCTGCGGTTGAATCAAACATAAAATGGTGTTTGGGGGGGGGGGGGGGTCGATTGTTTCAAATGCAGTGAGGGTCGTGAGGCTGTTCAAAGGGACAAAAAAAAAAATTTCCGTTTTTTTGAAAAACTCAAAAGGGAAAAAAAACGCCACCGTTTGGGGAATCAGGATCATCTCCATTTCAACTGAAATGGATAATATCAATTTCACGATCCAGATCAATTTTTGGCTGATCTGACGGGTTCACTAATCTCATCCTATTTTATTTTTCTTTTAATCAAAAAATTCTACACCATTAGATCAAGTGAGAATGCATCTATACCATGAAATGGACCTCCATTTCAAGTTCCAAATGGAGATGATCCTGGTCGCCGTTTGGGAGGGCGATGACGATTGGCTCGATTGAGCGGTTGAAAATAAAAATAAAATAAAGTTTCTTAGCGTGATGAATCCATGTAGCTGAAAATAGGCATAAGTGGTGTTTTGGGGATACATAGTTCCGCTATCCCAACATATAATGAGAGAGGTGTATGTAGGGGTATGCACATTGCACTAGAACCAAAATTTCAAAACACTTATTTTAAAGGGGTTTGCTACTGTGCGGGCGGGCAAGGGTCAAAACGACTCCCAATCAAAAAGTGGTCACAGAGCTAAGTCTTTTGCCTACTGCAGAAGGAAATGATGCACTCTGAGCACTATGGAGTCTTTGACTGGTGCTTGAAGGTCGGATCGGTGTGCTCTGTACGCCTTTGTCTCTACAGCTTGTCTCATGCTGCGTGAGGAGTCTGGATTGCTGGTCTTGTTGGTGGCTGGAACGCTTGTTCTTGAGTACACGAAGTGCTTGTTGCTGAGGACGCGGGGGTGCGCTTGGAGCGGTCTTGAGAGCGAAGCGCACGGAGGCACGCTTGGAGCGGTCTTGAGAGCGGAACGCACGGAGGCGCGCTTGGAATGGTCTTGAGATCGGAGCACACAAAGGCGCGCTTGGAGCGGTCTTGGGAGCGGAGCGCACGGAGGCGCGCTTGGAGCGGTCTTGGGAGTGGAGCACACGAAGGCGCGCTTGGAGCGGTCTTGGGAGCGGAGCGCACGACAGCGCGCTTGGAGTTGTCTTGAGAGCGGAGCACACGAAGGCGCGCTTGGAGCGGTCTTGGGAGCGGAGCGCACGACAGCGCGCTTGGAGTTGTCTTGAGAGCGGAGCACACGAAGGCGCGCTTGGAGCGGTCTTGGGAGCGGAGCGCACGACAGCGCACTTGGAGTTGTCTTGAGAGCGGAGCACACGAAGGCGGGCTTGGAGCGGTCTTGGGAGCGGAGCGCACGGCGGCGCGCTTGGAGCGGTCTTGAGAGCGGGGCACACGAAGGCGCGCTTGGAGCGGTCTTGCGAGCGGAGCGCACGAAAGCGCGCTTGGAGCGGAACACTTGCTCGAAGGAGGATAAACGCCTTCGTAGGATCTTCAAGGCGCTCGAAGATATTCGAAGGAGGTGATGATCTTTGGAGTCCTCGAGGATTTCCCTTGCACATAGGAGGAAAGGAGGGAGGAGAGAAAAGATGGAATGGAAGGAGGGCCATGAGATTATATTTATAGGCCCCAGGGGTGGTTACACGGTTATCTGCAGGTCATAACCACCCATTTTACTATTTGTAAGTCGGTTTAATATAGAATAATACGCATATTTCATAATAAGTTACTACGCGCAGGCCGATATAATTTCAGATATTTACACCCACCCATAATGGGTGGTTACGGTGGTTGTGGTGCTTATGATGCTTATGCGGCTACCCGCACACCATAACCAATTTATGTGTTATACGCACACCCATTTGTATAGTTTTGTGGTGATATGTACTCATATGACGGATATGGTTATGCACACACCATAACCATATTATTTGCTAGACACAGAATGTATTTGAGGATTTTATTATTTTTATCCCACGATATGTGATTTTACTATTTGCATCCAATGATATGAGATTTTACTATTTACACCCCATGTTGGAGGATTTTACTATTTACACCCCCATGTTAGAGGATTTTACTATTTACACCCCTATGTTGGAAGATTTTACTATTTGCGCCCATGATGGGGAATTTTACTATTTACACCTCATGATTGGGGATTTTACTATTTGCATCCCACGATATGAAGTTTTACTATTTACATCCCACGATATGGGATTTTACAATTTGCGCCATCAGGTTGGAGGATTTTACTATTTACACCCTCATGTTGGAGGATTTTCTTTTTGCACCTCATGATGAGGGATTTTACTATTTACACCCCATGATTGAGGATTTTACTATTTACACTCATATGTTGGTGGTTACGGGACTAGTGGAGTTTACTTTGGTCAAGATCGTAATTAAAGAATCTTTGGTTTGACTGAAACCATTATGGGGAACCCCATCAACATGCATGCAACTGGAGTGAAACCAAGAAAAATACTATCAGCGTTGAAACAAAGAGATTCGTCTAACTGCACAGTTTTGAGAACAATATATGTACACGTATTTAGTGAGTAGGGAAAAGACGACCTTAGGCGGACCCAAATAGGTGGGTTCAACCCGTAGCACAATATGTGGTTTAAAAAGACGAATCCGGCTCACGCCAGACCAAAAGCGGGTTCAACTTGTGAGTCAGAGGGCGAGGACAAACTGCAGGGTGTACTCGTCGGCGAGTAGGCGAGTCCTGTGTCTTTAGGATTTTCTTATAACGAATCGTTTATCACCAGAACGGCGGTGCGAGTACAAGCAAACAGTTCAGCTCTCGTACTCGTCATGCCAACAACTAGTGGGTTTTAGATGTGATGGCTATCCGCAGACCATCAAGGTCTGGGAATAATGTTCTTAAAAGGTGGAGGTCGATGTCCGCAGACCATCTCGGTCTGTGAATAGCATTTTTGTAAAGGCGGAGGCCGCTATCCGCGGGTCAATTAAGAAATTTTTACCCTCGAGAGGTTTTGCCTATAAATATGTCCCAAAGAACCTCGGAGAAGGCATACCCAACCTCCTAGAGCTCGCCCCCTATTGAGTTTCTTCTTCGCGTCATCCGAGGTGCCGAGCTCAGTCTTGGTTTTGGGAGGTGATGTTTTTCGGTAAAACTTCCGGGTGTGTGGCGGGACCTCCTCGCTGCTGTCCGCGGATCCATGTGTGTAGGCAAATCCTTCTCTACTAGTGAGGGTCATCTCTAAGCTCGAAATATCTGAGTCTGAAGCGTTCGGTGGCGAGTCAAGTAACACAAGTTGCCCCCACTTAGTCCGAACTCCTTTGAACCGGTTTCTGGGATTCAACAATATATAATGAAAGAGTTAGAAAACAAATGGAAGAACTACACGGGGGAACACAAATTCAATTCTTATATAAGTGCATAACTGAGAACGGATATATTAGCTACAACAGAATATCAAAAGAAAGTGAAAATTTGGAGAGTTTATTTTTTGTACATCTAACATTTGTACAACTCAATAAAATATTCCTACTGTGTTTATCATGGACTGCACTTATAAGACAAATAAGTATCATTTGTCATTGTTATGCATAGTGGGAGTTACTTCAACAAATCAAACATTGTATGTTGCTTTCGCATTCATTTTCAATGAAACATACAAGATAGTTATGTTTGGGCACTAGATTATTTTAAATCCATTTTGGATCTACATTCTTTGCCACAAGTAATAGTCACAGATAAAGAAATTGCTTCGATGAATTCTATTGAATTCACATTCCTCAATCAAAGAATATTTTGTGCAAAGTACATATTAGTAGGAATGTTGTGACAAAATGCAAAAAGAATTTTAAAAATGGAAAGGACTGAGAAAAATTTTTGATCGATTGCATCAAATTGTGGGTGCACACACAGAAATTGAATTCAAAGACCGCGGGTTGATTTTATGTTACATGAGTACAATGGTTATTATCCTAGCGTATGTTCGTATGTGCTTTATACTTGGATTGAACCATATAAAGAGTATTTTGTTTCCGCATGAGTTGACAAATTCTTACACTTGGATAATTCTACTATCAATCGGGTCGAAAGAGGACATAGTTGATGCGTACTCATACAAGATTCTCATTCATACAAGTCAAGGAGGTGGTTATTCCAAAGGCCCACTAAGATGATAAGAGGGAAGTGGGAGAGTGGGCAAGCCCACTATCTCCGCCACCAGCCGCCCGTGCAAGACCGCGTGCGATCGCCGCATCCGAACGCTACAGCACCGCGCAAAGCAGGACCGCGCGCGGTAGCGCCCGCGGCAAGCACGGCGCTACCGCCCGGCGCTACCGCGCGGTAGCGCCGAGCCTCCCTTGAGGGGTGCGGCCTAACCGCACCCCTCTTGGGGTGCGGCTAGGCCGCACCCCCCTCTTGGGATGCGGCCAGCCCGCACCCCCCTTGGGGTGCGGCCAGCCCGCACCCCCTCTTGGGGTGCGGCCACCAGCCGCCCATGCAAGACCGCGTGCGATCGCCGCATCCGAACGCTACAGCACCACGCAAAGCCGGATCGCGCGCGGTAGCGCCCGCGGCAAGCACGACGCTACCGCCCGGCGCTACCGCGCGGTAGCGCCGAGCCTCCCTTGAGGGGTGCGGCCTAACCGCACCCCTCTTGGGGTGCGGCCACTTGGGGTGCGGTTAGGCCGCACCCCCCTCTTGGGGTGCGGCCAGCCCGCACCCCGCTTGGGGTGCGGCCAGCCCGCACCCCCCTTGGGGTGCGGCCAGCCCGCACCCCCCTTGAAGTACGGCCCGGGCACACCCCCCTTCGGGGTGCGGTCGAGCCGCTCTCCCCCATAGCAAGGTTGGGGTGAGTCCCCCCTCTTTCGGCTCGCCGCCCGCTTTTCGGGCTCCGGACTCTGTTCGGAGCAATTCCCCGTGTTGCGCGCTCAGAACACTTCTGAGCGCGCCCAGAGCACTTTCGCATTTTGGGCACGCTCACTTTTTGTCTTTCTGACTTCTCACATTTTGCCTTTCTAGCATGCTCGCTTTTTGTCTTTTCAGCTTATCAGATTTCAGGAACAGCTTGTCGCCTTTTCGCCTCCAACAAAACTGCCCGAACTGCCCGAGGGGCAAGATGGTCAATTACGAAAAATGGCGATCTGTGTGCTCCGAACCGGAAAATATGATTCGCCCGCCAGATGGTTACGGTGGTTACAACGGCGAAATTACCGGGCTGCCCCCGGCCAAAGCTATACAAGGAGCCCTAGGGCTTCATTTCAGAGGACCTGGCCTTCTGGACCCGGGAGAGTTTCTTGCAGACTTTCGTGGAATTCTCCTTCGGACTCGAAGATTTCCTTCTTCCCGAAAGACGACTCAGCGTTCTCACTTTTGTTCTCCGAGGCGTTCTCACTTTTGTTCTCCAACTTTCTCAGAAGGAGAAATGACTTAGTTTTTCTGGAGGTGGTCTGTCACCTTCGGAATTCTCTCTCTCTCTCTCTCTCTCTCTCTCTCTCTCTCTCTTTCTCTCTATTATTGTAACGAGCAGCGGCCTGTGGCGCTCGACTTATAAGTCTCTAATTGTACCCCCCAGAAGATAGTGGAAGTTTGGTCGGCACAGCGCCGACCACGTGGTTTTTTACCCTTTCCGGGTTTTCCACGCTAAAAAGTTCCAGCGTAATCAACGAATCTCAAATTGACTGTTTGCGCGCTTGGTTCGCTCCCGAGCTAAAGTGGTTCAAGTAAACCGGTCTACCAAGAGCCCTAAGCGACCCGCAACAATAGTGAATCCCGTTTCAAGTCAAATATTGGAACTTTTGTTACCAAAAACATTGAAGGGTAGACCTCGGGGTAGCTATAAGAAGTTCAAGATTGATATAAAATCAACTAAGTGCAATCTATCCATATTTGATCATGTCTTGATGGATGAGAAATTGTCAACCACAACAACTACAATACACTCTGCACGAAAGATGATAATGAAAGAGAGCAGATTAATACGTTGTGTTCGAAAGGAAATGCATCCATGTGTTGCTGAATATCTTACAGATGTTAACGATGTACTGCGGGACGGTCATTGTGGGTACATAGTTGTTAGTAATGCATTGAGAATGGATAATGACTGGTTAAAAGCGCGTATTAACCTATCAACGGAGCTACGGAACAAGGAACACTTGTATGACAACATATTTAGAAAGGAAAGAAGATCGGAGTTACTTAAATCACTTGATTGTACTATCACTGCTGGGTCATATGACAAATGGATGTCAATGTCGGGAATTAGATTGGTCCTTGCTTCTTGCTATAATTTAGCTATACACAATATTCCTACGTCATATCACAATATTACCATTGCATTAACCGCCTCAAGCTACTTGCTAGATAATATACATCAGATTTATCAATGAGAATCATTTTTGATGGGGGCTCGTATAACGGACTCTTATTTATAAGCCACAATGACAGCAGATATTTCCAAAAGCGCTCCCCCCACCAGTTTGGCAGGGGATCCAGGGAAATAAAGCTAGAGTTGCCATACGGAGCCACGCCGAGAATGGCAACGGGACCGCCTCCCATCTTGAAGTCGTCCCGCGCAACCGCGCCACCTCACGGGGCGCGGCCGAGCCGCACGGCCGCAAGGGGTGCGACCGAACCCGGGGTGCGGCCTCGCCGCCGCACCCCCATGGGGTGCGGCCCGGCCGCACCCCCATGGGGTGCGGCCCGGCCGCACCCCCCTCGGGTGGGGTGCGGCCCGGCCGCACCCCCTCGGGTGGGGTGCAGCCCGGCCGCACCCCCCTTGGGAGGGGTGCGGCCCGGCCGCACCCCCCTCGAGTGGGGTGCGGCCTGGCCGCACCCCCCTTGGGGTGCGGCCTTGCCGCACCCCCCTCGGGTGGGGTGCGGCCTTGCCGCACCCCCCTCGGGTGGGGTGCGGCCTTGCCGCACCCCCCTCGGGTGGGGTGCGGCCCGGCCGCACCCCCCTCGGGTGGGGTGCAGCCTGGCCGCACCCCCCTTGGGGTGCGGCCTGGCCGCACCCCCCCTTGGGTATGGCTTGCCGCACCCCCCTTGGGTGCGGCCTGGCCGCGTCTCCCGGGAGTGCGTCCCGTTCGCCTTCCCTCTCTGCGGGGGAGGGTGACCGTTTCCTCCCCCTCCTTCCCCCCTTTCTGACAGGGGGACTCATGTGGCGCCTTTTCGGGCGAGCTCCTCGCCAGGAACGACGGACCCCGTTTTCCTTCTCGGATCGCGACCAATCGCCTCTCCGTTCGCTCAGAATGCTCCCGCGCTCATTACGCGCTCAGAACGCCTCTCCGTTCGCTCAGAACGCCCACGTGCTCATTACACGCTCAGAGCGCTCCCTCGCTCGTTGCGCGCTCAGAACGCTTCTGAGCGCGCACTTCTCACTTTCCGTCTTTCTGACTTCTCACTTTCTGTCTTTCTGACTTCTCACTTTCTGTATTCCTGACTTCTCACATTTTGTCTTTCAGGCGTCTCACATTTTGTCTTTCAGGTATCTCACTTTTCAGGAACGGCCAGTCGCCTTTTTCGCCTCCAACAGAGCTGCCCGAACTGCCCGAGCCGCCCAAGCTGCCCGAAGGGCAAGGTGGTCATTTACGAAAAATGGCGATCCGTGTGCCCCAAACCGGAAAATATGATTCGTCCACCAAGCATTTATGGAAACTGCCAACGACAAGATTACCAGACTACCCCCGGCCAAAGCTATAAAAAGGGCCCTGGGGCTTCATTTGAAGGGATCTTGACTTCTGGACCTGGGAGAGCTCCTTGCAGACTTTTGCGGAATTCTCCTTCGGAGCTTGAAGATTTCCTTTCCGGACTTGAAGATTTCCTTCATCCCGAAAGGCGACGCAGCAGCTCACTTTTGTTCCCCGGAGCAGCTCACTTTTGTTCCCCGGAGCAGCTCACTTTTGTTCCCAGGAGCAGCTCACTTTTGTTCCCCGGAGCAGCTCACTTTTGTTCTCCGCCTTTCTCAAAAGGAGAAAAGGACTTAGTTTTTTCCAAGAGGCGGTCTGTCGCCTTCGGATCTCTCTATCTCTCTACTGCTGTAACGAGTTGCGGCCTGTCGCACTCGAGTTCTAAGTCTCACTTTGTAACCCCCCTGAAGATAGTGGAATTTGGTCGGCACAGCTCCGACCACGTGGTTTTTTACCCTTTCCGGGTTTTCCACGCTAAAAAGTCCCAGTGCAATCAACGAATCTCTAATTGACTGTTTGCGCGCTTAGTTCGCTCACGAGCTAAGGTGGTTCAATCGAACCGGTCTACCAAGAGCCCTAAGCGTTCCGCAACAGTTTGGCGCCATCTGTGGGAATGGATTCCCAAATTCTAAGCAAAGCATTCCCGAGCGCAGTACCCGCTTCGCCGGAATTCTCAGAACCAGCAAGAGTGGACACCTCCCCTGAACTATCCGACGCATACAGTTCCTCAGTTCCAAAGAGCCCGGTGAAAGGAGCGCTCATCACTGCACCCATCCGGCCCCCTTGGCCTGGATCGACTGGCAAACCGACCCCTCTCACGGCAGGACAGGATCTGAACGATGATACGCCTGGACAAAGGCGATCCCCCCTCTCCAAGTCAATTTTGGAATACCCAGTTCCGTCATGGCTAAAGCTCCCGTACAACAAGGAATTCCACGGAGCGGAAGATCCATATGAGCACGTTAATCATTTCCTGATAACGATACGGAGGCTCGGACTTCCCGACCCAGTCAGCTGCAAAATCTTCACCAAAACACTGCGTGGAGACGCCCTCCACTGGTATCGATCCTTGCCAAACGGAGCAATACACAACTTCACCGAGTTGTCCCAACTGTTCGTCGAGCAGCACGAGACACACACGACGAAGATTCAAGGGGAAGAAAAGCCCGGTGCAAGCAAACCACCCCTCCTAGGGGCGGAAGAGCGGAACGAGCAATCAGAGAAAATCGACACAAATTTTCACCAAGAGCGCCCCTGCGCATGGATGGACTTCATCTTGGACGCAAGCATAGGGAGTCCCCCCTGTGAGCTGAGGAAATCATTGATAACTCACCGCATCTCATTCAACGTTCTATTCCTAGCATCAATAGTTCGGCTCAAGCTCCTAAGCGGGAACCTCAAGCTTAGGGCCAGCGAAGCGGAGCTCCCTGATGGAACTACGGTACCTACCGTAGGAATCATCTCTCTCCCCGTCCAAGTAGGGGCGCACGCAGAACCAGTCCAGTACGATGTACAGTTCGTCGTCGCCGAAGCAGACTCCCCCTACGACGCGATATTCGGGAGCCTCCTTCTGGACGCCATGGACCACGACGTTTCCATGTCCCGACGCATGACCAGCAAAGGAAATATCCTCAGGAGCGCGATGCATGGTTTCAACACACCCGCCTCCAGGCTCCCCTGGATCAACAGCAACCCGTCGTCGAGATCGAAGTCTGAGAAGCGGGGTACACGGAAAGGCCAAGCGACTCCTGCAGTAATTGGAAAAGACAAACTTCAGACGCTGACAGGCACGCCGCCCTTCGATACAAGCCGCAAGAGAAAGGGGCAGCAGCAGCAGCTCGAGGAAGCCGAACTGCCCGCTCAGAACCAAGCAGACCGCCTCCGAGAGCTAGCAAGTCAAAGCTCCCGGAGCTTCACCCCGCTGAATACACCGCGCGAGCGCATATTGTCCGTAATCTGTAATAACAAGATCATCCACTGACCCAGAAAGCTCTCCTTGCTCAGGGGAGATCAATCCCAGTTCTGCCACTTCCACAAAGGCCGAGGGCACCGAACGGAGCAATGTGCCCGACTGAAAGATGAAATCGAACGCCTTGTCCAATTAGTATACCCGGAGGCCTTCCGCGCAGAGACACAGGAAAAGGCCATCGAAGGTCAACCGCCGGGCCACTGTCGCCCCCCAAGCTGAACGGCCGAAGAGACTCGAGCAAGCGCAACGCAAACAAAGCTCAACGTTATCTTCTCCCTCAATAAAGCCTGTCTCAGAAACTTGTTAACCCCGGGATCGCAAGATTACACTTGCGCATGTATCAGTATCCATTTTCTAATAAAATTCTACTTGCTCCAATCTATTCTGCTGCAGGTACCGCTTCGGGGCCCTGCCCCGGGGACTCTGCACCGCCGTCGATTGAAGGTTCGCCCTTCTCCTCCGCCGTCGAGTCCCGGTGTCGTGGGGGCCTGCCCCCCCCCCCCCCCCCCCCCCCCCCCCCCCCGCGTTCACCCCCAGTTTGAATACACCCGCTATTCACCGGCCAAAGCCGCGAGCACAGACTCGTGCACCAAAGCCACGGGCACAGAACCACGCAAAAAAGTCGCGAGCAAAGGCTCGTGCACCAAAGCCGCGGGCACAGAACCGCGCAAAAAAGTCGCGAGCAAAGGCTCGTGCACCAAAGCCGCGAGCACAGACTCGTGCACCAAAGCCGCGAGCACAGACTCGTGCACCAAAGCCGCGAGCACAGACTCGTGCAAGAAAGCCGCAAGCACAGACTTGCGCATACTAACTCTTTAAATATATATACATCTGCAAGCCGCAGGCTCCATCTCGTGCGAAACTCATTTTGAAAACAAACAAACTATGCAGGTGCTAACAACCAGATTAACAGGATCACGCAAAGAAGTGAATACGATAACCGCGTCAGCTCAACGCTGCACACAAAACAGACAAAAATACGGAAAGCGGAAAAGCAAAGTGCAAACAAAACAACTCAGAACGACGCACAAACAGACAATGGCATGGAAAGCAAGGAAACAGAAGACGATCAACGTCAATCCTCGGCTGCGTCCGAGCACTCATCCTCCGAAAGGTCTCCCGCTCCAAGACCAGCGGTATCACACCCGAACTTCCTCCCCACCAGGCGCAGAGTCTTCTGAATACCGCGCTGGAAGGCGACTTCGCGCTCGTCCTCCAACAAGGGCTCTGTTGAAACCAGTAACCCGGTTTCGACGTTCGCTAGGGGGATGCAGCTAACCCTTACTTGACCTGAGCGAGACCCTTGACCAGTCACTAAGAACTAGGAGAACTTGCCCTTGAAGAGCACTTGAGTCTAGAAACGAACCCCTTAAGCTTCAGCGAGGAGGTCCCACCACATACCCGGAAGATCTTAGAGCGCTTCCCCTCCCAAGCCAATGCTGAGCCTGGGCACCTTGGAGGGCACTAAGGAACACCTCACCGACCACCTTCAATGTCAAGGGGAGGGGAGGCGTAGTGCTTGCTCACACGCGAGGGAGGGGGTAGGAACCAACCCTTCCCAAGGTGCCCATGGGGGTCTATTTATAGACTTTCCCAAAAATGGACTGCGGATAGCCAAGATCCTGCTATCCGCAGTCCAACCATGACCACGAACGATCAACGCATGAGGGGGAGCGAGTGGGACTCGAGATGCACACTTCCCCCCTCACGGGAGGCCATGCCGGTCTCCCCCCAATGTACCGGGCGAGTGGGGGAATCCCTCCCACTCGCCCAAAGGGGGGTGGCGAGTGGGAGGGTCCCTCCCACTCGCCCCCAAGGTGGTCGGCGAGTGGGAGGGCTCCTCCCACTCGCCCGGCGAGTGGGAGGGCCCCTCCCACTCGCCCAGGTGAGTGGGAGGGTCTCTCCCACTCGCCTAAGGGTGATTGGCGAGTGGGAGGCCCCTCCCACTCGCCCGAAGAGAGTCGGGGGAGCGGGTGCTCCCCCCGCCTTCCCCGCGGCCTCTCTTTGCCTTGGTCGGTTTCGACTGCCCCATGTGGTCGTTTTGTCCGTCCTGGCCACCCTTGCTATCTTGGCTTCATCCGGGTCGGGTCGCACCGACTCGGGAAATATGAGGGTTGTACACAATCCCCGCTCTTTGCGAGCTTGCCCCAAGCTCGGAAAGAAAGTCCAACCCACCTATTTGACGAGTAGGTGGGACCTTAGGGGAATCCACGAAAGGATCCGTCATCGGGGAACCTCTGCCAAGCTTTTCAGCTGAAATTACTTTGAGACGAAGGGAAAACCCTTCTCCTATACACACCCCTCCTTTGAGCCGAGCCTAACTGGAGGTGGAGAACACTCGACACCTTAGGTCGAGCTAAACCCGACCGAAGGTGGAGGGAAACTCAACACCTCTAGTCGAGCTGAACTCGACCCGAGGTGGGGAACGAACCTTTCTCCACTAAACACCCCTCCGGCGAGCCGAGCTCAACAGGAGGTGGAGAAAGCTCAACACCTGAGGTCGGACTAAGCTCGACCGAAGGTGGAGGGAGACTCGACACCTCTAGTCGAGCTGAACTCGACCCGAGGTGGGGAACGAACCTTTCTCCACTAAACACCCCTCCGGTGAGCCGAGCTCAACAGGAGGTGGAGGAAGCTCAACACCTGAGGTCGGACTAAGCTCGACCGAAAGTGGAGGGAAACTCAACACCTCTAGTCGAGTTGAACTCGACCCGAGGTGGGGAACGAACCTTTCTCCACTAAACACCCCTCCGGCGAGCCGAGCTCAACACCTGAGGTCGGACTAAGCTCGACCGAAGGTGGAGGGAGACTCGACACCTCTAGTCGAGCTGAACTCGACCCGAGGTGGGGAACGAACCTTTCTCCACTAAACACCCCTCCGGTGAGCCGAGCTCAACAGGAGGTGGAGAAAGCTTAACACCTGAGGTCGGACTAAGCTCAACCGAAAGTGGAGGGAAACTCAACACCTCTAGTCGAGCTGAACTCGGCCTGAGGTGGAAGGTGGGAAGTCCACACCTACCAGGGAGCCGAGCTCACCTGGAAGGGGAGAGAACTCCACACCTACCAGGGAGTCGAGCTCACCTGGAGGAGGAGGAAACTCCACACCTACCAGGGAGCCGAGCTCACCTGGAAGGGGAGGGGACTCCACACCTACCAGGGAGCCGAGCTCACCTGGAGGGGGAGGAAACTCCACACCTACCAAGGAGCCGAGCTCACCTGGAGGGGGAGAGAACTCCACACCTACCAGGGAGTCGAGCTCACCTGGAGGGGGAGGAAACTCCACACCTACCAGGGAGCCGAGCTTTCCTGGAGGGGGAGGAAACTCCACACCTACCAGAGAGCCGAGCTCACCTGGAGGGGGAGAGAACTCCACACATACCAGGGAGTCGAACTCACCTGGAGGGGGAGGAAACTCCACACCTACCAGGGAGTCGA
This sequence comes from Dactylorhiza incarnata, assembly GCA_033032865.1. Classification (NCBI taxonomy): domain Eukaryota; kingdom Viridiplantae; phylum Streptophyta; class Magnoliopsida; order Asparagales; family Orchidaceae; genus Dactylorhiza; species Dactylorhiza incarnata. The sequence continues at coordinate 4,266,909 of JAWHQI010000066.1, forward strand.
GCTCACCTGGAGGGGGAGGAAACTCCACACCTACCAGGGAGCCGAGCTCACCTGGAGGGGGAGGAAACTCCACACCTACCAGGGAGCCGAGCTCACCTGGAGGGGGAGGAAACTCCACACCTACCAGGGAGCCGAGCTCACCTGGAAGGGGAGGGGACTCCACACCTACCAGGGAGCCGAGCTCACCTGGAGGGGGAGGAAACTCCACACCTACCAGGGAGCCGAGCTCACCTGGAGGGGGAGGAAACTCCACACCTACCAGGGAGCCGAGCTCACCTGGAGGGGGAGAGAACTCCACACCTACCAGGGAGTCGAGCTCACCTGGAGGGGGAGGAAACTCCACACCTACCAGGGAGCCGAGCTCACCTGGAGGGGGAGGAAAATCCACACCTACCAGGGAGCCGAGCTCACCTGGAGGGGGAGGAAACTCCACACCTACCAGGGAGTCGAGCTCACCTGGAGGGGGAGGAAACTCCACACCTACCAGGGAGCCGAGCTCACCTGGAAGGGGAGGGGACTCCACACCTACCAGGGAGCCGAGCTCACCTGGAGGGGGAGGAAACTCCACACCTACCAGGGAGCCGAGCTCACCTGGAGGGGGAGAGAACTCCACACCTACCAGGGAGTCGAGCTCACCTGGAGGGGGAGGAAACTCCACACCTACCAGGGAGCCGAGCTCACCTGGAGGGGGAGGAAACTCCACACCTACCAGGGAGTCGAGCTCACCTGGAGGAGGAGGAAACTCCACACCTACCAGGGAGCCGAGCTCACCTGGAGGGGGAGGAAACTCCACACCTACCAGGGAGCCGAGCTCACCTGGAGGGGGAGGAAACTCCACACCTACCAGGGAGCCGAGCTCACCTGGAGGGGGAGGAAACTCCACACCTACCAGGGAGCCGAGCTCACCTGGAGGGGGAGGAAACTCCACACCTACCAGGGAGCCGAGCTCACCTGGAGGGGGAGGGAAATCAACACTTTCTCGAACTACCGGGGGCGGAGGACCAGTTCACATCCCAGGTGCTTACCTTCACTGAGGGGCGGAGGGATTCAACCATCTTACCGAACCGATCGTCCTTCTTGAAATCTCACCTGCCGCGAGTCAACCTGATGAACCTCCCATCTGTCGGCATGACTAAGCCTGGAGAATGGTCTATAGTCAGGGATCTTACCGATTGGAGGCGGAAGTACCCGTCCGCGTCCTAGGTGCTTACCTTCACCTGGAGGCAGAGGAACTCAACGCCTTCCCAACTTGACTGGAGGTGGAAGTACCCATCCACGTCCTAGGGGCTTAGCTCACCTGGATGCAGAGGAACTCAACGCCTTCCCAATTCAATTGGAGGCGGAAGTACCCATCCACGTCCTAGGGGCCCAGCTTACCTGGAGGTAGAGGAACTCAACGCCTTCCCAGTCCGACTGGAGGTGGAAGTACCCATCCACGTCCTAGGGGCTTAGCTCACCTGGATGCAGAGGAACTCAACGCCTTCCCAATCCAATTGGAGGCGGAAGTACCCATCCACGTCCTAGGGGCCTAGCCTACTTGGAGGTAGACGAACTCAATGCCTTACCAGTCCAGCTACCAAGTAGCGAGTCGACCCGATGAGCCTCCCATCTACCGGCATGACTGAGCCCGGAGAATGGTCTCTAGTCGGGGATACTACCAAATGGGAGCGGAGTACCCATCCACGTCCTAGGTGCTTACCTTCACCTGGAGGCAGAGGAACTCAACACTTACCCCAAGCCACTTAGTCAAGGCGTTACCTGAAACCTCTTCATTCATCGTCGAGGAGCTACCTGCTTATTACAACGCTCCCCTCTGGGCCTACTTGGTCACATACACCTTGACCATCTCTTTCCTCATCTCCTCCACTTTCTCTGTCTTCTTATTCCTTTCCTTTCTCCTGGTCCTTCCTGCTTCCTTGGTCAACCTGCAGGTGGGAGACTTGCCTCTGGAACCGATCTGCGTAGCTTCGTGATGTCTCCCCGTGCTTTTGTTGAATCAGGAACAGGGACTACGCCCCCTTCCTGTTGAGACGGAGGCATCCTCCATGCCCCCTCACTCGGGGCAGCTGGCCCCAGGGGAGCCGTTGAAGAGCGCTTGCGCTTGAAGGCTCAAGCCTTCCTCCGAGGCTGGCCCCTTCCCTTGCCAACACGCTTGCTCTATCTCCATCAAAGACGGCGAGGCGAGCACAGGTGTTGGCGATGCCGTGTACTCGCCCTGAGGGGGGAGTGCAAACCGCAAGACTTCCCGGATTGACTTCCTGAACTCCTCGAAGTCACCTTTCTTCATGCACTCCCCGGCAGGGGTGAGTCCCCCACTCATCGCTTCCAGCCATGAGACTTGCCCAGAGCTTTCCGAACTAGCTGCTTCCACGCTCACCGCACCATAATGTTGAAACCAGTAACCCGGTTTCGACGTTCGCAAGGGGGATGCAGCTAACCCTTACTTGACCTGAGCGAGACCCTTGACCAGTCACTAAGAACTAGGAGAACTTGCCCTTGAAGAGCACTTGAGTCTAGAAACGAACCCCTTAAGCTTCAGCGAGGAGGTCCCACCACATACCCGGAAGATCTTAGAGCGCTTCCCCTCCCAAGCCAATGCTGAGCCTGGGCACCTTGGAGGGCACTAAGGAACACCTCACCGACCACCTTCAACGTCAAGGGGAGGGGAGGGGTAGTGCTTGCTCACACGCGAGGGAGGGGGTAGGAACCAACCCTTCCCAAGGTGCCCATGGGGGTCTATTTATAGACTTTTCCAAAAATGGACTGCGGATAGCCAAGATCCTGCTATCCGCAGTCCAACCATGACCACGAACGATCAACGCATGAGGGGGAGCGAGTGGGACTCGAGATGCCCACTTCCCCCCCTCACGGGAGGCCATGCCGGTCTCCCCCCAATGTACCGGGCGAGTGGGGGAATCCCTCCCACTCGCCCAAAGGGGGGTGGCGAGTGGGAGGGCCCCTCCCACTCGCCCCCAAGGTGGCCGGCGAGTGGGAGGGCTCCTCCCACTCGCCCGACGAGTGGGAGGGCCCCTCCCACTCGCCCGGGTGAGTGGGAGGGTCTCTCCCACTCGCCTAAGGGTGATTGGCGAGTGGGAGGCCCCTCCCACTCGCCCGAAGAGAGTCGGGGGAGCGGGTGCTCCCCCCGCCTTCCCCGCGGCCTCTCTTTGCCTTGGTCGGTTTCGACCGCCCCATGTGGTCGTTTTATCCGTCCTGGCCACCCTTGCTATCTTGGCTTCATCCGGGTCGGGTCGCACCGACTCGGGAAATACGAGGGTTGTACAGGCTCGACCTCCTTCGTCATGACCTCGGCACGGATCTCATCCGCTATCTGGAACCGCTCCTCGACAAAAGCAAGAGAATCTCGGAACTCGGCCACTCCGGCCGCCTTGGCATCCTCAAGGCTGCGCTCAACCAACGACAGCCACTCCACCTCGCTCCGCAGAAAACCCAGCTCCCCCTCCATACGAAACATCTCCCCCTGGGCCTCAGACAACTGACGAAGCGCATCCTGGGCAAGCGCCTTGTCTCCACCATACGCCTCCTGCAGCTTCTCAACCTCAGATCGAGAAGAAGAGAGGTCGGCCTCCAGCTGCTTGACGCGGGACAGATCGCGATCCCTCCTCTTCTGTAAAGCAGACATGTCCCTCTTCATCACGCGCAGCTCCTCCTGGAGGGAGATGTAGCTGTCCTTGAGGCCCACGTAACAGTCGTTCCACGTGAGAGCAACATTGGTCAGAGCGTTCGCCTGCAAACACGAAGGAAGCAATCAGGAAACATAAACAATGAAAGCAAAGACAAGCCAAGACCCAAGAAAGGAGAGATTCACTTACTGCAGAAGTCATCGCCTGGAGGGACGAGGAAACTCGCCTCGACGGTGGATGAGCAGGAGGTGGCGGCAAGTCTCCCTGCACAACCTACTCAGCAGTAGGGGAGGCCAGAATCTCGACCTCCGGGTCGGAAGCAATCGGCTCCCCCCGACGGCGGCTCGGACCGGCTTCATGATCGTGGCTCCTAGGCTCCGGCGGAGCAGAACACGAACCAGGAGTTCCATTCCTGAAAACAATCTTTCTCTTCCTTCCACGCTCTAAGGGAACAGCGGCCTCCCGCTCGGCATCCCAAGAAAGCCCCGCCGAGAGTAGTCGGCTCTCCTCCACACAGCTGTGAATACAGAACAGAGCCTTCGACAGGCCCTCCCGGCCAGGGAAACCGGGAATGGGAAGGAACTCGTCTTCCCGCCCGGTCAACCGACGACAACGACTAGGGAGCGCTCTCCAAAGCTCCGGCAGCTCCCAGCGATTACGGACAAACCCATAGAGGGTGTTTCCGTGACCGTAATCTGCCTTCTCGCCAAAGCGGAACCAGCTCTTGTTACTACGGACCTCGATACGACCACCCGAGTTGTGGAAACCTCGCACCAGTCCTTGAAAAGATCGAGTGAAAAGCGCACGCTGTGCTCCCGGAAGAAGACAACCAGCCCCATGATGTTCGCCATCCCAGCAGGCGTAAACTGTGTAATTGGGACACCGCAGAACCGGAGTATCTCAAGAACTTCATCAGATGGAGGAATACGGAACCCAGACTTCAAGCAGCTCTCGGAAAGAGTCATAAAACCAGTAGGCGGATTCTGAGCGCGCTCCTCCGCCCCCGGAATCCTCACCTCAGTATTAGGCGGCAATCCAAACCGTTTGCGCCATATCTCGATTCGCGCACTATCAAGAGAAGAACGCAGGCGCATCGGCCTCGACTGGCCGCCCCGCTTCGAAGCCTGAAAAAGAAATGTATATGAACGCAGGCGCTAAGATAGACAAGTAAAACAACCAAAGCAGGGCGAACCACACCGCCGGCCAAGAACGCGCGAATTCACGCACCATCTGTATAAACAAAAACCGTGCGCAAACTCCGAGCACGCACGAGAGCCGGGCGACACACGCTCGCCGCCGGCTTCGCTCAAGAACGCGTGCAGGCACCCACCGTACGCGGGCACCGCGCGCGGGAACCAGCCCCGTGCGGGCACCACGCGCGGGCACCGACCGCGCGCTGCGGCCGCCCGCGGACACCCGCCGCACGCCGACGCCGCGCGCGGGCGCCGACCGCGCGCCGGCACCGCGCGCGGGCACCGACACCGCGCGCGGGCACCGGCACCGCGCGCGGGCACCGGCACCGCGCGCGGGCACCGGCACCGCGCGCGGGCACCGGCCGCGCGCCGGCTGCGCACGGGCACCACCGCGCGCCGACGGCGCGCGAGCACCGGTCGCGCACAGCCGCCGCGCGCGGGCACCACGCGCGGATACCGACCGCGCAGCGGCCGCCCGCGGACGCCCGCCGCACACCGACGCCGCGCGCGGGGCGCCGGCGCCGCGCGCGGGCGCGGGCGCCGCGCGCGGGCACCGGCCGACCGCCGACCTCGCCGCGCGCCGGCCGCGCGCGGGCGCGGAACGCGCGCGTCCCCCGCCTGCTCTGGACCGCGCGCAAGCGCGCGCACGGACGCCGCTCGAGCGCCGGCCGCCCGACCCCCCGGCCGTCGTTCCCGTTTTTCCCTCCAAGCCATTTTTTCAAAAAATAAAAACTTACCTCCGGCATCGTCCGTTACGTCACGCAAATATTCAAAAAACCCTCGCACTCCTTCACAAGTTCTGGACTCCGACGGTTTTGGGGGCTTATGATGGGGGCTCGTATAACGGACTCTTATTTATAAGCCGCAATGACATCAGATATTTCCAAAAGCGCTCCCCCCACCAGTTTGGCAGGGGATCCAGGGAAATAAAGCTAGAGTTACCATACGGAGCCACGCCGAGAATGGCAACGGGACCGCCTCCCATCTTGAAGCCGTCCCGCGCAACCGCGCCACCTCACGGGGCGCGGCCGAGCCGCACGCCCGCAAGGGGTGCGGCCGAACCCGGGGTGCGGCCTCGCCGCCGCACCACCATGGGGTGCGGCCCGGCCGCACCCCCCTTAGGGTGCGGCCCGGCCGCACCCCCCTCGGGTGGGGTGCGGCCGTGCCGCACCCCCCTTTGGAGGGGTGCGGCCCGGCCGCACCCCCCCGGGTGGGGTGCGGCCTGGCCGCACCCCCCCCCCTGGGTGGGGCTTGCCGCACCCCCCTTGGGTGCGGCCTGTCCGCGTCTCCCGGGAGTGCGTCCCGTTCGCCTTCCCTCTCTGCGGGGGAGGGTGACCGTTTCCTCCCCCTCCTTCCCCCCTTTCTAACAGGGGGACTCACGGGGCGCCTTTTCGGGCGAGCTCCTCGCCAGGAACGACGGACCCCGTTTTTCTTCTCGAATCGCGACCAATCGCCTCTCCGTTCGCTCAGAATGCTCTCGCGCTCATTACGCGCTCAGAACGCTTCTCCGTTCGCTCAGAACGCCCACGTGCTCATTACACGCTCAGAGCGCTCCCTCGCTCGTTGCGCGCTCAGAACGCTTCTGAGCGCGCACTTCTCACTTTCCGTCTGTCTGACTTCTCACTTTCTGTCTTTCTGACTTCTCACTTTCTGTCTTCCTGACTTCTCACATTTTGTCTTTCAGGCGTCTCACATTTTGTCTTTCAGGTATCTCACTTTTCAGGAACGGTCAGTCGCCTTTTTCGCCTCCAACAGAGCTGCCCGAACTGCCCGAGCCGCCCAAGCTGCCCGAAGGGCAAGGTGGTATTTTACGAAAAATGGCGATCTGTGTGCCCCAAACCGGAAAATATGATTCGTCCACCAAGCATTTATGGAAACTGCCAACGACAAGATTACCAGACTACCCCCGGCCAAAGCTATAAAAAGGGCCCTGGGGCTTCATTTGAAGGGACCTTGACTTCTGGACCTGGGAGAGCTCCTTGCAGACTTTTGCGGAATTCTCCTGCGGAGCTTGAAGATTTCCTTTCCGGACTTGAAGATTTCCTTCATCCCGAAAGGCGACGCAGCAGCTCACTTTTGTTCCCCGGAGCAGCTCACTTTTGTTCTCAGGAGCAGCTCACTTTTGTTCCCCGGAGCAGCTCACTTTTGTTCTCCACCTTTCTCAGAAGGAGAAAAGGACTTAGTTTTTTCCAAGAGGCGGCCTGTCGCCTTCGGATCTCTCTATCTCTCTACTACTGTAACGAGTTGCGGCCTGTCGCACTCGAGTTCTAAGTCTCACTTTGTAACCCCCTGAAGATAGTGGAATTTGGTCGGCACAGCTCCGACCACGTGGTTTTTTACCCTTTCCGGGTTTTCCACGCTAAAAAGTCCCAGTGCAATCAACGAATCTCTAATTGACTGTTTGCGCGCTTAGTTCGCTCACGAGTTAAGGTAGTTCAATCGAACCGGTCTACCAAGAGCCCTAAGCGTTCCGCAACAATTTTATATAAATGCAAATGCATGCGAATTTTTCATTGCCTCCAACAATATCAATTTGGAGAAGATATAACGAAAAATGTGCGGAGCAATGAAGCAAACTCAATGATAAATGTAATTGATTAACTTTAAGTATCAAGTTATAAATTTATAAAGAAATTGTCTAACATCCTTTTATGTTTAGATGCAGGTATCTAAGTGCTATATAATGACATTTTGGATGAAATCAAATTTTGTGAAAGAATTTGATGTACAAAAGTTTTGGATTAAGGCTCAATTGTGTACTTGTTATTTAAACATGAAATTTTATGATTTGCACGGAGTAATTGGCGGAATGCACCCTCGAAATATATGCTTTTGGCGGAATGCACCCTGAATGTTTAAATTTGGCTGAATGCACCCCCCATTTACAATTAGCTTGGCACTTTGCACCCTGGGCTAAAAAAACATGGTTATTTTTGACTTTTTTTAATATTTCAATGAAGATTTTCCTATTTGCAGGCCAAACAGGGCTTAATTTATGCATCGATGCTATTACCAATTTGCTATTACCATTATAGAACATTCTGGTTTTAATTTATACAGTATTGCTATCCGAGAGATTATTTGCGAGAGATTATTATGCAAGGCTTAATTAAATAAATTATAGAGAGATTAAGCCCGACATAATAACCATTATAGAACATCATAATATAAACCACGACATAATAATCCACGACATGCAGGCCTGTCGTCGGCACAACATGGCTCAGCAGCAGGCCTGTCGTCGGCACAGCAGGGCTCAGCAGGACTGTCATCGGGGAAGAAGAAGCAACAGGGCACAGTAGGCCTGTCGTCGGCACAACAGGCGGAACGATGCAGGGCTCTCGTCGGGGAAGAGGAAACGCGCCGCATAACTGGAAGGGAAAAGATTGTTAAACCTAAAATTACTAGTTAGATATGTAGTTGGACCAAAATAGCCTTCTTATTTGAACATCAGGGTGCAAAGTGCCAAACATCTAGTAATTGGGGGGTGCACTCCGCCAAATTTAAACTTCGGGGTGCATTCCGCCAAAAACATATATTTCGGGGGTGGATTCCGCAGATCAGCCATTTGCACGTAATCAAAATTAATTTGCACTTAAAACTATTGTTGTGTAGTTCCAAATTTCTCCTCGCAGGCCCATAAATCAGCTCTCCATTTTATGATTATTATTTACCAGAAAGGCTATTTCCGTTTTTTTTCCTTAACTGAATCGAACACTCTGGAATGGCAGGAGCAAGGGCATATTGGTAATTTACAACTATTGATTAGAAAATCTGTTCTCGCACTCGGCGTAGTAGTACTTCGAATACAAAGGCAGCCTCCACAGAGAACTCTTGTGAGGCCGGGACCGAGCTTGGGTTAGGGCGACAGATTGAGCTATATGACGAAGGCGATGGCGGCTGCGCGGGCAGGATTCCGTCGGTTCTTCTCCATCTCCGCGTTCACTCCTCCTCCTCCAGCCAACGTCCCTCCGCCAGCCGAGCCCTCGCCGAACCTCTTCGTCTCCGGCAAGCCTTTTCTTCCTTTTGATCCCCACTCCTTTTTTTTCCTTGTTAGAATCTATTTCTTTATGTGTATGCCTGTTCTTATGACTGCCAAAAGTTATTTTAAGCTTGACTTAGCCGCTCAGATAATATTTCATTGAAAATCTCGGTTTTTGTGTGGCCATTATCGTTTGATATAATAAGTATAAAAAGCAAAGAGTCAACGTGTATTTTAGGACATTTTAAATGCAAGTCTTGTGCTTTCAAGAAACAAGTAGAGTGAATTTTTTACCACATTGTATATCCCATGTCCCGAATCAAACAGTCACCCACGGCGGCTGATGGGTAAGTGTAATTGGAGATGGTAGCTGTTCATCGTCATAGATGATAATCTAATTTCCAACCACAAACATAATCTAAAGAGGAATTGGAGCTGAATGATCTCACATCCACAATTTCTCGCCAAGAGCAACTATATACTCCAATCCATAACCACCAGTAAATCTCATAGTCTGAACTTACATAGAACAGCCCTGCAATAATCTAAGTATAGACATGAATTTGAATTAAAAGCATAAATGATGTTAACGACACTTTCATTTCTTTAGGCAAAGCTTTGCATGAATCTATTTTGAGAACTCATAAAAACTCTGCAACATTGGGTGGACCGCAACCACAAGGCTCAACGGATAATAGACAGGTAATGTAAATTTGAATATTACATATATTTTGTGAGCAAAGTTAAATTAAGCTGCGTGCGTCGACTTCACATGCAATAGACCAAGATAATAAATCTAGGGTTTCGTACGACTCGCACAAAGCACCTATCGTTCAAACACGATCAACACAATGGAAGTTCATCCATAGGCAAAAATAAAATAATAGTAGGTTTAGCAAATTAACAAAAAACATGATTAGTGGTACTTACGCAAGCTCTGATTTTTCTTATATCAAATAAAATTTGCATAAAATTAAGTAATGCGGCTCGCAAACACGACATCAGATCCAATCCAATTTAGGGTCTATTAAGGTTTTGGATGAATAAATAAGGATAAACAGTAAATGTTGCTTGGGTGTGACTGTGTTTTGTTGGATTTTGGCAGAGGGACAATTATTAATGGGAATGGTCAAGGAAGGCTTGGATGGAGATATGAAGAGGGAAAGTAAGTCACTTGGTTGAGGGCAGGGAGTTGGTTTCGGCTCTGGAGGATTTAGGATCGGTAGAAGTTCTATGAAGCGGGAGAGGCTTTGATTGGTGTTTTTGAAATGGAGGAATGTTTTATCAGGCTTCAAGGAGGAAGGGGATGGATGTTCTGTGAGGTGAAAAGAGATTTGGTGTTACAATGATAACAACACCAAACACACTGAGGACAAAATGCATCGTTAGATCACATTCCAGCTCTGCAGTCCTTGTAAACATATCCGATGGCTCATATAGCCACACATAGGCTGTGAAATACAGTCACATTGTACCGTAGAGTACCTATATAAATATATTAGTACAAACACCATAATGGACATAACAACAACACAAGCCTTTATCCCACCATAGTGGGGTGTAATGGACATGAATATCAATAATATTAGTTTAAGTTCTTTTGTTTTAGTATTATGTAGTTATTTTATCAAACTCTCTGGCAGCATCCCCGGTAGCCTTCTCTGGAGGTTACATTGGTGCTCTCGTTGAGACGATTACAGCCTCCTAGAAGATGACCAACAACGACCCCCCATCCACCCGCCTGAAGGATTTGGTCGCGGGATAATATGAGTTATGGAAAGAATTGGATTCTAGGCATGAACAACAAACAACACTAGACCATAATTTCCGTCAAGAAACAAGCCATAATTTTTTCAGGTTGGAAGCAGAGATGATCAAACTTTTCCAAGCGATTCAACGATCTTCCGATTAATCCACTCAAGAACTCGAGGAATTCAGAACGGAAGTCAGCAATTTACTCCAAAGCACACAAACTGGACCTCAAGAAACCGGGTAATTCTGCAGCAGGCCTCATGAAGATGACATTGTTCAATCCACCGCATCATTGGCCAGTGTTATCGGACCGCCAACAAATTTCTTGCCATCTAGTTCGAATTCACCCTTGCCAGCCCACATTTTTCCATCTTCCGAAGATCTTTTCCAGCTTCGGACAACCAATTCAATAACATGAATTCACGGCTAGGCAACAGCCCACAATTTCTCCAACAACTTCAATACCAATCGATCATCGGACGACTACCTGGGGCACCAGGGTTTTACCCACCAATACCTCTACCAGTCGCACAAGGTATCCAAGAACAATGCAATTTCCAAAACCCACAATGGCGTCAACAACATTCACCCACAATGGCGTCAACAACATTCACAAGTACCGATGGCAGCAAGAATCAATACTCCACACATAAGCGTTTCTTCTGGTACCAACAATCAACAACAACCATTTATACACAAACCAAGCAGGGTAAAATTTCAATTGGATCAATAAGGCATAAGCTTATTTTAGATTTTATAACGCTAATTATCAAGATTATATGCCAATAGTTTCAATGCACTTGGATCTTCCAGCTTCATGATGGCGCCAGTCATGAATACATGATACTATGATAGTTCTTACTTGAACTGGGTAGAATTTAAGGTTGCCCTTTTTAACCGATTTGGACCATCTGCATTTGAGGATCCTATGGACAAACTCACCCAGGTTTCGACTGTTTTAGCTTATAAGGACAGTTTTGAAGAATTAGCATGCAAATTCGCCGGCTTAAACCCAAATTTATTGGAAGTTACATTCATTTTTGGGCTTAAACCCAAATTTATTGGAAGTTACATTCATTTTTGGGCTTAAACCGAGGATTAAAAGATCAGTAATTGCAGACCTTTTTCTCTAGATGAAGCCTTTTCTTTAGCCAAACTTTTGAAGAACAATGACAAGATAATAATAGACTTATAAACCACCATTTGCCACACCAAATACTAGTGCACTACTGCGTTACCTCCGCAAACAACACAAAATTCAGGCTATAAACGTTATCACCCGCAGAACTTAAGGCTAAATGTAATAAGGGACTTTGCTACACCTGCGACGAAGTTATTTGTCAGGTCACCGATGTAAAAACAAAGTACCTTATTTATATTTTAATGACCATCTAGAGGATTCCATAGAAAACATAGAAGAAAATGAACCAACAAAAGTAGCCTTCACCATTCCCCAGACTCTTAAATTAGTTTGAATGCTCTCATGGGAGATTTTACCAACAAATCCATTCGAAAGTAGTTCAACAACAACAACAACAACACTCAAGCCTTTATTCCACCATATTGGGGTCGGCTATATGGATCCTTTGTCGCCATTGCGCCCTATCTTTAGTCATAATCTCACTAATGCCTAAGTACATCATGTCTTTACTTATAGTTTCATTCCAAGTCTTGTTTGGTCTACCCCTCCCCTGTTTAACATGCCTAGTGGCTAAACTCTCACAATGCATAACGTGTTCCTCTTAATGGTTTCCTTTGTACGTGTTCGAACCATCTTAATCGAGCTTCTCACATCTTCTCTACAATTGGTGTCACTCCCGTCTTATCCTTTATACATTCATTCCTAATTTTATCCAGTCTCGTGTGCCCACACATCCACCTAAGCATTCTCATCTCCACAACTCCCTTTTTTTGCTCATGTACACAATTCACTGCCCAACACTCAGAACTGTAGATAGGCAGGAGGATTGGAAAGAAAAATTTGGACTTCCAAAATACAATGTTAAGGTACAATTCCAAAGTTTTCAAAAGAAAAGCAAAATAATATATTTTTTTGCATGTCTGAAGGCCAATTTCACAAGGATCTCAAGTACCTGTGTAGGGTTGTCGTCAATGTAATTTCGATTTGATCTGTGGTTGGTGCGAAAAAAATGTTGGCTCAAAACTAGCTTGAGCTTGTATAGGCTTAATCTAATTTTGAACTAGCTCAAAATACATCGACTTTGTGTCAGCTCAAAATTACAACATAAGGTGACGCAGGACGAATCTATAGGCGGCGATAGAATCGGCGACCTAACCCTACATGCTATGCAAAGTCCGATGGATTAGTCACAAATTAGATAATAAACATTAACATCCCACGCAGAAATAAATTCACATGCAAGGCAGAATATTTTATTAGGGCAAAACAAGCTTAGACTTTCCTCCGCGTGGAGGGCCAAAACAAGAGCGCGCGGCGAATAGACCCTGCAAATCACAATAGTAATATAAAGCTAACAATTACAACACGAGAGATCCAAATAAACATACGATCCAACTGATAATAATAATGCAGAAAATAATAAGTCCAATACAACGAAATCTCACCAAATAGTGGGCTGACCAAGACACTGAAGAATCCGGAGCCGGAGATGCGTGAACGGCGATCGAAGGTGGAACCGGAGGCGTGACGGAAAGGCAGTGGCTGCCCACGGTGGAGAATGGGGAGATCGGACCAGAAACGGGTAGATTCGGCCACTAGGAAATAGATTCGGGTGGGGAATGGATAGATCCAATTTACGATAGCGGATCTGGGATGCGGGATGGCGTATGACGGTGGAAATAACGGATCGGGATACAAAAACCCTAGATCTGGACTGATCTTGAGTTTTATGGTGGAAGGAAGGTGGATCCACCTAAGGGAAGGAAGGGGTGGTCGGGTAGGGCTGCTGGAAGAGGTTTGGAGGGCTGGCGGGTTGATGTGGGGGCTGTTGGCAGGGAGGGGCAGTGGCCGTGGGCTGGAGGTAAGGGGGATGGGCGGCAGCAGGCTGGTGGCTGGGGGAAGGGCGGAGGTAAGGGGGATGGGCGGCAGCAGGCTGGTGGCCGTGGGCTGGAGGTAAGGGGGATGGGCGACAGAAAATAATAAGTCCAATACAACGAAATCTCACCAAATAGTGGGCTGACCAAGACACTGAAGAATCCAGAGCCAGAGATGCGTGAACGGCGATCGAAGGTGGAACCGGAGGCGTGACGGAAAGGCAGTGGCTGTCCACGGTGGAGAATGGGGAGATCGGACCAGAAACGGGTAGATTCGGCCACTAGGAAATAGATTCGGGTGGGGAATGGATAGATCCAATTTACGATAGCGGATCCGGGGTGCGGGATGGCGTATGACGGTGGAAATAACGGATCGGGATACAAAAACCCTAAGATCTGGACTGATCTTGAGTTTTATGGTGGAAGGAAGGTGGATCCACCTGAGGGAAGGAAGGGGTGGTCGGGTAGGGCTGCTGGAAGAGGTTTGGAGGGCTGGCGGGTTGATGTGGGGGCTGTGGAGGGGCGGCTGTTGGCATGGAGGGGCAGTGGCCGTGGGCTGGAGGTAAGGGGGATGGGCGGCAGCAGGCTGGTGGCTGGGGGGGAGGGGTGGCAGCGGGCTGGCGGCTGAGAGGAGGGCGGCTGGGCCTTGGACAGCAAGGGGGCGGTGGCTTTGGAGGCTCCTGGAGGTTGCTGGACAGGGGGGAAGGCGGCGGCTTGGGGGAGGCCTTGGATGGCCGGCGGTGGAGGGGCTGAGGAAGACTTTATAAATGAATAGTAAATTTCATTTTTGAATAGTAAAGTGAATGAAAAATGGGAGTTCTGGGCAACCAACCATGGCTGTTTGAGGGTGGCGGCAAGGGGTTTTGGAGGGGGAGGAAGGAGCCTAGGGTTAGGGCAAACCTTGGGGAGGGAGATACAAGCCTAGGAGTCGTCACATAGGGTTCCACGGAGTCGGCACCGTGGTGGGATCGCGGGAATCCGGGAATACAATTCTCCAAACTCTGCAATGCCTCAAAACCAGCCACTACATGTCTCTTTATAATAAAACAAAGCTAGGGCATCCCATCATCGACGGCTATGATTGGCCGGAGGTGGGGCCACCCAAATACATCAAAACAAATGCAAAAATAATAAACTAATATATTCAATTGCACATCTGCGAAGTCCGATCGTCGATCCGGGCACGCCATATATGGAAAGTCGCCAAATTAGCCCCGAATGGGCCCAAAGCTCATCCTCGTCTCTGACCCGCATCATAAGGACAACAGATTATGAAGTGGCTACCAAACCAAGTGCTCATGTGGCTGTATCACCCATTAGAATTCAGGCATTTGGCTATCCCTCAATTCAAGTATGATCCCAAATCATAAACATAGATATAATCATTTCATAAAGCAAGTTAGAATCACACTCACAAAGTAACAATCACAAGCAGAGATACAATCACAATCACAACTCACAGCCTCATACTTAAATGCACTAATGCCTTGCATGGAGTTATGCTACTAGCTGTTGGGGATCTTGGATCGTGGGCGGGACAACACTTCTCGGAGCTCACACGAGTCTACATGCGCAGAAAGTGGAGATGGGATCGTTGTATAGATATTTGAGTTGGTAATCGCGTTCAGAGTGACGATGACATATTTTATGTAATTTTGATATTTTTATTTCATGTAAATTATAGTGAATTTATGTTCCGGACAATCTTGGTCATCCGTAGTATATTCTGAGTCTATAAATTGCGGTATACGAGCTGTTTTTCAGGGATCACAGATTTTGGACAGAAATTCCCGGCCCTCACGGTCGTCCCACAATGTCAAATCAATGGATCCTTGGTACTGAAGCCAAGATAACTACCTTGTTTGGAGGTAGGTTTTTGAAGAAGCAGAGGAAAGAGGGGGAAGAAGAGAGTTGAGCCAAATAAGAGACATACATAGGCTTACATAATGCCTAGTTCTGAAACACGCAAGGGCGGCAAATAACTCGCCCGAAATTCACGTGCGATAATAAAATATAAAGCTGACGAGTGCGCTATGCCCGTGCGCACTACTGACGAACGTCCATCGTCGTGTTGAGATCCATGTCCTCGTCGCCTCGGTCCGGACCAACATATGCGTCATGTCCTCGTCTCCTTGTCCCTCACACTCTTCCGTATTCATAACAACCTTATCTTCCATATAACTACTCATCTCCACTCATTACTGCTCAAAACTACCACTTTCTCTACTACTTTATTCTTGTAACCACATAAAACCTCCCTTAACCGACCACCATTCCTGTAACTACCCATAGAAAGAAAAAAAACAATTAATTTTTCATTCCCTTGGTTTCCTGCATGGATGTCCAATTTGATGGTCTGCCACATACACCCTCTCCTGAGTGCAAATTTCCTCTACCTGTCAGCCGACTACTCCATTCCCTCAATGTAAACCAAATTACGACCGATACCCTGCATCCAGCCTCTATTTCTCACTCCCTGGCAGTGGCCGGTAAACCTCTACAACCGATTCCAGCTGCTGCACAACCTAACCAACCACCGCACTGCATTCCCGGCAGCTCCACCTGCCTTCCCACTTAAAACAAGTCCCTTAGGAAACCCAAAACAGTGCAGAATTTCAGTCCAGGAAACCTAAAACTGTGCAGAATTTCAACCAATTTGCTGTCCGGCCTTGCAAATCAACCCTCTTACTACTTCATCGGACTCCAGTTACTCGTGCAAGTTCTAATATGAAGTCTAGATTGTTTATTGTTTCTTATTTCGTGAAGGTAACATATTATTTGGGATCTAAATTTGTAAAAGTTGGCTTAATTCTTATTCTACTTGAAAGTTTCATCTTCCAGATAATAATCGAAACACTCTCTCTTTAATTTTAATTAGATCTTGCTTGCGCTTCTAAAATCTAATCTTTATTGTGCATGTTTGTGAATTCTTCTAGTAATTTCAGAATGTATTGTAATTAAATGTTAAATTATCACATGTGCATCACACCATTTATATTTCTCTCGAGACCATTCACTCACTACATCTGTCTTGCATCACTAGCACATAAAATTATTATTGGAAATATGCAAGTACTTTATATATTTTATCTTTTAGCTTATAATTACGGTTGTAACCCTGGTTTTACCACTCCTATATATTAAGGAGTGGGTTTATTGAATGTATGGATTATTGCACTTTCGCCAACATGGTATCAGAGGTTTAGGGCAGACGATTCTCCCCTGCTCGCGCGTTCTGCCTCGCCTTCCGCTCGTTCCGCTCGGCTGCGTCGCTCGTTCCGACCCCGTTTCTCCTCCGATCCGCTCGATCCAATCTCGTCTTCGCTCTGCCCCGCTCTTCCGCCTTCCCTAGTGCGTCCAGCGCGTTCGTCCTCCTCGGTAGGGCGTTGGGCGTCCTCCTTCCATCCAAGTAGAGGCGCTCTTCTCTCCCTCAGTCGGAGTCTTTCTCCTTCCGTCTCAGAGGGGGCTTCTCTCCGGTTTGTGGTTGTCTCTCTCTTGGCACCGGATATGCTAACCTAGGTTGAAGGCATTTTCATCGGTTCCTTGTGGATGTTCCTTTTTGGACTTGGTTCACCTCTTTCTATGAGGGAAGGCCTTTGATTTGACATTCAGAGCCATCAATTTCTATTCGTGGCCTTCGATGTCTGAGATCAACTCTCCGAATATGTCATCCGGTGGAGGAGCCTCTCCTACCCCTCCTACCCCTCCTATCCCACCAATCTATGGTGGATCTGGCCGTGTCAATCCTGATCATGGAACCCCTCAGATTACTACTATGAAATTAGATGGCTCTAACTATCTTTCGTGGGCACGATCTATTCTCCTCCGTGGGCACGATCTATTCTCCTTGCCCTCAAAAGCCATCGGTTGTTTGGATATGTCAGTGGCACGATGAAGGAACCACTGTCTACTTCTCCTGAGTGGCCTCAGTGGGAGTCAGAGAACTCGTTGGTGATGTCCTGACTTCTTAACTCCATGCTGGAACCCATTGCACGGAACTATCTGTTCTTGGATTATGCTGCTGATATTTGGAAGCGTGCAGAGACTACCTATTCCTGCCGAGGAAATGCTGCTCAGATCTACCAGCTGCGACGTAAGATATTCCTTCCGCGTCAGGGAGATCGTCCTCCTTCTGCCTACTATTGGGAGTTCACCAAACTCTATCAGGAGTATGATCACTTTGATTCTCTGACCCATGTGTCCCATGAAGATGAGGCGTTGGTGCGAGCGAGAGAAGAACACAATCACATCTTTGAATTCCTGCATGGGTTGCATCGTGATTTTGATCCGATCAGTATTCAGATTCTTGGACGCTCTCCTCGTCCTTCCTTATCAGAGGTTTACAGTCTGGTGCAGCAGGAATTTGATCGTCGACAGACTTTGCTTCCTGACTCTACTACAGAGGGTTCTGCCCTTGCTTCTCAGTTCCACCCCGGGGCTCGCTCTGCTCGTGACAGTCGTCCCATGTCTACGGAGAAATATCATCTCGTTTGTGATTATTGCGGGAAGTCTCGCCGCACCACGAACATGTGCTTCAAACTCCATGGCTTCCCTTCTCCCAGAGGAGGACCGACTCCTCGTGGGGGCGCGAATCTGTACGTCCTCAGGTTGTCCTTCACTCTCCAGGTCTGCACATCTTTCTGATGCCGTTGAGGAATTCTCGGCCCACTTCCCTCCGGGCTCCACTCGTGCTCCCCCTGCTCTTTTTGCTGAAGAAATTCAGGCATTTCGCCGATTGATGCAAGGTTCTTCTGCCGAGCAGCTCTGGTCGTCGTCTTCCTCTTATGCCCACCAGGGACCTCTAAGTGCTCATTCTGCCTCCACCCACCTTTCCTCTCTGTGGATCATCGACTCTGGTGCCACCAATCACATGACAGGGTCTGTTTCAGGTTTCGTATCCTACACTCCCTTGTCTGGTCGTGACAAAGTGAACATAGCTGATGGGTCGCTCTCTCTTATTGCGGGGGAAAGGATTCATTCCATGCTCTTCTGTTACTCTATCTTCTGTCCTTCACGTTCTTACTTTCACCCGCAACTTTCTTCCTATTAGGCTATGTTTGGCGCGACGTTTTTGGAGTGGGGGACCGCTCAAATTTGAAACGCCGCGCCAAACAAAAAAGAATTCAATTTGAAACGCCGCGCCAAACAAAAAGAATCCAGTCGTGGGTGTAAACCCACGGCTGGAGAAACGCCCATTTTGGCGTTAGTTTTTCTTTTTTTTTTTAATTTTTTTAAATATATTATATTAGGTATATTATATATATTACATATATATTATATATTATATTATATATTATATATTATTTATATTACATATATATTATATTTTTGGCGTTATATATATTATATATTACGTTATATATATTACTTTATAATATATTATATTATATTAGGTATATATAATATATAATATAATATTAAAATAATTTATATTAATGTAAGTTAAATATAATATAAAAAATTTATATTAATATAAGTTATATATATTTTGCAAACGTTGCTCTTCCACCACTGCAAACATTGTTCTTCCAAACAGTTTCACAGATTCTGCCACCACTCTGCAAAACAACTGATTATTCCCCCACTGTTTTCCACCACTGCTTCTTCAGTCGCCCCCACCGCGCCAGAGCCTTAGTCATTTGACTAACTCTATGAATTGTTCAGTGATTTTCTTTCCCACCTCTTGTATTTTTCAGGACCTGGAGACGGGGACGGTGATTGGATATGGTAGACTGTGCAATGGGCTCTATGTGTTCGACTCTTCCAGCTCCACATCCTCAAGTTCCTCTTCGTCTCCAAAGGTTCTTCGTGCGAATTTGCCCTCCGATCTGGATTCCTGGCACTGTCGCCTTGGACATCCCTCTATCTCTACTACGAAACTTTTGCTTCCAACTATTTCTAATGGTTTGTTTAATGGTTTTAATTATGATGTATGTCAACTTAGTAAACATCACCGTACTTCCCTTCCTTTAATGTCTCCTCGGAACTCTGTTCCGTTTGCTCTTATTCATACTGATGTTTGGGGCCCTTGTCCCACTGTCTCTATATCTGGTTGCTTGTGGTTTTTTCCTTTATTGACTGTTATTCTCGTTGTACTTGGGTGTATTTGATGAAGAGTAAAAATGAAGTGTTTCCTCTCTTTCAGCATTTACATAAGATGATTACTACCCAATTTAGTGCTATAATTAAAATTTTGCGCAGTGCAATAACCGTGAGTATATTGACTCCCGCTTTGAGAGGTACCTGAGTGATTAAGTTGTTATTTCTCATTTAACTAGCATATTGACCAGGTAAGTGTAAGGTCAGTGGTCGCACTATGTATCGTTATACACCATCTTCCTTTCGGGGGATACTGACTCACCCCTAACCACTTTCCTAAACACCAATTGAGAAAGTTAAATTTTGACATCACCAGTACTTGTATATAATATTTTTTTTTGTATCACACGTATTGTCATCATATCGTGCGTGTCATATCAATATTGCACGATAGTTATTCAAAATTTCATATTTCCAGAATACACAATTTCATATTATTAATATGCATGCACGAGAACTTGGGACATCATTATTATGTGAATACATGTAATTCCACCTCTCGTTACGTTTATCAGAAGTTCGACATTATTTCTGTATATTAACTAATTTGTATAATAACTTCAGCATTATTTCAAAATAATGACTGCGAATTATCGCATTAATGAATACTAACGTAACATATATGTATTGTATTCTTTTCCACCTACCTCAGTCTTCTCGCTCCTCAACTTAGGATTTTGGCAGCTCTTCTGCAGTACTCTGCACCACAAATATTACTTTGGCGGGATTTCGACAGCTGCGGAAACAAGAGGTGAGTGGGACAGACACTTAGGGTGGCCAGGGTGTGTTTTGTCCATATACACCATAAATCCAAACTTGAACCCCGAGCTCTGCGATGTGTCTTCATCGGTTATTCTCCAACTCAGAAAGGCTACAAGTGTTTCCATCATGTTATTAAACGGACGTTCGTTACAATGGATGTCACCTTCCGGGAATTCGAAGCTTACTATGAGACCTCACTTCAGGGGGAGTCGATTACTAGTGAAGTGAGTCCCCCTTCTCTTCCTTTGCCTATTGTTCCTTCTTTTCCTTCTTCCACTCGGTTGCATTGCGATCCGGTGATGCCTTCTATATCTGGGTATCCAGTTGTTCCACCACCTGCTCCATTGCAGGTCTACACTGGAAGGAGGGGTACGAATACACAGGCCTTGCCCACACTTCCTGGGTCAACACCTGATCCGTCTTCCGATACTGACAGAGGTAATATTTTTTCCACCCAGCACCGTCTTTCTTACTTTGTGACCTATGACTCTTTGTCTCATGCATATAGAGCATTTGTCACCTCCTTGTTTTCCATTACCATTCCTCGCTCTTGGCAGGAAGCTCTTGAGCACAATGAGTGGAAGGCTGCCGTGTTGGAGGAAACAGTGGCCCTTGATAAAAATCATACGTGGGATCTTGTGCACTTGCCTCAAGGGAAAACCGTTGTAGGATGTAAGTGAGTCTTCTCTGTGAAGCAAAACCCCCAAGGTCTCGTTGAACGGCGCAAAGCTCGATTGGTTGCTAGAGGCTATACTCAAACCGCAAGTATCGACTATCAGGAGACTTTTGCTCCTGTTGCAAAAATGAACTCAATCAGGATATTGCTCTCATGTGCGGTATGTAAAGGGTGGAATCTCAGTCAGTTGGACATGAAGAATTTCTTCCTTCATGTGGACTTAGAGGAGGAAGTCTACATGTCACCGCCACCTGTTTTTCTCTCCAGAGAGTCAGCAGGAAAGGTTTGTAGGTTGAAGAAAGCTCTGTACGGCTTAAAACAGACCCCGTATGCCTGGTTTAGAAGGTTTCACTGGGGAATGATGACTTTTAGATACAAATAGAGTAATGTTGACCATACCCTGTTTGTAAAACACCGACAAGCCAAGTTAACTGCCCTTATCGTCTACGTGGATGATATAGTTATAACTGGCGATGACACAGAGGAGATTAACCATCTGAAATCCCGATTGGCAAGGGATTTTGAAGTGCAGGACCTTGGATCCCTCAAGTATTTTCTTGGCATTGAAGTTGTCAGATCTAGGCATGGTATCTTTATATTATAGCGGAGGTATATCCTAGACTTGTTAGAAACATCTGGGATGATTGGGTGTAGACCTGTTGACACCCCTATTGAGGCCAATCATAAGCTTGGGAGAGATGGTGGAGAGGTGGTTGATGACATACCTGGTTTCCAACGACTGGTAGGGAAGCTTATCCATCTCTCTCATACCCGTTCGGACATCTCATACGCTGTGGGGGTTCTCAGCCAATACATGCACTCACCGAGATCACATCATCTTGATGCTGCCCACAGGATCTTGCGATACCTCAAATCCTCTCCTGGCAAGGGTGTTCTGTTCTCCCCCAACAAAGCATTAATCATAGAAATCTACAAGTATGCGGGCTGGGATGGTTCTATTGATGACCAGAGATCTACATATGGATATTGTTCCCTAGTTGGTGCAATCTGGTGACCTGGAGGAGTAAGAAATATGTTGTGGCCAGATCCAGTGTAGGCGCTGAGTTCAGAGTAATGGCACATGGGATATGTGAAGGATTATGGATCCAGTCGATTATGCAGGATCTTGGTATTGTGTGCATGGGATCAAACAGGATTTATTGTGATAACAAAGCTGCTATCAACATTGTCCACAACCCAGTCCAACATGACCGTACAAAGCACGTAGAAGTGGACAAACACTTTATCAAGGAAAACATAGTGAGGGGGATTGTGAGTACTCCTTTCGTTCCTTCCAACCAACGGCTGCCAGATGTACTCACTAAGGGATTAAGTCAGCGTTCCTTTGACAAAATATTGGGCAAGTTAGCATGACGGATATTACATACCCAACTTGAGGAGGAGTGTTGGAAATATGCGAGTACTTTAAGGATTTTTTCTTTTAGCTTATAATTACGTTTGTAACCCTGGTTTTACAAGTGTTTCCATCCTGTTATTAAACGGACGTTCGTTACAATGGATGTCACCTTCCGGGAATCCGAAGCTTACTATGAGACCTCACATCAGGGGGAGTCGATTACTAGTGAAGTGAGTCCCCCTTCTCTTCCTTTGCCTATTGTTCCTTCTTTTCCTTCTTCAACTCCGTTGCATTGCGATCCGGTGATGCCTTCTATATCTGGGGATCCAGTTGTTCCACCACCTGCTCCATTGCAGGTCTACACTCGAAGGAGGGGTACGAATACACAGGCCTTGCCCACACTTCCTGGGTCAACACCTGATCCTAGCCCTGCAAGTTGAGTCGAGGCTCGTGAGCTCGATGAGCCGGCTCGAAAAAAGCTCGACGAGCTCGAGCTCGATTACGAGCCGAGCTTGATTACGAGTTGAGCTCGAGCTCGAGCTCGACGAGCTCGAGCTCGATTTCGAGCCGAGCTCGAGCTCGATTTCGAGCCGAGCTCGAGCTCGATTTCGAGCCGAGCTCGAGCTCGATTACTCTTGTTCATGAGCTCGCGAGCCGGCTCGCGAGCTTTTTTTTTGGGTATTTTTTTTAAAATATATATAAATAAAAATAAAAATGGGTTCATGAGCAAAAAGCTCGCGAGCAGCTCGAGCTCGACTCGAGCTCGTGAGCTCGAAAGCTCGAGCTCGAGCTCAATATACTGGTCTCAAGCTCGAGCTCGAGCCAAGCAGGGTGAGCTCGACGAGCTCGAGCTCGAAATATTTAGCTCGAGCTCGAGCTCGAGTTTGGGATTTTTGCGAAGCTCGACTCGAGCTCGACTCGTTTACACCCCTACCTGATCCGTCTTCCGATACTGGCAGAGGTAATGTTTTTTCCACCCAGCGCCCTCTTTCTTACTTTGTGACCTATGACTCTTTGGCTCTTGCATATAGAGCATTTGTCACCTCCTTGTTTTCCATTACCATTCCTCGCTCTTGAGCACAATGAGTGGAAGGCTGCTGTGTTGGAGGAAACGGTGGCCCTTGATAAAAATCATACGTGGGATCCTGTGCACTTGCCTCAAGGGAAAACCGTTGTAGGATGTAAGTGAGTCTTCTCTGTGAAGCAAAACCCCCAAGGTCTCGTTGAACGGCGCAAAGCTCGATTGGTTGCTAGAGGCTATACTCAGACCGCAAGTATCGACTATCAGGAGACTTTTGCTCCTGTTGCAAAAATGAACTCAATCAGGATATTGCTCTCATGTGCGGTATGTAAAGGGTGGAATCTCAGTCAGTTGGACATGAAGAATTTCTTCCTTCATGTGGACTTAGAGGAGGAAGTCTACATGTCACCGCCACCTGTTTTTCTCTCCAGAGAGTCAGCATGAAAGGTTTGTAGGTTGAAGAAAGCTCTGTACGACTTAAAACATACCCCGTGTGCCTGGTTTGGAAGGTTTCACCAGGGAATGATGACTTTTGGATACAAATAGAGTAATGTTGACCATACCCTGTTTGTAAAACACCGACAAGGCAAGTTGACTGCCCTTATCGTCTACGTGGATGATATAGTTATAACTGGCGATGACACAGAGGAGATTAACCATCTGAAATCCCGATTGGCAAGGGATTTTGAAGTGCAGGACCTTGCATCCCTCAAGTATTTTCTTGGCATTGAAGTTGTCAGATCTAAGCATGGTATCTTTATATCATAGCGGAGGTATATCCTAGACATGTTAGAAATATCTGGGATGATTGGGTGTAGACCCGTTGACACCCCTATTGAGGCCAATCATAAGCTTGGGAGAGATGGTGGAGAGGTGGTTGATGACATACCTGGTTTCCAACGACTGGTAGGGAAGCTTATCTATCTCTCGCATACCCGTTCGGACATCTCATACGCTGTGGGGGTTCTCAGCCAATACATGCACTCACCGAGATCACATCACCTTGATGCTGCCCACAGGATCTTGCGATACCTCAAATCCTCTCCTGGCAAGGGTGTTCTGTTCTCCCCCAACAAAGCATTAATCATAGAAATCTACACGGATGCGGGCTGGGCTGGTTCTATTGATGACCAGAGATCTACATATTGATATTGTTCCCTAGTTGGTGCAATCTGGTGACCTGGAGGAGTAAGAAATATGTTGTGGCCCGATCCACTGCAGAAGCTGAGTTCAGAGCAATGGCACATGGGATATGCGAAGAATTATGGATCCAGTCGATTATGCAGGATCTTGGTATTGTGTGCAGGGGATCAAGCAGGATTTATTGTGATAACAAAACTGCTATCAACATTGTCCACAATCCAGTCCAACATGACCGTACAAAGCACGTAGAAGTGGACAGACACTTTATCAAGGAAAACATAGTGAGGGGGATTGTGAGTACTCCTTCGTTCCTTCCAACCAGCGGCTGACAGATGTACTCACTAAGGGATTAAGTCAGCTTTCCTTTGACAAAATATTGGGCAAGTTAGGCATGACGGATATTACATACCCAACTTGAGGGGGAGTGTTGGAAATATGCTAGTACTTTATGTATTTTATCTTTTAGCTTATAATTACGGTTGTAACCCTGGTTTTACAAGTTTTTCCATCCTGTTATTAAACGGACGTTCGTTACAATGGATGTCACCTTCCGGGAATCCGAAGCTCACTATGAGACCTCACTTTAGGGGGAGTCGATTACTAGTGAAGTGAGTCCCCCTTCTCTTCCTTTGCCTATTGTTCCTTCTTTTCCTTCTTCCACTCCGTTGCATTGCGATCCGGTGATGCCTTCTATATCTGGGGATCCAGTTGTTCCACCACCTGCTCCATTGCAGGTCTACACTCGAAGGAGGGGTATGAATACACAGGCCTTGCCCACACTTCCTGGGTCAACACCTGATCCGTCTTCCGATACTGGCAGAGGTAATGTTTTTTCCACCCAACACCCTCTTTCTTACTTTGTGACCTATGACTCTTTGTCTCCTGCATATAGAGCATTTGTCACCTCCTTGTTTTCCATTACCATTCCTCGCTCTTGGCAGGAAGCTCTTGAGCACAATGAGTGGAAGGCTGCCGTGTTGGAGGAAACGGTGGCCCTTGATAAAAATCATACGTGGGATCTTGTGCACTTGCCTCAAGGGAAAACCGTTGTAGGATGTTAGTGAGTCTTCTCTGTGAAGCAAAACCCCCAAGGTCTCGTTGAACGGCGCAAAGCTCGATTGGTTGCTAGAGGCTATACTCAGACCGCAAGTATCGACTATCAGGAGACTTTTGCTCCTGTTGCAAAAATGAACTCAATCAGGATATTGCTCTCATGTGCGGTATGTAAAGGGTGGAATCTCAGTCAGTTGGACATGAAGAATTTCTTCCTTCATGTGGACTTAGAGGAGGAAGTCTACATGTCACCGCCACCTGTTTTTCTCTCCAGAGAGTCGGCAGGAAAGGTTTGTAGGTTGAAGAAAGCTCTGTACGGCTTAAAACAGACCCCGTGTGCCTGGTTTGGAAGGTTTCACCGGGGAATGATGACTTTTGGATACAAATAGAGTAATGTTGACCATACCCTGTTTGTAAAACACCGACAAAGCAAGTTGACTGCCCTTATCGTCTACGTGGATGATATAGTTATAACTGGCGATGACACAGAGGAGATTAACCATCTGAAATCCCGATTGGCAAGGGATTTTGAAGTGCAGGACCTTGGATCCCTCAAGTATTTTCTTGGCATTGAAGTTGTCAGATTTAGGCATGGTATCTTTATATCATAGCGGAGGTATATCCTAGACTTGTTAGAAACATCTGGGATGATTGGGTGTAGACCTGTTGACACCCCTATTGAGGCCAATCATAAGCTTGGGAGAGATGGTGGAGAGGTGGTTGATGACATACCTGGTTTCCAACAACTGGTAGGGAAGCTTATCTATCTCTCTCATACCCGTTCGGACATCTCATACGCTGTGGGGGTTCTCAGCCAATACATGCACTCACCGAGATCACATCACCTTGATGCTGCCCACAGGATCTTGCGATACCTCAAATCCTCTCCTGGCAAGGGTGTTCTGTTCTCCCCCAACAAAGCATTAATCATAGAAGTCTACACGGATGCGGGCTGGGCTGGTTCTATTGATGACCAGAGATCTACATATGGATATTGTTCCCTAGTTGGTGCAATCTGGTGACCTGGAGGTGTAAGAAATATGTTGTGTCCCGATCCAGTGCAGAAGCTGAGTTCAGAGCAATGACACATGGGATATGTGAAGGGTTATGGATCCAGTCGATTATGCAGGATCTTGGTATTGTGTGCAGGGGATCAAGCATGATTTATTGTGATAACAAAGCTGCTATCAACATTGTCCACAACCCAGTCCAACACGACCGTACAAAGCACGTAGAAGTGGACAGACACTTTATCAAGGAAAACATAGTGAGGGGGATTGTGAGTACTCCTTTCGTTCCTTCCAACCAGCAGCTGACAGATGTACTCACTAAGGGATTAAGTCAGCGTTCCTTTGACAAAATATTGGGCAAGTTAGGCATGACGGATATTACATACCCAACTTGAGGGGGAGTGTTGGAAATATGCGAGTACTTTATGTATTTTATCTTTTAGCTTATAATTACGGTTGTAACCCTGGTTTTACCACTCCTATATATTAAAGAGTGAGTTTATTGAATGTATGGATTATTGCACTTTCGCCAACAATTCTATTAAATAATTAATACCAAATATAGCAGAATAAAGTAAGATGGTAAGATATTTGAGAACGAGAGAAATTACAAGATAAATAGGCAATTCACAGAGCCTCCTTGTGTAAAGAATATAACGAGTAACTCACAATTCACAAGAGAGCTTCATTGAATGAAAAAAGTCCCTTTAATTTTTCCAAGAAAACTATTTATCTTAAGTTGCATGAAACGAAACAACTGGGCTTGCTGAATTAATCAGACAAGGGTTGCTACAAAGCTCATCCTACTTGATGACGCAGGGTAGGCTGTTACGATAATGCATCCGCCAACGCACATCAGATCGCAGGAGGAGCGCATATGGAAACCACCATAATTAATTAATGTAACTAATTGGTATTAATTAATTAATTCGTATTAATTAATTAATATTAATTAAGTATTATTTTAATTGTTTATTGTCATGTGAGCCCCCTCCTCCCTATATAAGGAGGAGGTATGGGAGTGTTTCATTATCTTTGATCATTAGGGATTTGGGCTCTCATTTGAGAGAAGGCTCCTTGGAGGAACCAACCTCCAAGAGTTGGCCGGAGCTTGCTCCGGATTGTATCCGTTCTTCATTAATTCAAGCATTCTCCTTCTTGTTCGCATCAATGGTCCGATCTACCGCCCCCGTCTGCTTGCCCCAAGCCGTCGGGGATCAAGCAACGGTGAACACGCGTCTCACCGCCATCTCTGTCTGTGCCAAGCTCGATCAGCACACAGAGAGGCTCGCCAACATTCTCGCCCTGGCGCAACGCCTCCACAATAAGCTCGATCGACTCCGACCACTCGATTCCGCACCGCCTCCGCAGATCCCGCAGCTCCCACAGCTCCCACAGATCCCGCACCGCCCGATTCCAGCAGATCCCGCAACGCAGCTTCCGCCAGATCCCGCGCCGCCAGATTCCATCAACCCCCGCAACTCTCGCACCGCCGCTCCCGCACCGCCAGATTCCCGCACCGCAGGTCCCGCACCACCTCTGGCAGCCAGCTTCCACGCAGCTTCCACGCAGCTTC
The DNA here is from genome assembly GCA_033032865.1 of Dactylorhiza incarnata. Classification (NCBI taxonomy): domain Eukaryota; kingdom Viridiplantae; phylum Streptophyta; class Magnoliopsida; order Asparagales; family Orchidaceae; genus Dactylorhiza; species Dactylorhiza incarnata. Next base: position 4,295,189 of record JAWHQI010000066.1, read on the forward strand.
CGCCCACCGCAGCTCCAGCACCGCCTTCGACCGCCAGCTCCACGCCACGCCGATTCCAGCCCCCGCACCAGAAAGTCGGAGGAGCCCGATCCTTGCTCCAGAGAGCCGATCCGGCACCGCAACTTCCGCACCGCCGATTCCTCCAGAAAGCCACGCCGCCGGCGCCCTCTTCCGCCAGATCCAGCCCGCAGCACCGCCCGATCTTTCCCTCATCGTGCAGCACGCCTCCTCTTACGTTTTTTTATCCTTTTCCTGCTCTTCCATCCGCCGCTGGCCCCACCATACGCCAAAGCACACCTCCTCACACCTGCTCCTGCCACCCCTCTCTCTCATGCCAATTTGTTTATTTCCTTTTGCCCCATCACGTGGACCCCTCTCCCGTCTTCTATCCGCACCTCACTTCACCCCCTCTTTAGAGGACAACAATAGCCCACCGTCGTTCCCTTCAACGATACCCTCTGCTGATATTTTGAAGGACCCCGACAAAACTTTTAGCCTTGACCTTGTGGACAAGGTCAATTTTCAAGCGCGGCCTATTGTTACGATAATGCATTCGCCAACACACATCAGATCGCAGGAGGAGCGCATATGGAAACCACCATAATTAATTAATTAATTCATATTAATTAATTAATATTAATTAAGTATTATTTTAATTGTTTATTGTCATGTGAGCCCCCTCCTCCCTATATAAGGAGGAGGTATGAGAGTGTTTCATTATCTTTGATCATTAGGGATTTGAGCTCTCATTTGAGAGAAGGCTCCTTGGAGGAACCAGCCTCCAAGAGTTGACCGGATCTTGCTCCAGATTGTATCCGTTCTTCATTAATTCAAGCATTCTCCTTCTTGTTCGCATCATAGGCTGTGTGAGGTGGTTGTGCTGACGCTAATGCAAGCATATGTGAGTGATGCAAGACGGACTCAAACGACCCAAATCTAAATGATGCGTGAGTAATTTTAATTTAATCCGGAAATGAAATCTTAACAATGATAATTATATAAACTTAGCAAATTAATCACAATGTGATTTTCAACGTCAAATACTTAAGCAAAATCACGATCATTTTCACTAGGAGTGCTTTCAACTACAATTTTCACAAGTGGAATCTTATGATTATTAAAAAAGTACAACAATAGCGCAACAAGTTCAGTTAAAGCAAATATAACATTGCTCATCCAATAATCAATAAAGAAAAAGAGGAACACACTGCCAAGATATACTCACAAGCGAATGGGTCCCGTAGTGTCGAGTGTAGACGAGTAACTGGAAGGAACACAGTAGTAATTGGAGCCAACAGACGTGGACTTGGGCTGGAAAACTTCAACCTGCGGCCGGGAAGGCAGGGGTGCTGAATAAAGCCCTGAACAGCTTTTGTTTGCTCACTACATAGAAAAATCATGTCACCTTAAAAGCATTTTTAATGGATAGATCTAGCTTTCCTGATCAATATAAGTTTCAATGTATTTAAATTTTGCCACTTTAAAAGCATTTTTTTTGTACATCATCACTCCAACACCATGTCACCTTATCAATAAATGATATATTCTAGACCCTCTTAAAAATATTTATGACAATCTTATCCCATATAAGATTTGTCTCCACTAAAAAACGTGTGCCTTCTTTGATAATCAATCTTTAAAAATTAATTATTCTTCATCATTTTATTCTCTCATTTAATCCTAAGCATACTATTTCTTTTATTCTTCTTCTTCTTCTTCTTTATAATCTTAAATTTACATTCACATAACCATTATGATGTTGGGTGTCCAAACTCTTCTAAAATCCTTGTCATCTTACAATATCAATGAGAATTTTATCTGTGATATGATGACTTCATTTTACTTTATATACAATTTCTAATTTTATTAGTACTACTCTTTAATAAATCATACAAATTTTGTTTCAAGAGATAAATGGCAAGAGTAAGGATCCGTAGGACTTTTGATAGGTTGTAATGTGACTTTAGGTAATAAAGGGTAATGATATGTTTTGGTAGCAATCTTTATCACCACTAAACCATATTTGAGCTTTGTTCTTAAGAAATGATCACTTTCCCCACTCAATAAATGTATACACCCCCACACTTATTTTTCTATGAGGGATGCTTTTTAGATTATTTTCAAGTTCTTCTTTTTGCACATTTTTTAGGGAAGATATATATATATATAAATATGTATTTTGATTTTCATACATATATCTTTCATTTTTTATTTTATTTTGTAATATCCTCATCACCCTACATAGAAGTGAATCATAGGACCTCCAATAATATTCTCATCATTCCCACATAAAAATGAATTCTCATCATTCCCACATAAAAATGAATCATAGAATTTTTCTTTTCTCCATCCTTATGATTTTTTATAACAAAAGCTCTTAGTAATGATATTTAAGATAGAAAATTTGGCCTTGGTAATTGTTAGTGGAGTTACAAAGAAAATAAAGTTAACGGCTCAAGAGAGTTTTCAAGTGTTGAAAATGTGACGGTCAAGTTCAAAGACTCAAACTAAATGTAATCAGAGGTGGCCTAAATAATTTCCTTACTACAAGTCTTCATTCTTAAATTTTGCTCAAGGTGTATAAGAAATTAAATTTTAGCACTAATAAAGAAATTATTTATATAGGGCTTATGTAACCTTTTCTGAGCTATTTATGAAAGAATTGTTGCATTTTTCATTAATTCAACTTAAAGAGGTGATGAATTAATTAAATTTTCATAGAAAACACAATTTTAATTTTATGCATAAAAACATAGTTAATAGTATATGCGTACAAACATAGCGTATCAAATATGAAGAGAGTACTTTTGCTTGAGATAATGGAACTAGTAGTCAAAAACTCTTTTGAAAAACTTAAATCTTAGCATTGTTTTATCAATTTATAGCAAGATTAAGAGTGAAAATACTCGAATCTACTTTAAAAAAAAATATTATTCGACAAGTCATCAAATAAAAATTTGTTAAAAATTGTTTAAAATAGTTTGTCCCCCCCCCCCCCCCCCCCCCCACCACACACACACTTAATGTAAACAATGTCCTCATTGTATGGGAGTGATAAAGAAAACCGATGTTTATATGATATATATAAGAAGAAAAAGTGCGAGCAGGTCAAATGTAAAACACTAATAATAGATGAAGTGATATATAACAGAACTGGGAAAACAAACTATAGATGCCCAACTGATATAGAATAGAAATACATCGCTGAATTTTAGAAAACATAACTAGATAATGGAAGAGACCCAAGGGAAAGTATAAATCACTCTGGGAACCGACGACGACGCTGAGAAGAACCTATCGGAGGAATATATACCTCATCCAAACGATCACATAGGTAAGTCATGTAATCGTGCGTTGAGACACTTTCCCCTGAAAGGTTATCCAAGATAATGTTCTGCGTCCTTATAATGTTTATATTATTCTCTTGCATCTGCTCCATAAGGACCTGCATCTTTGCCTGGTTTTCCAATACCGTGGCCATATTGGCTGAGATACCCTCTTGCCAAGAAGAAATCTGGCCATTACATTTTATTAAAAACACGGATAAATCATAGCGAGAGAGGTGGGCCGGAGAAAAGTAATAATTTGATTAAAACAAAGTAAAGTTCAACATAAAAATAACATAGCGAGACATGATTACATAAACAAACTACAACAATACACACGGAGTAGAGAGGAGGGAAGAAGAATACAAATATATGAAACCATCCATGAAGGACTTCCACTCTCCAAGTCTTCTCTTTCTCCTCTTTCCCCCATGTTGTTCACATCTCTCTAGGTTTTTTGGACTTTCGGGGCCGAATGAAGCATGACTTCTTCAGGAGTCGTCTTCCTATTTATAGATGCGCAACCAACGGACTTCCATGGCACGCGGTCAGGTGCACATGGGCGTGTGCGTCAACCGTTGCGTCCCCAGGCTCTGCAAGTGTCCCACATCCATTTTCTGCAGTTATAACGGCACACAGGCGTGTGCCTTGGACCGTGTGTCGCTAAAAATCACATCTCTTGCTCTTTAGAACTGTCACCACGTGTTGGGCCACAAATAAATGCTTCCCTAAGTCATTTGGGATGCGCCTCTTCATCATTTTAGATCCATTTTATGCCCAAATAGTGTCCCGATTCGAATTTAACCTGTGCCTATACACTTAAACAAATATTAAATGCATGATATCATATAAAACACTCCTTTTAATCATTTTAATCAATTTAAAATAAATAAACATTGATGATGCGTAGAATAAATAATGCTATTATAACAATTACTCTGTGTTTTCTGCCTTGTCACATGACCATCAATTGCTATTGACAATATTTTGTAGCTTTTTGAAAAATGAGAGGCCTCTTGATTCAAAGTAACCATAAAAAGCATTGGTCAATAGCATTGGTTTTTCTCCTTTTTTCCTTTCAATTTAAAAAAAGACCTCCGCATTCCTAATCTGGCAATGCTAGAAGACTTTGTTTTCCCCAGCTTTGGGAATTGCATACATGCCAGGCCCTTGACTATTCTTATGAAGTCTTTGCAACTAGAAACTAGTCTACGAAGCGAAGCCTTTACCAAGATCATCAATTATATGACCTCTTCTAAAAACAAAATTTAGCGTAGCCCAAACCGATAAATGAAGGGCTAAGTACATGATACGCTCCTTTTATACAAATCACCAATATAAATCTATCAAACGTAGAGTGAAATGAATTGCCAGACTGAGTGTATGTTACGCATGCGCGTCTTATTATTGTATTTCATATTTTAAATTGTTTTAGGGTTTTGACATGTGAGCCCCGCCTCCCTATATAAGGGGGTGGATTGGGAGTTGGGTGGGGTTTTGGGGATCATTAGGTTTGAGAACTCTCATTTTGGAGAGGAGCTTCTAGGTGGAACCAGCCTCCTGAAGTTGGGCACGAGCATACCTCGTGATTGTATCCAATTATTTCGTATTAGTGCAAGTGTTTTCCCCTCCGTAACAGTGTATGTGCTAGATCCTTAAAGTCGGGTACTTAAGTCTCTATTAGGCATAGTGCACCAACCACATGGTACTAGTGCTCTAAAAGACCTGGCATATGATGACCCACTCCACCTAGGTGGGCATGCCATATGAGAACTCATTTCATATGGGAGCTCATGGTTTGAAGCGATCTTTATGTTTTTGATATCCAATAATAAGAAGAAATGTTGAGATTGGTTGGTGGGCCCTGTGATAGTGGACTATTTAGCTTGGTTCAAAGAACATTTGTTTGGTGAAAGACTTGTTCTTTTAGCAAATCTTACAGCCTTATGTTTAGTTATTGACCCTACATGTTTGGATGGGTGTTCATTCCGAAGTGTTGACCAACTGCACTCATATATCCAGAAGTACAACAGGACAAATTTTATTGAAGGAATCAACAAAAAATGGTGTTTAGATGTGCAGAACACATCACATTAGCAGGAGGATTTCTCCGGTGCATGTATCTTCATTTTTGTTGTCGGATTATTTTTATTGGTCATATTATATTCATTGACCTAATTTTTTATAATTAGGTCCGGTAAATATATAATTTTTATTGTATTAAGGCAAATCATTAATTAGCATATTAAAAATAAAATCATACTTCAGCAAAGTATTAATTCCCTGTGGATTCCCTAAGGTCCTTCTGAAAGAAAGAATATAGTAGAAACCTTATTAAGTTTCCCATATGGGATGGGCTCTGTATGTTGGCTTGAATACGCAAGGAGAGCTTATTCTCATTTGCAAGATGCCAACCATTGCTAAGACTTCACTTACGAACCTGATTTGTCAAGTAGTTGTGCCTATCAACAACCTCCTGCCAGCAACTGTAGGTGACGATTGTTATCACCACAACGTCCGGCGAGCGATGCCTGAACCAACTCTCGAGCTCAACAATGTTTAGTCGTCGCAGCTCCACCCCATTTCCAACGGGTCATCCAACCATAAATCTCTAGTCACCAGTTTCCTCCACCAACAATCAGCTCTCAGTCGTTGTCTCCCCTCTTCCACGATAGACTGTTCACCTTGTATCCCTCCTGCCCACCGCCCTTCCACCATGCCACTGCAAGTACCCTAAATAAACTTGTATTAGTTCTTCGCCATTGATTCCCTGCTTGAGACATCCTGTTTCTACTACACCTTGTACACCACTACACCAGGGGTAATCTTTGTATTATTGTCATTTTCTTATTTCTTTACTTTGTTTGTTGCCCTTATGAAATTGAATTAGGATATTCATGTGAATGGGCTTGCCTTAAGCCCGAAATCATTTGTTTGTCGTTATTTCTCTTTATAAGTCATGTAAGAAAATTTAGTCTGTGGAAGCACCCATTTCATTGTTTCTGAAACCCCCTTTAAGCACATCAAATAGTTGATTCTATATTTTCGGTTAATTGCTAAAGTGAACTTCATCTCTGATTTTATACACACTATGAATTTTTTGAACTGGATTCAAGTAAGATTGGTGGGGACACCTTGTCCACGGGCAGGACGACCCGTATCGGAGCCCGTTCGGGTTTACACTCGCAGGAGGAGAGTTTTGGGTCCCATATGGACGATCCGAGCCCGTCGTTGAAGGTGTCGACTCGATATTTTCTGTGTTGGTTTTATTTATTTTTGTGCGTTGTTTTGTATGTTCTTGTGTTTATTGCAACGGCCAATCATAACCGTCCATTATGAGGCACTAGCCTATAAATATGTGTGTGGAGTTCATTGTGGGTATTGCAGAATTTTGAGAGATTCCAGATTGTGATCATCAGCGGTGTTGAATCCGTAGAATATTAGGTGTTGAAGCCCAATCCCCGTTTATTTCCTCACCTGGACGACCAACACACTCCACCATCAATTACAACTTACAACCATTAATCCCCATGTGTCCATTACATCTGTCGATAACTACCACATTACCGCCTCCTTCACCCCAATCGACCACATCTTACTTCTCGTCTCCTCTTTCCTCCATGAATTCAACCCCCCAGGTCTCGTCATCTCCATGAGTTGAGCCCTGCATAATTCCTCTGTATTCTTTCCCTGCATTAGATGTTAATTTCCCCACCAGTTTCTTCGCCAAACTGCTGCTGACGAGCTGTCCTCTGCGGTTGATACTTGATTGCGTCCTGTATATGGTTCCAGGCGGAAGAATTTTTCTTGAGGTCATCATCTCTCTCTCTCCGGCAGCTTGCATTGACCCTTCCTGAAGAAGAATTGGATTGTTTCCGGTCAATTCCTATAGTCTAGCCCCACTTCCAGTCTCCTGCTACAACTAGTTCATGGTGCGGCCCTTCTCCAAACCTAGATGACCACTCCTTGGGGAAATTTCGTCTGTTTCAACCTCTGTTTGTTGCACCTGTCATTGTCGGTATCCTTCTCTTTTGGAATGCAAGAACGTCTCCTTTGCGCTCTGTCCAGGAGCCAATTGACTGCTAACAGACCTCCAGAAGCAGCTCCAGCACCGCTAGCGTCAGCCGTGCCTTTCCAGTGCAACAGATCCTACTGGAATCCTGGAAGCAGTGTGTTATGGGTTGTGTATCGTCTATTATGATTATCTCTATTATCTAGGTGTCTAGGTGATATCATTGTGTAGGGGCCTCGAGCACCAGACCTAGTATTAGGCGTCATTATTGTTGCTTGTCTCTTTATATGTGTGGAAAAAGCAAGGAAAAATCTTGTATATATATCCAAAATAATGTATTACAACAAGTATTTATACACTTATATAGGAAAAGAGAGAGGAGAGGAAATTACATTCTAAGATGTGGGACTAAAAGAACTACCAAGAGAATGGGCCTAGCTGGGCCTTCATTATTGGTCTTTTTTACATGTTTTCTTTATTACTCCCCCGCAAGCTGGAGCATACAGATCGTAGGAACCAAGCTTGGACAAGAGCTGATAATATAGTGGACATGGTAGAGCCTTTATGAGAATATCAACAACTTGCCCGACAGCAGGAACATGTTTTAACTCCAGTTTCCTCAGTTGTACCTTTTCCCGAATGAAGTGGCAGTCGACTTCGATGTGTTTGGTACGTTCATGAAAAACAAGATTTTTGGCAATATGTATAGCAGCTTGACTGTCACAATAGAGAGTGGTTGGTGAGGGAAGTTTAACACCAAGGTCACTGAGAAGACTTTTTAACCAGGTGAGCTCAGACACAACAAAGGTCATTGCCCGATACTCAGCTTCGGCGAACGAGCGAGCAACCACAGCCTGCTTCTTGCTACGCCGGGTGATAAGGTGTCCACCAAAGTATGTACAATATCCACTTTTGGAACGACGATCATCCAATGAGCCAGCATAATCAGCATCAGAGTATGCAGTGAGAGATAAGGTTGATGAAGAAGGCTTGTATACAAGTCCTTGTCCAGGAGCTGTCTTTAAGTATCGAAGGATGCACTCAACTACTTGAAGATGAGAGATGCGTGGAGCATGCATAAATCGACTGACAACGCCAACAACAAATGATATATCAGGCCTTGTAACAGTGAGATATATCAGTTTCCCTACAAGGCATCCATGGTACTCCGGATTTGGAAGCGGATGATCAGAGTCTGAGGTATGAGCACAGAGCTTTTGATTGGCATCCATAGGAGTGTCAGCAGGCTTGCAACCAGAGTAGCCAACATCACGAAGTAAATCAAGGCAATATTTTCGTTGAGATAGAGTAAGACCATCAGGACGACGAGCTACTTCGATACCAAGAAAATACTGAAGGTTTCCCAGGTCTTTAGTTTGAAAAGCGGAGGCCAAATGTTGATTGATCATATGTATTCCATGGAGATCATCTCCTGTTATCAAAATATCATCAACATATACAAGGAGAATCACAGTGCCTGTCGGTCTATGTTGAGTGAATAGAGAGAAGTCAGCCGAGCTTCGAGTGAACCCAACATCACGAACAACCTGACTGAACTTGTCAAACCATGCCCGAGGAGACTGTTTGAGACCATAAAGAGACTTCTTTAGACGACATACAAGAGACTCCCCCGTGGTCTCAAACCCGGGAGGTTGTTGCATGTAGACAGTTTCCTGTAAATCGCCATTGAGAAAAACTTTCTTAACATCCAATTGATGCAACGGCCAGTGTCGGAACTGCAAGAGAGATTATCACACGAACAATGTTCAGCTTGACGACAGGAGAGAAAGTTTCATCATAATCCAGGCCTTGTTGCTGAGTAAAGCCACGAGCAACAAGACGAGCATTGAGACGTTGAATTGTCCCATCAGGACCATACTTGATGGCAAAGACCCACTTACATCCCACACAAGTCTGACCAGGAGGAAGAGGGACAAGATCCCAAGTGTGATTTGCCCAAAGACCCGACATTTTCTCATCCATGGCTGCCCGCCATCCTGAATGTTGAAGAGCCTCCTGCAAAGAGTTAGGGGCGGAGATAGAAGAGAGAGAGAAGTCGCAAATTCGCGGAGCTCCGGAGAGATGCGATGAAAGGATACATGGTTTACCAGGGGGTGAGCCGCAGAAGCAGGTGCCAGATCTTCGGTCCGCAAGGTATCATTGGTAGAGGGTGCCTGTTTCAGAGCATCCGATGTAGGAGAGCGACGAGTGTAGACACGAAGAAGAGGTGGTTTGGTGGTAATGGGAGCTGGTGTGGGTAGTAATGATGGTAGTTGAGACGTAACTAGAACAGTAGGACGAGGGATGGTGGGAGGTGTTGGAAGAATAGTAGGTGTAGAGTGAAAGGGCCGCTCTTCGAGGAAAGTGACATCGGCAAAAGTAACAACCTTCTGATCAATAGGAGAATAACAAACATAACCTTTCTGAGTGCGAGAGTAACCGACAAACATATATTTGGTAGCGCGAGGAGTAAGCTTGTCTGTGGATGGTCCAAGATCGTGAACATAGCAAGTGCAGCCGAAGACACGAGGTGTGATAGTAAAAAGAGGCATGGAGGGAAACAAAAGGCTAAAGGGGGTGCAATGTTGAGAAGAGAGGAGGGCATACGGTTGATGAGGTAACAGGCTGTAAACACCGCGAAATGCCAGTAAACTTTGGGAACCTGCATTTGAAACATCATGCAACGAGCGACCTTAAGGAGGTGACAATTTTTTCGTTCAGCTACCCCATTTTGTTGTGGGGTATACGCCCATGAGGTTTGGTGGATAATCCCAAACTCAGCACATAGATTGGTAAACATGTTTCTTGTGTATTCTCGCGCATTGTTGGTTCTTATAGTTTTAACAGTGGTGGAGAATTGGTTGTGGGTTTCAGTAATAAAGGCACGAAATACACGAGTTATGTCAGAACGATCATGAAGTAAATATAACCATGTCATGTGAGAGTAATCATCAATAAACGTAATGACATAACGACACCCAGAGCTACTAATTACTTTATAAGGTCCCCAAATGTCTGAATGGACTAACATAAAAGGAGCATCGCTCCGAGTACAACGAGGAGAAAAGGAAGAGTGATGTTGTTCGCCGAAGATGCAGGACTCGCAGGTGAAGTCGTTGAGGGAGAGATCTGGAAGAGCTTTCTTGAGTATTGGAAGAGGGGCATGTCCAAGGCGCCGATGCAAGTCACTAGTACTAACATAAGAGAGAACCGTAGGGGGAAGTTCCAGAGTGTATAGCCCATTCGCCAGTTTCCCTTTACCAATGATGGTCTGCGTCCTTCGCTCCTGCACAACAAAAGAAGAGGAAGAAAAAGTTACATAGCAATCCAGATCTTGAGTGAGCCGACTAATAAAGAGAAGATTAAACGGAGAGCCCGAGACATGTAGAACCGAGCGAAGAGAGATGGAGGGAGTAAGAGGCGCGTCAGATGATCCAGAAATCAGAGTGGTGTCCCCATTGGCCATAGTAATGTACTTCGGATGTTCTGAGTTCGAGTAGTGAGACGGTTGCTTTGGGGTAATATGGTGTGTTGCTCCGGAATCCATAATCCAAGTTGAACTATGGGAGAGACAGGAGAAACCTTCATCGGAGACAGAGGCCACGGAACCGGAGGAACGACTGAGCATTCTTGAATTTGTTGGAGTTGGGTACGATTGTTTCGACCCTTACTCCGAGAAGAGGTCCGACGGTCCGACCCCCACGAGAGGATGGAGTAAAGGGAGGTGGAGAAGACTTCTGGAGCAGAGCCGGAGAGGGGTCCCGGGAGCATCAGGAGGGGGTGTGACTTTTAGCAACATGGAGCACACATTTGACAAAGACGGAATGGTGGAGAGGATTTGAACTCGGATGCTGTGAAGGTAAGGTGGAACATGTGCCATCATCTTGACAATGCCAATGTCTCTTTCTGAGTACGTTGAGCAGCGAGATCGGGAGTAGGAGACTGATGCTAAAGCCAGGCTTCTACTAAAGTTTTGGATCGCGCAACAAACGAAGTGAGATCGACAGTCACCCTTGGGTCAAGAGACTGAAGGTCCGTGATGATGTTAAAGAGATGTTGTAAGTTGTCCTTGCCAGAATAAAGGGAGTGCAGTTCCTCCCACATAGCTTTGTCCGTCTCCTGATACATAGCCATACGATATGGTTCACTGTCCATCGAATTTAGAATCCAAGATTGGACACGACCGTCATCACGTTGCCATTCCTCGGTGGGCTCATATGGAGTAGCCTTTGTCAGATGATGAAGAAGACCTTTTGTCTGGAGAACACGGCGGATGGAGTGCATCCATTCAACAAAATTCTTCTTCCCACTAAGGGAGATAGTGGTGATCCGAAGCTCATCACGAACTTCAGGAAGAGGAGCCGTAGCACGGGCCGGAAGAGACGGAGCATTGTTCTCGGCCATTGAAGAGCACAACGGTTAGACGAGCTCGCGGGCAGATCGAGCACGAGAGCGGACACGAGAGCACAACGGTTAGGCGAGCTCGCGGGCAGATCGTGGACAGAAGAGATCGCGGCAATCAGAACAGATCGCGAGCAGATCGCTATTAAAAAAAGCTTGCAGCGGGCAGAAGAGATCGTGACGATCAGAACAGATCGCGGGCAGATCGTGGGCAGATCGCTGTTAAAATAGCTTGCAGCGATCAGACGAGCTTGCAGGCAGGAGAACTCCCGGCGGTCTGGAGAGCTCACTGCGAACAGAAGAGCACGCAGACAGAGGAGCTCGCCGCGGTCAGACGAGCTTGCGGGCAGGAGAGCTCCCGGCGGTCTGGAAGGCACGCGATCAGAGGAGCTAGCTGCAAATAGAAGAGCTCGCGGGACCAAAAAGTTCGCAGGAGAACAAGAGAGCTCGCAGGAGAGCTCGCGGTCTTAGCACGCGAGACAGATCCATCTTGGTGTGCGAACAAGCGAGATCGCGGGAGAGCTCGCGGTCCTGGCAAGCGAGACAGAGCGGTCTTAGACAGAGAACGGAAGACTGAGACGCGGTCAGAATAGCAGACCGCAGGAAAGGTGCGAATAACGGACCAGCTGTGGGACCCAGCTGATAGAGAGGAGGTTATAAAAGGAGGGGGAGAATGCCAACTCCAGAAGGAGGGAGCATGGGTTGCGGTCACAAGAGACCGCAAAAAGAGGAAGCAGAGGCTGTGGTCTTAAGAGGAAGCAGAGGCGGAGGTCACAAGAAATTGAGACCGCAGGAAAGCACGACCCGAGAGAGCCAGGAAAATTTTAGGACCCATTTTTCTGCTCTGATACCATGTGGAAAAGGCAAGGAAAAATCTTTTATATATATCCAAAATCATGTATTACAACAAATATTTGTACACTTATATAGGAAATGAGAGGAGAGGAAATCCCATTCTAAGATGTGGGACTAAAAGAACTACAAAGAGAATGGGTCTAGCCGAGCCTTCATTATTGGGTCTTTTTACATGTTTTCTTTAGCATATGGTGAGTTGTATGGGTAAGTAAGAAGAAGTCTATTCCCAATCTATTGTGTGAGATCATTGGTGGCTCTCTCATCTAACGAGCAACCTCGCTTAGGCAGCCGCGATTAAGGCTCCGTTGTATCCTCCACCCCCGTCGCTCCACCTCCGACAACTACTCCGTCCACCGCTTTAGTATGTCCCTAACAACTTTGGTATCAGTGGGAGGTTACCGGTCCTTCCCTACATTTTTTGATCGGATCCTTCGCTTCGCCACTCCTTTGACGACGACATTACTAGCGACTGCGTTCCCTTTCTCCCTTACACGAACTTCTTCCGCACTACGTTCCCATCGCGACATTGTCCGCTCCAAACTATTGCCACCATCGAAGCTCCTGCGCCCGTCTTCCGGAACCATCGAGCTCCCGAGCGACATTCCCTCGACACTCCGGCCTCTGCGTTTCTTCTTCGACGGTCCGACGTCAACCCCAGGCCGATTTCGCACCCTCCCGGCCCGAGGACAATGATGACGCTTCTTTGTCGACCGCTCCTCCCCGCACCACACCGGCTTCAGTTGCATGCGTCTGCTTCTAGGAACGCTCGCCGGTTACATGTTTCGAGCTCTGTGCCGCCTGCCTCCCTCCCTCAAAACCGTACACGCCTCTTGCGTGTTAAAGGACTCAGTGCCTTTTTGCGTTGATTTACTTTGCCAGCTGCCTCATCGCACTGCCAGAACCGCATACCCCTTACTTCTCGAGCCCTGTGCGGATATAAACATCGCCTATTTATTCCCTCAGCTCTCAGGTCAAACCAAGGCAGCAAAGCAGCGAGCCAAGTGCAATCCAAGAGAATTTATTTATCTCTCCTCTGGTCTTCCCCACGCCATCAGCTTGTGTTACGCCACCGGTGGCAGACGATGCGGCTCTCGTGGTTATTCCCAATCAGCTGACTCAGCGCAGACCGCACTGTCACCCGCTCTTTCTCTCGCGTCGCTCATCATATGGAAGACTCACAATTTTTTGGTGGCCTTGAACAGGCTCCACTCAGTAATATCCGCCATGGATGCGCGCCTTCAGGAAGTAGAAGCACGTCATCGGGACGACATGGCAACCCTCACCACGAAGCTTAATGAACTCATAACCACACCGCCCGTTGTTACCACCCCACCCACGGATCACGCCAGTAGAAAGTCAATTCCCGCTTCCGCCGCTCATCTGCCACGAGCCACCTCCACTGACCCCTTTACGCCCTGACGTTGCTATTCATCTATGCCATACCCGACTGGAATTCCCCACCTATAATGAAAAAATGGATCCCTTGAGTTGGCTCACTAGGTGCTAGCAATTCTTCGGCCGCCAACAAACTCCGGCGGTTGAACGACTTCCTCTAGCCTCCTTCCATCTTCTCGACTCGGCTTCGCTTTGGGTCACTCGTCTCCTCACTGACCAGTCGGGTCTGACATGGGACGACTTCAAGCGACTCTGCAACCTGCGCTTCAGCCCTCCCCATTCGTATTAACCCCCTAGGAGCCCTCACAACTCTATGCCAGACAAGCTCGGTGGACGACTACCTGGAGCAGTTTCAGCTTCTTCTAGCACATGTCACACTCCCCAGAGATGCAGGTCTCCATCTTCATGGCAGGACTCCGCGATCGCCTGCGACTGAATGTCGAATTTGAGGCCCCGCCCGACTTAGTGTCTGCTATGAGTCTGGACCGGCTATGCGATCATCGCCTCAAGCTGTCGCAGGAAGCCTACTTTCCCGACATCAACAGTCCGCGGGGCCGTACCGAGGGTCAGTCCGCTCTGCCAATTCGTCGTTTATCTCGGGCGGAGATGTTGGACCGACGTGCTCATGGATTATGTTTCAATTGCGACGAGCAGTACACTCGCGGACACAAGTGCAAAAAACTTTTCTACCTGCATGTCGAGGACTCTGACGAGGAGGGAGTCAGATGAAGCTCGCACCATTATCGATCCCCCTTGAGCTTGAGGTCAAGCTCGTTTTGGACGGAGGGAGAGATGTTATGGGCTGTGTATCGTCTATTATGATTATCTCTATTATCTAGGTGTCTAGGTGTTATCATTATGTAGGGGCCTCGAGCACCGGACCTAGTATTAGGCGTCATTATTGTTGCTTGTCTCTTTATATGTTGTAAGCCTATATAAAGGCATATGGTGAGTTGTATGGGTAAGTAAGAAGAAGTCTATTCCCAATCTATTGTGTGAGATCATTGGTGGCTCTCTCCTCTAACGAGCAACCTCGCTTAGGCAGCCGCGATTAAGGCTCCGTTGTATCCTCCACCACCATCGTCTCCACCTCTGGCAACTACTCCGACCACCGCTTGAATAGGTCCCTAACACAGTGCAAAATTTAACGGCCACTTGCTATCCAGTTACTCAAAACAGTCATCGTCTACTTCCTTGGGCTTCAATTGCTTGCGTAAGTTCTTAATTGGAAGTTCTTCTACTTGGTGTTAAATATAGGGTTGGAAAACATGCTGATGGAGATCGACGACTTTTGGATCATCAAATGGATGATCGGAGACCGTCATCGCGTTCGTCACTATTTTTCACATTTTTTATGTATTTTGTTTTATTTTTTTTGCCATGTATTTTGAGAGTTAGGTTGATTTATTCGTCGGGCGATCGTGGTCATCGAATAATTTCAACCTAATTCACCCTCTAGATTTCTCAGCAGCCGCATGAAATAAGGCATCGAGAAGTTAGGTTTTCAGAAGAACCGCTCGGTCTACGGAGGTGCCGACGCCTCCTCCTCTCGATGCCGACGTTGGGAGCCCCTACCGCTGCCTCCACCCTCAGGTGCTGACGCCTGAGCCCCGACGCCGCCGTTCCCACCGACGGATCCACCTACAACCCTCCTCCAGGCCGCCGACAGTCTTCTCCCTCAGCCATTCGACCATCCACCGCCTCCTCCAGCCCCGCCTTCATTGTCCGAGCCTTTCCCCGCCTTCCCAGCAGCCCGGCACTGCCCTCCTGAGTCACCAACGTAAGTTCCCCTCTTGTCCAGCCCTTTTTCCCTCCAGTTGCGACCTCCCAGCTCACCCCCGCTGCAAACTGCCACTTCCCAACACTTCTCCCTGCATTGACCGACCTCCCAGCTCACCCCCGCTGCAAACTGCTACTTCCCAACACTTCTCCCTGCATTGACCGACTTCCCAGCCCCCTCCCTGCCACCTATACCTCCGATCAGTCCCCTTCGCTGCTGCTGCAAGCTTCCAGCAGCTTTTGGCCGCATCCAGCAGCCCGTTCTCTGATTTCCATGTGCTGTCCAACCCCCCTCTCCTCCGATTTCAGCATTCCTGCCCCTCCCCACTCCAAAATCACACCATTCAGCACCTCCCCTCTATTGCACTCTGCTGTCCAGCCCCTTTCCACTGCCAAATCCACTCCCAAACACCTTCCTGAAGCCTCTCCAGCTTTCCATTTCCACGACAATACCCCCTCCATATATCCACTCAAGCGCTTCCCCAACGCCATACCTGCATTTCCCCTCCTCCAACAGCCCTCCCAGTCCACCAAACAGCCACCACCCTTCTCCGAAAACCCCCACACAGCAGTATCACTTCCGGACAGTCATCGGCACCATTGGAGCTTCCCCAACACCACCGACATCGAATACTTGGTGAGATTTTACTTCTAGTACTCA
This sequence comes from Dactylorhiza incarnata, assembly GCA_033032865.1. Classification (NCBI taxonomy): domain Eukaryota; kingdom Viridiplantae; phylum Streptophyta; class Magnoliopsida; order Asparagales; family Orchidaceae; genus Dactylorhiza; species Dactylorhiza incarnata. Next base: position 4,311,618 of record JAWHQI010000066.1, read on the forward strand.
TTTATTCACATTGTTCAGATATCTCGTATTGTTAGTAATACTTGGCGTAGATTAATTTGATTGTTGCATATCTTTATTGGCGTGCAAAAGATTTATTCGCCTCGCATTTTAATTTTAGTGCACTCTCAATTAACTTGTAATTGTTGTCTATTTACTTCCATTGCAATATTTGTAATCAATTGTGATGCTTGCACGAGATTTTAAAATTAATTTGTTTAATTAATTGTGCGTCAGAAAATACTTGCATGATTGAGTCGCCGCATGTGCATTGCATTAGGGTTATCCTTCTCTAGTTCATTAGATCGTGTGTTTGTATTCATTTGCATCTTCATTTTAGGGTTCTTCGTCGGTCAATTACATTCATTGCATGCTCACGTGTGTTGCATTTAGGGTTAGGGCGTCATAAGTCCACATCCTATAGATTCGTCTTGCATCACATACTAATTGAGATTAAAATCTTGAAGATATTTGCTTTATCTTTTGTGCTGTTTGAAATGCGTGTTCGCCCAGTATTTAATTACCACGCTCTTGTTTTAATTGTTACTTTATCCTACTTGTCTTAATTTAAGTCTAAACTTGATTTTGCGTGTTTGTTCATTTCCTTTATAAATTCAGAATTATTGCAAGCGAATGTTGGACTGCTGCATGAACATCTCATTCATCTAGGGCTTCTTACACCACTACAGACATCCATTCATTATAGTCTCTTATTGCATTCACACCATGACCTTCGCTTTATCCTACGTCAAAGATAAGATTAAATTTTAAAATTTGGGTTGCACCACTGGGTTACGTTCTTTAAGCGAAGAAGGTAATGTGAGCTTCTATTTACGGCATAAGAGCATATTAGCAGATAGTTATGTTGTGATGGTGTGCATGTTTGACTTGGGAAGAATCCTATTTTCCACCTTAACACGAGAAAATACTACACAAATGAGTCTTAAACAGCTCGGCTTGCGGTACATCCTCAAACATCGAACTAATGAATCGGTGAAGGTATGGTGTACTAAAAAAAGGCAAGTGATGACAACAAAAGCCAATATACAAATGGTAGATGAGTCCGTGAAGAGAGTAGAAAGAAGTTTTCTTATCAATGAAATGGATGCTTGTAATTTTTTCATTTTGGCTTGACTTGCAGCTAATGCCCAAATTGACAGTCTTAACGAATGTGTACTTTTCATGGTATTCAACTTTTTGTTCAACATTTGCTGCGTCTTCTTTTGGAAGATGGCAGTGTTTTCTCAAAATTATTATTTTTGCTCTCAAAGTCCCCAAACCTCTGGAGTCTTGTTTCTGCGCTAGACCAATTCGTTAACATGTCTCCAAGCCATTTGTTATTATCATAATCACCCAGAGCTCTTATTGTTGTTATGCGTTTTTTTGGTGACAATGATTAAGTTTTTCCCCCTAATTGGCCCATCAAAATCTATGCATAGATGTGAGGATCCATTATAGGTATCCATTTGGAAATATCTGTTGAAGATATAAATCAGGTTGTTTAGAATTGTTTTTTTCATGTGTTTTTTATATAAAAATGGGGTTAAATTATGTGAAATTCCTTATGGATAAATCTTTATCTATGGGGGCATGAAAAGATAACTGTGGAGTTAACAAATGGGTTCAATAGATGACCATTCCTGAATCCATATTGAATCAAATTGCATATGATTCCAAATTAAAGTTATGTTATGGTAAAACTTTGTTTGAAATGATATGGTAGAAAGCAATTATGTGATATTTTCTCTATGAATGAAAACTTTTCCGCTGAGATGTAAATCTACCCTTATAATCGACCTTTTTGCACTTTCCTTGTGTACTTAAAATTCAGAATAAATCATCTCTTTACTCATGTCTCCGGATCTCCTCCACTCAAAGATCAGGTCTAGAACATTATTTAACTTTACTTTCGTAACCCACGTGAATTTTTGTTTGTTGTCGTGGCACGCTAAATTTCCAGGAGATATGTAAGAAGCTCAATGCTGATATTTCCAGGAGATATGTAAGAAGCTCAACGCTAAATTTTCACGCTCACCGCACCAAGCCCATAACAACTTGGTATTAGAGCTAAACGCCGGCGACTCCCTTCCCGACACTCCTTCCGCCGTCTTCCGCCGCTTCAACTGCTCCTGCAATCCAAACCTTTTCCGCTGCTCCACCCCGCCGCCTCCGCTGTTTTCAGCAAGCCGCACCGCAGCCACCAACACCAACCCTCTGTCGTAGTTCCCTTCCATCCCTTCCTCCTTACCGCCGCCACTGTATCAGCAAGCTGTTTCAGTCTGCAAGCCGCTGTTTCTGCCGCATCTGCTGTTTCCGCAAGCCGACGCCGCTGTTTCCCCCGTCCTCCAGCCCTGCTCATCGACGCGCGTTTCCATCTCCAGACGAGGTTGCTACTGCCGCTCCAACGCATTCCGTTCCTGCACACCGTCGTCTCCCAGAAATCTTCGCACCGCTCGTCTCCTCCCTGCGCACGCGTCCAGGCGGATTGTCTCTGGCGTGCTTTCCACCGCACCTTTCAGCGCCTCACCGTCCAGGCCTCCAGCACCGCACCTTCCAGTGCACCGTCCAGCGCAGTCTCCTTCCAGCGCACGTCTCCTCTGCTTCCCCTCTGCGGGATCAACTCCTCTCTGCAAAGCTCCAACCGCTGCTTCTTCGCCTGTCACCGCTCTGACGTCGATTCCACCTCGAGCCCTGGCTACACAGTCACCCACTCTTGTCGAGCAGCCACGCCCTGCTTTCCCTCGAGCCCAGCACAACAACGCCATCAAGCCCGCTGTCCTCCTATACCTTTTATTTAATTTTTTTTTCTCATCTAATCCTCCAATCCCATCAGTCAGTTCATCTCCCCTCTCCTAGTGCAACCCCCTCTCCACTTGATTGCTTTTTATTATTAATTCTTATTGAATTAATAAATTAATCAACTGAGTATGATGGATATGCGATTACGCGACATAAAATTAAGCGCCGCGGACAAAGCCTCCCTTTGTTCGAAGTTGTGGGAAATGCTGCAGCCTCTTCAGGCTTCCGCATCTCGCCTCGCCACCACCATAGACAAATGGGTCACGTCGGGCCACTTCGGACCGCCGATTACGCCAGTTGTCCCTCCTCCGATCGCCGAGGTTCCTCTCGCTCCACCGTCACCTACGGTACATTCTGCTTTGCGTCTATCCTCAGCCGCCTCCTCGGTCCATTCTGACCGCCTTCCGAGGCCGATTCCACCGCCGCATAGGCCACCGCCCCCCACCTTGCCGGTCCCGCTCTCCAAGCCCGCACAACTTGTGCGGCCTCCGCCGCCGTCGCCGCCGCCGTCACCGCTGCCGTCGCCGCTACTGCTGCCGTCGCCGCTACTGCTGCCGTCGCCGCTACTGCCGCCCCGACCACGCTGCTGCCTCTGCTGCCGGCCACTACTCAGTCGGCCCTTTCGGCCGCATGGTCGTTGCTGCCTCGCACCACACCGTCGTTCCCGCCAGACCCCTTCATTTTGCCAGCTGTTGTTCCTTCGGTGGCCTTGCTACTCCGGCCTCCCGCAGCTCCGCCAGACCAACCAGCCTCATTCCTTCCACCACTCGTCTTCCCACAGGCGCCGTCGCTACTCCTCGCCGCCACTACCACCGCGACGGACTACCAGGCGCTATTTTGGCGCGAGATCGAGGAGCCAGAGAAATCGAACATCCTACTGGAGTTTGAGCTTGAGGACAAGCTCAAAAAGAAGGACGGGTGGAATGTTATGTGTTATGGTCCTCCGTCAGTTATCTTATTTACCTCGTCGTGTGTATTGAGTCATAGTTATTAGACTCTTAGTAATGTTTTAGTATTTTAATATTGTTTGCATTTTATGTATTTACGGATATGCCACCCGGGGTTCTATAAATAGACCCATCTCATGTATTTGGAATTTTAAGCAATGAATTATGAAACTTCCTTTATCTTTCTAAATTTCTCTCTCTCTCTCTAAGCTCTTTTCTCCTTCCTCCGCCCTCTAGGGTTTCTTCCTCTCTCATCCCCTCCACCGTTCTAGGGCTTGCCCCTTGTATCTCCGCCTCCAACAATCCGGCAACGTTCCAAGCCCATAACAACCGGCTATTGAATCAAACTTGCATTGAATTAAAAGGTGCAGATATAAACTCGCGAGACAAGCTCACGCCTACTTTCGAGGGTTAGTTCCCCCTTGAAGCTCCTCTTCAAATGAGAGATAAAATCTAGAGACCAAAGATTATGAAAAGGACTCATCAACTCCCTTATGTAGGCGAGAGTGGATATACCACAATATTACGGAAATGTCGTTATAGGTACATAGTAGTACATGTAGATAGGCACTAACAGTCGTATTTGTATCAAATGCACAAAGTTCGTCTTTGAAGTGGATATTAACTTAGCTCAATTGACTTGTGATTACATTTGACCCTTGATATGTGTTGCCGCCGAATCACTTCCAGGCATCTCGTGATTCAATTTTTACCTTTCTAATCACCAAAGGTTTCTCGTGCATGCACACCTAAGTTCTCAAAAGTTTAGCTGTAATCTTCTCATGCAAAAATATTGTAGAAACGTTCTTATTCAGAGATACTTGACTTCCAATACATGTCTGCTCTTCCCATCCTTTGAATTGGGTCACACTGTCAACTCAAAACTGATCAACTCCTCATTCTTGTATGACGTCAGCATGGTCAAGTTGACTTGAACAGCACAACAATCTTGTGCATTACCCTGACAGTTCGAAAAGGATAATTTTGGTAATATTTCTGTTTTCGTTCAAGTAGGATTACCCGTGCACCTGTGGCTATTGTTTGTTGTTTTGTGCACTCTGTCAGTACTGTATATCGCACTTGCTCTACACATGCTCGTTTGGGGCTCCATGCTCTGCTCCGTGCACGCTTTGTTGTGTTGCACTGCATGCACTCACATGCACAAACAAAATGGGTTTTGTTGAGCTAATTCTGACATACTTTTTGGGTCCATTAATTAAATCCAAATTTGGGTTTAGCAAATTAAACATTTGCCCAATTTTGACTAGTTTAAATCTAACCTAATCTGAAATGGGGCAAATACAAAACAATATGGATTCTCAACTCTCAAGCAAATACTGATTGAAGGTTGCTAGCCATAGCGGTAAGCCTTAAACTACTTGGCAAAGATGACATAGGATGAAGATTATCCTTGAGATATGAGAAAATAAAATAATAACTCAGTATATTTGCAGATGAAGGGACGAAGATGGCATGAGATGAAGATTGCCTTAAGAATGATCAAATACAAATACAGACAGACTTCGTGAGAATAAACACGCATGATCGTCCTACATGTGCCTTGCTAACCCCCAGAGTGTCTGGGGTCGTAGTTGTATCAGACTGTATTGCTGAAGCTTTCGACGACATCCAAGAGGAAGCTTTCAATGGCGGGTGTAAGCTCGAGATCCCGACATTCGACGATGGCGAGCAAAAGCTGGGATGAGAGGAAGCTTTTGTCGGGGCAAGCGGCCATGGTAGCTGAGCTGGAGAACCTGAGAATCCTAGAGCGAACAAGATGCAAGAGCACGATGAGTGGGCCGCGGCTTTGGGGATTTTTGTTTTAAGCCATATTCAACAGTATTTCGTCAAAGTTACTGACAATTTTGTGTTTGTGAATGGTAAATTAAGGCCTCATTTGAGAAGGATGCTGGACATGGTCTCCCACCTGGCGAACCCCACCAGAGCCTCAATAGAGGCTTCCCAAACAGTCGCAGGCCAATTTTCGCCGTTCTTAACCGGGCCCCTCCGCCTCCGGTCCGTGTGCTTGATTTGAACATTGTTCTATGCAGATTCCCAAACGAGAGTCCTTGAGTTGCTATATAACTTTTATAGGCTTGATGCATAACAATATACTTTAGTCAACTTAGGGATGGTGAGCTTAAATTCCTTCCATCCATTAATACCAAAAATCCAGTTAAAATTTTTTTTGAATCACTGTGGTAAGTTTTGTATAATTGTGTCACCTCAGTTATCGCTTCTAACAAGGATTGTGCAGGATTAAGCAAGCGGACAACTTCGGAGGGGCTGAGAGAAGCCTTTTCAAAGTTCGGGAATCTTGTTCATGGTATGTTGATTCCTCGATGAGCTTATGTATTGAAAGGCTTGATTGAGGTATCCTGAATGTTGTTTTTCCGGTATCCTTCTACAGCCAGGGTTGTGACTGATCGGATTTCGGGATACTCCAAGGGTTTCGGTTTTGTCAGATATGCTACGACTGAAGAAGCCGTCGAAGGCATAAAGGGCATGGATGGCAAGGTTAGTGGTTCTGCTGGTCTTTACGTTTGATAAACTTGTCATCGTAGTCCTCATGCCTCAGAGCTTCCGTTCCTGTGCGGAATTTCGATTCATTTTTCCGGTAATTATGTTTGACTTTTTGATATTAGTGAGTGCGTCGTTTATTATGTGATTAGAATTATCAGACTTGCATGTGATTTCTATAAATTATAATTAGGATGTCGTCGTTGTGTGAGTTCGAACAGGCTGTAAAAATGTCATTGATATTTTGATTTTAGTTTCACTTGACTGAAAATGTTAAAATGGGTGTGTGGAGAGACTAAAAAAGATAAATTCATGAGTAATTATATTAGAGGAATAACATTAATGACTTCTAACAAAGATAGTATAATCGATAATAGACATTGGTGGCTTGCACATGTAAAAACAACTCAATCTACACAATTTAAGGTATTGTCAGTCCTTATTAAGCTGAAGATCACGGTTTTACCCTTTTCATTAGGTGTTGTACTATGTAGAAGTTCATTCATCTTAGACTACTCACTCAAAAATATTTTACTGTGGGAGTTCCTAATTAAATTCCACCGCAAGTTCTAAAAAGTTATGGTTTAAATTATTACTTAAGTTTAATAAAAAAATTCAATTTCGACATGTAATTTAATGTATTCCTTCATCCCATCATCCTAGAAATCTATCAGGAGTTGTATGTTGTTCGAGTGTCACAAACCCAAAACACTCCTTCCTCATCGATTCAGGGCATCACACATGTATGGTATAAAATGTACGAATTAGACTAGTATATGCAATTATTTGTAAGAATTAATGAGCATGGTAGATAGACCTAAAGATAAACTGTATAAAAGTTAGGAATAATTACCAAAACTTCTCCTGGAAATAGCATAATTACAAGTTCCACCCATCTTATTTTTTAGATTACAAAAACATCCCGTGTAAGTTTACATTTCATAACATCCATGCACAAGAATACCCCCTTGGAGTAAATTTTCAGGGGGGCCTTTTGTGCATGGATGTAATATGAAATGTAGGTCCCGTTTGGTGCGCAGGTGGAGCTCTGGTATGGTTGCAACCGCCACCGCAGGGCGGAAAAACAAACGCGACTTTTGCCCTGGCAGCGGCGGTTGCTCCCGCCAGCCCTTGCAGAACGGAGGAATTCCTCCGTTAGCAACCCCTCCTCCCGAGCTCCGGTCGCAACCCTCCCTTTGTTCGCAGCCTTGCCGGAGCGGGGAAGCCGCTCCAAACGGACCCGTAAACTTACTGGGGTGTTTTATGCAAGTTCAAAAATAAGAGGGGTGCAACCTGTAATTCAGCAAACTTAGAGGGGAGGCCCCGATAAATGACCCTAAAAGTTATTCAAAATGATTCGTGTGGATAATGTTTAAATTGAAACCCTATGAAATGAATGCAAATGAGGGTTCATAAAGTTGTGAACGCAAGTATTTGTGATAAGATAATCAATGATGATTATGCATCGATTATTTGATATCTGATGATGCCTGTGTTCTTTGTCGCAGTTTCTCGACGGCTGGGTTATATTTGCCGAATACGCCAAACCCAGACCACCTCCTCAAGGTCAATCATCACAGTCCCCGCAGTACACAAATTCGGCACCACCATCCAGCCCCACATCCCAGATGTCTCAGTCTTGGTCGAGTTATCGCTCGCCTCCGACGTCGGAGCCCCAACCAGGCTATTCGAGTTATGAGCCCCGGGAATCACAACCTCCGTCAAACTGCTCTCCCAATGCTCCGGAGACCCCGCCGCCACCTCCGAACTACAGCTCAGCGCCACCATCCAACTATTCTTCGGAGACGCGGTCGAGCTTTGCATCAGTTCGGGCGACCAACTATGCATGGGCGCCTTCGTCTCCTCCAAATTATGCGCCATCGAGCCTCGAAGCCTCGCAGCCTGCGAATGGGTCGGTGCACGGAACATCGGAGCCTTTATCACGCCATGCTTGGAATAATTCCAGTCGGAATTCTGAGATGCAATCAGAGAATCAGATATTTGAAACTTTAAATAACTTTGATTCTCTGCGTGCGGCAAGGAGCAATTAAGAACTTGGTTTTCGCCGCTATAATTTAAAGTATCTGTATGCGAGCAAAAGCTGGACTTTTTCTTTTTCATCGAGAACCTGATCTTACTGGGATGCTTACATAAAGAACTTGTGTTACTGCGTTTAAGAAGGTTATGAAGGTATTACAACAATTGTATATTTTTTTAGTCTCTGTTTTCTTTCTTTCTTTTTGGCTTTTTTGTATTTTAGTTTTACTTTATGCTTATATATATATTGACTGGTTACTGTAATTTTCCTGTGATCAAGTGTGAAACGTAGTTGCACCTGTGGCTCTAACCTTACTAAACTTGATCAGCCTTCAGACGTTTGAAGGAAGAATTTAACTTGCGTATGTGTAGAACAATTGGGTGCTATTTTTGTTAGTTGAGTGGAAGCCATATTGCCTTCATTTGATTTGATGCATAATATATTAAGATAATCAAATATATATATAAAAGTAGTCGTGCATGGAGTTTTCGTGTGCCATTATACTTGTCGTTGGCCATTCCCGTGAAAACTTGTCTTGCCTGATACAAAACTGGCTATGATCTCATATTTTGAAAATAAAGAAAACACATTAAATTCCTCATGAATTCTCAGAGTTATTTCCTATTGTATGGGCTTAAAGTTGTCCTTTGTATGATCTACAACATTCCATGAAGTATTGAGCTGGAGCAAAATTCAAAGATAGAGAGTGAGCCAACATTTTTTTTATTCCATGTTATTAATGGATTCCAAGGTCCCATGAGATTCTTTTTATTTTCTTCCATTATAAATTTTCGGGCTGAATGCTACATCTTCCCTAATATTACATAGCCAAAAATTTGTAGAGCTCAACCATGGATGTTCTGAGTTTTCAGGATGGAGCCGTAAACAGAAGAACGGATACATTTTAGCTCCAATTCAACGATTAATAAACCCTTGCAAGTGTCATCCATCATCATCATTGTCGTCACCATCAAACTATAGGTGAAGAAGAAAGCTTCTCCGGCAAGCCTTCACCGCTTTCCAACTCTTCCATCGTCTCATAGAGCGGCCTGTTAAACGTCTCCGGCATTCCCCAGGAAAATGTCCCTGCGACCACCCCGCACACCCCGAACACAAAAAACGGAACCGAAGATCCTCCCGCCGCCACCACCATCGGAGCCGCCATCGCCCCCATCTGCCCTGCCACGGTCACGCAGCCTAACGCCGCGTTCCTCACCACCGTCGGAAACAGCTCCGTAGTATATATGTACAGCACATCGAACCCCGCGGCCGCCGAAAATATCCCCAGTGCGGCGCATCCCAACCTCCCCGCTTTCGCCATCTCACCTTTCGCCGCCAGCAGCCCCCCTGCGATGCAGAGCGCTCCGCTCACCGCCATCGTCCCGGTTGCCATCTTCCGCCTCCCGCACCATCTAACCGCTATCCCTGTCACCGCATAGGCCGGAAACTCCGCCACCGCGTTCAGTATCACGCCGAAGTGTATATCGGTGCCGAGGTTCCCGACATTGAGTGTCAGCCCGTAATATATCACCGACCCTAGGAGGTTGATCAAGATGGTGAAGAGGATACGCGGGCGGGTCACCGGCGAGCGGAGGACGTCGATGATAGAAGTTGAAACTTGCCGGGCCTTGTTGTCGGAGTCCATATTGAGGAACACGTTGTCGGGGATGGAGCAACCGTTTGTGTTGGCGATGGTGCGCATTACGTGCATGGCTGCGGGAAGATTCCGGCGGACGAGGTGCCAGCGTGGTGATTCGGAGATGAAGGGGATGGCGAATAGCAGGAATGCGACGGAAGGAACGGAGGTGGCGACGTAGAGGAGGCGCCATGAGGGGAGTAGAAGGGCGGTAAGAGAGACGGCGACGGCGCCGACGGAGGAGAAATAGAAGGTGGACATTGCGACGGAGGCGCGAAGGGAGGGGCCGACCGGTTCGGTGGCGAGGACGAAGGCTGAAAGACCGACGCCGCCTATGCTGAGTCCGGTGAGGAGACGGAGGGATACATAAGCGGGAAAGGAAGGGGAGAAGGCGGTGAGGAGGCTGAAGGAAGCATTGAGGGCGCACGCGACGGTTAGGGCGCCTTTCCGGCCGAGGAAGGAGTCGGAGAGGTGGCCGAAGATGGCAGCGCCTACAAAACAGTTTAGTAAATTTTTAAAAGTAATCAATATTTTTTGTAATTCTTTATTAAAAAATTAAAATTTTAGGCTAAACTATGAAATCAGTCCTTAACTTTTGCTGCCTTTAAGAAATCAGTCCCAAAGTTTTTTGTTTTAAGATTTAAGTCCCTAAGTTTACGCTACTTTTAATTTAAGTCCTTAAATTAACGGCAGTTGTTATTTTCCGTCTATTCTCATCCGGTCCTTCCCTACAGCAAAACCAACGCCATTCTTTCTTCTTCTCAGCGGTCTGGCGGAGCGCTCCTCTACTTCTCTCCAAACCAGCTGATGTCGAGCTTTGCAGAGCTTCTGATCTAGAAGGAACTCTCCATTTAGGGTGCTTTGCAGAGCTTCTGATCTAGAAGGAACTCTCCATTTAGGGTAAGGTTTTTGCCCAGATCTAGGGCTTCGTTGTAAGTTTTTGCCCAGATTTTGGGCTTCGTTTTACAGGTTTTTGCCCAGATCTAGAAGGAACTCTCCATTTAGGGTGCTTTTCAGAGTTTAGGATTTGGATTTTTCGTCCTTTTTAGGGGTCGATCTTTGCCCCCAATACAGTGCTGGCCGATGGAGGTCTTCCTGCCATGCAACTTAAATTTTTCATCAAATTTTTTGAACTGCTGAAATCCTATAATGTCATGCTTGCTGATTTATCCTGGGTTTCGGTTTACAGATTTCATCAAATTATTTGACCTACTGAAATACTATAATGCCATGCTTGCTGATTCCTATGATGTGTTGTTCTGCAATTTACTGGTTTCAATTTTATTGCTTATTTAGTCGTTCTTGGTCATTGTTCAAATGAAGTAAAATAATTTTTTGTAGATTTTTGTATACAGATTGTTGTCAATTTCTGATTTCTTGTTACAAATGGAGGAAAATAATTACTATGATAATAGTGACAGTGGATCAGACAGCAGTGACAGTGGATCAGATAATAGTGACAGTGCCTTGAAAATAATGTTTGAGGGTGAAGATCTTTTCAATGACGACATTGATGGATGCACAAATACCCCAGTTACAACGAAGATGATAGATGCAACTTTGACTCCAAATATGGGTTATAGTGAGTATTCCCCGGGTTCTCTTCAATCAATGAACAGTGATAGCGAAAATGAATCGAGTAATGATAAAAAACAAACTCAACCAATATTTACATTATTAAAGGATATGAAGGAGATGCAATGGCAACCTGGATTAATATTTAAGTCAAAAGATCATTTTAAAGATGCAGTGAGGACATATGCAATTCATATGGGTGTAGGGTTGAAAATGATGAAGAATGACAACAGTAGAATAAGGTTCAAGTGCAAAACTGGATGTGAATGGGAAATATATGCTGCTCCTATGAAAAATAAGGATACATGGGAAGTACGAACTATCGTTGATAAACATACATGCAGTAGAGAATTTAATAACAAATTATTGAGTGCTAAGTGGTTAAGCAAACGGATCGAATCTAAAGTACGTGATAACCCAAATATTCAAATCAACAAAATTGTTGATAAGGGAAAAGCTAAGTGGGTTGCAGGTATATCTAGAGATAAAGCAGTTCGGGCAAAGGCCGAAGCAGTTGCATTAGTTGAAGGTAATGAAGGAGATCAATATAATAATTTGAACCAGTATTGTGCCGAGTTATTAAGATCGAATAGAGGAAGCTCGGTTCTAATGAAATTTACTTGGCCAGCGGAGCATTTTTATGAGACACCAACTACATCCCGAACTATATTTCCCCGCTTTCAACGGTTATATGTTTGTCTTTCAGGATGTCGTGAAATCATTTTCATATCAACTTTGTTATCAAATGTTGTCTAATCAAAAGTTTTTTTTTGAAATTAGGAATCATGAGCAGAATTTTTGAGAGTTGCTGGAGAGCAGAATTGAAGGACAAATTATATAGATGAACAAGAAATTATGGAGCATGAAGAGCAGAAATGAAAGTGGCTGAAAGTGGCTGGATGAACAAGATTTTTTGCATGTTTTTATCAAATTGTGGTATGTTAGTTTGTTTAAATGATCATTTTGAATTATTGTTTTGTTATGTTGTTGAATGAAAGTGACTGAAAGTGGCTGATTATTATTATGGAATGTTAGTTTATTTAAATTTCTTTACTGTGATGCCAGAAATTGACCTTTTTTTATTTGTTGTGGTGTGTTAAGTCGGGCTTCACTGTTTAGATGAAGAGCAGATTTTTTGCCTATATGATCTATACAATACAAGAAATGATCTAAATAATTCAAATTTGCCAATTTAAATGAAGAGCAGATTTGTTAAGTGGGACTTCACTGTTCTTATCTAATTTAATAAGACATAAATATAGCCTATATTATTTTCTGGTATTTACTGTAGCTTTTCCGTTAGATGTGTTAAGTGGGACTGAAATCATGAAGATAGGAAAACTTAGGGACTGAAATCTTAAAGCAAAAAAGTTTAGGACTGAAATCTTAAAGCATGTAAAAGTTAGGGACTGATTTCATAGTTTAGCCATTTTAATAAAGGATCATTTTTGTCCTCGAAAATTGTTTTGATTATTTCATAATTAAGAATTTAAGGAGAATTCTAGAGAAATAAGTCATACCTGAGGAGAGAAATAAATCATACCCGAGTCCTTGAAAAATCTAGGGAGGACTGCAATTCTAGACTCAGTGATTATGAGCGGCGGGAGTGTCGTCGCACTGACACCAAAGAGGTGGGCTTCTCGTGCACTTTCTCTTTTTTTTTTAAAATGTTAAGATCTCAAATAATATGGCATGAAACTATATTAACCATGTATAAGATATTATCCCGATGACATATTGCGTATGGAAGAGTTTTCGTGCACAATCTCATGCATTGTTAAATTATAGCAATTATATATATTAATATGGGCGGATCTACACAAGGCCGAGTGTGGGACGCCAAAATTAATTTTTAAAAATATTATTTTCAATATTAGAAGGCTTTTATTAAATTTGTTAGTTATCAAATATATAGAAAATCTTATTATTTTTTGTTAATTCATTGAAATATAAAAAATTGAATAGCAATATAGTTTCGAACAATACTTATTTAAATTGTTATAGAGATTAATTAAAATAATGGGCAAAATGGTCTTTACTGCAGTTGATCAACAAATGAACAGTACTGCCCCTCAACTTCTCAAATTAAGCCATTCTTTCTAAATTTAAGGTCAGTTTGGCACGGTGGTGCTGGTCGTGAACGTTGTGATTACGAACGACGTCCAATCTCACGTAAGGAATTTCATTCATTTTTATGTTCAAAATTAGTTTTTCTTTTTCTTGGTGAATGTCATAATCGTATAACACATATTTCATGACGGTGGTATTTTTTGTCCAAACTCAACAGGTAGAAATGCCGCGCAAAACAAATGACATGACTTAATTGGAGCACTTATCTTTGGTGGAAAAGCCAGTGGATGCGTCAACAATAACATTTTTTTATATGTAATGCATATTTAATCACTAAATTAATGAGTAATTAATTTGTATTAATTCTAATTACTTAATCATATAGAAAACTATTTAATTCATCATCACAGCAGAAACTATTTTTATATAGGAAACTAATTTGTTAAGTAATACTAATTACTTAACAATATTAATTTCAGAATTAATAATAGGGCGTTGTTAACCGCACCATATTTTTGGATATCTGCACTAACGGCTAATCGCAAGCACCATTTTGAGGATTGTCTATCCGCAAACTTCATTTGGAGTAATGGCTATCCCAAGTAATATTTTTAATTGCACCCCAAATTTTGTTTAAATGTTTTTTAATGACAAACTACATTAAGCTACAGAAGAAATTATACAACATAATCAAAAAAGCATAAATTTTTCAAAACAACTTGAAAACGATTCCTTTCTTTCATTGCATTTTTTAGATTTTCAAAAATTCAAAAAAAAAATATTTAAAAACTTATAGATCTTCAAAAATTCAAAAAAAAAAAATTAAAACTAAGTTGAGCAGAAATAATTTTTAGAAACAATATAAGACATTAGGAGTGATAATTTCAAACCTAACTACAGAAGAAGTTATCGTCCTTTCGGAATTCATTTAGAAATCATCACAAGACAAACAACGTTGAAATAAGATTTTAAAAAAAATACCAAAGAGATACGATGTTGCTTATGTAAATCGGCGCCGAGAAGATTTCGCCGGAAGAAAACAAGGACCGGACCAATGCTCGAGCAAACGATGCTTTCACCGGAAGATAACAGGGACCGGACCAACGATGATTTCACCGGAAGACAACAAGGCCTGCTGTGAGGTCGTCGTGGAGGTCGCCGGAGGTCTGGAGTTGGAAAGTTGGGGAGAACAAGGTCTCCGGCGTTTTAGCGAAAGAAAGAAGCGGTTAAAAGAGAAAAAAAAACTTTAAATTTACAGTGCGGATAGCCAATACCGTTAACAGCGCCCTAACAATAAGAGGCCAAGGGCTCTCTCTAACGGTCACGATTAACCATAAATACGCCAAAATCAAGAGATCTCGTTCGTTGGAAGAAGCTTTAACATTTTTTATATACTTAAGAGTAATAAAAGGGCATTGTAATTAGAACTATAATATTGGCTATTAGCACTCATAACAATTCATTTTTTAGGCCATTACCTATATACTATCCGCACTCACCCTGCCGACTTCTCTCTCTTGTGTTCGCCACCGACTGTCTCCTTCCTTCCCCCGTTTCCTGTTGTGGAACGAAAATTCATTTCGCGTGTTCGGATCAGTTCAAATTTAAGATGCACTGGGACTCTTTGTTAGTATATAAAGAGAGAAAAAGAAGGGTGATGATGACCCGTTTTAGCTATAGTTGTTGCGAGTCGCTCGGGTGCTTTGGTAGACTGGTCGACTTGAACCACCTTAACTCGGAAGCGAACCGAGCGCGCAAATAATCAAAGAGTAAGCTAGTAAGTGACACGAGAACTTTTAACGTGAAAAACCCGGAAAGGGTGATGAAAAACCACGCGGCCGGAGCTGTGTCAGCCAACTTTCACTATCTTCTGGGGGGTTACAATTAGAGACTTAGAGCTCAAGCGCGACAGGCCGCTGCTTGTTACAATGAGAGAAAGAGAGAGATCTCCGAAGGTGACATGCCACCTCTCGAAAAACTAAGTCATTTTCCTTCTGAGAACGGTAGTGAAAACGAAAGTGAGAATACAGGTGAGAACAAAAGTGAGAAGGCTAAGTCGCCTTTCGCGACCTTCGAAGGCTCGAAGGAGATCTTCAAGCGCCGAAGGAGAATTCCAAGGAAATCTTCAAACGAGCTCTCTCGGGTGCAGAGGCAAGGTCCCTTGAAATGAAAGCTCTGGGCTCCTTTTATAGCTTTGGCCGGGGTAGCCCGATAATTTTGTCGTCGTAACCACCGTAACCACCTGACGGGCGAATCGCGCTGGTCGATTTGGAGCACATGGATCGTCATTTTTCGTAAAAGACCGTCTCGCCCTTCGGGCAGTTCAGACAATTCGGGCAGTTCGAGCAGCTTCGTTGAAGGTAAAAAAGGCGACAAACGAGTTCTGCAATCTGAGAAATTAAGAAATATTAACTGCGCGCGCGTTCAGAATTTGGGAACATTCTGGCCGCGTTCAGAACATGGAAACGTTCTGAGCGTGCGGGGAAGCCTTCTGAGCGCGCGGGGAAGCCTTCTGAGCGCGCGGGGAAGCGTTCTGAGCGCGCAACGAACACAAGAGTGTTCTGAGCGCGCATCGAATTTGGGAGCGTTCTGAGCGAACGGAGAGACGTTCTGAGCGCGCAACGAGCATGGGAGCGCTCTGAGCGCGTAACGAATGCGAGAGCGTTCTGAGCGAACGGAGAGGCGTTCTGAGCGCGCAACGAGCGTGGGAGCATCCTGCGGCGAACGGGGAAATGAGAAGTCGCGCCCCAAAGGGGGAACTGGGTTCCGGCCGGTTGCTCCGCAGGGCCCCCTGCAGGAGAGGGGGCGGTGTGGCCGCATCCGCACGGGTGTAGCCGCATCCCAAGGGGGGTGCGGCTCGGCCGCACCCCTAGAGTGGTGCGGCGGCTTGGCCGCACCCCTGGAGGGGTGCGGCGTGGCCGCACCACCATGGGGTGTGCGACCTGGCCGCACCCCAAGAGGGGTGCGGTGGCTTGGTCGCACCTCAAGAGGGGTGTGGTTAGGCCGCACCCCTTGAGGGGGTTCGGCGCTGCCGCGCGTGCTAGCACGCTGTAGCGCCGCGCTGTACCGCCACGTGCATCGTGGCGGTAGCGCGCCCGGTACCGCGCGCGGTAGTGCTTGCGGTTGCGCGCGGCATTGTCACGCGCGGTGCTGGCGCGCACGGTTGAGTGCGGCCCTGCGGCGCATTATGCGTGCGTCTTTTCACGCGCGGTTGGCTGTGGAGATGGTGGGTTTGACCCACTTTCCCACTCATCCCTCATCACCTTAGTGGTGGAGTGGGGTTCGTGAGTAACCGCTACCCGGCTTTGGACATATAAATGAGAGCCCATGTATGAATGCGTATCATAAGCCCCCCAAACCATCGAAGTCCGAATTTTTATACGGAGGAGTTCGGAGGTTTTACGATCTTCTTTACGGTGGCTTGGATTGGAGTCGTTGTTACTGGAGGGTGAGTTGCGAGGTCGCTTTCATTTCTATATGGCATATACAGGCACTTTGTTCTGGGAGAGGCCAGAGTCTCCTGTGGGACGATCTGGACACTCTATTCTGGGAGAGGTCAGAGTCACTTGTCGGACGATCTGAACACTCTATTCTGGGAGAGGCCAGAGTCCCTTGTCGGACGATCTGAACACTCTGTTCTAGGAGAGGTCAGAGTCTTTTGTCGGAAGATCTGAACACTATGTTCTGGGAGAGGTCAGAGTCCGTTGTCGGACGATCTGAACATTCTGTTCTGGGAGAGGTCAGAGTCCCTTGTCGGACGATTTGAACACTCTGTTTTGGGAGAGGTCAGAGTCCTTTATCGGACGATCTGAACACTCTGTTCTGGGAGAGGTCAGAGTTCGTTGTCGGACGATCTGAACACTCTGTTCTGGGAAAGGTCAGAGTCCGTTGTCGGACGATCTGAACACTCTGTTCTGGGAGAGGTCAGAGTCCCTTGTCGGACGATCTGAACACTATGTTCTGGGAGAGGTCAGAGTCCTTTGTCGGACGATCTGAACACTCTGTTCTGGGAGAGGTCAGAGTCTTTTGTCGGACGATCTGAACACTCTGTTCTGGGAGAGGTCAGAGTCCGTTGTCGGACGATCTGTACACTCTGTTCTGGGAGAAACAGTACAATTGAAAATGACGCTTGTGGTTTGGGCGCATGATAAAAAGTAATAAATAGAATGACACTTGTTTGTTACATGGATGCTGAAAACAAAAAATTCAAGTAACTACGTCGGGTACCCTGGACGTTCCATGGGCAGAGAACGAGCTATTCTTCGGGACGGTCGCTCTGGGGATTTCCCCCCTGCTGGGTCATTCTTGACCTGTTGATTCAGGGTCCTTGGTTTGGAGAAATTTTTCAATGAGTTCCAGACGAACGAATCGTTCGATTTCTGCGTTCAGTCGCAAACAATCTTCTGTTTTGTGCCCGTGACCTCGATGGTAGTCGCGGTATTTGGATTGGTCTCCAGAATTTGGTGCAAGAGCCCTAGGCCTCTGAAGAGAGGGATGATCGCGGATGGCAAGGAGAACGTTAGTCCTGCAGGGGAGTGTAGTCCTGGTGCTGGCAAGACCTCGGTCTCGGCTGGGGTGTCGCGATGCTTGTTGTTCTTATCGGGGACCGTCTGCGGGAGTGACTCCTCTCTCTTCCTCTTCGATCTCCCCTCGAACTGCTGGCGGTGAGCTTCAATCGCCTCATCAGCTGTTATCTGGGCCTCGACTCGGTGAACGAGGTCTGAGTAGTTAAGCACAGTTTCCCGCATTAGTGCGGAGTAGAAGCCAACAGGGCGGAGCCCTCCAAGAAAAACTCTTCATAGAAGCTCGGGGTCCACCTCTGGAATTTGTCGCGCCTCAGAGGTGAAGCGTCAAAGAAAATCCTTCAGAGTTTCTCCGTCGTTCTGGTGGATTCCTGAGAGATGGGAGGGATCTCGGATAATCCTACGATTGGCAATGAACTGGTCCACGAACTGATGCGTCATTTCTGCGAAGTTGTTGATGACCCTATTCCACAGAGAATGGAACCAAGTGCGCACTTGTCCTTTCAAGTTTGCCGGGAACACTTGACAGAGGAGCTGATCGGGGGCGCTGTAAATTCTCATGATGGTGGTGAAGTGATTGACGTGCTCCAATGGGTCGTCCGTCCCGTCGAATGTTTCGATGTTGGGAAGCTTGAAACCGTTTGGAACCGGGTGGGCCAAGACCTGAGGCGATAACGGGGAGCCGTGGTGCGCGGGACGGCGGGCGAGAGCCGCACGTCGCCCTGTCTGGCCGTATTCTTCTGCTATCATATCGCGTATCTCCTCTCGTATGGTTCTTTCTACTGCTTGGCCAGGAACAACTCTTCCTTGGCGATGGTGATGGTGGTCAGCTTCTGGTCCTCTGGCTGGCAGAGCAGGATGAGCGGAGCTTGCAGCATCGGGGAATTCTTTTGAGGCTTCTTCTTCTCGAACGGCCCCCTCATTCGGAACATGATTCGGAACCGGGGGTGGCGGAACGTTCAACGCTGGAGGTTGAACGGGAGCTCGAAGATCCCCAAGATTTCTTACGAGAGCCAGCATCTCGGCTTGTTGTTCTTCCATCTGCCGCATGCGCCCTTCCAGTACTGCCGCGGGTGCAAGCACTGCCTCTTCCGCGAGAGGCACATTGATAAGCGAGTGGGATGGAGCTGGATCAATGCGCCCCTCCGAGATTGATCCTTCAGTAGTGCGAGCACTTCTTCTTGTCATTGCAATTGGTGACAAGTGCTACCTCTAGTGAGTCTTTACAGAACTTTGGGAATTCATTCCTACAGACGGCGCCAAACTGTTGTGGGTCGCTCGGGCGCTTTGGTAGACCGGTCGAATTGAACCACCTTAGCTCGGATGCGAACCGAGCGCGCTAACAGTCAATGAATGAGTTAGTAAGTGACACGAGAACTTTTAACGTGGAAAACCCGGAAAGGGTGAAAAACCACGCGGCCGGAGCTGTGCCAGCCAACTTTCACTATCTTTTGAGGGATTACAATTAGAGACTTAGAGCTCAAGCGCGATAGGCCGCTGCTCGTTACAATGAGAGAAAGAGAGATCTCCGAAGGTGACAAGCCACCTCTCGGAAAGCTAAGTCATTTTCTTTCTGAGAACGAAAGTGAGAATGCTGGTGAGAACAAAAGTGAGAATACTGAGTCGCCTTTCACGACCTTCGAAGGCTCGAAGGAGATCTTCGAGGATTCGAAGGAGATCTTCAAGCGCCGAAGGAGAATTCCAAGGAAATCTTCAAAAGAGCTCTCTCGGGTGCAGAAGGCAAGGTCCATTGAAATGAAGGCTATGTGCTCCTTTTATAGCTTTGGCCGGGGGTAGCCCGGTAATTTTGCCGTCATAACCACCGTAACCACCTGACGGACGAATCACACTGGTCGATTTGGAGCACATGGATCGTCATTTTTCGTAAATGACCGTCTCGCCCTTCGGGCAGTTCGGGCAGCTTCGTTGAAGGTAAAAAGGCGACAAGCGAGTCCTGCAATCTGAGAAATTAAGAAATGTTAACTGCGTGCGCGTTCATAATTTGGGAACGTTCTGAGCGCGTTCAGAATGTGGAAACGTTCTGAGCGTGAGGGGAAGCGTTCTGAGTGCGCAACGAACACAAGAGTATTTTGAGCGCGCAACGAACTTGGGAGCGGTTAGAGCGAACTGAGAGGCGTTCTGAGCGCGCAACGAGCGCGGGAGCGCTCTGAGCGCGTAACGAACGCGAGAGCGTTCTGAGCAAACGGAGAGGCGTTCTGAGCGCGCAACGAGCGCAGGAGCATCCTGCGGCGAACGGGGAAATGAGAAGTCGCGCCCCAAAGGGGGAACTGGGTTTCGGTCGGGCGCTCCGCAGGACCCCATGCAGGAGAGGGGGCGGTCTGGCCGCATTCGCACGGGGTGTGGCCGCACCCCAGGGGGGTGCGGCTCGGCTGCGGGTGCGACTCGGCCGCACCCCAGGAGGGGGGTTCGGCGCTACCGCGCGTGCTAGCGCGCGGTACCACCACGCGCGTTGTGGCGGTAGCGCGCCCGTTACCGCGCGCGGTAGTGCTTGCGGTTGCACGCGGCATTGCAGCGCGCGGTGCTGGCGCGCATGGTGCTGGCGCGCAAGGTTGAGTGCGGCCCTGTTGCGCGTTCTGCGTGCGTCTTTGCACGGGCGGTTGGCTGTGGAGATAGTGTGTTTGACCCACATTCTCACTCATCCCTCATCACCTTAGTGGTGGAGTGGGGTTCGTGAGTAACCGCTACCCGGCTTTGTACATATAGATGAGAGCCTATGTATGAATGTGTATCAATAGTCATACTCCATAAGTAGAAATGAAAACGGATGATTGGGATGTTTTATGGCCCACGCGGCACACAGAATATGATAATACTCAAAGCATCCGAGTGAGAGAATAATCTCTCTAAGTACTTCTCCATCGAATGCTTCATTATTGATTACCCGAATAGATCGAGAACACTAGGCCGGCATCCAGTCATCCTTTTAACTTGTTGAGTTTCGCTCAGCTCTGTCCAATTCCTATATTCATTTTTGACCCTCAAACAATGAGTTAATGGGCCGGGCTCCGCACTCAAGCTGCCAATTTGGGGCAATGAAAATGCGGACCCGTGGCGATCTGACCCAAGAATTTTTGCTCCAACTCCCATGAGATGCTATTTAGTTATTTCATGATAAATAATAATTATTATTTTTATTACATTTAAGAAAAGAAAATTCCTCTTGTGAAATTGTTCGTTTCGCTATTAATTCATTTCATTTCGGTGTGATAGAGAAAATGATGTATTTGAAGAGGTGTTGTTTGGGGGCGCAAATATGTAATTGTGGTGGGTGCTAATTGTTTGTTGGTGTTATTATTGCCAAGGGGTAGGTAGCTGTGGCACGGCGAGGTAGGGTTGTGTGAAAAATAAATACGCCGGGCCCGGAAAACTTGTTGTTTGGTATGGTCCGCGCTAGCTTGGACACTGTAAAGTGTGCACTAGTAGTCAGCATAGATATGACAAAACAAATATCTCAAGATACACTGCCAGCACACCGCAGAGTAAAGATTTCTTTTTTGTGCATATCCACTGAAAGCACTAAAGGCGGGGCCTGACTCGTCGGCTTTGAAGATCGACAGACAGGACCTTACGCGCGTTACGCCCCACGCACATTTTGGCCAGCACACGCACGTTCCGCCCTGCGCACACGTACGTTCCGCCCTGCGCGCACGTTTCACCTTGCGTGCATTTTGCGATGCACTCGACACGCACTCCGTCATGAACAGAGCACGCCTTGCGCGCCACGCAGTAAGCCCCCCGCGTGCACCGCAATAAGCATTCCGCGTGCAACGCGCTCAGCGCTCACATCGCCCTCAACTAAGTTGGAAGCCCTCCAGTCGACAATAAGTCCATGACTCCAGACTCCCCTCCACTCTCAACCAGAGACAAAGCCGCAGACTCCAGATCGCGCTAAGCGTGCCGCTCCCGCTTCCCAACTCCCGTTGCAGACTCCAGATCGCGTGAAGCACGCTTCTCTCGGTGCTGATCATCAACAAAAGATTCCAGAGCACTCAGAGTGCAGTGCTACCCACTGCTCCCACTGCTCCCACTGCTCCCACTGCAGCAAGAACAAGACTTGGCTCCGCGAGCGGTGTCCTGTCACCTACCAAGCACATCTCTCTCCTTCTCCCAGCAATTGTAACGAAGAGTGGTCTGTCGCCCTCGCCTTCTCTTAAAATGCTATGTACAACACCGATAAAATAGTGAAGTTTGGTCGACACAGTTTTGGCCATGTGGCTTTTCACCCCTTTTCGAGGTTTTCCACGTTAAAAAAACCTTCTTGTCAGTCGTCTCATTTTCATTTACTGTTTGCGCGCTCGATCGCTCCCGGACTAAGACGGTGCAATCTAGACCGATTTGCAGGAGCCCCGAGTTGGCCGCAACAAGACTGATTTCACAAAGCAATCAAATGTTGGGGGACTGAAATCAGGTTTTAGCAATTATTTTATGCAGTAAGACTTAATACAATATCGAAATCTTTGAGCTTGCGGATGAGTAAGTGAGAAAAAAATAATAGCATAATGTATGTCGAAGAGGGTAAATATGGAAACCAAGAAAAAGTGAGCATTAAATATTCTAAAGAAATATTTTAAGCAAGCAGACATTTTTTTTTTGGGTCTAGCCATAGCCCATAGGCCATAGGTATCCCCGCATAGTGGCAATCTTGTTCGAGTCGGGTCAACCGACTTGTGTTGGTAAGCAGCGACATTAAATTTTTAAATTATTTTCCCGTTTTTAATTTGAGCAAAATAAACTCCACGAGCCAAAATAATAATAAAAAATTCAAGCACGCATACCATCTTACTAAAAACAATGCTTATCTAAGTATTAGCAGAAGGTGATTAATGAATTGCGAAAAATAAATATCAGAAACGGAAGCCTACCGATCATCGCTCCGGCGAAGAACGCTGTCTGCGCGAGTCCGATCTTGTAGCGGTCGCCGCCGCATGCCAGCATCCACTCCTCGACGGTCGATTGGGCCCACTCACCGGCCGGAAACCCGGTCGAGCACAGGTCTGGTCGGCTCGACTCCCTGTCGGCGAAGATCACTACCATGGTGTGCAAGGCGTTGAGGGCCCACGCGATGCTGGTGAGCAGGAACTGCCGGAGCTGCCACGGCCCAAACTCGCCGGCGAATCGCTGAAGCATCTCGTCCACTCCCATCCCTTCCTCATCCCACCGGGATTCTGCTGCCGGAAGAAGAGATGCCGAAAGGCTGTCGGAGCAGTTTTCTTCCGCTGCCCGGCGCATATCCTTATTAAGCTCTGGGACGCAGAAGCTAACGCGATTGAGGGGCAATTTATAGCCGACCGAATCTGGAACACAGATTGGGGGGGTTAAATTCACCGCAAAAAATAAAACAGTGTAGATATCTTTTATGTGAATTTGTGTAAATTAGAAATGGGGGGTTTGAACACCATTCTATTGTCATTCCAAGTTTCCAACATATGCCGATCAGGCTGCTAGAATAATCTACAGATCCTGTCTACTGGCTGTAGGACTTGCATTTTAATATATATATATTTATATATTTATATACACACGAGCATCTTCGCACGGGCTACGCCCGTGCTCGATGCTCTCGGGCGGCCTTCGGCCGCATCGAGGCGGGCTCCGCCCGCCCCCGGCGGGCTCCGCACGCCACGCCCGTGCTCGATGCTCTCGGGCGGCCTTCGGCCGCATCTAGGCGGGCTCCGCCCGCTCGAGGAGGGCTCCGCCCGCCCCGCCCGCCCCGCCCGTGCTCGATGCTCTCGGGCGGCCTTCGGCCGCATCTAGGCGGGATCTGCCCGGCCTTCGGCCGCATCTAGGCGGGCTCCGCCCGGCCCCGGCGGGCTCCGCCCGGCCCCGGCTAAGCACCCGGCCGCCGGCGGACTTCGCCCGCCCCCGGCAAAACAGTGAGTGAGCCAGGGGGGTACTGTAGCAGCTGTCGTTTCCGTATTTAAGATAAAGCCTTGGGCTTTGAAAAAATATTATAGAGTAGCAAGTCCTGGTGAACATTTTTATGTTTTTCTTTGCATGCAGCAGGAATGTTATGGAAGTAATTAGAATAAATCGTGTTTTTTCTAAACCTAAATTTGGTCATCCTAACATTTTGCTTCATGTCTAGCGGATAATTTTTTTAATATAAGAAAAACTTGATTTAGCTACGAAAATCAGAAAGGCTAACTAATTCGTTGCTAATTAGGAACGAATTTAGCAAGGTATTAGGTATTTGATTTTAACTACAAAAATAGCAACGAATTTTTTTGTTGCAAAAAATAACAACGAATTATTTCGTTCCTAAATATTTGTTGCTAAATTGCAACGAAATATTTCCTTGCTAATAAAAAACTATTTATAAGTAATTCCTAGTATTCCAAATCTCGCCAAACTCCTCACTCTTCTGTGCAATCTCGCCGAGCTCCTCACTCTCCCGTGCCATTTCGCCGCCGAGCTAATGAATAATTACATATTTAAATAAAGTATATAAATAATATATACACTTAAGGTGCATATAAGAATATACGCGCCTTTTTGAAATACGGCTTATACATGCATTTTCATGAAAAGTGTTCAACATGAAAGTTGTAGATCTCGTCGATATCTACAACTTTCATGTTGAATACTTTTCCTAAAAATACAAGCACGATGCATATTTTGGGCCCGAATGAAACCTGGGCGGAACTATTGTGAATTCGCAATGTTCGCCCAGGTTTCATTCGGTCCCAAAATACGCATCGTGCGTGCATTTTTAGGAAATGTGTTCAACATGAAAGTTGTAGATATCGACGAGATCTACAACTTTCATGTTAAACACTTTTTCTAAAAATGCATGTATAAGCTGTATTTCAAAAAGACGTGTATATACACTACATACACCGTAAGTGTATTTAGTATTTACAGCAATTCCACAAATATATATATATTATATAGATATGTAAGTAAATATATATTGATATATCTAAATAACTATAAATATAAGTATATATACATACGAGTGACAGTGCACGGGGGGCCCCCCGTGCCCCGCGCGACAGTACCCGGCCAGCAGCGGCGGGCTTCGCCCGCCCCAACGGCGGGCATCGGGGCGCCCGACGGGCTTCGGGGTGCCCGACTCATAATTAATAATGATTAATTTAATTAATAAATTTAAATTCATTTTAAAGAAAATGAATTCACAGGTGATGTGATTTCTAAATGTGTTTTTTTAAAAAAAGCAAGTTTTTTTTTAATGTTTTAAAAAAAATAATATCAAGGTTTTGAAAATCGGACCGGGCATCGAACCGGCAGAGGGAGAGGTTCAAGGTCGAATCGGTCCAACCGGTTTAACCGGGGTTGAACCGTTTTATATATATATATATAAATATTAGAAAGAAAAAAAAATTAATGCTATATAAAAAATTTGCACAAAACATAACCCATGGGGCATAATATGTATATCAATTTATTATTATATGTATAAAATAGTTCTAGGATCTTCACATCTCCTTTGTAGGCAGAGTGGTAAAGGTTTACATTCCTGTATGAGAGGTCGCCACTTCGATCTCGGGCGGCCGCATTCTTTAAAAAATTTATAATTTTTAAATTAAAAAACAGTTTAAACCTCACTCAAGACCCTATAACTGTAATAAGTAGGGCCCACAGGCCTGCCCCGCCCGCAACCTGTTTTTTTTTTCAAAATAGTGGGGGTAAGATAGTAATTTCACTTTGTAAGGTAGGGGTCCTATAAAATTTATAGGTTTAAGACACCCTATCAAGGTAGGTTTAGGAGACCTAGGGAAAAAAATGGACGGTCCAGATTGAATCAACGTTCCAGGTTGATCGAACAGCTGAGATGTTGTGATGAAATCAGATCGGACGGCTGAGTTTAAATATAGAAATTTCATTGTTAGATCGGACGGTGGGTATTAATTGGCAGGGCATTACACCGATAAGCCTAAACCCTAAACCCTAAATTCTTATATAGTAGTATAGATATATAAATTACTATGTATATAAATAATATAAACTTTATTATTATATAAATATTTTGATTATATAAACGTTTAAATGTCTATATATAAAAATATTACCGTCTACATATAACAGATTAGTTAATTAGGAGAGTTAGTAAAGTGAGGTATGCATATTTGGGAGGTCAGCTATTCGATTCTCAATGGGGGCATATTAAAAAGAAAATTTTTTTGCATATCAATATAATTTTAATTTAACCGAATAATTAAATAAAATACAAAATATTAGCATAAAAAAATCCCTTACTAAAAAATCCTTGCTAATTAGAAACAAAAAAAATCCATGCTAAATTTAGCTAGGGTCATATTAGCTACGAAATTTTTTCGTTTCTAAATTCCTTTCTAATTAAAATTAGCATCGAATTTTTCTAATTAGCAACGAATTTTGCTCCTTCCTAATCAAGATTTTTCTAGTAGTTTTGCTAAATAATTTCATTAAATTAAAACTCCATCACGGAAACCCACCAAATATAAACAACTTAAAGACCCAGCGAGGATCCAAGTACGCGAAGAAGGCCGAATAATTGACATGAAATGTCGCAGTTTAGGGTATATTTAAGGCCGTAAAAAATAAAAAAAGGGTGACAGGTGGTCTGGCAGGTAGGAGCTGGTGCGGACGGGTGGTGCAGGCGGGGGTTGTGAGATGTTCGAAAATAAAGCGGAGCTCCGCTTTATGAACAGCGGAGTTCCGCTGTATTTCGCGATGTGGGACTATCCGCGGACGCGCGATGTGGACCTTCATTAGTCCCACACCGCGAAATAGAGTCTGTCTCCGCTCTTCATAAAGCGGAGCCCCGCCTAAATGTCGAAGATCTCCGAACCCCCGCCTGCACCAGCCCTGCCCGCACACGACCCCTCCTGCACCAGCCGTCCGCGCCCGCGCGTACCCGCACCCGACCCCCGCCCGCGCGCACGCCCGATCAGCCCGCGTGCACCTGACAATGTTTTCGGCCGTGTAGGGGTAAAAAGGTAATTTCATAGGCAGTAGGTTTAGGAGCCCTAAAAGTGGAGAGAGAGAGCTCGTTTGATCGGACGGTGGTGGCATACCGAACCAAGATTGGACGGCCCAGATGCTCTCAATCAGCTCCAGAATGCCTAAAGTCGATAGATTCTTATATGTAGTAGAGATATATATATATATATGAAAATTACAAAGGCTCTGTTCATTTGGTAGGTTTTGAGAGACAGAAAATAGTTTTACCCGAAAATCTATGCGCAGAGGTTTTGGAAATGGGCAAAAAACAAATTCTTGTGTTCGTTTGGAGAAGGTTTTGAGAGGAAATGATGATGAACAGTGTCTAAATGATGATGAACTCGGGCCAAAATGATGATGAACTCCGGCCACAATGATGATGAACAGTGTCAAAGTTGTCCCAAAATCCATCTAAATAGGTAAGTTTTGGGCATATAAAGATTTTCCAAAAATTTTGAGCCAAAATCAATCCCCTCTTTTAAAATAAGCAAACGAACACTAAAATTGGATTTGGTCAAACAGTTTCCTCCAAAACCCATAGATTTTTTGTGAATGCCAATTCATTCCTAAAAACGTCAAACAAACAAAAAAAATTGATTTTGATATACAAAAAATCAATTCCTTCCTCTCAAAATTCGCGAACGAACGCATCATAAATTGTTGTCCATTGTACTCTTTATTTATATATATCTTTATATATAAACATATAATATTAAAAGAAAAACAAGCGAAACATTAGAAATTGTCATTTATAACATCTAATGGCTTAACATATATTATAATCTATTTAAAAATAAATTAAAATGTAATGCATATTCAAGTAATGACACTTTATCTCAAATTAAAAGTAACGATGAAAATTCATAAAATCGAAAAAGCTTATAGTAGAGCTCCGGTAGGTTGTTATTATGCATGTCAACAATATTTTCGAGAAAGTCTGTCATTAGGCATGTCAGTGGTATTTCCCGGGAGCTATCATTAAACTCATGAACTTTATTAAAGTTGATTTGACATGCACGATGATATATGCATCAGGATGGAGATTTTTTTAAACAAAAATCTAAAAGTTACGCATAATTATTTTCCGCATTAATTAATTGATAGTTGTTTATTTTATGTTGCATTAATTAATTGATAGGACGGAGCCCTTTGCATATCGTGGTTAGCCGTAGGGGAGAAGCCTCATGTCTGTCACTCGTGTGTGTGTGTGTGTGTCTGTGTCCGTGTGTGTGTGTGTGTGTGTGTGTGTGTGTGTGTGTCTGTGTGTGTGTGTGTCTGTGTCTGTGTGTCTGCGTGTGTGTCCGTGTGTGTGTGTGTCTGTGTGTGGTGTGTGTCTGTGTCTGTGTGTGTCTGTGTGTGTGTGTTCGTGTCTGTGTCTGTGTCTGTGTTTGTATTTGTGTTTGTGTGTGTGTTATATATACGATTATTTATCGGAACTCCACTCCCCTCTAAAATTTGAAATTATAAAAACGTCCCCTGTAAGCACCCCTTTTTGTGCATGGATGTTATGAAATGTCAACATTGAGAAGAGTAATTATAATTTCAAAAGTTAGAGGGTTGCAAGCTGTAATTATGCAAATTTTGAGGTGAGGTCCCGATAAATAATCCTATATTTTTATAGCAATCTCCCTGCTCATACCATACTTTCAAAATCAATCCTACAATCAAAATCCAAAATAAATCCCACCAGTCTAAAAACGCATCACTGCGATACTTTCTGCAACGGCCAAAAATGTGAAGTGACCAAACTTATTAATAAAATGAAATAAAAAGTGTCCCCTATGATGAAATTACAAATCAGTGTCAACTCGGAGTTCCTTCGAAAGTTGAGTATGAGTTTTTATTTGACGCTTTGGGGTTTTCAAGGCTTTTAGCGGAATATGACCTTTTTCTATATTAATTATTTTGGCACACTTCATAAAGTTATATGTGTATGTTTGCGGTGGTTTTAAATCTTTCGTTAAGCTAACCGGAAGGTTTGGTTGACTGCTGTTATGTTATTATCATGGTTTAAGAAGTTACTTCCTAGTTAAAGTGGGGTGCTAATAGAGGAAAGTGATAAAGTAGTGTGCTTATATGCAAATTGGTGTGCCACTAGCATGTTAGCCATGTTGATTTGATTTGCTTTAATTCATGCTAAAAGTGAATGTGGTGTGCTGATAGCAATTGCATAATTTCATTTGGCTGGATTGGTTTGGGAGTATTATGTGTAAAATATTATTAAGGGTTATTATCAGTTGGCTTTGGAAGGCGGTGGAAATTCTAAAGGCGGTGAGGTGATGCCATTATACACTCCCGAGCCATGTTCTTTTCCCATACTTGTCTCATTTTCACATAGCCCGGAACTTTTGTCGGGCCGAAAGCTAGGGCTGGCTGCGGCCTCTCTTCCTCATCGACGATCCTTCCCTTTCTTATTGTCGCCGGTGCTAGAGAACTTGCCGCTACTCTTGAGATTGTGCCTTAGCTGCTTAGCTGCTGCAATCATGCGGTTTTGATGTTGGTGACTATCAGGTTTTGACTGAGACATCTCCCCGTTGTGAGCTCCTTCTTCCTCTTCATCTCATTTTTATAAGTACTTTTCGGATGATTATGGCTTTATTGATTCTTGGTTTGGGGAATTTTATGAATTGTGCCCTAAGAAATCTATATATATGTCTTGCTTTATTTACCTTGGTCTTGGTTGGTTAAGGCTAGGGTAGAGGAATTGTTATGGTCTTTGTTATGGGGAATTCTCCTTCCAGAGCTGCTATTCCATTTTTTAAGGGGGAATTTTGATTATAGCAGACGTTATCAGCTTACTTTATGAGGAGAATTCCTATGTCTTAAAAAGTGGATTTTCTTTCCTGCATACTGATTTAGAATTAACAAAACAGGACCGGCTATGTTTAATAGAGAAGTTGTATAGTTCTATTTATGTTGGTCGGTTATGGTTCTTAAGCTGGGCCAGTAGTTGGGATTAATTGCTAATTTTGCTTTTGGGCTTTATTTTGTCTTTTGGCCAGCTGTTATTATTTTCAATTTTGAATATTCATTGGGTTGTTAGTTGGCTACTAAGCATGAGGAATGCTATACTTTTTGAAATATAATTCTGCCACATGAAGGTTTGGTAAGTAGCCTCCAAATGTTGTCATTTGATAGTCAATATTGTTGCTATCGCAAGGTGCAACCCCGATAGAAAAATGACCCTATATGATACGGTTCCTACACAAATATCGCGAAGGATGACATCTCAAAGTAGGCATGGCAACGACATGAATTGCTATAAAAGAAAAGAACGACTGATGGTGAGAGCTACCTGTTTTATTTAAGCTTTATTGCTTTATGTTCTCTTTATATACGCACTCTTATCATACTGAATGTTAAATGTAGTTGAAATCACTGATACTAAATGTCGTTATATTGTATGGCCTTGATAAAGGCAAACAGGCGAATTACTTCCGAGGGGATTAATAAATATGTATAACTCAGTATTGTGTAAACGTGTCGACACGAGGTTATATTACGGGCGACTTGAATATGCTTGCATATAAAGGACCCTTCGGGGTAAAGGACCCTTCGGGGTCAAGGAAAAAGAATTCGAATCGCCCCTAATATATCCTAAGAAACGAAATGTTCGTGGAAGTGCTGATTTAAAGGGTTATAAAGGTACATTGATAAATGCTTATAGACATGAAAATTGATATGAAATTATGTATTTGCACTGCTTCCATGATGTAGATACAGTTATGATACTTACATGACATGTTCCATAGTTCATATGAATGCTACAGCTCTTTATACTGTTTATGATTACTGACATGTTTTCCCCAGTTATTATGTCCTTTTATAGATACTGATACATGGACACACTGCTTTAATGTTACATTGTACATGATATGGTTATGATCTTATGCTGCTCATAATGTTTTATTGATACTAACATGTTCATGTAGTTATATGCTTCATAAGTTCATTACTGAGACAGAAAACGGTTAGTATGAAAACTATGTTTTAAAATGCGTAAGTTTTCTAATTGTATATAGAAATGAAAGAGGTATATCCTCACTTAGTCATATTTTTATGACTAAGCCCGTCGTCAAATTTTGTAGGTAACGGACGTGACCTGGGATACGCAAAAGCAAAAGGACTGATTGAGATAAAACAGAAAAGATTCAACGAATAATACAAGGTATGCACGTAAATTTTTTATTATGTGTTTTTATTTTGTATTCACTAGCCGTACTTCAACCTGGGACACATGTTTGAACGTAGCTTAGATACAGATGTATGTGGGGGTCTAAATAGGGGCCTCACAATTTGGTATCAGAGCCAGGTTTTCAAGAAGTTCGGTTGTAGTGAGTATGGAATAAGCACACATGATATGACGGTGAGAAAATCATTCGTAGAACTCTCGTAATTGGGAAATTGTTTAAATCAAAGTACGTCAAAGAGTTTTGAAAGAATTCATGAAAGGATAGAAATCAAATGACTTGTACATGAATATAAAGCGACATGAATCTAAGTAATTACTGATATTGTTCCTATTGCACAAATCAACCCAAATGTTTCCACAAAGAAAGATCTTCGTATTGTTTACGATAGATAAACGAATACGATAATTATAAATGAGTTGAAGATGAATGTACTTAAAATTGGAAGAAAGATTATACGTATATAATAGCGTTGTATCTTTTTATAATGCGAAGACGGAGGTATGCAACATGATTGAACATGTAATAAAAGATGTACAACTGATGGACTCTAATTTTCATACATGAAAGTGTATTCCAGCAAGGATGAAGTGAATATTACAAAATCACCACTTAACGACCAAATGTATTTTCCTGACTCAAAGTAGTGAATATGGATTAGGTAAACCTATCAATTTCAGTTTATAGTGTTATAGTAAGGAATCAAAATAATGTCGATGAGATGAAATATGAAACAATATCGAGGATTATTATGCTTATAATTATGGTGCATGTATGGGCAAGAGGATTTAGCTTTAACTTAAAGTTCAAATAAAAGTTCGATATGAAACCATTCGACTATAACAAGTAAGGACAAAGACGACGCGTAATCTTAAAAGCATGAAATGAATATGCTATCTAAAATGAGAGGAAGAAAAGAAAATATTGATGGAGAAGGGTGTCGTAAAGTTCAGAAATATAGGATGATGAATGAAACAAGAAATTGTTGGGTAAGTTAATTTCAGATTGAAAGGATATTTAGATGGAATGACAAGTATCAACATATAAATCAGAACTAGATGGACATGTAAATGAAGGAAAAGCTACTAATGGTTTCTATTTTTGTGGTATCATTTAGTACGTAAAATATGCTAGAGAAAAATGATTCGACCCATAACATGGAGTTACGAAATAATGTTTGCAACAAAAAGATGATATCTATGATGTCTAACGTGAGGCTTCAAACGAGTATGAAATATATTTTTCATCCAGATGAACTTAGAACCAAGATAGCAGAGGTATACGATATTCAACAATTTCAAACGATTTGATTAAATGAAAAAGGCTTATATTTATGTTGCATCATAGCCAATGAAGAATGCACAGATAAAAGGTTTTTACCATCCTAAAAGACACGATTGTTGTCAATGCAAGCACTCTTAAATATCCATAGTAAGTCTAAATAATTACATTCGGTGTAAAAGTGATAAAGCCTATATGAATTTGAATTAAGAATCATGAAAAACTCACTGCTAAGAATAAAATGAGAATATGATGATGGGTATGTAACATTGAAGGAAATGAATAAGCAAAGTAAAGATTATAATGATTTGTAATTTCACTTTCACTCTATATAATATATCTCGGATTTCGGCCGAATCTTTGATACGTTATATGGTTATGAAAGCGGCGTTACAAAACTAATGTTAGAAAAATGAAGGAAAAGAAACAAGAGATCGGTTTCCCGACACATTCCATCATGAGAGTTAGTAATGGATTAAATGTTAACCTATATTTTCATTCAGTATTAAAGTTAAAATAAGGTCCGACATGACCGGTTGCGTCATAAAGACCACTAACAAATGCTTGAGATAACTATCTTCTCCAAAAAATATTTCTTACCTGTGTAAAAAGAAAGTAGTCATTTCATAAATCAAACTTATACGAATATGATAAACATGGAGTAGTTGAACTAGGGAGGTGCTTCTCAATGAAAGAAAGATAAAGTAAATGGATGTGTTTAGATGACTAGGATAAATGTGTAATGAAAGATGTACAATTAACAGGATCTAAAATTTTGATAAGAGACAAATTGTTATTTTCCATGAAGACACTGTTAAACGTCTGTAGAAAGATTTCATAACAATAGTCATTGCCAAAGCTTTGAGACCATTTGCAAACCATAGATAAGGAAATGAATGTGCATTGAAGTCTATCTTCGTCTTATGTGGCCTATATGAAATTGAACAAAATGTAATACACACAAGTCAACTACAAGGTAACTTGTTTCTACAGTATATTGTTTCAATCCGATGTACTGGCCTCAAGAAATGTGAAATGAAATGAAACGTTATATGCGAAATGAAATCAAGATTGAGATAAAGAATAAACGACAAAAGAAATTTGCAACTGAGAACAACATGAAAATGAAAGTACGCTGCTATGAAAATGATAGGAAAATGAGATACGAATTTCAATCAATGATTTAAGAACTTTAACAAAGGAGAGTGCGATGAAAATGAAAAGTCATGATTGTACGATGAGTGATGAGTAAAACGACATGGGAAGTAAAGAAAATTGTTAACTAAAAAGGAAAATATGTGAACTGTGGTGCGAGAGATAAATCAATGTAATAAAGTATGGAAGGAGACTTGAAAATGTAAAATTTTGCAAGGAGCGAATAACGATCGTTAATGAAAGGACTCTGTATATTTACCTTCTTTTTAGTGTGATACAAAGAAGTAAAAAGGAAAACGAAAGAGGATTACTACTACATTGTTTACAAAGTGTGTCATGTCAATACTAGGTAATGACTCTAATGAATGTGAAAAGAAATAAAATGTTCGATATTAAAATGAAACTGAGGTTGAGGTAAGGAATATAGATAATAACGATATGAGTATGTGAATATGATGTGAAGGAAAATGAAAGTCCACTGATATTTGTCATATTGTAGGTCGTTTTGCAAGAAGTGTTACAATGAGGAACTGATAGGATAATTAACTAGGAGATACACTTTTGAATTAATGAGATAGGAATCCGACGCAGAATATGACAATGAGTACTGAAAGTCATAATATAGAGACTAAGAAAGAGGAAGTCAGTGAAACTATTAAACGAAAGTGAAGATCTAATAACGTGTCCGAAGAAGAGGAGATAAAAGTTAATTTTCTTACAAGGAATATAATGTCACATTAAAGAAAAGTTTCTATGGTGAAAGGTTACGATCAAAGTTTATATCCAATGAATGAGAATACTGATGAATGATCATATGCGCGTTGGTGAAAAGGTAATGTGAAAGCTCACACTGTGCATGTCATGTTAGTTAAGTGTGTTACGACATTGTTTTACGGAATAAGGTACTGAATGATGACACATGCTTCATAGAAAACTAATGTTCTTTTATAGTTCGTTGTGGTGGTTTGTTAATCGCTATAATTGTAAGAATACGGAAAACGAGAAAGCGAGTAAAAGTTTGAATGGGGGGGAAAGGAAATAATGTCATATTTGAAAATTTATATCGTGTCCTATTTTCGAGGACGAAAATTCCTATAAGAGGGGAAGAGTTTGTAACTGCCAAAAATGTGAAGTGACCAAACTTATTAATAAAATGAAATAAAAAGTGTCCCCTATGATGAAATTACAAATCAGTGTCAACTCGGAGTTCCTTCGAAAGTTGAGTATGAGTTTTTATTTGACGCTTTGGGGTTTTCAAGGCTTTTAGCGGAATATGACTTTTTTCTATATTAATTATTTTGGCACACTTCATAAAGTTATATGTGTATGTTTGCGGTGGTTTTAAATCTTTCGTTAAGCTAACCGGAAGGTTTGGTTGACTGTTGTTATGTTATTATCATGGTTTAAGAAGTTGTCTCCTAGTTAAAGTGGGGTGCTAATAGAGGAAAGTGATAAAGTAGTGTGCTTATATGCAAATTGGTGTGCCACTAGCATGTTAGCCATGTTGATTTGATTTGCTTTAATTCATGCTAAAAGTGAATGTGGTGTGCTGATAGCAATTGCATAATTTCATTTGGCTGGATTGGTTTGGGAGTATTATGTGTAAAATATTATTAAGGGTTATTATCAGTTGGCTTTGGAAGGCGGTGGAAATTCTAAAGGCGGTGAGGTGATGCCATTATACACTCCCGAGCCCTGTTCTTTTCCCATACTTGTCTCATTTTCGCATAGCCCGGAACTTTTGTCGGGCTGAAAGCTAGGGCTGGCTGCGGCCTCTCTTCCTCATCGACGATCCTTCCCTTTCTTATTGTCGCCGGTGCTAGAGAACTTGTCGCTACTCTTAAGATTGTGCCTTAGCTGCTTAGCTGCTGCAATCATGCGGTTTTGATGTTGGTGACTATCAGGTTTTGACTGAGACATCTCCCCGTTGTGAGCTCCTTCTTCCTCTTCATCTCATTTTTATAAGTACTTTTCGGATGGTTATGGCTTTATTGATTCTTGGTTTGGGGAATTTTATGAATTGTGCCCTAAGAAATCTATATATATGTCTTGCTTTATTTACCTTGGTCTTGGTTGGTTAAGGCTAGGGTAGAGGAATTGTTATGGTCTTTGTTATGGGGAATTCTGCTATTCCATTTTTTAGGGGGGAATTTTGATTATAGCAGACGTTATCAGCTTACTTTATGAGGAGAATTCCTATGTCTTAAAAGAGGATTTTCTTTCCTGCATACTGATTTAGAATTAACAAAACAGGACCGGCTATGTTTAATAGAGAAGTTGTATAGTTCTATTTATGTTGGTCGGTTATGGTTCTTAAGCTGGGCCAGTAGTTGGGATTAATTGCTAATTTTGCTTTTGGGCTTTATTTTGCCTTTTGGCCAGCTGTTATTATTTTCAATTTTGAATATTCATTGGGTTGTTAGTTGGCTACTAAGCATGAGGAATGCTATACTTTTTGAAATATAATTCTGCCACATGAAGGTTTGGTAAGTAGCCTCCAAATGATGTCATTTGATAGTCAATATTGTTGCTATCGCAAGGTGCAACCCCGATAGAAAAATGACCCTATATGATACGGTTCCTAAACAAATATCGCGAAGGATGGCATCTCAAAGTAGGCATGGCAACGACATGAATTGCTATAAAAGAAAAGAACGACTGATGATGAGAGCTACCTGTTTATTTAAGCTTTATTGCTTTATGTTCTCTTTATATACACACTCTTATCATACTGAATGTTAAATGTAGTTGAAATCACTGATATTGAATGTCGCTATATTGTATGGCTTTGATAAAGGCAAACAGGCGAATTACTTCTGAGGGGATTAATAAATATGAATAACTCAGTATTGTGTAAACGTGTCGACACGAGGTTATATTACGGGCGACTTGAATATGCTTGCATATAAAGGACCCTTCGGGGTAAAGGACCCTTCGGGTTAAAGGACCCTTCGGGGTAAAGGACCCTTCGGGGTCAAGGAAAAAGAATTCGAATCGCCCCTAATATATCCTAAGAAACGAAATGTTCATGGAAGTACTGATTTAATGGGTTATAAAGGTACATTGATAAATGCTTATAGACATGAAAACTGATATGAAATTATGTATTTGCACTGCTTCCATGATGTAGATACAGTTATGATACTTACATGACATGTTCCATAGTTCATATGAATGATACAGCTCTTTATACTGTTTATGATTACTGACATGTTTTCCCCAGTTATTATGTCCTTTCATAGATACTGATACATGGACACACTGCTTTAATGTTACATTGTACATGATATGGTTATGATCTTATGCTGCTCATAATGTTTTATTGATACTAACATGTTCATGTAGTTATATGCTTCATAAGTTCATTACTGAGACAGAAAACGGTTAGTATGAAAACTTTGTTTTAAAATGCGTAAGTTTTCTAATTATTTATAGAAATGAAAGAGATATATCCTCACTTAGTCATATTTTTATGACTAAGCCCGTCGTCAAATTTTGTAGGTAACGGACGTGACCTGGGATATGCAAAAGCAAAAGGACTGATTAAGATAAAACAGAAAAGATTCAACTAATAATACAAGGTATGCACGTAAATTTTTTATTATGTGTTTTTATTTTGTATTCACTAGCCGTACTTCAACCTGGGACACATGTTTGAACGTAGCTTAGATACAGATGTATGTGGGGTCTAAATAGGGGCCTCACACTTTCATGGACAACTCTTCGGCCCACTGGCTCTCTGACATTACTGCAAAAAACGCCCAGACATTGCCGGAAACCTTCGCCGCACATCGTTCTCAATTTTTCATGTCTTAGTCCTTACTAAATAAAATCTAAAAGACAATTTCTAGAGCACTCTCCTAGACGACGGGCTACTTGTAGTTTTTCATGCTCTCTATCAATGCTTATAGTTTTGGGGCTGCTTGTTGCTTTCTGTCTGCAGATTAAAATTTCTTCATTGATTTTTTTGTTTGTTTTCATTTTAAAACACTTGGTTCTGTTTGAGTACAGGTTTTAAACAACCTTCATTCTTAAGTACTTTATTCTGTTCTCTTTTAATTCTTTTATCTTCAGAAGTCTTTTTGAATCTGGCCTGTAAGAGAAAACTATTTGAAGCATTGCTTGAGAGTGATTTACATTTCAAATGTTGCTTTTATGTTCATTATTTTTTTTAACTTATCATTTCTATTTGTGCATTCAATTATTAATCGCTTAAGTTGGGCGACATCTTGAGCTGATTTTCTATTTTCATATTGCCCGACCGTCGTGTGAGGCGAGTTTCCTTCACTCAATCACAACTAATACGTACAAGTTCTTTGATTGATAGGGATTGCCATGTTCAGATTCCTTCGATTATTTGATTTCTTTCTATTATTCATGCCAAGTTGATTGATAGGGATTGCCATTGGGTGTCAATTTACATTTATTTTGTGATCAGTTTTTTTTTTGTTATTTCAGATTTGATTGAATCCTCCGGGTGGTGGTTGTTGAGTGTATAATTCATCTTTAGCTATTTCAGTTCTTTAGCTATTTGGGAGTTTTTAGGTCTATTTATCCTCATCTTCATACAACCCGCGCGGTAGGGCGTCAGATTCACGCCATTTGTTCATTCTCGGCGGTAAACCTTCTCAATCCCGATTCCTAGTCACGCTGCTCAAACAAAAGCGTAAAACAACTAGAAACCTGTCTCTTACGCCTGCAACTGAAGCATGTCGCCGACGCCTTCAACCGAAGCATGACGCCGCCACCTGGATTTGAAGCCTGCTTCCAATTCCTGTCGCATGCGCAGCCTCCGATTCATTGGTAATCTCTTCTTATGCACTTCACTACCACCTCTGCCTGGAAACCTCATTTATAATAACCTTTATTACTAAAATTTGGTATGAGCTAAATGCAGCTTTCTTGGTGCAAAGAACTGGGTGGACAAAAGATATAGATGTTTTTATTTATTGGCTGCCAATTCATTGGTAATCTCTTCTCCGGTGGTGCGATAGCTGAAATAGATGTTTTCATTCCTAAGATTCCTCAAAAAAGGAAGTTATTGAAGGTGAAGTTCTTCATGTGAGCGCTCTACCTTCTCTCGGCTTGCCTCTTCTTCAACAAGGCAAAGAAAGCCGCTCCTGCTGGGCTCGACTCTTCTACTCCGATATGCTAAATTTCTTGGTGTGTTTAACTTTAGTATTTATTTTATGATTTTAGTATTATAATTGTATTATATTTGATATTTCAAAGGTTACAAGTCATCCTCAGATCCGGTATTGGTTGAAGAGGAATTCAGGTGCTTCTAGGTACAATTCTTTAGTCTTATTAAAGCCTACATATTTAAAATAAAATCTAAAAGACACTTTCTTTGTGTTGTTTATTTGCTTTTTTTGCATTTAAAATTTATATTTTCACGTGACTTAACCAATTACAAAATTACTATGCACGTGAAAATCTTCCTGATATCAATGCAGGATATATATATGCAGCTAATCTAAAATGGTACTGGGGACAAATAGACAAGGTATTTCGACCTCAGTTCAATCTATAGGAAATCGAAATCAGCCATCAATATTAATTAAGCTCCCTAACCTCCTCTTAGTATTAAGTGCTTCAATTAAACTCCACATTAATGTATTTCCCAACTGTTTTTAACTTGTAAGGAACTTTCCAGAAATGTTCCAATTATGCTATAAATTCTATGTATCGTGCAAGCACATCTTGATGAATGAAAAAGGCTTAACACTTAGCTGTATCCTCTTGGGTCCTGTCCTCCTCCCTTAATACCTGCAATCTACTAAAATTTGTAAAGTAAAATCAACATTGGTATCAGAGCCATTGGTTGTACCCATTCGAATACTCATTCTTCCTCATCCTCATGGCCTCATCATCTACCAAACAAATACCTCTATACTCACATTCCACCATTCCCATCTTCAATGGTGATCATTTCGACTTCTGGAGTGATCAGATGGAGACTTTCCTTCGATCCCAGGGTCTCTGGGATGTTGTAACTGAAGGCTGTCAACCATCCCCCACCACTGAAGAAGGTCAGGAACCAACCTAGAACAAAGAAGAAGAACAGTGTGATGCCCTTGCTCTACACTTTATCAAACAAGGGACATCACCCTCAATCTACCCCAGGATCATCGGCTCAAAAACCTCCCAAGAGGCCTGACAGAGACTTGAAACTGCATTCAGGGGATCCAAGAAGGTAATAAAGATCAAACTCTACTCTCTATGCCGTAATTTTGATTCCACCTTTGATGAGAGAAGATGAAACCACTCAAGAGTTCTTTGCCAAAATCACTAGCTTTGTTAATCAAATCAGAAACCTAGGAGATGTGATTGAAGATCAACAAATAGTAGAGAAAATATTAAGGTCCTTGCCAAAAACACAGAAGAATGTAGTGTCAACCATCCTTGAGGCACATGATTTAGAAACATTAACAATCACTGATCTCATGACATCCCTTCAAACACATGAGGATCTCCTCAATATTGATCAACCTGCTATGAGAAGGCTTTTCAAACCAAACTGAACCTTGAAAAGAAAACAAGAAAAACAGAACAACAAAGAAAACCTTGGGCAGAGAAATACCCTTCATTTTCAAGCACCTCACAAATCGAATAGAACGACATCTGGGAGAAGTAGTGCTAAATGTATAATATGCAAAAAGCAGAATCATGAGTCAAAAGATTGCTACTTTAGGTGCAAAAAATGTCGTGTCCCAAACAACTCTGAACAGAATTGCTGGCACAAACAGAAGGAGCCTGACACACCCTCTGAAAATGAAGAAGATCAGTTCCTTCTTACCTGTCAGGCACCTATCAACCAAACTTGCATCTCCTTATAGGTCATAGACAGTGGTTGCTCCAACCATATGGTAAATGACAAGTCCTACTTCACCACTATTAATGATGACTGGAAATATGAAGTAATATTAGGAGATGGAAATAAAAAGATTGTAGAAGTAAAAGGCATTATTGCCATAATTACCATAAAAGGGACCACAAAACTTGTTTCAGATGTGCAGTTTGTTCCCACACTAGCCCATAACTTATTGAGTGTTGGATAGTTAATAGGGAAGGGATATATGATTGTGTTTGAAGAGAAAACATGTGATATAATAGAAATCAAATGGGTGCAAGTTGAGTCGAGCCGGCTCGTGAGCTCGATGAGCCGGCTCGAAAAAAGCTCGACTCGAGCTCGAGCCAGTTGAGCTCGAGCTCGAGCTCGACGAGCTCGATTACTCTTGTTCATGAGCTCGCGAGCCGGCTCGCGAGCTTTTTTTGGGTATTTTTTTTAAATATATATATATATATATATATGGGCTCATGAGCAAAAAGCTCGCGAGCAGCTCGAGCTCGACTTGAGCTCGCGAGCTCGAAAGCTCGAGCTCGAGCTCAATATACTGGTCTCGAGCTCGAGCTCGAGCCAAGCAGGATGAGCTCGACGAGCTCGAGCTCGAGCTCGAAATATTCAGCTCGAGCTCGAGCTCGAGTTTGGGATTTTTGTCAAGCTCGACTCGAGCTCGACTCGTTTACACGCCTACGGCAACAAGTGTATAATATCTGCACCCATGAACAACAACAATCTATGCACACTAAAACTAAAACCAGTTGCAACCTCTAGTATGATTTGCAATGTGGCCAGAGAAGGAGCCATCTCCTCCACTTGGCACCACCGCCTGGGACATATTTGCTACCCCATTATCCATAGAATGCAACATGAAGAATTAGTAGAGGGGTTACATGTAACACAAATCAAACAAATGGATTTTATCACCTGTGCTCAAGCAAAATCTCACAGGCAGCCTTTCCCAAATGTTGCCCACAAGAGGGCAAATGGGCCTCTCGATCTCCTCCACATAGACCTATGGGGACCTTCCAGTGTGAACTCCCTATGTGGCAAAATATATTACCTCCTTATTGTTGATTACTTTAGCAGATGCATGTGGATATCTCACCTCTGCCAAAAATTTGAAGCTTTGGGACATTTCCTTACTTTCAAAACTCAATTAGAAAATCAGTTGGAAAGAAAAATTAAAGCTATAAGAAGTGACATGGGAGGAGAATTTGTATCCACTGCTTTTAATCGATTGTGTCAGGAGGCTGGAATCATCAGAGAGCTCACAGCCCCCTACACACCCCAACAAAATGGAGTCGTAGAAAGAAAGATCTGCACTGTGTCATGGAAATGGCAAGGGTCAGGATGTTTCACACTTCCTGTCCTAAATCATTCTGGGGAGAAGCTACAACCACAGCTGTGTATATTCTTAACCGAACTCCTACCAAAGCATTATTAAATTCTACACCACATAAGGCCATTTACAATGAGAAACCCTCTCTCACTCACCTAGGAGTCTTTGGTTGTATTGCTTTTACTCATAAGAATGGCCCTGGGAGAGATAAACTAGAACCCATTGGACAGAAATGTATCTTCCTGGGCTATAGTTGTGAAACTAAAGGGTATAGATTTTGAGATTCAATCACCTCTAAAATAATAATATCAAGAGATGTTACCTTTCATGAAGAAAGTAAATGGGATTGGGCATCAACTTCATATGGGCTACCCTCATCATTGCCGGTTGAGCTTATAAGCCCCCTCCATTGCAACTCGGATCTAACACCTTTACCATAGGTGCACCCAACCCATGAATCATCACAACCCATCCATGCCATAGTAGAAAAATATGTTGAGCCTGAAGCAACTTCAAGCCCCATTCAAGACCTTCTAATTCCATCAACTGAGGAGCAAGCTACTCCAGACTCATCACCACCAACAAAAGTAAGGTCTCTTCAAGACTTGTACAATGCCACAGAATCTGCACTCATCACCTCAATACCCAGTAATTACACTGAAGCTGGTGTAGAAAAGGAATGAAAAAATATTATGAAAGAAGAACTGGAAGCTATTAAAAACAATGGCACTTGGTCACTTGTTGACAAACCTCCCAACAAGACCATTATTGGACTCAAATGGATCTTTAAGTTAAAACAGAATGGAGATGGAAGTCTGTGCAAATACAAAACAAGACTAGTGGCTAGGGGTTTTACCCAGAAGCCCGATGATGACTATAATGAAACATTCGCCCCAGTTGCAAGGATGACTACGATACGGTTCCTACTAGCCATTGCCACACTATACAAACTTCATGTCTTCAACTAAACGTCAAATCCGCATTCTTAAATGTTGATGTAAATGAAGAGGTGTTCGTCTGTCAACCTCCTGAGTACGAGATAAAGGGAAAAGAAGATAAAGTCTACCGTCTACATAAAGCCCTCTATGGGCTCAAGCAGGCTCCCCGCCATTGGCACCATCACATTGACACTTTCTTTATCTCAGAAGGCTTCAAAAGAAGTCCCAGTGAACCAACACTTTACGTAAAAATTGAAGGAGAAGAATGCATCTTTGTAAGCCTGTATGTTGACGACCTTATCGTCACAGGAACAAATTCAGAATTAATTGAAGATTTCAAAGACAGGATGAAGAAGAAGTATGAAATGACTGATCTAGGCATTCTAAAGTTCTTTCTTGGGCTTCAAATTAAATATCTAAAAGGGGGCATTTTCATCTCTCAAGAGTTATATATTCAACGAATGCTGAAAAAAATTCAGATGGAGGATTGTAATCCTACTTGTTGAAACCGACTACTCGGTCTCTGTGGAGTTCGGGGTCCCAAAAAAGGGGTGGTCTCACACCTACTTCTCTCGAGCCAACTCTCTAGGCAAGAGCACTTGGACTTGAAAATGGACCCTAGGCTACAGCGAGGAGGTCCCACCTCACACCCTGAAGACCTGTGAGATCTTCCCCTCCCTAGCCAATGCTGAACCAGAGGCACCAAAGGAGAGCTCTAAAAGTCAAAAGAGCTCTCAGGGAAGAAGAAGATCCGAAATTTGGAAATCCAGAAGAACCCTCTCCTTTGGTGCCCCTTAGGGTCTATTTATAGGTTTTCCAAGTTGGGCTGCAAATAGCCAAAAACTGATCCGCCAGATTACCAAAATACCCTCGGAATTGGGCTGCGGATAACCGAATCCCGCTGCTCTAGAGCGCTAAACGCACACCACTGGACTGCGAATAGCCAAAACTGGACTGCGAATAGCAAACTGGACGAGGTGGGCCTCCCCTGGGCGAGAGGGGGAGGGGCGAGACACCCCCCTTCCCCTCTCTCTGCCCTTTCCTGCTGGGCGAGAGAGGGAGGGGCGAGACCCCCCTCCCCTCTCCACCTCTCCTGCTGGGCGAGAGAGGGAGGGGCGAGACCCCCCCTCCCCTCTCTCCGCCTCTCCTGCTGGGCGAGAGAGGGAGGGGCGAGACCCCCCTCCCCTCTCTCCGCCTCTCCTGCTGGGCGAGAGAGGGGGGGGGCGAGACCCCACCTCCCCTCTCTCCGCCTCTTCCTCTCCTTCTGGGTGAGAGCTACGGGGGTATCGTTGGGCGATACCCAAAGGTCTAAAAACCTCTTGGGTCTAGTTGACACGTCTCGGCGGCCCTCCACGCTGGGCCTCACTCGATGGATATGTGGGTTGTACACAATCCCCGCTCTTTGCGAGGTTGGCACAACCTCGGAATGAAAAGTGCAAGACCAAATATCCATCGAGGGGGGCAGAACCTTGCTCCCGAGGCACGTTTGACCCATCCAGCTAGTGAGAGCCTGGAGTGAGGAGGACATCTCGGCGTTGAACTTACCCATCCGAGGATCATTCAACCCACCCAGCTAGTGAGAGCCTGGAGTGAGGAGGACATCTCGGCGTTGAACTTACCCATCCGAGGATCATTCGACCCACCCAGCTAGTGAGAGCCTGGAGTGAGGAGGACATCTCGGTGGCAAGCTTACCTATCAGAGGATCATTCGACCCACCCAGCTAGTGAGAGCCTGGAGTGAGGAGGACATTTCGGCGTTGAACTTACCCATCCGAGGATCATTCGACCCACCCAGCTAGTGAGAGCCTGGAGTGAGGAGGACATCTCGGTGGCAAGCTTACCCACACGAGGATCATTCGACCCACCCAGCTAGTGAGAGCCTGGAGTGAGGAAGACATCTCGGCGTTGAACTTACCCATCCGAGGATCATTCGACCCACCCAGCTAGTGAGAGCCTGGAGTGAGGAGGACATCTCGGTGGAAAGCTTACATATCCGAGGATCATTCGACCCACCCAGCTAGTGAGAGCCTGGAGTGAGGAGGACATCTCGGCGTTGAACTTACCCATCCGAGGATCATTCGACCCACCCAGCTAGTGAGAGCCTGGAGTGAGGAGGACATCTCGGCGTTGAACTTAC
This sequence comes from Dactylorhiza incarnata, assembly GCA_033032865.1. Taxonomy (NCBI): domain Eukaryota; kingdom Viridiplantae; phylum Streptophyta; class Magnoliopsida; order Asparagales; family Orchidaceae; genus Dactylorhiza; species Dactylorhiza incarnata. The sequence continues at coordinate 4,356,574 of JAWHQI010000066.1, forward strand.
CCATCCGAGGATCATTCGACCCACCCAGCTAGTGAGAGCCTGGAGTGAGAAGGACATCTCGGTGGCAAGCTTACCTATCCGAGGATCATTTGACCCACCCAGCTAGTGAGAGCCTGGAGTGAGGAGGACATCTCGGCGTTGAACTTACCCATCCGAGGATCATTCGACCCACCCAGCTAGTGAGAGCCTGGAGTGAGGAGGACATCTCGGCGTTGAACTTACCCATCCGAGGATCATTCGACCCACCCAGCTAGTGAGAGCCTGGAGTGAGGAGGACATATCGGCATTGAACTTACCCATCCGAGGATCATTCGACCCACCCAGCTAGTGAGAGCCTGGAGTGAGGAGGACATCTCGGCGTTGAACTTACCCATCCGAGGATCATTCGACCCACCCAGCTAGTGAGAGCCTGGAGTGAGGAGGACATCTCGGTGGCAAGCTTACCTATCCGAGGATCATTCGACCCACTCAGCTAGTGAGAGCCTGGAGTGAGGAGGACATCTCGGCGTTGAACTTACCCATCCGAGGATCATTCGACCCACCCAGCTAGTGAGAGCCTGGAGTGAGGAGGACATCTCGGCATTGAACTTACCCATCCGAGGATCATTCGACCCACCCAGCTAGTGAGAGCCTGGAGTGAGGAGGACATCTCGGTGGCAAGCTTACCTATCCGAGGATCATTCGACCCACCCAGCTAGTGAGAGCCTGGAGTGAGGAGGACATCTCGGCGTTGAACTTACCCATCCGAGGATCATTCGACCCACCCAGCTAGTGAGAGCCTGGAGTGAGGAGGACATCTCGGCGGCAACTTACTAAACATATAAGCAACATAACTTCATCCATCTAATGGGGGGATTTCCCTTGTCAAAACCTCCTGGCCCAACCAGCGAGGGGTAGAATTTGCTACAAAGGAAAACAACAAAAAATAAACACAACATACCCCCCCATGACACTCGCCTCTCAGGCTGCTTGCGTGAGATGATCATTCCTCTGCTTCTCCTGCCACTCCCATCCTGCTCATGCTCTCCATGATCCTCTCCATCTCCTCCGCCCCTGCTTGCCAAGATATGCTGTTGACGGCTGTGACGTAGCAGTGCCTCGCCATCCTGGGGTCTCCGCGGATCCTGACTTGGATTCCTCCAGCGTTGAACTTGAGGCATTGGTGGAAGGATGATGGTACGCATCGGAAGGCGCTGATGAGGGGTCTTCCGAAGATGGCATTGTAACTGCTAGGAGCGTCAACTATGACGAACCGACAGTTCCTTGAACCTCCCCCCATCGTCACTTGGAGTCCAACTCCACCCTCTACCTCTTTCCTTTCTCCGGAGAATCCAAACAAGGGTCCATCTGAGGCCAGCACCCTCCTTGCCTCCACCTTCAACTCATCAAATGCTTTCTTGAAAATGACATTGACAGAGCTCCCATTGTCAACGAGGATCCGAGAGACAGTGTAACCTTCGATGGCTGTCTGAATGACTAGCGCATCACAGAATGGATCCTCGTGATCTGGCATGTCCTTGCTTGAGAAAGTGATTTTCTCCTCGGGAGGTGGGTCCTGTGACGTTGAAGCGACGCTGCGTCGAAATATGGAGTGGAGGCTTGCCTTACGAGTGGCCTCGATCCCTACCCCCCCCCCCCCCCCCCCCCCCCGTGGATTACCGCGACCCGTCCTTTGGCTCCTACGTCAGTTCGGTCCTCGCAGATGTCATCATCCGCTACTGCTCCAGGTGGAACTTCTTCAATCCGCACCGGCGGCTGCTGTTGTGTCTGACCTCTCGCCTCTCTCACCTCCAAGAACTCTGGGCAGGTAGTTGTTGCATGCCCCTCTGCTTGGTGGTAGTCGCAGTATGGCACCGCCATTCCCCCCTTCTCCTACGGGCTGGGATGTCTCTTGCTTCAACTCCTCCTCCTCTTCGAATCGCCATAGCTTGAGCTGGTGGGGGTAGGAGCTGCCTAGGGGCCTGCCTCCAAGGAGGAGGGTTGGGCCTCCCTTGGCCTCCGTAGAAGTTTCCCCCTCCTTGGGCGAAACCCCTCCCTTGCTCCTGACCCCCCTGGGGTCCCTGGTGTAACATCCCGACTTCGAAAAAGGGGTCTAGCCGATTCAGTTGAACCCTTGGAGGAATCTAGGCCGGGTCATCAGGCAATCACGACCCGACCTTCACCACATAGAGGTAGTCATTTAGAGAAATGACTGTTTTGGGTAGCATCGTGCTTCGCCACGACGTCAAAGTTGTTTATGGAGCATACGTGCTCCGAACCAACTCCGGTCAGTTGCGTTAGACTCGTATGGTCGATACGATTGCATTGGAATTCGTTTCGTTCCAATCCGAGGTCATTTAGTGAAAGTGACCGTTTTGAGTATAGTAGCGCGTCACGACGACGCAGTTTTAGAATATGAAGCATACGTACTCCGAATCGACTTCCGTCAGTTACGTTAAACTCGTATAGTTGACACGAGTGCAACGAAACTCGTTTCGTTTCAATCAGAGGTCATTTGGTGAAAGTGGCCGTTTTGAGTCGTCACGACGACGCAGTTTTAGAATAGGGAGCATACGTGCCCCGAATCGATTTCCGTCAGTTGCTTTAGACTCGTATAGTTGATACGAGTGCAACGGAACTCGTTTCGTTTCGATCCGAGGTCGTGTGAAGAAAACCACTATTTCGAGTAACATCGAGCGTCGCAACAACGCCATTTTAGAATATTAAGTAAACGAGCCCCAAATTCACCCTAGTCAGTTGCAACGGACTCGTGTGATCAATACTGGCGTGTTGCGATTCGTTTCATCCAAATTCAATGAGATTTGAGAAAGTTAGCAAAAAAAAAATGAGTTAGGTTGAGCCACATGCCAACTCAAGCAAATAATTATGAGCAAACGGACCCGGAATCGACTTCGAATGAGTTCGTTAGCTTCGTATGATTGACATAAACATGACGACACCCTCTGCGCATTTTCCCCGCGCTTATCTTAAGAGTTGTTAGCGCATAATATATATATGTATATAAAGATATGTATATATATATATTTGTATGTATATATACATATATATATATATTAAAAATCTAAACCTAAACCAGCGATGAAATCAGGGAGGTGGGCTGAACCAGAGGGCGGGAATCTGGAGACTGAATCGCGAGCTGGGCAAGAATCGCGAATCCGAGTTCCATCTTCCTCCTAGACGGCTTCCGGGGGAGATTCGTCTTCCATGCGATGAAGGCCACGTATTCATCGCCAAGGAGCTCGTGGGAGCTCCGGATTGGCCAGCCATGGCTTCAAATAGGGGTGGGTCGGCATCCTCTTAGGGACACAGAACTGACGGCAAGGTTTTCCCCTTCCCCATCTTTCTCTCCTCAACTCTTCCTCCCTCAAGCTTCACGACAAGAGGCCGCTTCCTCTCCAATCGCGATTATGGCAAGGTCGTCTCTCTCTCTCTCACTCTCACTCTCTCTCTAAAGAGAAGTTGGGAATGTTGTTGTGGCGTGAAAAATAAGTTCCGTAAGTTTTTTTGGGGGTTTCTTGGCATCCTCTAAGATAAGTAATGGCCACAAACTGAAGAAAATAATAATGATAATAATAATGATAATAAATAAGAAGCTTTCAAGAGGTTGCGACTTTCTCTGTTTCTTTGGGCGGATTGGAACTTAATTTATAATACCTGAACACAAAAAAAAAAGGGGAAATGGAAACTTCTCTCTCTCTCTCTCTCTCTCTTCTTTCTTCCTCTTCTTCACAAAAGAAAATGGAAATGAAAAATAGAGCTTGCTAATCAGATGAGGAATTTCTGAAATTTATATCGATTCCTACTCAAAATAAATTATTGGAGAGGTGAAACCAGGGAATATGCCAAAAGAATAATAATAATAACAACTTGATATCGATGTGTATACATGGTGAGGATGCCATTGCATCGTGGAAGGCCAGGAACCGAACAACTCGTTCAAGCCCAATGATTATTTCCACTGCTTTACGACGTAACACTAATTTATTCTACTATATTATGTATAAAAAGAGGTGATTAATGTGGTTTGATCATCAGATTGGAACTGGAGGGGGATTGGGATCAAATCCTCCTCTCTCTAGCCTTCCTCTCATGGCTGAAATCTGCCATTCCTTCTGATATTCCTCTTTCTCCGATCAGGTGAGGAATGGTGCTGAATTACTTTAAATGGAAGGGGGAATTAAATCTTTCTCCATCTGTCTCTCTCTCTCTCTCTCCCTCCATTACAATCTTCACCATGCTTTAACTAAGATTAATTTGTTTGGGACTGGCTGGACTATCAAGTCCTTCATTGGTTTGGCATATTATTCTATAGCAGATGAGGTCGGTTGAGTTTGGTTGAGCCAGTGGATGCTCGAAGGAAGTTTTCTAATATAACTTGCATTTCAACATTAATATTTCTGTTGGGGGACTCTTCAATTGGGATTTAAGATGTTTGGGCGGCTCCTCTTCCTCCTTCAAGGTTCATGGAGAGAGAGCTTGATGCCTTTACTACATCTCTTTCTCTCTCTCTCCTACCCCATCTCCTTCTCTCTTCTTATTATGGTTTGGTCTCCTTTACTCCTTTGGCCTTGGTTCCATGGAATTTCATTAATCATGATCTGAAACAAGGGCAATCTTGTTAAAGATTGGTTATTTTGGCCCATAACAGATTTCAAGAGATTGAGTTGAAATGCTGGAAGAACAAAATTTGATGTTACATTTGTCCTACTCTTGACACAACTCTAATTTCCATTCTCTTCTTCCTCACGAATTGGTGATGAGGAGAATGCAACAACCTTTGTTGAAATGGAGAGATTCTGGTGGAAAGTGGAGCACAAATTACCTTGCAATGAGGGTAGCTCGAGTCCAAGCAACCTGTGCAAGCTCCGCTCATCTTCCTCCCTAATGTTGGTAAACTCTAATCTAACTTTGTGCATAAGGTTAGGGAAGGGTTCTTGATTTCAGTTGGAGCTTAAACAAGGTCCTTGCTAATCCCTTGAACCGAACTCCCTTCTCGTCATTTCTGATTACTTGATACACTAGTTTATGTTAATTATATTGAGGAAATTTGAGTTATACTTTAGAGAACCTTGAATCAGCTTCTCAATATGGTCTTAAGAGTTGGAGTGATTCAAACACTGAATATATATAATATGTGAGAAGGTTGCTAGGTATGGTTTCGCTAGTATTTATTTGATTCTCTTATCAGAGCTGATCTTCCTATAATCAAGCTCTTGATTGAAGAGTGGTGATTCTATGAAAACACAAGCTCAGGTGCATAAGTTTTGTCTAATACTATTGAAAGTGACTGTAAGTGGGACAATATCTCTCTCTCCCTCTTGCTCTCCCTACATCTTCTATTATACTACCAATGTTGCAGCCATTCCTATTCCGGTTTGGGTCCAGCTACATGAAAGTTTAGAACATAAACCATGCCATTATGCTTCCTTTAGAGGCTTCCCCTTCAAGAGATCTAGAACAAATTTCCTATGGCTAGCGGCTGGGATAGCAGAGAGATGGGCATTCCATATAGGCCGCTGTAAGAAAATTGATTGCTTATGGCTTTATTATGCTTATTATTAATGGTCGGTTGTTAGAGATATGATTTACAAGGAGATAAGGCTTTAGGTGAGCATTATTGGATCTGTATTGGGCCGCCAAAGGTTCACCTCCCCTCTTACACTCAATTTAATTGCTACTCCCCATCACATGCCTAGGATGGGCTCATCCCTATCTTTTGTCTAGCATTTACCTTTAGCTTCTGAACACAACAGGTTTTGTGAAATCAGTTCTTCTTAGGATCTTTACATATTTTATTTACTCTATGAGTGGGTGGATTGATGCCCAAACTGATTGAAGATGTCGGTGTTGGACATACCTTTGATGATCAACATGTATATATATATTTATAAGATCTGAGAAGCGTCACTGTGTTCACTTATACCCATCACAAGCACGGAGATTAGTTTTTGCTAATATAAATATACATATGAGACAACTCACCATCAACGGCTTATGGTTAATTATGTTCACTACCAAATAGGTTATTATATGGAAGTTGAGTCAGTTATATAAGGAAGGGATGTATTGAATGAGGTAATGAACTCGTGATAGAGTATGATATCTATGGGAGTTGATCCCCCATGGGTTACTATGACATACATCTCATCTCTCTTCATCTTAGTTCTATCTTCTCTCTTTCACTCTACTATGCTACTTCTCGTGCCTATGAATGAACACAAAGCTTATGGGTGTCTTGGGCTTGATTGCCAAGCACCTAAGTGATTGATGAATGCCTACATGAACACAACGTACCTTATGAGGATGGCTTGTGGTTGATTGCCAAGCAATCCAAAAGATCGACGAAAGACGGATTAAAATGATTGTGCCACCTCAGACGGAATTATTATTAAGCTTATAAGGAATTCCTCTTCACTCCCTCTACTAAATTCTCGGATGGATATACGACTAAGCTTTAAAGAGTTCTCTTTTCTCCTCTTATGATAAAATGTTGCCTTCGAGAAATAATTCCTACGGGAATGAAATGTTGCCTTCGAGAAATAATTCCTACGGGAATGAAATGTTGCCTTCGAGAAATAATTCCTACGGGAATGAAATGTTGCCTTCGAGAAATAATTCCTACGGGAATGAAATGTTGCCTTCGAGAAATAATTCCTACGGGAATGAAATGTTGCCTTCGAGAAATAATTCCTACGGGTATGAAATGTTGCCTTCGAGAAATAATTCCTACGGGTATGAAATGTTGCCTTCGAGAAATAATTCCTACGGGAATGAAATGTTGCCTTCGAGAAATGTGACAAGGGATAAAATCGGATGGCCTATGAGTTTTACTCTAAGGCAACCCGCACGACGGACGGTCTGGGAGGGCAACCCGTGCGAAACTAATAGAACTACGTGGGTCTGAGGCCGTATGCAGAATGATACGGAGTACGTAGGCGGTGGTCGCGGGAAGACCGCCTCGGCCCAATAAGAGTCCAGATATCCCCTTCCTTATAATTGTTATATTATGTTTGGGTGTTAGTAGGAGTTGGATTCTGTTTGTAGTTCTAATAACTTGTCTTTAGCACAGGTGACAGGTGCGGATGAGTGACAGCACCTATGTGTGGATGAAGCCACGGATCAGGCTACGTCAGGTATAAAGTTTTATTAAGCCGCATCCCCTTTTGTTGCGCCCTATCTCAGGGTATACATATATGATGCAATGAAGCCTTGATGGATAGGATTCATTGCGGCGGCGAAATCAATATTACTCATACAGGTTTTGAAATTATGGTTTCTGTGATATTTAATCTTCCGCTATAAATAATGTCTTCCGCTAAGGGTAACAAAGCGCACTCTTTAATAATGTCTTCCGCTAAAATACTGCTTCCTTACTCTGTTGGTGTGTAGTGACTTTCGCTTAACACCACCCCTAGGCGTGACTTCGGAGTGTTCAAGGAAAAGGGTTGGAGAAGCTTGTGCCTTCACCCTTCGGAGTCGCTTCGACGTCGTGCTAAAGGGTGGTGTGCGATAAGATCCCCCGGTCGGACCGTCGATTTGGGAGGGGGGGTCTTACACCTGGTACCCTTGACGCCTCTGCTCTTCCCTCCTCCTTCCTTCCTGCTGCCTGAGGCCACCTTGCTCTCTTGGCTCGACCTCCACCAACTTTGCCAACTTCTTTGCCAGCCCCGGGTTTGCCGCCTCGGTGGCTACCTCCTTTGCAGCTTTTTCCATCAGCTCCTCAAAGGACAAGGAAGCCTTCCTAGTTAGGCGCATTTTGAAGAGGCTCTCTCGTAGCCCTACGGTGAAAGCCATCTGGAGGGCATACCCGGGCACCTCCTGGATGTTCAGGATCTCCTCCTGGAATCTGTCCACGTACTGGTCCAACGTCTCCTCGTGTCTCTGCTTGATCAGGAAAATGGACTCAGCATTCTTCTTCCTCTTCTTGGATGTGGAGAAGCGTAGCTGGAAGCTTCGGCTCAAGTCCTCGAAGCTGGAAATGGAGCCAACCGGGAGCTGGTGGAACCAGTCCCTAGCTTTGTCCTTCAAGGTGATGGCGAAGAGACGACACTTGAACGCGTCCGTCATGGGCCTGATGGAGACAGTATCCTCGAACCACTGCAGGTGCTGGACGGGATCATCCTTCCCGGTATAGAAAGTCATGTTGGGCTCCTTGAATCCTTCCGGGATGGGAGCAGAGATGATCAGCTCGCTAAAGGGTGACCCCCCACTCGCCGGCTTCGCGAGCTCCACTTGCGCGACTCCTGCTCCGGGCGATACCCCACTCACCGGGCTAGGAAAAAGCACTCGCCCGGCGAGGTCCCGCTCGCCGCTCTCAGTCACTGGTTCCTTGCCTGGTCGACCCCCTGGGGCAACCTCTCCTGACCCCCCCCCCCCTGGGCGAGCACTCCTTGCGACCCAGAAGGTGGTGTCTGGGGGGAGGGAGCTGAGCAGTCACCTCCCCTGGTGATGCCTTGGAGCAGCTCCATGATTCCCTTGATGGCCGTCATGAACTCTCCCCTTCCCACCAACTCACTTGGGATGTGAGACCCCTCATCGTCTCCTCCTCCGAGGTCTCCTGCCATGAAATTTGGTTCAAGAAATTCTGTGCTGACCACTCTCCACGCTCACCGCACCAAAATGTTGAAACCGACTACTCGGTCTCCGTGGAGTTCGGGGTCCCAAAAAAGGGGTGGTCTTACACCTACTTCTCTCGAGCCAACTCTCTAGGCAAGAGCACTTGGACTTGGAAACGGACCCTAGGCTACAGCGAGGAGGTCCCACCTCACACCCGGAAGACCTGTGAGATCTTCCCCTCCCTAGCCAATGCTGAACCAGAGGCACCAAAGGAGAGCTCTCAGGGAAGAAGAAGATCCGAAATTTGGAAATCCAGAAGAACCCTCTTCTTTGGTGCCCCTTAGGGTCTATTTATAGGTTTTCCAAGTTGGGCTGCAAATAGCCAAAAACTGATCTGCCAGATTACCAAAATATCCTCGGAATTGGGCTGCGGATAACTGAATCCCGCTGCTCTGAAGCGCTAAACGCACACCACTGGACTGCGAATAACCAAAACTGGACTGCGAATAGCAAACTGGACGAGGGGGGCCTCCCCTGGGCGAGAGGGGGAGGGGCGAGACCCCCCCTTCCCCTCTCTCTGCCCTTTCCTGCTGGGCGAGAGAGGGAGGGGCGAGACCCCCCCTCCCCTCTCTCCGCCTCTCCTGCTGGGCGAGAGAGGGAGGGGCGAGACCCCCCTCCCCTCTCTCCGCCTCTCCTGCTGGGCGAGAGAGGGAGGGGCGAGACCCCCCCTCCCCTCTCTCCGCCTCTCCTGCTGGGCGAGAGAGGGAGGGGCGAGACCCCCCCTCCCCTCTCTCCGCCTCTCCTGCTGGGCGAGAGAGGGAGGGGCGAGACCCCCCCTCCCCTCTCTCCGCCTCTCCTGCTGGGCGAGAGAGGGAGGGGCGAGACCCCCCCTCCCCTCTCTCCGCCTCTCCTGCTGGGCGAGAGAGGGAGGGGCGAGACCCCCCCTCCCCTCTCTCCGCAGACCCCCCCCCCCTCCCCTCTCTCCGCCTCTCCTGCTGGGCGAGAGAGGGAGGGGCGAGACCCCCCCCCCCCCCCTCGCCCCCCCCTCCCCTCTCTCCGCCTCTCCTGCTGGGCGAGAGAGGGAGGGGCGAGACCCCCCCCCCTCCCCTCTCTCCGCAGACCCCCCCTCCCCTCTCTCCGCCTCTCCTGCTGGGCGAGAGAGGGAGGGGCGAGACCCCCCCCCCCCCCCTCCTCTCTCTCCGCCTCTCCTGCTGGGCGAGAGAGGGAGGGGCGAGACCCCCCCTCCCCTCTCTCCGCCTCTTACTCTCCTTCTGGGTGAGAGCTACGGGGGTATCGCTGGGCGATACCCAAAGGTCTAAAAACCCCTTGGGCCTAGTTGACACGTCTCGGCGGCCCTCCACGCTGGGCCTCACTCGATGGATATGGGGGTTGTACACTACTCACACTCCAATGTCGGTGAATGAGAAATTCACATCAAGGAAGAACGAAGAAGAACCATCAGAACCAGAAAGTATATAGGAGTCTGATCGGCTCCCTTATCTATCTCACAAATATCAAGCCCGATATTGAAAACTCCGTCAACATCCTCGTCAGGTTCGTGAGTGATCCTTCTAAAACACATTTCTTAGCCGCAAAAAGAATTCTTCGTTACTTGCAGGGAACCCGCTCATATGGTCTTCTATTCAAGCAAGAAGGAAAGGCAAAACTGACAGGTTACACAGACTCGGACTGGGCTGAAAATCCTGATGATAGGAAGAGCACTGGAGGGTTCGTGTTCTTCCTTGGCTCATGCCCTGTGTCCTGAAGTTCCCGCAAGCAACAGTCTGTCGCTCTCTCCACCACTGAAGCAGAGTTTATGGCCCTTAATGCTGCAACTTGTGAGGCAATCTGGCTCCAATGATTGAAGAAAGAAATTTGGGGACATAGAGAAGGAGACGAAGGAGAAGATGCACTAGAAATTTTCTGTGACAACACCTCAGCCATAGCTCTGGCCAAAAATCCAATCTATCACGTAAGGAGCAAACACATCGACATACGCTTCCACTTCATAAGAGAAGCCCTGGAGAAGAAGATGATCAAGCTCGTGTTCTGCCCATCAAAGGATCATGTGGCCGACATCATGACCAAGCCAATCTTTAGGGCACGCTTCGCAGAAATACGCAAAATGCTTGGAGTTAGCGATGTTGCTGATTTAAAGGAGGTATAGGAAATCGAAATCAGCCATCAATATTAATTAAGCTCCCTAACCTCCTCTTAGTATTAAGTGCTGCATTTAAACTCCACATTAATGTATTTCCCAATTGTTTTTAACCTGTAAAGAACTTTCCAGAAATGTTCCAATTTTGCTATAAATTCTATGTATCGTGCAAGCAAATCTTGATGAATGAAAAAGGCTTAACACTTAACTGTATGCTCTTGGGTCCTGTCCTCCTCCCTTAATACCTGCAATCTACTAAAATTTATAAAAGTAAAATCAACACAATCTACCTCTCATTTCTAATGATAACTTATTCACTTTAAACGAAGCGTTTTATATAATTTAAAAGACCACTGCAAGCAAGCTATGCACCCAACAACAAACCCAAATTTATTCTATAGCTCGAAGAACAATAATCCTGCTCATAAATTTGTTATCAGGCAGCAAGATCTTGCCCACCAGCAGGGGCGGATCCAGGAATTTCAATGACCCTGCGGATCCAGGAATTTCAACAAGAAGGGTCAGATAAAAGAGGTGGAGAGATGATCGGCAAGACAGGTAGAACTGTTAATATTGGTTCGGATATTATACATATGGAAGCATATAACCACCTGTTTTGGAATCGTTTTTCCTGGGAGAGAAGCTGCCCGTATCTGTTTTTTGGGAAGTGCTGCCTGGGAGAAACAGAGAAGCCTGTAGCTTCTGGATCGCCGCCAGCCCTCTTTCCTCCTCTCCCGTTTCTCTCTCTCTCTCTCTCTCTCTCTCTCTCTCTCTCTCTCTCGTGCGACGGAGAGGCCGCTGGCCTCGTGGTGTTTTGCCGTTGGAGAGGGAGGTGTTGCCGGTCTTGGAAGTGAGCCTCCGGCGTTGGAGAGGGAGTCGTCGTCGGGCTTGATGGAGATCGCCGTAGACGTTGAAGGCGTGCGCGAGTGCAATTAGCCTTGACGGCGTTTTTGATCTCGGTGGAGGTGTTTGTCTCCGGTGGCGGCGTTGGTCTCCGGTGGTGGTTGCGGTTGAACTTCGGACTTTGACGTTGAAGGTTCCGGTGAACCTTGTGCGTTCTCAAGGCGAATTGCAGTCCAGATCTTCTACTCTCTCGTGGATCGTGCGTGTCCGACGGATCCGCGTATATTTCATCGGACGGTTAAATTTTCTCCTGTATTTGCATTTATATTTTGATTATATAAATTCTGTGGTTGTTTTTCTTGTGTTCTTGTTACCTGCAAATTTTATAGCGGTGTCTGCGGTTTGCACCTAATTTCCCAACAAGAGCATGGGTCATTGGAGCTACGACATGTCGCGGCGGTGGTGCGGCCGGGGAAGAAAACTCCAGGCCAATTGGACGGTTTAAGGTTTCTGAATTATCTTGAATCGGTGAATTTTTATTTGTTTTTAGTCAAGTATGTATTTTAGTATGTTGATTTGTTTAATCGAACAGTTCACTTGTGTCAACCCTCTATGGCTTGGGATAGGCGGATGCTAAGAATATGCTCTCCAAATTTGAACAAACACGATCTTTGAGTCGCCTATTCGCACATCAGCATTGTCAATAGCGAATTCGTGTGTTAAATTACAGGGCAATTCCTGTAGGGCAAAGTCCCCAATTACAGCATGTTCTTAGATTCTTCAAAGTTAATCATTCAGATCACGTTCTTTGATTCTTTTTATAGCTAATCACTCGTACTCACCAATTTGTCCAGCATAAGAAAGTGAGAATCATATCAAAAAATGCATTTTTCTTCCTCAAGAACAGAAATTTTGGCTTATACTCATCTCTACATTTCAATCAAACATACTCATGAACGAAGAATCCTATGACTTATCAATTACAGCAAAACAAGGAAGAAGAGCTCGTGGATTGAGCAGATACAGCTCTTCAAGATTTGATTGCCGGCCAACCTTCCCTGCCACCGAATCGAAATCCGACAAACCAATCATTTCCCTAAAACTATCAATCGGCTTATGAATTCTCCCAGCAATTACTCTGCAAACCAGCACCACCTTCTTCGAAGAAAAATAGTTTTCGGCAGGGTCAACGGATTCCAACGCTGTCTCCCATGTCGACGCTGTGAACACTCCCACCCCTGCCTTCATCTCCCACTTTGTGGGGAATCCGCGTCTTATGATTCGGCAGCCGTTGCAGTTCGGTGAGGAGCAGAGGCTGGAGGAGCCATTAACGCCTAAAGAGCAAGATATCGTGGTGCCATGGAATCTCAGAAGCTCATTTCCATCAGCCATACAGCGGGCATGCTTGTGCTGGAACTTGATAGCTCTGATCTTCACTGATTCCCGGTATTCTTCAAATTTTGCGAGAGTTCTCTGCATGTGATTCACTTTCAAGATTCGCTCTGTTCTTACAATTCTTCTTCCATAAACAGAATATGAGAAACTTGATTGACATATTTTCTCCACAATCTTTCTGCTGAATTCTCCTTCTTCTAGTTCAGTAACTGCGAATATATGCAGACGCAAGAACAAACAGAATTTGTTAAAAAGAAAATACACAAAGGATTGTATAATCATAATGTTCATGAATCGAGGCATTCATGAATCTGCATCTCTGGCAGAAGCTAAACCAATCAAACCTCTTAAGAACAGAATGATTTTCATCAATCCCAAGAAATTCTCAAACTGCCGCATTGGAAGATGACAGTCTAACTACATTTATAACAGAGCAGCTTTGACAATTTAACTACATTTATAAGAAAGATGTAATAACAGAGCTGCTTTGACAAAATAAATAATTTAAGAAAAAAACAGAACGAAAGCAGAATGAAACCTGCATGATTACAGACATGGTGATCCTCCAAATCCTGCCATTTCTTGGACTCCTTTCCACAGTAATGGCAAGCCATGATGCCATAATTTTCTTTGGGACAAGAATCCCTCGAAGCAGTAAATATACGAATACCATCTCTCTCATCACCCATGAAGGCGGGGTCCGCCAGAGGCCCGCCGTCGCAGCCATAAGACCTACAGCCGCCGCCGAGATGGCCGGCGGTGATCTTGAGCTCGTTGTTAAAACCGGAGCTGACGACCTCGTCGTGGGCCAATGTGTCGACTAAATCACTGCTTCCAACGGACCTCGAGCTGCAGATCGACGACGGCGGCGGGTTGGGGAGGCGGCTGCAGCCATGAACGACGTCTTTTAGACTGGAGATGGAGCGAGAGCAACCGAAGCGCCAACACGTGGATGTTTTCTCGTGGTTGGAGTCTTGATGGCCTTTCTTGGCCGCCGCCGACTCGTGCACGTCGGAAAAGTTCGACTTGTGGTGCAGGGTCTTCTTTATCGCATGCCAAAATTTAGTCATCTTCTTCCTGTACTCCGGTTGAGAACAGGGTGCGGTTTTGGTTTTGAGAGAGTTTTCGCTCTTTGGAGGAACTTTTGAAGGGTTCTCAAGTTGTGAAAAGGTATTATTAAGGAAATTTAGAAGCAGAGGATGGAAACCCCGTGTTATTTCTGGTAATAGCATGAATGGAAAATTATGGCACTCGCAGAAAATTTCTTCATTTGTTTCCTTGTGTTTTTTTTTTTCAATTAAAGCTGTAAATATTCATAAGCTTGCAATTGTTCTCTATAAATTATGAAAACGCGGTTTTGCTGGGTTTGAAGAGATCGATTATAGCTCTGTTTGGCGCGATTTTTTTTTGGTGTTGTTATCCACACTATCGTTTTTGACTATTCGCACTCTTTTTGAATGAGTTATTACGCGCTTTTTGAAAATACTTCTTGTGCATGTATTTTTAGGAAAAATGTTCAACACGAAAGTTGTAGATCTCGACGAGATCTACAACTTTTGTGTTGAACAATTTTCCTAAAAATGCATGTACGAGGCGTATTTCAAAAAATTCGCTATAGTTACACACATATTTCAATCAGGGCGGCAATACGTCTTATGCGTGCATTTTTAGGGAAAGCGTTCAACACGAAAGTTGAGATCTACAACTTTTGTGTTGTCACTTTTCCTAAAACTGCATGTACAAGACGTATTTCCAAAAGGCGCGTAATAACTCATACAAAAAAAGTGCGGATATCCAAAACTGTAGTGGGGATAACCTTTTTTTTTTTGCTCCAGTGAGTTTGGAAAAAATCGCTACCGCTATTGAATGTATGTTTAACTTTGCAGTGGTTATGACCGCCATCAAAAAAGAAAACATGTTTTGAATAAAAAAGTGGATGAAGTTTCTAAGGTGAGGTCGAACATTCACTAATGACAGTTCATAACCACTGCGTTCGATTTGGTACCGTTTAGGTGTTGTGAAAGGATTCATCACTATAGCATTTAATTATTAATTGTGAAGTAATTGAGCACTATAGCTGCCCCCCATATAGATAAATTTTTCCCACCGCGTTTCGTTCCGAGATCCAAATCCGAGGTACTCGCTAGCTTGCCGCGTGGAGGAAGGAAATGATGATGATCAAATATAAAAAAGTCAAGGGGGGTGTGAGGAACCATTCAATCCCTGCATGATCTCCTAGGAGATCATATTTAGATCTCCTAGGAGATCAACTCAGAGTCCGAACTCCAGATCGGAAAATTTTGCCCCCATATAACGTATGAGGGACAACTTGCACTACCGGTATTTTCTATAAACAAGATATATATATATATATATATATATATATACGAGCATCTTCGCACGGGCTACGCCCGTGCTCGATGCTCTCGGGCGGCCTTCGGCCGCATCAATGCGGGCTTCGCCCGCAACTAAGCGGGCTTCGCCCGCTTGTCATTCAAGGCGGGCTTCGCCCGGCCCCTCGGCGCCGACGGGGTTCGCCCGCCCCTCGCCGGTATTCGCCCGGCCCTCGCCGGTCTTCGCCCCCGTAACCTATTTAAAATTGTAAATAATTTTACATTCATTAAATAGTAAAATAGAAAATAAAGTAAAAATAATAATTATAAAATGCAACCCTCTAAAATCCCGCGGCAGGCGGGCTTTGCCCGCCCCCCGGCGGCTTCACCCCGCCCACAAAAAATATATTATTATAATTTACGTATGGTGTGCATTGCGGTATGAGAAACTTTGCAATATCAGAAAATATGTAATATTTTATAATGTCCTCACCACTTTTGTTTTAGCCTCGCTTGATTCTTCCTTAATATCGTAGGAGAAAGGGATACTGTAGAAGAAGTATATGTGATTGAAGTCGTGTACTATCTCAAAGAAGTGAATGTGTTTCGTGCAATAAGCAATGCGTGCAATTGCATTCATAAGCTTAAATTTAAATAAAAAAATATTTTAGGATACCCTACCTGAACAGTTAGGGATGCAACGAAACTGTACAATCAAAAAACGGATTCCAGGAATCTTCATCAAGGGCAGACAGGCTTACGTGTAATAAAGCTCGTTATTTTAAAATAAAAACAAATTGGCAAATAAATTAAACGCCCGTTCTCGATGCGGCGCTGCGGGCTTCGCCCGCAATCAAGCGGGCTTCGCCCGCTTGACATTCACGGCGGGCTTCGCCCGCCCCCTCGACGGGCTTCGTCCGCCCCCTCGACGGGCTTCGCATGTTTGACATTCAAGCGGGCTTCGCCCGTTCTCGCTGCGGCGCATGCAGACGGGCTTCGTCCGCCCCCGTGGCTCCGCCCGTTCTCACTCCGGCGCATGCAGACGGGCTTCGCCCGCCCCCGTTCTCGATGTGGCGCATGCAGACGGGCTTCGGCCGCCCCCGTGATGAACTTCTTTCCTTTCCAAAGGAGGAACCCAAAGTGGAAAGAGATGAATTACCTCCAAAAAGAAAAGTGATTCTTGATCGAAAGTTCTTATTTAGTACCCTATTTCTAATTTTCATTATCCTCTTTAACCAAAAATTTAATTTACAAATTAATATTGACTTAATTATAATATATTGCATATGAAATATTTACATTAAACATATATTAATTATATTAACCTAAAGTTAGCATGGACTGGGATACTTTTTTTTGGTGGTTGTTATTTGCAAATCGCAATTGTCTATTTGTAGATTTTGGCTATTCGCAGCTCTAAACGAAGTCAAATTTATTCTTCACAGATATTTTTGTTATCCACAGATTATTACAGAAAAAAAATTGGTTGTCCTTTTCCCCTTCATCATCACATGGAAAAAGGTAACGCTAGCTATCTAAATCTTCCCAAACAAATCCTAGCTATCTAAATCTTCTTAAACAAACCAAAATCACACGAACAACGAAGAAATCAATTTTTTCCTCAACTCGTTCTCTATCCGCGCATACACTTTATGAATCACGATCCGTGCACACATTGAAGTGCTTAGAAGGTCCATCGGAAATGTTCTTTCTTTGTCGGGCCCGGCTCAGAAGAATGAAGACATCGACTGCTCATATTTAAAATTTGACTGCGAATAACAATTTATAAACTCAAATAAAATGAAAAAAAATTGTTCTATAGATGCACATTATGGTATGCCTATAACAATTAAATTTTTTTTTTTCTTCTTCTTCAATAACTGCATGCTTCTATTTTTATGGAAAGACAATAATCTGAAACTAAAAGTTTGAAATAAAAAATCTAGTATTGAAATCTCACACAAAAACACAATGTAGTAATATACCCATCGGTACATTTGTAAAAAAAAAATCTGTGAATTAATTTACACCGGCGAGCCTAAATTCCATCAATCAAATTTTATTCCGCTAAGCAGTACAATTTCCCCAAATATTATTTGCAATCGAGCTATACGTTTTCCCTCCCGTCTAGTGTACCCAGTGGAGACAGCATCGACCTCCTCTGTTTTCCGGCGAACAATTGTACCGTCCGCCGCGCAATCGGCAGCCACATCTGCCTGACCTTCTCCTCCTTCACACCGTAGCTCGCCGATGGCGTATACCTAGACACCTCCGTGATATCCGACATACACCGGCTAGCCGGCGAGATCAAAGACCTCATATCGCCGTTTGCGTATTCGCTCGAATACTCCTCCGGCGAATTTTCGGCTAGATTTTGCATCTGCACCGCCCTGCTCTCCAATCTTCTCTTCCTCTCCATCTCCTCCTTTATCCTCGTAACCCCCTCCGGCGAAATCGATCCGCTGACATCGGCGGCGTTTCCACTCCCTTGATCGAACCTCTTGCTCGACATCACGCGGAGCATGTCGGAGTCGAGGCTGATCAAGTCAGCGGAGTTGAAATCGCTCCACCTGCTCCGAAACACGACGTCAGATACCGTTCGCCGCCGGACAACCCCCGGCGTGTTCGCCGGAGGCTGGGGAATCCAGCGGTGGCAGCCGGGCAGGCCGGCGGCGGCAGAAGGATTTACGCGGACATGGCTTTTGGCGGAAGCAGGAATCGCGATTTTTTGGGAGATGAACTGTGCCTTTTTCCTTGGAAAAGCTATAAGCAGTCCTCCCCCTTAGATCCGACGGGCAGCTTTTGATCAATCTTTGATCGAACGGCTGATATGCGATCCATGGTGTTAGCGGAGATATGACTATTGCCTTTATATTATAGATATATATATTAGGAAAATTCACGTGTTATAAATCTCAAGATCAAAGAGATTTATTTTGAGGGGTTTAAATTTATTTAATTGTCGCTCGAGCAATGGTCGACTATTACTATTGTCACACACTGCACGTGTAATTTTTCTATGCTCAGCTGGTAGTATATATTCATTTGGTTCGTTAGATGAAAGAGATTAAAAATTGAAGCTAGAGATTCATTTGATGGTCATATTTCAAGGCCGTGACGAAAAATGAAATGCTATTGTCTATCACTAAAAATGGAATATAGAATGTTATTGTCTATTCATCAAGTTTCCTGAGTAATTAATTCATGTTAATTGAATGTTAATTTTTAAGCAATTGTGGCCGCGAGAAAGAAGAAAGGGCAATGATGGTTTTGTGCGAATATAGAAAGAAAAAACTGCGTCATGTTTCTTTTGGACGAAAAGAATAGTTATTAGGATTTCTGCTTAGCCCGAGCACAATAATTAGAGTTAAAAATAATTACCAAAAATATTTCCACAAACATAAAAGCTAAACGATCAATGATTAATGGTTTTTTGAGTATTTTGAGGGCGAAGAATTGAGGAGGATGTATGCCAGCAATTAAGGGATCGAGCAGGTCGGTGGTGCCCATGCAGCCCCAAATCAAGAGTTGGTTGGCGGTTATCACCCCTAGCGAAAGGAGGATCCATTTGCTATAGCGTAAAGAGCGTGCATGGTAACTATACTCGAAAAAGTTTGATCTACCTATATAGGTTTAGGTCACACTATTCTTCTAATTTGGTGTTTCAAATAGCCGGGAGTCTTCGTTTAGTCAGCAATTTACTTCTACTTCTTTAAATTTTTAGAGGCACGGCCTTAAGAATATTTTGACTCATTCTCATCATGGAATTTATGCCTTGATGGTTAAGACTACTCAAAAAGATAAGACACATTTTCACTTTTAACCCATATTATTCATCTCTTGCGCTTATCATATCACCAAACCTCTTTATTGGAATAGTCACCTTGTTAGAATATAAAGTATGTAACTTTATTCATCCCAAAGAGGGGATTTATAGGACAAGAGTAGAGTACATCAAAGAGAATAGGGGATGTGGGACTAAAGGAACCTTAGTGGGCCTAAACAATGGGCCTTTATACATAATATATAAACATTACTTTAACACCCCCCCTCAAACTTATAACTGTTGAAGTTGAAGTTTGAATAGCAGCAGAACAATCCGGGAACAGCATTGTCACATGTGTCGATCAAGGAGAGCTGGCGAATCAGAAATTCGTGACGCTGGACTGAGTGAGACTTGGTAAAGAAATCAGCTATTTGAGAAACAGATGGTACATGAGGCAATGAGATAACGTTGTTGAGGAATTGTTGTCTAACATAATGGCAATCAATTTCAATATGTTTGGTGCGTTCATGGAAAACTGGATTTGAAGCAATCTGTATAGCACTAGTGTTGTCGCAGTAGAGTGGTGTAGCGCCAGGGACGGTGGTATGGAGCTCCTGCAACAAACGACGAAGCCAAGTTATTTCTGCAGTAGTGGTAGCCATGGCACGGTACTCAGCTTCAGTACTAGAGCGAGATATGACGTCTTGTTTCTTGGATTTCCAGGAGATCAGAGAGTTGCCAAGAAATATGCAATACCCAGTGGTAGACTTGCGATCAGATATGTCACCAGCCCAATTAGCATCAGAATAGGCACGAAGTTCCAGAGGAGAAGTTGAGTCAAAAAATAGTGATCTTGTTCTTGTACCCCCGAAGGTATCGCAAGGTGCGGAGAAGAGCCGCATAGTGGGTGCCCCGTGGTTGCGCAACAAACTGGCTAAGAATGTGAGTAGCGTGAGAGATGTCCGGCCGACTGATGGTGAGATACACTAGCATCCCAACTAGTTGTCTGTATCTGGAGGGATCAGGTAGGATCTCCCCTTCCTGAGGACTCAGTTTAACATTTAGTTCAATAGGAGTTGCAGCAATGCGGTCATCTGTTAGAGCAGCACGGTCAAGTATCTCAGTGATGAACTTCTGTTGAGATAAGACGTATCCTCTGGGAGAATGATCAACTTCAAGACCTAAAAAATATCGTAATGGTCCGAGGTCTTTCATCTCGAATTGTGTATTTAGATAAGTCTTGACTTCTTGGATATGCCGAGAGTTACCTCCTGTGATAATCATATCGTCAACATATAGAAGCAGGATAGTGCCGGAGACATGAGTAAACAATGCCGGATCAGAGAGACTAGCAGTAAAGCCAAAAGCCAACATTGCAGTTGCAAATTTTGAGAACCAAGCACGAGGATCTTGTTTGAGACCATAAAGAGCTTTGCGAAGATGACAGACTTGTCCAGCTGAGTGTTGAAATCCTGGTGGTGGTGTCATATAGACATTTTCAGAAAGGTCTCCATGTAGGAAAACATTCTTGACATCAAGCTGAGAGATGTTCCATGAGTGAATAGAGGCAATAGCGAGAATGGTACGAATGGTGGTCATCTTGGCAACTAGTGCGAAAGTTTCATCATAATCAATACCATATTGCTGTTGGAAACCACGAGCAACCAAGCGTGCTTTATATCTGTCGATGGTGCCATCAGCCAGAGTTTTGATTTTGTAAACCCATTTGCAACTGATAGGTCGAGTGCCCTTAGGAGGCACAACAAGGTCCCAAGTATTTGTTTTCTTCAAGGCTTGTAATTCTTCATCCATTGCATGCTGCCAAGCAGGTATAGAGGCTGCCTCATGGTATGTTTGGGGTTCCTGATGGTTAGAGTTAGTTGAAAGAAACGCTTGGAGAACAGGAGTGAGAGAGGAGAACAGGCTAAGACGATTTGGGGGCTTGTGGGTGCGAGTAGACCGACGAAGAGGGATTGGAGAGTGTGATTCATCACTGTTATTGGGGTGTGAATCAGAGATTTCGGAAAGGGCCTGGTCGCTTGCTGGGTCGAGCTCACTAGTTCGAACATCAGGAGGAGCAGAGATGGTTACTGGAGATGTAAGTGGTTGAGAAATGTCAAGAAATATGAGATCTTCGGGGGTGGATGGTGTTAATGGGATAGGTGGATTTGGAAAGGCATAGTAGAGAAGATGTTCAAGGAAAACCACATGTTGGGAGATACGCATGCGTTTGGCAACAGGATCATAGCATCTGTAGCCCTTGTGTTGTTCGCTGTAGCCCAGAAAGACACAAGCCACAGAGCGAGGTGATAGCGATGGCGAGGTCGGGGTGCGGCCGGTACCCGTGCGCGGTCGCCTCGGCGGGTGCCCGTGCGCGGCGGCGGTGCGCGGCCGGTGCCCGCGCGCGACCGGTGCGCGGTCGGTGCCCGCGCGCGGCCGGCACGCGGCCGGTGGGCGGTCGGTGCCCGCGCGCGGCCGGCGCGCGGCTGGCGCCCGCGCGCGGCGGGCGGCGGGCGTCCGCGGGCGTCCGCGGGCGGCCGCTGCGCGCGGTTGGTGCCCGCGCGCGGCCGGTGCCCGCGCGCGGTGCCGGTGCGCGGCAGGCGCCCGCGCGCGGCAGGCGCCCGCGCGCGGCGCCCGCGCGCGGCGCCGGCGTGCGGTGGGCGTCCGCGGGCGGCCGCTGCGCGCGGCGCCGGCGTGCGGCGGGCGTCCGCGGGCGGCCGCTGCGCGCGGCGCCGACATGCGGCGGGCGTCCGCGGGCGGCCGCTGCGCGCGGTCGGTGCCCGCGCGTGGTGCCCGCGCGGGGCTGGTTCCTGCGCGCGGTGCCTGCGTACGGCGGGTGCCTGCACGCATTCTTGAGCGAAGCCGGCGGCGAGCGCGTGTCGCTCGGCTCTCGTGCGTGCTCGGAGTTTGCGCACTGTTTTTGTTTATACAGATGGTGCGTGAATTCGCGCGCTCTTGGCTGGCGGTATGGTTCGCCCCGCTTCGGTCGTTTTATTTGTCTATCTTAGCGCCTGCGTTCATATACATTTCTTTTTCAGGCTTCGAAGCGGGGCGGCCACTCGAGGCCGATGCGCCCGCGTTCTTCTCTTGATGGTGCGCGAATCGGGATATGGCGCAAACGGTTTGGATTGCCGCCTAATACTGAGGTGAAGATTCCGGGGGTGGAGGAGCGCGCTCAGAATCCGCCTACTGGCTTTATGACTCTTTCCGAGAGCTGCTTGAAGTCTGGGTTCCGTATTCCTCCATCCGATGAAGTTCTTGAGATACTCCGGTTCTGTGGTGTCCCAATTACACAGTTTACGCCTGCTGGGATGGCGAACATCATGGGGCTGATTGTCTTCTTCCGGGAGCACAACACGCGTTTTTCACTCGATCTTTTCAAGGACTGGTGCGAGGTTGCCACCGACTCGGGTGGTCGTATCGAGGTCCGTAGTAACAAGAGCTGGTTCCGCTTTGGCGAGAAGGCAGATTACCGTCACGGAAACACCCTCTATGGGTATGTCCGTAATCGCTGGGAGCTGCCGGAGCTTTGGAGAGCGCTCCCTGGTCGTTGCCGTCGGCTGACCGGGCGGGAAGACGAGTTCCTTCCCATTCCCGGTTTCCCTGGTCGGGAGGGCCTGTCGAAGGCTCTGTTCTGTATTCACAGCTGCGTGGAGGAGAGCCGACTACTCTCGGCGGGGCTTTCTTGGGATGCCGAGCGGGAGGCCGCTGTTCCCTTAGAGCGTGGAAGGAAGAGAAAGATTGTTTTCAGGAATGGAACTCCTGGTTCGTGTTTTGCTCCGCCGGAGCCTAGGAGCCGCGATCATGAAGCCGGTCCGAGCCGCCGTCGGGGGGAGCCGATTGCTTCCGACCCGGAGGTCGAGATTCTGGCCTCCCCTACTGCTGAGCAGGTTGCGCAGGGAGACTTGCCGCCACCTCCTCCTTATCCACCGTCGAGGCGAGTTTCCTCGTCCCTCCAGGCGATGACTTCTGCAGTAAGTGAATCTCTCCTTTCCTGGGTCTTGACTTGTCTTTGCTTTCATTGTTTATGTTTCCTGATTGCTTCCTTCGTGTTTGCAGGCGAACGTTCCGACCAATGTTGCTCTCACGTGGAACGACTGTTACGTGGGCCTCAAGGACAGCTACATCTCCCTCCAGGAGGAGCTGAGCGTGATGAAGAGGGACATGTCTGCTTTACAGAAGAGGAGGGATCGCGATCTGTCCCGCGCCAACCAGCTGGAGGCCGACCTCTCTTCTTCCCGATCTGAGGTTGAGAAGCTGCAGGAGGCGTATGGTGGAGACAAGGCGCTTGCCCAGGATGCGCTTCGTCAGTTGTCTGAGGCTCAGGGGGAGATGTTTCGTATGGAGGGGGAGCTGGGTTTTCTGCGGAGCGAGGTGGAGCGGCTGTCATCGGTCGAGCGCAGCCTTGAGGATGCCAAGGCGGCCGGAGTGGCCGAGTTCCGAGATTCTCTTGCTTTTGTCGAGGAGCGGTTCCAGATGGCGGAGGAGATCCGTGCCGAGGTCATGACGAAGGAGGTCGAGCCCTTGTTGGAGGACGAGCGCGAAGTCGCCTTCCAGCGCGGTATTTAGAAGACTCTGCGCCTGGTGGGGAGGAAGTTCGGGTGCGATACCGCTGGTCTTGGAGCGGGAGACCTTTCAGAGGATGAGTGTTCGGACGCAGCCGAGGATTGACGTTGATCGTCTTCTGTTTCCTTGCTTTCCATGCCATTGTCTGTTTGTGCGTCGTTCTGAGTTGGTTTGTTTGCATTTTGCTTTTCCGCTTTCCGTATTTTTGTCTGTTTTGTGCGCAGCGTTGAGCTGACGCGGTTATCGTGTTTATCGTATTCACTTCTTTGCGTGATCCTGTTAATCTGGTTGTTGGCACCTGCATAGTTTGTTTGTTTTCAAAATGAGTTTCGCGCGAGATGGAGCCCGCGGCTTGCAAATGTATATATATATATATAAAGAGTTAGTATGCGCAAGTCTGTGTCAGCGGCTTTCTTGCACGAGTCTGTGCTCGCGGCTTTGTGCACGAGTCTGTGCTCGCGACTTTGGTGCACGAGTCTGTGCTCGCGGCTTTGGTGCACGAGCCTTTGCTCGCGACTTTTTTGTGCGGTTCTGTGCCCGCGGCTTTGGTGCACGAGTCTGTGCTCGCGGCTTTGGTGCACGAGTCTGTGCTCGCGGCTTTCGTGCACGAGCCTTTGCTCGCGACTTTTTTGCGCGGTTCTGCGCCCGCGGCTTTGGTGCACGAGTCCGTGCTCGCGGCTTCGGCCGGTGAATAGCGGGTGTATTCAAACCGAGGGTGAACGCAGGGGGGCAGGCCCCCACGACACCGGGACTCGACGGCGGAGGAGAAGGGCGAACCTTCAATCGACGGCGGTGCAGAGTCCCCGGGGCAGGGCCCCGAAGCGGTACCTGCAGCAGAATGGATTGGAGCATGTAGAATTTTATTAGAAAATGAATACTGATACATGCGCAAGTGTAATCTTGCGATCCCGGGGTTAACAAGTTTCTGAGACAGGCTTTATTGAGGGAGAAGATAGCGTTGAGCTTCGTTTGCGTTGCGCTTGCTCGAGTCTTTTCGGCCGTTCAGCTTGGGGGGCGATAGTGGCCCGGCGGTTGACCCTCGATGGCCTTTTCCTGTGTCTCTGCGCGGAAGGCCTCCAGGTATCCTAATTGGACAAGGCGTTCGATTTCATCTTTTAGTCGGGCACATTGCTCCGTTCGGTGCCCTCGGCCTTTGTGGAAGTGGCAAAACTGGGATTGATCTCCCCTGAGCAAGGAAAGCTTTCTGGGCCAGTGGATGATCTTGTTATTATAGATTACGGACAATATGCGCTCGCGTGGTGTATTCAGCGGGGTGAAGCTCCGGGAGCCTTGACTTGCTGGCTCTCAGAGGTGGTCTGCTTGATTCTGAGCGGGCAGTTCGGCTTCCTCGAGCTGCTGCTGCTGGCCCTTTCTCTTGCGGCTTGTATCGAAGGGCGGCGAGCCTGTCAGCGTCCGAAGTTTGTCTTTTCCAATTACTGCAGGAGTCGCTTGGCCTTTCCGTGCACCCTGCTTCTCGGACTTCGATTTCGGCGACGGGTTGCTGTTGATCCAGGGGAGCCTGGAGGCGGGTGTGTCGAAACCATGCATCGCGCTCTTGAGGATATTTCCTTTGCTGGCCATGCGTCGGGACATGGAAACGTCGTGGTCCATGGCGTCCAGTAGGAGGCTCC
This sequence comes from Dactylorhiza incarnata, assembly GCA_033032865.1. Classification (NCBI taxonomy): domain Eukaryota; kingdom Viridiplantae; phylum Streptophyta; class Magnoliopsida; order Asparagales; family Orchidaceae; genus Dactylorhiza; species Dactylorhiza incarnata. The sequence continues at coordinate 4,381,822 of JAWHQI010000066.1, forward strand.
CGAATATTGCGTCGTAGGGGGAGTCTGCTTCGGCGACGACGAACTGTACATCATACTGGACTGGTTCTGCGTGCGCCCCTACTTGGACGGGGAGGGTGATGATTCCTACGGTAGGTACCGTAGTTCCATCAGGGAGCTCTGCTTCGCTGGCCCTAAGCTTGAGGTTCCCGCTTAGGAGCTTGAGCCGAACTATTGCTGCTAGGAATAGAACGTTGAATGAGATGCGGTGAGTTATCAATGCTTTCCTCAGCTCACAGGGGGGACTCCCTATGCTTGCGTCCAAGATGAAGTCCATCCATGCGCATGGGCGCTCTTGGTGAAAATTTGTGCCGATTTTCTCCGATTGCTCATTCCGCTCTTCCTCCCCTAGGAGGGGTGGTTCAGTTGTACCGGGCTTTTCTTCCTATTGGACCTTTGTCGAGTGTGTCTCGTGCTGCTCGACGAACAGTTGGGACAACTCGGTGAAGTTGTGTACCGCTCTGCTTGGCAGGGCTTGATACCAGCGGAGAGCGTCTCCGCGCAGTGTCTTGGTGAAGATCTTGCATCTGATCTGATCGGGAAGTCCGTGCATCCGCATTGTTACCAAGAAATGGTTAATGTGCTCGTAGGGGTCTTCTACTCCGTGGAACTCCTTATAGTGCAGGAACTTTAGCCATGGCGGAACTGGGTATGCCAAAATTGTCTTTGACAGTGGAGATCGCTTTTGTTGATGTTTGTTATTGTTCGGATCCTGCCCTCCTGCGGGAGGGGTCGGTTTGCCAGTCGATCCGGGCCAAGGGGGCCGGATGGGTGCAGCGATGAGCGCTCCTTTCACCGGGCTCTCTGGGATTGAGGAGTTGTATGCGTCGGATAGTTCAGGGGAGGTGTCCACTCTTGCTGGTTCCGAGAATTCCGGCGAAGCGGGTATTGCGCTCGGAAATCCTTTGCTTAGATTTTGGGAATCCATTCCCACAGACGGCGCCAAACTGTTGCGGAACGCTTAGGGCTCTTGGTAGACCGGTTCACTTGAACCACCTTAGCTCGTGAGCGAACTAAGCGCGCAAACAGTCAATTAGAGATTCGTTGATTGCACTGGGACTTTTTAGCGTGGAAAACCCGGAAAGGGTAAAAAACCACGTGGTCGGAGCTGTGCCGACCAAATTCAACTATCTTCAGGGGGTTACAAAGTGAGACTTAGAACTCGAGTGCGATAGGCCGCAACTCGTTACAGTAGTAGAGAGATAGAGAGATCCGAAGGCGACAGGCCGCCTCTTGGAAAAAACTAAGTCTTTTTCTCCTTCTGAGAAAGGTGGAGAACAAAAGTGAGCTGCTCTGGGGAACAAAAGTGAGCTGCTCTTGGGAACAAAAGTGAGCTGCTCCGGGGAACAAAAGTGAGCTGCTCCGGGGAACAAAAGTGAGCTGCTCCGGGGAACAAAAGTGAGCTGCTCCGGGGAACAAAAGTGAACTGCTTGCGTCGCCTTTCGGGATGAAGGAAATCTTCAAGTCCGGAAAGGAAATCTTCAAGCACCGAAGGAGAATTCCGCAAAAGTCTGTAAGGAGCTCTCCCAGGTCCAGAAGACAAGGTCCCTTCAAATGAACCCGCAGGCCCCTTTTTATAGCTTTGGCCGGGGGTAGTCCGGTAATTTTGTCGTTGGCAGTTTCCATAAATGCTCGGTGGACGAATCATATTTTCCGGTTTTGGGCACACGGATCGCCATTTTTCGTAAATGACCACCTTGCCCTTCGGGCAGCTTGGGCGGCTCGGGCAGTTCTGTTGGAGGCGAAAAAGGCGACCGACTGTTCCTGAAAAGTGAGAAGCCGGAAACCCAAAAAGTGAGAAGCCGGAAAGACAAAAAATGAGACGTCTGAAAGACAAAAAGTGAGACGCCTGAAAGACAAAAAGTGAGAAGTGCGCGCTTAGAAGTGTTCTGAGCGCGCAATGAGCGAGGGGGTGCTCTGAGCGCGTAATGAACACGTGAGCGTTCTGAGCGAACGGAGAGGCGTTCTGAGCGCGCAATGAGCGCGGGAGCATTCTGAGCGAACGGAGAGGCGATTGGTCGCGATCCGAGAAGGAAAACGGGGTTCATCGTTCCTGGCGAGGAGCTCGCCCGAAGAGGCGCCCCGTGAGTTCCCCTGTCAGAAAGGGGGGGAAGGAGGGGGAGGAAACGATCACCCTCCCCCGCAGAGAGGGAAGCGGACGGGACGCGCTCCCGGGAGACGCGGCCAGGCCCCACCCTACCCAAGGGGGTGCGGCCGGGCCGCACCCAAGGGGGGGCGCGGCCGGGCCGCACCCCAAAGGGGGTGCGGCCATGCCGCACCCCGCCCGAGGGGGGTGCGGCCGGGCCGCACCCCGCCCGAGGGGGGTGCGGCACGGCCGCACCCCGCCCGAGGGGGGTGCGGCAGGGCCGCACCCCGCCCCAAGGGGGGTGCGGCATGGCCGCACCCCGCCCCAAGGGGGTGCGGCCAAGCCGCACCCCATGGGGGTGTGGCGGCAAGGCCGCACCCCGGGGTTGGCTGCACCCCTTGCGGGTGCGCGGCTCGGCCGCGCCCCGTGAGGTGGCGCGGTTGCGCGGGTCGGCTTCAAGATGGGAGGCGGTCCCGTTGCCATTCTTGGCGTGGCTCCGGATGGCAACTCTAGCTTTATTTCCCTGGATTCCCTGCCAAACTGGTGGGGGAAGCGCTTTTGGAAATATTTGCTGCCATTGCGGCTTATAAATAAGAGTCCATTATACGAGCCCCTATCAAATTTCATGTTTATTGGATGGTGGATCACACTGGCTTCATAAAATACTCGGAAATCATTAAATTTTATGCGGTCAAACTTGAAATATTCAGTCAAAACACTAAGAAATGAGCTCATAAATAATTTGGATGATTCAATACAAATGATTTTTTAATGTTAATTTGATGATGAATCACGCCAGCTTCATAAGATTATCGGAGATCTATAAATTAAATGCGGCCAAACTCCAACAATACGGCCAAAACACTAAGAAACGAGAATGTAGTAATGATTTTTGGCCAAACAAGTCCATTGAACATGGCTCAGACGAAAATACCACTTATAAAATGAGCATGAGTGCAAAATGCCAAACTTAAACATAATTTGTGTGTGTGTTGGCGGGGGGGGGGGGGGGGGGGGGGGGGGGGGGGGGGGGGCAAAGTGCAATATTAGAATATTTGAGGTGCAGTTCGCCAAAATTGGTATATTGGGAAGTGCATTCTGCCAAAAAGTCATTTTAAACGTAAAGGTGTACGTTGTTCCTTAGGTGAGGCCGGACGTTCACGGACGACAGTTCATAACCACCGCGTTCATGTCCACCAACGCTGCGCCAAACAGAGCTGTGTATCAGGCTTGGTGTGGGCGGAATGATAATGTCCATTATGGGGGCAGTGGTCACGCTCAAGAGTATGTCGACAACTATTGTGGAAACATTTTCATGCTTTGTTCTTTCTCTTTCCAGGGACACTGGGGCCCCACTCAGCCTCACACGATGTCACAATCTTCTTGTTGGTGCCCCCCTTTGGATGGGTAAAGTTCAATGTGGATGGTGCTCTTGGTTCGTCCTTTGGTGCGGGGCTAGGTCTGGTGGCCCGCAACGACTTGGGGAAAATTGTGCTTGCGGCCAGCTCCTTGGTCTTACATTGGGATCCGGGTGGGGTCGAGCTGGGGGCTCTCCTTGACCTGAAGCTTTTTGTTGAGCAATCCCTGTTTGATGTCTGTGGTGCCATTGTGGCGGGGGATTACAAAAACTTGATTGATGTTTGTTCTGAGAGCATGAAGCGTGGGCCCTGGAGTGCGTCTGATGATGGCGATGACTCCTCCTTCCTTAGCCACTTTTCTCAGCTCCGTTTTCAGCATGTGCCGGGAGACGAATAGAGTTGTCGACTTCTGTGCATGATTTACTTTACATCGAAGTTTTGTGTGGTCTAACATTGTTGGATCTCCGCCTAAGTTTGTTGAGCTTGTCCGATGTGATGTGCATGGCATGGTATAATAGATTAGATTTGTACTTTATTTTATTATTTTAACGCAACTGCAAGTTTTTCGCACAAAAAACAGAGCCTATGTTCCACGCAACACAAACGGGCTTTAACCGGGCCCGAATGTTAAGCCCGTTTGATTGCGCTTCTACCCATCACTCTTGTAATAGCGGTAATCGCAAGCTCTCGCTCGCGAACGGTGACCGAACCCTTATTAAAGATCTGCATAAAAGCAAAGAGACTTCCAGAGCAACCGCGAACCTTCTTTACTCCTCTCCCGCCCGATGAAGCGATATCAAGTTCATCGCTGTCTGGCTGGCTAACATCTGACGAGAAATGGCAGATTTCTACGCCTGGAAGAGCTTTAGCGAGGAGGGGGACCGGCCGGAGAAGCCACGGCTGTGTGGTGTGACTGAGATACGTAGCCCCGAGTACAGCATCATGAGGCATGGCGCCCTCCAGGTTGGCTTCACTAAAAGATCCCCCCGATTCTACAATATATGTATAGGGTTTTGTTGATTTCTTGTGATCTTCTTATAAATTCCTCGCACTGAATAGCTGCCGTGTAGCTGGAATGTCCAATTGATTTCATGACGGTCGTCCGTGCTGTGTTGTGTGGATAATTTGCAATAAAGCGAGCTGATCACTGTGATCTGTTATTTATTTTTAATTGCGGATAATTTCCGCGCATATATAGTCATAGACCGATATTTTTTTTGAAATGAAGTTCAGTCTTCGAAGACAAATCTGTAGAAGCAAATTTGATTTGAGTTAGCTGACAATGTTCAAACGTAGCTGTTTTAGAACTCCAAGCAAAATAATTTTATTACCGACTACCGGGGAGTTAAAAATAGCCTTGTTGAGGACATGGTTTAAAAAAAAAATCAGTGGAAAAGGCTGTTGAATGAAAATTTTACGCAGAGTAAACTTGATGTATGATGTAGTCCTCAACAGAGATTTATTTGCAGGACCCATCATTAGGACTAAACAAGTGATACTGGTTGCCATCTTCTTGAACAAGACTATGCGAACTCAATTGCATAATTGCTTGTCTTGGCATGGCTAGTTCTGTTGGAACGGCCATTGAAGAGGTATGGATGTGACCTATTTGATTTCACAGCCACCTAGCCTCCCACTCCACCTAGCTAGATAGCTCGGGCTGCCTCCAACTCCAAGTAGCAGATTTAAGTTGGTCAAATTCTGAATAAGGAGAGCAATAAATAGACAACATGTACCATGATCTTGTCATTCATGCCCCTTAACATTAACAACACAATTCCCAATCCATGTGATGGACCTGCACATTCCGCCCTCTTGAAATAGAAGTAAAAAAAATGTCCTTGTAATTAGAAGACACAAGATCGGCTAGCGTGGAACGGTTCAACGATAAACGGCTCTTTATTAAACCCGTACTAATCTGTATAATAACATTAAATAAAATAAAAACTATATCTAACTTATTGTGAGAAGGAGCTGACTCTACCTCCAAGAAACCAGCCGCACAGCAGTACCCAACCCTCTTCCTCCTCTTCTTTGTTCTTAACACAACGGGCGGCACACTGTTGTAGTCGGAGCAGGATGCCTCCGACCACAGGCGGCGGGCGGTTGGAGCGGCATATTGATGCATTGGGCACCACTTTTGTGCCAGTTTTTCCTTCCCGTTTGTTGTTGGGTGATGACAAGCCATCAACAGCAGTGTTGTTGAAGGTGGAGTAGTGGTTGCATCTGGGCTCATTTAACATTGGGGAGATTCATGGATGAGTACGCCAAAGAGGGGGAAGCAACACATTTTGACTTCACGGGTTGCAGACGATGGAGTTGTCACTGGAGAATTGCCACAGAGGTCGGAGACCGGCGCGACTGCATGTGTGATCCTGCGGTGGCCGAAGGTAGGGGTGCAAACGGGTCGTACACGTCAAAAAAATGGAACTCAAGTTTTTTTTGAACTCGATCTCGCTTTATTTAGCTCGAGCTCGGCTGGATCATCGAGCTCATCTGGAGCTCGCGAGCACGAGCTCACAAACTCAACTTGTTCTACAGCTTAATTTTTTTTAAATTTATATTATTTATAATTATATATAGCCCAAAAATGTTTTTGATTTATATGTAAAATATAAAATTCTAATTGTCTATATATTAATTATTTAATTGTATATTATATATATATTTAATATAATATAAAAATTATTATTTTTAAAATAAAGCTCGCGAGCCGGCTCGCGAGCTGATAAACAATAATAATTAGGCTCGAGCTGGCAAGTGAGCTCGAGCTCGTCAAACACGAGCTCGAGTCGAGTTTTTTTCGAGCCGGCTCGTCGAGCTATCGAGATGTCTTAACTCATCTTGCACCCCTAGCCAAAGGAGAGAGCGCGAAGGCGGCACGTGCGACGATGATGTATCGCATGCAAAGTCGTAGATAGCCTTTGTTGTAATTGTTCAACAAGTGTCGCCAAGGTTCTTGGAGGAGTTAAGTTTGGAGAAATCATCCAGGGTAGTGGCATGTCGCTTGTGGAGGTGAAGGATGCGGTTGTCGCGGAGGCCATGATGCCAAGGGTTATGTCATCGAATGTTAGCGGCTGGTGGCATTGTGATTGTGATGTGTGTAATTGACCATAAGCCATGGTGGTCTCAAGCATATGGTCATGTGGTGAGAATGTAGACTGCGGTGGTGCAGGGAGGCGATTACTGCAACGTTCTCGAGAGGGGAGATAAGGACTAAGGTAGTTGTTATGCTACCGCTACAACTATTGGAGAAAACTAGAAAATACGAGTAGACTAGTGAAGAAGGAGATGACGGCTAGGGTTAGAGAAGAAAGAAACTTGAAATATGATCTTTGATACTCCAAAAGAGGGAGCCCCGGGTTTATTAATACCCGAGGGTCCAAGTGGGGTCCGGTCGGCCCCCATAGGGGTTGAATCGGGTGGTTCAACCCCTCTTCCTTTGTTATTTACTGGATGGGGGCTGAACCGGATGGTTCAGCCCCGTTGTCTTGCGTAGGCTCCTTGCGACGCCGCGCATATGTGTGCCCTGAAAACTGTAAAGGGTGCGGCGGCGTAACATTCCCTTCCCCATCAAAAGTCAGCTTGTCCTCAAGCTGGAAATCGGGAAAACGCTCGCGAAACTCCAGCAAGTCCACCCAAGAGTTGTGGGTAGCATCCAACCGGTTCCACTTGACAAGCACCTCTGGCCGATATTCCATACCGTGCTTCCTCCATTTAATCATCAGAACTGACTCGGGTGACGGCCGTAGTTCTCCACAACTGGTGGCATCGGGGAGAGTCGGGCAAGACTGCACTGTGCTGCCCAACCTCTTCTTCAGCACAGAGACATGAAACGTAGGGTGTATGCGAGAGCCCTCCGGAAGAGCCAAGGTGTAAGCCACGGGTCCCACCCGTCGAATGATCCGAAAGGGGTCGTAGTAACGCGGGGCCAGCTTCTGATTTGCCCGACGGGCGACTGATAACTGGCGATACGGCTGAAGTCTGAGGAACACTTCATCTCCCACTGCAAATTCCCGCTCAGTGCGGTGTTTGTCGGCCTGAGTTTTCATACGCTCCTGAGCGATCCGAAGATTGTCCCGCAAAAGGGACAATGTCTGGTCGCGATCGCGAAGAGTCCGATCGACTGCGGGGAGAGCGGTGCTGGCCGGTTCGTAAGAGAGCAGAGTGGGCGGAGGTCGGCCGTAAACCACCTCAAATGGCGTGAGCCGGCTGGCGGTATGGAAGGATGTGTTGTAACAATACTCAGCCCAATGCAGCCATCGGGTCCTTGTGCGTGGCTCATCCATCACAAAACAACGCAAGTATGTCTCGACTCCTCTGTTCAGGACCTCCGTCTGACCATCTGTCTGCGGATGATTGGCGGTGCTCATGCGGAGAGTAGTACCCTGAAGTCGGAATAGCTCCTGCCAGAAACTGCTGATGAAGATCGGGTCACGATCAGAAATGATGGAACGAGGGATCCCGTGCAACCGAACAATCTCTCGGGCAAACAGGTCAGCGACTGTCTCCCCCGAATAGGGATGACTGAGGGCCAGAAAATGTCCATATTTGGACAGCTTGTCCACGACCACCAGAATGACGGACTTGCCTTGGGACTTGGGCAACCCGTCAATGAAATCCATGGACACCGTATCCCAAACCTGATGAGGAATAGGTAAAGGTGTGAGCAGGCCGGCCGGGGCTGTGGTTTCATACTTCTGACGCTGGCAAATATCACACTCCCGAACAAACTGCTGAACATCGCGGCGCATGCCCTTCCAAAAGACGTTCGCGCGAAGCCGCTGCAACGTGCGAAGGAGACCTGCGTGTCCGCCGGTCGGCGAAGAATGGAACTCCCTCATCATAGTAGTACGCCATGCCGACGTGGCGGGAATGACGAGGCGACCGTGATAGTACAAGTGGTCCCCCTGTAGGTGGTAGCCGGCCTCCGTAGTCTGCCCTCGCTGCAATGCCTCAAAGATGACCCGCAAATCGGGGTCCTGGTACACCTCTGTCTGTATCTCTGCCAAGGAATCAATCACAGGCCCAGAGATGGCGGCCATAGTCTGCTCTGGAAGGCGAGATAGTGCATCAACAACCGAATTCTCCCGCCCTTGCTTATACACAATCTCATAGTCATAACCCAATAGCTTTGTCAACCACTTCTGCTGTAAGGGCGATGCCAACCGCTGCTCCAAAAAGTGCTTGAGACTCTGGTGGTCCGTCCGGACCTGAAAGTGCCGGCCTAGGAGGTAGGGACGCCACATGGCGACCGCGTGAATGATGGCGAGCATCTCCTTCTCGTATGTCGAGAGCCCCAAGGTCCTGGGGGCAAGAGCCTTGCTGAAATACGCTAACGGCCGGCCCTCCTGCATGAGGACCGCACCAATGCCGACGCCAGATGCGTCCGTCTCCACCACAAAATCTTTGGAGAAGTCCGGAAGAGCCAGTACGGGCGTGGTAGTCATAGCCCTTTTGAGGGCCTGAAATGCCTCCTCGGCCTCCGCCTGCCACCGGAAAGAGTCCTTCTGCAACAACTGGGTCAATGGTCGAGCGATCTTTCCATAGTCTTTTACGAACCGGCGATAGTAGCCGGTCAGCCCGAGAAAGCCGCGCAAGGCCCGGATCGTGGTGGGCTGCGGCCAGTTCACCATGCTGTCGATCTTCCCCGGATCCGCCCGAACGCCATGAGCGGAGACCAAGTGTCCCAAGTACTCTACCTCCGCCTGCCCGAAAGAGCATTTGGAGCGCTTGGCGTACAACTGGTGCTCCCGCAAAATGTGAAGGACATGGCGAACATGCTCCCGATGCTCATCCCAGCTCCTGCTATAGATCAGAATATCATCAAAGAAAACTAACACATACCGGCGAAGCAGTGGTCGGAAAATCTCGTTCATGACCGCCTGGAAGGTGGACGGAGCGTTGGCCAGCCCAAACGACATCACCAAAAACTCATAGTGACTGTCGTGAGTGCGGAACGCCGTCTTGTGGATGTCCTCCTCCCGCATCTGTATCTGATGGTAACCGGATCGAAGATCCAGCCTGGTGAAGAGGCTGGCGCCATGCAGCTCGTCTAGCAGCTCCTCGATCATCGGAATGGGGAATTTGTCTTTAATGGTGGACTGGTTCAGTCCCCGGTATTCGACACAGAACCGCCATGATCCATCCTTCTTTTTGACCAAGATGATCGGAGAGGAGAACGCGCTGGTGCTGGGTCTGATGATGCCAGAAGACAGCATCTCTCGGACGCTGCGCTCTATCTCCGCCTTCTGAATGTGAGGGTACCGGTACTGACGGATATTCGTCGGGTCGGCTCCTGCCTTCAGCTGATCTGATGATCTCGAAATCGCGACGGTGGTAGAGAGTGTGGCTCCTGGAAAATATCATCAAACTGGGTCAATAAATCCTGCATCTGGGATGGCTCTGATGTCGGTCCCCGAGCCTCGACGCCCAACACCATGGCCATCATGACGCCCTCCTCCTCCATCCTCTGCAGGCTCCGGAGAGAGATCTCCTTAAGCGGAGACGATCGAATCCCATGCAGGCAATGTTCCGTCCCTAGGTGCGAAAACTCCAGCGTCATCTTCTCCCAATCAGTAGTGACCCGCTTAAGCTGGCGGAGCCACTGTACGCCCAACACCATATCCGACCCCCGAATCGGTAAGAGGTAGACATCTGTCTGGCACACATAGCCCTGTATGCGCAACTCTACCCCTTTCAGCAGGCCCTCACACTTCAACTTGCTGCCGTCGGCAACCATAACCTGAAATGAAGCCTCCTTGTCAACTGCATGCCCAACCTTCCGTGCCGCCGCAGGAGTGATAAAGTTGTGGGTGCTCCCACTATCTATCAGAATAGTCACCCGCTCCTGTCCCAGCTTCCCCGAAATCCGTAACGTGAGTGGGGCTGAGCATCCTTCCATGGCCTGAAGGGATACCCCAAACTCCGCCAGATCCAAGCTATCCACCTCCACACCACTGATAGGCTCCTCCTCGTCATCCTCCTCCCTCAGCATAAAAACTTGCACCTTCTGACACCTATGTCCCGGCGTGTACTTGTCGTCGCAGTTGAAACACAACCCTTTTTCCTTCCTGGCCTACAGCTCTGGCCACGTAAGTCGTGTCACCGTCGGTCGTCCTGCCTGTGGCGGCTCACGTCGCCCCGCTACTGGGGCTGCTGGTACTGCTGGTGCTCGCAATGCCCCTCGGGTCCGTTGGCGGTTGAACCGCTCCTCCTGTATCCTGGCTAGACTGATGGCATGGCTCAGACGGTAAGGCATATAGGCGTGGACTTCATCTCTCAAGTGATCCTTCAGCCCAGAAACGAAACAGCTGAGGAGGGTCTTCTCTCCCCAATTGACCTGTTGGCCAGACGCTCAAACTCCGTGCGATACTCCATCACTGTTCCCTTCTGTCGGAGTTTCTGTAGCGTGGCCTCCACATCCTCGTACTCCAAGGGCCCGAAGCGGGCCGAGAATCCCTCAACAAAATACTCCCATGGTGCATGGCCATAGTTTCGAACGAACCATTGCGCCCACTGGTACGCGTCCTCCTCCAGGTGAAACGACGCCAACTGTACCCATTGGTCCTTGGGTATCTCCTGATATGTGAAGAACAACTCGGCCTTCTGGACCCACTCCAGCGCGTCGCCGCCTCGGAATTTCGGAAAATGCATCCGAGTTGGCTTGGGTTGCATGTATGCCCGCTGGTTTGCTCCCCCATTCCTCCCGAACTCTGGATCGTGCCATGCTGGCCTGACTGGTTCCGCCGCGAAGTTCGGGTGCCCATAATAATCCTGTTGGAGTCCCCCACCATATCCCCCTCCGATCGGAGGGCCATCCTCCTCAAAAAAGTGTCTGGGAGGCTGTCCCCTCCACTGTTCGCCTTGTCCACCCCTCGGTTGAGCCCCTAGTGCTGGAGGCCTAGGCAGGAACCCATTTCCGACTCCATTCGGACCCCCCATGTGCAGCGGGGGTCGAAAAAACTGCTCCGGAACTCCAAAAGGCCGGCCGGCGGCCATTCCGGCGACCCCACCGCCGGCAACCACCCTCCCTGGGCCGGACCACCCCCCGGTGGACTGTTGATGGGGGTGTGGTCCCTGGCCAAGCCCCTGCCAGGCGGCAGGAGGCCCCGCTCCCAATCCGGGCGGAAACAGGCCGATCGGACCTGTAGGGCTCGGCAGAGTTGCTGCCGGCCCCAGGCCGGTTGGCCGGCCTGTTTCCGGTCCCAGGCCGCCGTAGGGCACCGTCCCCGGTCCTCCCGTGGTACCTCCGGTGGCCGACGGTGATGCATGCGACGTTTCCCCCATGAAATCTCTTTGCTTCGTCGATTTTCCACGTAGGTTTTGCGTTATCAACGCTTTGAGTTCGTCCATGCGTCCCTCCATACGTTCTTCCAGATTTTTTGTTGAGTTTTTAACTTGTTCTTCGATTCCGGCCACCGAATCCGTCAAGGCGGCGTAGTTCTCCTCGATGGTGGCCAAGCGTGCCATCTCCGCTTCCGTGCGAGTGATCATGGTCGCAGGAAAGGTGCTCTGATACCAAATGTTATGCTACCGCTACAACTATTGGAGAAAACTAGAAAATACGAGTAGACTAGTGAAGAAGGAGATGACGGCTAGGGTTAGAGAAGAAAGAAACCTGAAATATAATCTTTGAGACTCCAAAAGAGGGAGCCCCGGGTTTATTAATACCCGGGGGTCCAAGTGGGGGCCGGCCGGCCCCCATAGGGGTTGAACCGGGTGGTTCAACCCCTCTTCCTTTGTTATTTACTGGATGGGGGCTGAACCGGATGGTTCAGCCCCATTGTCTTGCGTAGGCTCCTTGCGACTCCGCGCATATGTGTGCCCCGAGAACTGTAAAGGGTGCGGCGGCGATTGTCGTGGAGGTCGCGAATGCGACGATGTGGGTTGTTGTATCAAATAATTGCTCGAGAGCGGAGTGCGCGATTTGCGCAGTGGACGGCGATGGAGTATTCATCGATTTGGGCTTAAGGGAGCAGTGTGTAAATTTGCGACTTAGGGTGTGAAGCATCTTCTCCCCGAATGTGGTCAACCTACTGATGGGTTGCAGACTGATTAGAGTGCACCAACGATGTCGTGTGTCGACGTAGGCATGACCACTACCTATAAAGTCGAAAGATTTTTGGCGGATTACTGGGTGTTCAGAGAACTATTTGTGAGCGAACCACTTTGACTCAGACTTAATCGTCTTGTGTATTTGTTGAATATCATTTAGTGGAGATATTCTGGGCTGGACTTTGATCATCTCTTGATTTTGAACCATGCTTATGCGATTTTTTCTCATAAAAAATTTCCTTGCATTTCTTCAGTGGCTTACGTTTGCTCGTTGTGGGTGCATACTTAATTACTGACAAGTACTCAGTCGAGGTGGGTTAAATTCCCAACAATGACAATATGAGAAATCCTCAAAATAGCTAGAAACTTCTAAGAATTTGTTGATTGTTAAGAATCTTAATCCTAAAAATATCCCTACTTATTCTTTTTCGTTCATTGATACATTTTTGTAATTGGGTAAATCTTGACTGTTTTCTTCTTTGGCTCCATTTGGGGCAGCGTTTTTAGTGTGGTGGCGTTTAATTAAAAACGCCACTGCTATTATACGTGTGTCTGGTGCAGCGGTTAAGAAACACTTTTTTATATAAAAAAGTTGTTATTGTGCGGAGCCGGGCTGCTCCTCTCCTCCTGCTTTCGCGGATCAAAACACACATATTCAGAAATTGTATAAAAGCTTGCTCCCGTCCTGCCTGTCACGTCTCCTTCCCAAAAATAGATCTCGCTCGACTCGCCTCCTTCCCTCTCGATGATGGTTTATCTAAAATTTATTTCAGGGGAAGATTGTAGCCATATTACTTCTCATTTGATATTACTTCCTTTTTGAAATCTAAAAGAAAAGATAAATTGAACAAAAATATTTATGAAAATATTTTTCCACTATTTTCCCTTAATTTTCATGTACAACTACACCATATATATATATGAAGACAAACTACAATTAAACTCTCAATACACAATGTGAGACTGATAAACAAAGAAGATAAAATGGGCCTTAACATGAGCCAAAAACAATGAACAAGAATAATGACTATGTTGTGGGCTTTGATTCTTCATTTTTCAACACTCCCCCGCAAGCTGGAGTGTACAAGTCGTATTCACCAAGCTTAGAAAGAAATTTGCGATATAGTGGACGATGTAAGACCTTTGTCATAATATCCGACACTTGTTCTACAACATGTGCATGTCGCAAAATCAACTTTCGAGTTTGAACCTTTTCTCGGACAAAGTGGCAATCAACTTCGATGTATTTTGTACGCTCATGAAATATAGGATTCTCGGCGATGTGGATAGCAACTTGATTATCGTAAAAAAGGACCACCGGAGAAGGAAGTTTGCGCCTAAATCATAAAGAAGACTTTCTAGCCATGTAAGTTCAAAAATAACAGAAGTCATTGAGCGATACTCAACCTCAACAGAGGAGCGTGCAACGACAGTTTGCTTTTTGCTGCGCCATGTGACTAGATATCCACCAAAATATGTGCAGAATTCACTCGTAGAGCGACAAATCAGCGTAAGAGTAGGCAAGGAGAGAAAGAGGAGAGGAAGGCTGATATACAAGACCTTGTCCAGAGACATTCTTCAGATACCTGAGAATACGTTCCACGGCCTGGAGATGAGAGTTCCGAGGGGCATGTATAAAACGGCTGACAACTCCGACAACAAAGGATATATCTGGCCTGGTGACAGTGAGATAAGTGAGTTTGTCAACCAAACGACGGTAATACTCCGGATTTTGAAGAAGTAAATCATTGTCGGAGGCATGAGCGCATAATTTGAGATTGACATCCATAGGTATGTCTGAGGGCTTACATCCTGAATAGCCTGCATCGTGAAGAAGGTCACGACAGTATTTCCATTGAGATAAAACATGGCCATCAGGATGTCAAACAACCTCGATACTCAAGAACAAGACCAAGGGCTTAGCGAGGAGGTCCCAACAAGACCAAGGGCTTCCGGAAGATCTTAGAGCGCTTCCCCTCCCAAGCCAATGCTAAGCTTGGGCACCTTTGGAGGCTCTCTCCACCCACCAAAGAAACATGGGGAGAGAGTGGCCAAAAGAGAGAAGTCCCTCCAAACGGTGCCCCCTTGGTCCTATTTATAGATTTCCTTGCTTGGTCTGCCAATAACCAGATTCTGACTTACGAGATTACGAAAATGCCCTCAAGTTTGGCCTGCCAATAGCCAAATCCCGCCATTATCCTCGGGGCTGGGCGAGGGGAGGTCGCCCACCTCCACCCCTCGCCCCCCCCCCCCCCCCCCCCCCCCCCCCCCCCCCCCCACACACACACACACACAAGGGGCTGGGGCGGGGCGAGCCCGGGGGGTCGGCCACCTCCGGCTCGCCCCTCTGCTGGGGCGGGGGCGAGAGGGGCCTGCGGGCTCCTCTTCTCGCCCCCCTGCAGGGGCGGGGGCGAGAGGGGCCTGCGGGCTCCTCCTCTCACCCCCCTGCAGGGGCGGGGGCGAGAGGGGCCTGCGGGCTCCTCCTCTCGCCCCCGTTGCTGGGGCGGGGGCGAGAGGGGCCTGCGGGCTCCTCCTCTCGCCCCCCTGCTGGGGCGGGGGCGAGAGGAGCAGGCGCGGGGGCGAGAGGAGCCTGCGGGCTCCTCCTCTCGTCCCCCTTACTGGGGCGGAGGCGAGAGGGGCCTGCGGGCTCCTCCTCTCGTCCCCCTGCTGGGGCGGGGGCGAGAGGGGCCTGCGGGCTCCTCCTCTCGCTCCCTCTGCTGGGGCGGGTGCGAGAGGGGCCTGCGGGCTCCTCCTCTCGCCCCCTGCTGGGGCGGGGGCGAGAGGGGCCTGCGGGCTCCTCCTCTCGCCCCCTGCTGGGGCGGGGGCGAGAGGGGCCTGCGGGCTCCTCCTCTCGCCCCCCTGCTGGGGCGGGGGCGAGAGGGGCCTGCGGGCTCCTCCTCTCGCCCCCCTGCTGGGGCGGGGGCGGGGGCGAGAGGGGCCTGCGGGCTCCTCCTCTCGTCCCCCTTGTTGGGGCGGTGGCGAGAGGGGCCTGCGGGCCCCTCTCGCCCCCCTGCTGGGGCGGGGGCGAGAGGGGCCTGCGAGCTCCTCCTCTCGCCCCCCCTTGCTGGCTGGGCGAGCGGGAGGCCTCCACCTCCACCGCTCGCCCCCTCTCCCTGCCTTGGACCATGCTGGAAAATAATGTTTTAAAAGACCCCTTGGGTCCCGGGTGCCCACTCGGCGAATACAGGGTTGTACACAATCCCCGCTCTTTTCGAGCGGGGTACACGCTCGGAAAGAAAAGTCCAACCCTGTATATTCGGCGAGTGGCGCTGAGGGAAAATGAGAACTCTATATCACCCAGAGGGGAAAATTTACCTAAGCCTCCCAAAGAGGTCAATCCTGCCTTGCCGGCTAGCGAGAGCCCGGCTAGCGGAGCCATCTTGGGGGAAAAACGCTTAGCCTCCCTGAGAGGCCTTCCTTCCCTGCCGGCTAGCGAGAGCCCGGGTAGCGGAGCCATCTCGGGGGAAAAACGCTTAGCCTCCCCGAGAGGCCTTCCTACCCCGCCGGCTAGCGAGAGCCCGGGTAGCGGAGACATCTCGGTGTAAAAACACTTAACCTCCCAGAGAGGCCTTCCAACCTCGCCGGCTAGCGAGAGCCCGGCTAGCAGAGCCACCTCGGAAAAAAAAACACTTAGCCTCCCTGGGAGGTCAACCTGCCCTGCCGGCTAGAGAGAGCCTGATCAGCGGAACCATCCGAGGGGAAAAATATTTAGCCTCCCTGGGAGGTCAACCTGCCCTGCCGGCTAGAGAGAGTCCGGTCAGCGGAACCATACGAGGGGAAAAATACTTAGCCTCCCTGGGAGGTCAACCTGCCCCGCCGGCTAAAGAGAGCTCGGTCAGCAGAACCATTGGAGGGGAAAAATCACTTACCCTCCCTGGGAGGTCAACCTGCCCTGCCGGCTAGAGAGAGCCCGATCAGCGGAACCATCCGAGGGGAAAAATACTTAGCCTCCCTGGGAGGTCAACCTGCCCTGCCGGCTAGAGAGAGCCCGGTCAGCGGAACCATCCGAGGGGAAAAATACTTAGCCTCCTTGGGAGGTCAACCTGCCCTGCCGGCTAGAGAGAGCCCGGTCAGCGGAACCATCCGAGGGGAAAAATCACTTACCCTCCCTGGGTGGTCAACCTGCCCTGTCGGTTAGAGAGAGCCCGACAACGGAACCATCCGAGGGGAAAAATACTTAGCCTCCCTGGGAGGTCAACCTGCCCTGCCGGTTAGAGAGAGCCCGGTCAGCAGAACCATCAGAGGGGAAAAATACATAGCCTCCCTGGGAGGTCAACCTGCCCTGCCGGCTAGAGAGAGCCCAGTCAGCGGAACCATCCGAGGGAAAAAATCACTTAGCCTCCCTGGGAGGTCAACCTGCCCTGCCGGCTAGAGAGAGCCCGGCCAGCGGAACCATCCGAGGAGAAAATAACTTAGTTTCCCTGGGAGGTCAACCTGCCCTGCCGGCTAGAGAGAGCCCGGTCAGCGGAACCATCCGAGGGGAAAAATACTTAGCCTCCCTGAGAGGTCAACCTGCCCTGCCGGCTAGAGAGAGCCCGGTCAGCGAAACCATCCGAGGGGAAAAATACTTAGCCTCCCTGGGAGGTCAATCTGCCCCGCCGACTAGAGAGAGCCCGGTCAGCGGAACCATCCGAGGGGAAAAATACTTAGCCTCCCTGGGAGGTCAACCTGCCATGCCGGCTAGAGAGAGCCCGGTCAGCGGAACCATCTGAGGGGAAAAATCACTTAGCCTCCCTGGGAGGTCAACCTGCCCTGCCGTCTAGAGAGAGCCCGGTCAGCAGAACCATCCGAGGGGAAAAATACTTAGCCTCCCTGGGAGGTCAACCTGCCCTGCCGGCTAGAGAGAGCCCGGCAGCGGAACCATCCGAGGGGAAAAATACTTAGCCTCCCTGAGAGGTCAACCTGCCCTGCCGGCTAGAGAGAGCCCGGTCAGCGGAACCATCCGAGGGGAAAAATACTTAGCCTCCCTGGGAGGTCAACCTGCCCTGCCGGCTAGAGAGAGCCCGGTCAGTGGAACCATCCGAGGGGAAAAATACTTAGCCTCCCTGGGAGGTCAACCTGCCCTGCCGGCTAGAGAGAGCCCGGTCAGCGGAACCATCCGAGGGGAAAAATACTTAGCCTCCCTGGGAGGTCAACCTGCCCTGCCGGCTAGAGAGAGAGCCCGGTCAGCGGAACCATCCGAGGGGAAAAATACTTAGCCTCCCTGGGAGGTCAATCTGCCCTGCCGGCTAGAGAGAGCCCGGTCAGCGAAACCATCCGAGGGGAAAAATACTTAGCCTCCCTGGGAGGTCAACCTGCCCTGCCGGCTAGAGAGAGCCCGGTCAGCGGAACCATCCGAGGGGAAAAATACTTAGCCTCCCTGGGAGGTCAACCTGCCCTGCCGGCTAGAGAGAGCCCGGTCAGCGGAACTATCCGAGGGGAAAAATCACTTAGCACAATACATTCTGGCGTAATTAGTCGGGGATAAAATTAATTTTAACTTAGAACTTGCCGATACAAGGTTCACTCAGAATGCTCACTCTTGGAGATTGTTCTATTCCTGTCGCTGCCATTGTTGACCTTTGGCCCTCATCTCCAGAAACTCTGGGCAGGTGGACGTCGCATGACCTTCCTTCTGATGGAAGTCACAGTAAGGTAACTCCACTCGGACGCCCCCTCTTCCTCCCGTACAATTTCTTTTTCTTCTGGGGCCGATCGTCATGGTTTGCTGAGGTGGTGGAGAGGGTGCCTTCGGTCCCTGCCTCCACCCTGGGAGGTCGGCCCCCTCTTCCTGGAAGTTGTCCTCTTCTTGGTCGAACTTCCTCTTGGGAGCCTCTATCTTCCCCCCCTGCTGCCTTGCCTCCGGCTCACTTAACTTGGCCAACCTTCTCGCGAACTCCGGGTTGGCCTCCTCTCCCTCAATTTCTTCTGCCGCCCTTTCCATCAACTCTTCGAAGGACAGGGGAGCCTTCCGCTTCAAGCTCATCTTGAAGAACCCCTCCCGCAGCCCCACTGTGAAGGCGAGCTGGAGGGTGAACCCCGGTACCTCTTGGACAAGCAAAACCTCTTCCTGGAACCTATCCACGTAACGAGCCAGCGACTCCCCTGGCTCTTGCCTAATCTTGAAAAGTGCTTCGGCATCTCTCTTCCTCTTCCTTGACGTTGAGAAGCGTAACAGGAAACCTCGACGCAAGTCTTCGAAGGCATAGATAGATCCCCCGGGGAGCTGGTGGAACCAATCCCTTGCCTTCTCCTTCAAAGTGGTCGCGAAGAGTCGGCACTTGAAAGCGTCCGACATGGGCCTGATGGAGACCATGTCCTCAAACCACTGCAGGTGCATGACTGGGTCATCATTGCCGGAGTAGTAAGACATCTTCGGCCCTCCGAACCCCTCCGGAACCGGGGCCGAGAGGATCAACTCACACAAAGGACTTCCCTTGCTCGCCCCCCTTTGGGGCTGGGCGAGTGGGGGTATGACACCTCCCCACTCGCCCCCTTGGGGCTGGGCGAGAGGGGGCTTGACACCTCCCCACTCGCCCCCTTAGGGCTGGGCGAGAGGGGGCTTGACACCTCCCCACTCGCCCCCTTGGGGCTGGGCGAGTGGGGGCCTGACACCTGGGGCATGGCACCTCCCCACTTGCCCCCTCCTAGGGGACCGGGCGAGTGGGGGCCGAATGCCTCCCCACTCCCCCACACTGGTACCTCCTTCCTGGGTTGCTGGCCGGGAGTGCTCTCACCCACATGCTGAGGCGGGACCTCCAGACCACCACCTCCCCTCTCTTCGCCTATCGTGTCGAAAGCTAGCTGCAAGGTCTGCAGGACCTCCCGCTTGAAATTTTCCAACATCTCCAACGTCACTCCCGCCACCGGGGGCTGCGGGTGGCCTGGGTCGGATCCTCCTTCACCTCCAGCCATGGAGCTCAGCTTGAGATTTTCTTGTGTTCGTCACTCTCCACGCTCACCGCACCAAAAATGTTGAAACCAAGACTTGAGAACAAGACTTGGTCTCTGTGGAGTTCGGGCCCTCAACAAGTTGGGGGGTGACCTCACACTTACTTCTCCCAAGGGAGAGCGCTAGTTTGGAGGCTTAGGAACTAGGAACAAGACCAAGGGCTTAGCGAGGAGGTCCCACCGCACACCCGGAAGATCTTAGAGCGCTTCCCCTCCCAAGCCAATGCTAAGCTTGGGCACCTTTGGAGGCTCTCTCCACCCACCAAAGAAACATGGGGAGAGAGTGGCCAAAAGAGAGAAGTCCCTCCAAACGGTGCCCCCTTGGTCCTATTTATAGATTTCCTTGCTTGGTCTTCTAATAACCAGATTCTGGCCTACGAGATTATGAAAATGCCCTCAAGTTTGGCCTGCCAATATCCAAATCCCGTCATTCTGAAGCGCTAAACGCAGACCGCCCCACTATCCTCTGGGCTGGGCGAGGGGGAGGTCGCCCACCTCCACCCCTCGCCCCCTCAGGGGCGGGGGCGAGAGGGGCCTGCGGGCTCCTCCTCTCGCCCCCTGCAGGGGCGGGGGCGAGAGGGGTCTGCGGGCTCCTCCTCTCGCCCCCTGCAGGGGCGGGGGAGAGAGGGGCCTGCGGGCTCCTCCTCTCGCCCCCTGCTGGGGCGGGGGCGAGAGGGGCCTGCGGGCTCCTCCTCTCGCCCCCCTGCTGGGGCGGGGGCGAGAGGGGCCTGCGGGCTCCTCCTCTCGCCCCCTGCTGGGGCGGGTGCGAGAGGGGCCTGCGGGCTCTTCCTCTCGCCCCCCTGCAGGGGCTGGGGCGAGAGGGGCCTGCGGGCTCCTCCTCTCGCCCCCTGCTGGGGCGGGGTCGAGAGGGGCCTGCGGGCTCCTCCTCTCGCCCCCCTGCTGGGGCGGGGGCGAGAGGGGTATGCGGGCTCCTTCTTTCGCCCCCCTTGCTGGGGCGGGGGCGAGAGGGGCCTGCGGGCTCCTCTCGCCCCTCCTGCTGGGGCGGGGGCGAGAGGGTCCTGCGTGCTCCTCCTCTCGTCCCCCTTGCTGGGGCGGGGGCGAAAGGGGCCTGCGGGCTCCTCCTTTCGCCCCCTGCTGGGGCGGGGGTGAGAGGGGCCTGCGGGCTCCTCCTCTCGCCCCCCCTTGCTGGCTGGGCGAGCGGGAGGCCTCCGCCTCCACTGCTCGCCCCCTCTCCCTGCCTTGGACCGTGCTGGAAAATAATGTCTTAAAAAACCCCCTGGGTCCCGGGAGCCCACTCGGCGAATACAGGGTTGTACACGCGCGCTTGATTCTTGAGCCGATCTGCGTCAAGCTTCGGGTTCTATGTTTATGTTTCATTTCTTTTACTGTCGGATATTTCTTTTATGTAATAATTATAATCAGTCATTTTCTCTGTTATCATGGATAACTGTTAGGCTATAGTATGTATTAGAATTTGACATGATTTGCGTGTTCGTATATCTGAGGTTGTCATTGCATAACGATCTGTATAGAACTTGTATCATGAGTTTTTACTAAAATACATGTGCATCAAATTCTCACTGCCATAATTTTTACGCTTCCGCAATAAAACAATCTGTTTTACTCAAAAGTAACTTTTTTAAAACTATTTATCAGTATCTCAACTTCCGCCTAACATGTATGAATTCTCCTTCTGCCCATGCCTGTGGCATCACGACCCGTCCGAAGTGCACTCCGACTCTTGTTGAGACGGGTCGTGACAGTTGGTATCAGAGCTAGGTTAGGCTCTAAAGATAAAGTATTTATGATTATCAAATATTTTGAATTTCATTATATAAATATATTTACATGCATCACTTCACATGCATCATTTCTTAACACATCTCGTCATTATCTGTTGTTTATGGCTGAAACACGCACACACTACACTCATAAACATGAGTAGTATGCACACGAATGTTAAGGGGTTATGTGCAAACTTAACATTTTTGTGCATATGAATTCTACTAGGATATACACCGCTTGCGAATAATAAATGGTTATGAGCAGTTTAATATTTTCAAGTGCGATGACATTAAATCATAATGTGCATGACATCTTAAGTGAAATGAGCACTTAACATGACATGTGTATCTATTTATTTGCATTCATATTATAAATCATTGCACAAGTGTGAAGCTAAGAATAACAATAATGATTGCACACGCATGAATTTACTATTTGCTTGACATCGCACATGATTTTAATTTTGCAATTGCATGATCATTACCTAGAGTTGTCTAATGAAAATGCTGTAATTATTACATGAATTATGAACACGACGGTATGGAATGTGTTAAAATCCTTAGTTCAAGTCCCTCAGTATTTGTAATCAATCATTTCTATTTCGCTTGTCTATCAAATCTTATTCGGTCCTCTTATATCCCCTTCTAGATAACTCATAAGTGTTAGCGAGAAATGAGAGTCTTCTTATAAATTGCTCTGCTGAATTACTTCAGCATTGTTTTGTGTTCTTCCATCTCTAGAGTGACTCACTTTTGTCGTAACTCAATCGTCATTCAGCATATTTTCCCCTTTTGGTGTTCTATCTTCGTTTCGTGCAAAGATCTTTCCCGCTCATGAATTCTCGAGTCTTGCAACTCTATTTCTCGCTATTTGAAGAAATCTCTGTGATCCCTGAAGTCAATCCTTCGTATCCGGCCGCACCCGCTAAGATTGTGGAGTACGCTTGAGAATTTGAATCTGATATGTGCAGCAAGTATCCGTAACTATTCTCCTGATCTTGGTAAGTCTCCGAACTTGTTCTCCTCCCTATTCTTTTATATTCAGAGTTAGTTTCCTAAATCTTGATTTGCAAACCTTGTTGGAATGTATGACATCTGAATCTTCGCCATAAGAGGCCCATCCAGAAATCCTCAGAATGTTTCTTGACGAAACTTCCTAAGTAGGGGAGATTGTAACGATCCATAAAATAAAATAAGAAAAGGTTTTATTTAAGTAAAGTTTTTTTTACTTTGCTAGCCGCACCCCCTCCACCCTTTAATTAGCCTTCAGCTAGGGCCCCCGATTAAATTCCTTCGACCCAGGGTTTCCCGATCCCGCCTCTCGACTCCCGTATAGCTAGATCCCGCAAGCAGCAATGCAAGCCGCCGCTCCCTGTCGCTCCTCCTGCCGGCGTCGCTCCCTGCTGCTCCTTCTGCCGGTGCCGCCCCCTGCTCCTCTCTGTAGCAGCTCCTCCCTCCAGCAGCTCCTCCCTCCAGCAGCTCCTCCCTCCTGCAGCTCCTCCCTCCAGCATCACTTCCTCTCCTCCAAGGGGCCGACAACCATCCTCCTCCTCTTCCTCTAGTCGGCAGTCCCTTTCACCCTCCTCTCAAGGCCGACAACCCTTTTCTTCTCCGATTTCGCCTAGGTTTTTGCTCGAACCTTCTTCCTCGGATTTTTAGCCCGGATTGGGTTTCCTTGGGTAAGGATTTTCCGTTTTCCCTCTTTATTTGGATTTCCCTAATTTTTATCTTGGAAATTTTGTCTCCAATTTTGCGTTCAACTTGTGTTTCAGATTTTTTGCCCCCTTGCGATCGTCTAACCGTGGTTTGTTTGTGATTTCCGGCATCGTTCGTCGAATCTCCCAACGGAATCTCTCCAAGCCCTCTCCGATTTAGGGTTTCCCCAAGCCTAAGCGCCGCCAAGTCCCCTTCTCCGTGTGGTGTCTCTTCTCCCTTCACCTTTGAGGGAGGTAAATCTGCTAAACCCTCGTTGTTTAAATTCTGCTCCGTAGAATGCATGTGCTAGCGTATTAAATTATGCTACATCGCTTTCGTTATGCTTGAACAAGTTTAAAATATGATTTTTGCTTTTGCTTGCGCAGTTTAGCCGCCGCCGTCAGATTCAACCTCATTTAAGGCAAGTAGAGATCCCTCTCTCTTGCAAACATTGAACTTAATTACCTTGCTTGTTCTTATAATTTTATGTTTCACTTTTGAATGCATGTTTCGTCATATAAGCTTGGGGATCATGAATGTCTAAATTGACTTGTTAGTAGTTTGAGGTTTCACGCGTTTGTAATGACACGAATTTGTGAACATGAATGATTTTATTTGGATAGTCACCTAGATGAATGAATTTCTTATTTGATGAATAATTCGAGGAATGATAGATTGTTGAGCATGAGTAATAAGCGTCATGATAATAATAGTAATGATTTCTGGTTAGCAAATATATGATCGGTCTTATTCTATCATTCTGTTATTGTACACATCTTATTTGAAAGTTAATCGTGCCATAAAATGACTTAATGTAAATGAGTACTTGTTATCCCAGAATTGATGCATGTCAAACTTGCTACTGCATTTTTTTATTTGAAGAATCTTCTTGTTATTGGAATCTTAATCTCCCGAACCCGTAAAGTTCAAAATTTACTTCCTAGTTTTTGGTGTCATCGAGTCTTGTCTCTTATGCCTGTCTGGTTGTTAGTCTTGGGTAAAACTTGTTTTATGATCTGACCCTTCCCCATGACATAAATTCGTAAATGTTTGAATCACCATCTATGAATCTTTTAATTCAATAATGTCATAAGCAATCTTTGAAAGGGAGCGTTTAATTGGTGCAACCCCTTGCTTGCATGGTCACGACAAGCAGGAATAATTTTTCTAATAAGACTTGCATTTGAACTTGAGTGTGAACCATGTGCACCCACTAGAAACACCTACACACTTCATTGATTATAGCTTATGATATTACATTAGCAATTATATGCTTTACTCCGGAGTATTCTAATAATTCTAGATATTTCTGCTTGTCTCACTTGCTTCCCTGTCTTGTTAGCTTTGGTTCATGAAAAACGGTACACAAATATTCTGTTTTCCCTGCTTGTATTTTATTTTGCTTTGCTCCTGTTTATTTCAATGTTCTGAGGTTTTTCCTTCTTGTTTTGGAATTTGCCTTAGCGTTCGTGCCTGCGCCGCCTGCTTCCTGAGCCGATCTGCGTCAAGCTTCGGGTTCTATGTTTATGTTTCATTTCTTTTACTGTCGAATATTTCTTGTATGTAATAATTATAATCAGTCATTTTCTCTGTTATCATGGACAACTGCTAGGCTATAGTATATACTTGAATTTGACATGATTTGCATATTCGTCTATCTGAAGTTGTCATTGCATAACGATCTGTATCAGAACTTGTATCATGAGTTTTTACTAAAATACATGTGCATCAAATTCTCAATGTCATAATTTTTACCCTTCTACAATAAAACAATCTGTTTTACTCAAAAGTAACTATTTGAAAACTATTTATCAGTATCTCAGCTTGCGCCTAACAGGTATGGATTCTCCTTCCGCCCATTCCTATGGCATCACGACCCGTCCGAAGCGCACTCTGACTCTTGTTGAGACGGGTCGTGACAAAGGTCTTGACAAGCAGCCGAGCAGCTTAGGAGCCCGACGAACAGGGACTCAGCGAGCAAAGGGCCGGCGGACAGGCGATCAGGGATACGAGGAAACCGCGCGGGTGTAGCCAACTAGAGGGCCCCACAAGAAGTAGAGGAACGTTATAAAACAGCGGAAGGAGGAACTACCCAGGAGGCGTTCCAGATGGGAGCATGAGCTGCGGACTCAAGAAAGGGTTCGCTCGAACATGTGGACAGAGTTGGCGAGCCCGGGCTCAAACAAGAAGAATGAATTTTTAGGAGTCATTTTGGCTCTGATACCATGAAAGAAAAGATGAAATTGAACAAAAATATTTATGAAAATATTTTCCCACTATTTTTCCTTAATTTCCATGTACAACTACACTCTATATATAAGGAGATACACTACAATTAAACTCTCAATACACAATGTGGGACTAATAAACAAAGAAATAAAATGGGCCTTAACATGGGCCAAAAACAATGAACAAGAATAATGGCTATGTTGTGGGCTTTGATTCTTCATTCTTCAGCAAAATCTTCTATTGGAAGGTGTGAAAGTCGCTCCCATTGTCGTTTGTAGTTTGGATGATTTGTGAATGTTATCGCTCTTTAGATGAGTTCGCATTTTGTTGATGTGAAGTTGATGAAATTATTTGAATTATGTGATGTAAATTTGTTGTAGAAGTTGCTTAAATTGTTTAGGGGTTATGTGAATTTATGTAGAAGTACCCTGTTATGTGCTCCGGATTGAGAGCGCGTGTGAGGTCGGCAGAGAGTGAAGTCCCGTGAAGGGTCTACGTTCTTGTTCTTCGAGCCTGTTGCGGCCTTGGCGGCAGGACAGTGGTCGGAAGGGAAGCTTCGTCCAAATGTTGATGGCGATGGGTGGAGTACCTGCATGGTGGCGGAGAGTGTAAAGAGAGGTGGGAAGGGAAAAAGGAGAGAGATAAGAGATAGAGGAGATCTTCTTGGTAATTTCTGCTTGCCTCTAAAAGTTCTGCCCACTCTCATATTTGGGGGTGCTGGCCCCCATCTAGGCTTGGACAATGGGTTAATATAAAATATTAATAGAGTGCAGCCCCCCTTAGGCTTTAGACAATGAGATAATAAAATAGCATGAAAAGCTGAAAAGAAATAAAGTAGCCCGCCCATATGCCGGTGGAATGTGTGTCAATAAAGTAGCCACCCATAAGTGATCTCATGTCGGTGGATTGTGTGCCCGACGCTGGTAGGTGTTGCCCCAATGCCGATGTGTGATTTGGTCCGTATTGTCCGTACTATCTGTAACATCGCCTTCCCCTTCGAGGGGCAACTTGCCCTCAAGCTGGGTAGGTAGGAGTACGAGTGGATTGGCGGGGGGGGGGGGGGGGGGGGGGGGGGGGGGGGTTCTCCAACGAAGGACTTCAACTGGGAGACATGGAAAACTGCATGTGTGCGGGTGTCGGTAGGAAGTTGGAGTTGATAGGTTACTTCGCCAATTCGTTGCAGGATCTTGAAGGGTCCGTGGAAACAAGGCCCCAGTTTGTTGGAGGTGGACGACGACCTTACTGAGAGTTGACGATAAGGGCGCCCCTTAACCAAACCCAATCACCAATGGAAAAGGTGCATTCGCAATGTCCACGATTGTACCAGACTTCCATGCGGTGCTGTGCGTTTAGAAGGTGTTCACGAGCCAATGCCAAAACTGATCTCAGTCCATTTGGGGCTGGAGGTTGGCGAAGCGCGCGCCCAGTTTGGAGTTTTGATCGGAGAAGCAGGCGTCCAACTTTGCGAGGTGCTCCAGAATCCGATCGAGGCGATCATTATTCGCCATGGCAGAAGTGGAAGCAGTCGGTGGTTTGTCCGGACAGGGAAGGAGCCCCAGTAGTTGAGCATCACGTAGCTCTGATACCAAGATGTTCTGTGCTCCGGATTGAAAGCGCGTGTGAGGTCGGCGGAGAGCGAAGTCCCGTTAAGGGTCCGTGACATCCCAGATTTTTGTTACACTAAATAATGGTACATTGGTTAAATGACCCTAATTAATTATGTGCACTTCATTTTGGTCATTGCAAATCGTATGTTGAAATTTGGAGAATGTTTACTAATTTGATGAAGTTTAATTCACAAATTGTTATTTTATTGATTAAAATGAAATAAAAAGAAAGTTTTCTAATAAGAAAAGCCAACGGAAGATTTTCTTAGATCCAAAATATTTATATGATGTATTAGAAATTTTTCAATAAAACTTATTATCTACACAAGAGATCTTCATCTCTTAATAAGAATAAAACTAAGCCTTTATTTAGAAGTTCACGCGTGTACAGGAGCAACCGGTCCACGTATGCCTTCAAACCGAGCTTGGTTTTCATTCGGTTCACGCCTCCAAGTATTCCACGCGAGAAAACCTAGAGCCGACCCCCTTATCAGATATCCTACGCAAACCGAGCATTTCACGCAGAAAAGGGAAGCCGCGCGCCTCTCGCTCAAGCCGACACCTCTCCTCCTCCTGATTCTTGCGTGGAAGACCCTCGTCGACCTCATCCTTGCTCGTCGACGCCTGGAAACGCCTCCATGAGCGGCGGCTGACCTTCTCCATGCATCCCTACTTCGATTTAAAGCCTCAATCTCTCATTTTAGAAGTGTCCTCACCTCAAATCGTGAGTATGCTCCTTCCCCTAACCCTAATTTGAAGTCACTTTGTGTTCTCCTCACTTCCAAGGGTTTCTCCATGGATTTCTTAACTCTATTCCGGGAAGAACTCGGCAGCCCTAACTCCAAAACGTGACCTCCTTGCTTCTTCCTCACCTCCAAGAGCCTCTAAATGTATTTCAGAAATTGTACATGGAAGGGGGAGACTCCAATACTTAAGGATGTGAGTTTTTCTCTTGGCCTAGTTTTCCAAATGCTTTAGAATTCTTTCCTTTTTGAAGTAAATTGATGAAATACCTCTTTAATGATCTAGAAATGAGTAAAAGAAATAATTTTATGTTATGGCATGTAAGTTATGCAAGAAATCTCCTTTGCCCTAATTTCAAAATACTTTAGATATAAGAATATTGTATTAAAAAATGTTATAGAAATTTAATAGGGAGATTATAATGCTAAAACCCCTTTGCTATACTTATCTCTATGAAGTAGTTTAGCAAGTTTGCAAAAGACAAAGCATGCAAATAAATTTACTTGGCTTAATGTCGGACTTGCTTCATAAGGGCATGGAAAACGTCTAAAGACAAAGAAATTCTTGAAGTATACAAAGTACTTCTATTTGCCTTAATTTACAAGATGGTGGCGAACTTTTCGTATTAAAGTCAAATGCTAAGACCTTTCTTTTGTACAAGAAATAATGAGGAGATATTCAATTGGTTTAGAAAGAGATATGATGATATTGTAGTAATTATTCATCTTTATTTAATTTGATGAAAAAACATGATGATGTTTGATTTCATTTATTTAAAATTGTGGTATGAACACGTGTTAGGAAATCAGCTTAAAATGTTTAAAATTGATAACATGCTTCTTATTTATCTTGTGCTAATTCCCTTAATCAAGTGTATAGCAGTATAAGTACTCATTAATCATTATGAAGTTCAAGCAACATGATTCGTAAGGATTAATAAATAGACATGAGAATGACCCAACAACAATTCTATATTGTTGTGTGAAAATGTAAGAGTGTTAAAAAACACTTATAAGTCATATTTTATGTGAAAGTACTCATTAATCATTATGAAGTTCAAGCAACATGATTCGTAAGGATTAATAAATAGACATGAGAATGACCCAACAACAATTCTATATTGTTGTGTGAAAATGTAAGAGTGTTAAAAACACTTATAAGTCATATTTTATGTGAAAATCCAAAAAGGATAAGGCCAACCAGCAATCATTGTTGGGAATATTTCTAAGTCTTAAAAGCTTACTAAACCTCATATTTGAGGAAAATGCATAAAGAAAAGGACCAATCAGCAATCATTTATTGCTGTTTTGAGTTTTCTAAGCCTTGTGAGCTTACTAAATCTCCTATTCAGGAGGAAATATGTAAATTATAAAGACAACCATCTATAATATACTATTTAGTAATTTATTTTAGCCTCTTGGGGTTCCAAATTACTCAAAGAAATTATTAGAGATAAAACCAACTATTGAAACATTAAAATCTCATATAGAAGAACAAAAGAAAGAGAAGTACTATAAGTGTGAATGAAAAAGAGAGGAAAAGAGAAAGTAAACATATCAATAAATTCTCTAGGAGCAAACCCATAATGGCTTGGTTAATTACCTTGCCATAGTCAGGTGGAGCACCACCCTAGTTTATGACTATTCAGGAGGGGTCAAACCCTCGGACAGTGAGGCTTTATGGGTTACCATAAATATTGCCCTAAAAGAGTGAAGTATATATTCACTATAGTATTCCCACAAGGGGAGGGTAAGGTTATCTTACCATAGAACTAGTTCATGCATGAATGAAACTACTCGCAAGGGTTAGTTTTTAATGGGTTTTCGCTCCTCAGAAAATTTATATATCTTAAAAAGCAAGAGATTTAAAATGAAATAACTATGAAGTTAACAATATTCCAGAATCATTTAAGTAAATGAGAAATTTCTTAAACGGGAATTTAGGAAAGCACAAGATCAATTGTGAAGCAAAATTTTTAAAGCATTATGGAGTTTTAGCGTAAGAGAATTTCTCACCCTTTTGTTTTTACATCCAGACGCAGGATTCATAGATGAAGTCTATTGATCAAATTACTGAAGCTAAAATAATCACATGTTCACTTAAGGTGGTTTCACTAGCCTAGTACTTGCTGATGAGGATAATGATAAGGTTTTTGCCATATTATTCCTGAGCATGGTGATAGCACAATAATGTATTTATTTAGAAGGCTCTTTATGTGTTCATGGATAATGATTTTTTTTATAATGCTTCCTTGCAAATCCTACTTAAGGTAATTATAAGTTATTAGATGTTGCAGGGTCTACGTTCTTCTTCTTCGAGCCCTTTGCGGCCTTGGTGGTAGAACGATGGTCGGAAGGAAAGCTCCGTCCAAATGTTGATGGCGATGGGCGAAGGAGTACCTACAAGTTTGTGAAGAGTGTATAGAGAGAGGTGGGAAGGGAAAAGAGGAGAGAGATAAGAGATAGAGGAGATCTTCTTGGTAATTTCTGCTTGCCTCTAAAAGTTCCGCCCACTCTCATATATAGAGTGTTGGCTCCCCATCTAGGCTTAGACAATGGGTTAATATAAAAATATTAATAGAGTGCAACCCCCCATTTAGGCTTTAGACAATGAGATAATAAAATATGCATGAAAAGCTGAATAGAAATAAAGTAGCTGCCCATATGCTGATGGAATGCATGCCAATAAAGTTGCCACCCATAATTGATCTCATGTCGGTGGAATGCGTGCCTGGCGTTGGTAGGTGTTGCCCCAATACTGATCTGTGATTTGGTCAGTATTGTCCGTACTGTCCGTAACATACCCCTAGATTTGTGTAGGGATTTAGGGTTTTTGTTTAAAATACAAATTTATTTGTTTAGGGGTTATTTAAATTATGTGAATTACGTTCTACGAAGTGATGTAATATTTTTCAAAGAATTTGAAGATTTTCTTTTTGTTGTAGTATCAAAAACGAGTAATCGAAGCGAGAGGATTGTCAGCTTCATGGGATACAGATGACGCCATGTTATTTTTTGATATACGTATTAGAGAAATTGAATTAAGCAACAGGGCAAGTGCGAAAGCATGACTTAGACTGCTTGTGAGTTAAAAATCTTGTGTTGCATGAAAGAACAAAACATATTGTTGATATTTTGTATTTTGCTCTTTCTCTTAGTCCTCCATACCCATATATATTAGGGTGTAACTCCTTGTTTTATTATTATTATCATAACTTCAAAAGTTTCCTCATGGTATCAAAGCCTTATGGATTAATCCCTCTCGCGCCGCTCGTGCCTCCGCACTGCTCCCGCAGTTGCGCTTGCCTCCCGCTCTACTTCCGACTCCGTTTTTCGTAGTTGCGCTCGCCTCCCGCTCTGTCTCCTTCTCCCAGTCGCGCTTGCCTCCCGCTTCCCGTGCTTCGTCCCCCGCTCAGTCTCTGTCAGCGCCCAGATCCAGTTCCGCCTCCTTGCAACAACCGCAGTCCCACCAGTTCCGCTTCCTTCTTCCAGCACCATCAGTCCCAGTCGGGGGGGGGGGGGGGGACTTCTCCTGTGGTTTGTTGCTTCTTATTGCATGACATCGGACATGCTACCCTAATTTAAAGGCATTTTCAGTGTCAGTCTCTACTGGAAGATCCTACATGGATTTGGTTTCGTTCGACCTTATATGAGAAAACCCTAGTTTCTCTCTAGGTGGGTCCGTGGGTGTGGTGTTCCTTCCCTTGACTCCTTGATTTATATTCTTGGATTATCATGTCGGGGAATGGTGAATCTCCTACGATCTCTTCCGGTGACGGAATTTTCTCCGCTACTTTGATGCCCGGCGGATCTATTTGGTTCATGACCATAATACTCCTCAAATCACGACTATACATCTGGATGGCTCCAATTTTCTCCCATGGTCTCGGCTTATCACCCTTGCCTTGAAGAGCAGACATCTGTTCGGCCATGTTCTTGAAGTTAAATGTTTTTTTTAATTCGGCTATGTTCTGGGTACTATGCTGGCGCTTGCCCAGGATTCTCCTGATTGGTTGCAGTGGGAGTCTGAGAATTCTTTGGTTATGTCTTGACTGACTAACTCCATGGTGGACTACATTGCTCGGAATTACCTGTTCTTAGATACTACTGCAAATATTTGGAAGAGTGTCGAGGACACTTACTCATGCAGGGGGAATGCAACCTAGATTTTTTCAGCTGTGACGAAAGATTTTTCTCCTTCGTCGGGTTGATCGTCTTCCTTTTATCTACTACCTGGAGTTCACTCAGCTTTATTAAGAGTACGATCATTTTGACTCCCTCACTCTTGTGTCCCTTGAGGATGAAATTCTTGTCCGGGCTCGGGAAGAAAGGAACATGGTTTTTGAGTTTCTTCATGGTCTACATACAGACTTAGATCGGATCATTGTTCAGATCCTTGGGCGCTCTCTCATGTCTTCTCTTCCAGAGGTTTATAGTCTTATTCAACAAGAATTTGATAGGCGACAGACGTGGACTCCTTATGTTGCTTCTGAAGGTTCTGCCCTTGGCTGCTCAATTTGGTTGTAGAGCTTCTTGCGTTACAAGGTCCAAGTTCACTGACAAAGATCAATTGATATGTGATTATTGTGGGATGTTTCATCATACTAGGGACACTTGCTTTCGTATTCATGACTTTCCTACCACGAGGTGGTTCTGCATCGAGAGTAGGTTGTGTTTATGGTCGCTCTCAAGGCCGCTCCACTTAGTCTCGGTCTGCTCATCTCTGATGCCTCAGAGGAGATATTGTCGTTCTATGCCATTACTGTTCCGTCTCTGGCTCTATCTGCCGTTGAGATTCATGTGTTCCGCTGCTT
Organism: Dactylorhiza incarnata; assembly: GCA_033032865.1. Classification (NCBI taxonomy): domain Eukaryota; kingdom Viridiplantae; phylum Streptophyta; class Magnoliopsida; order Asparagales; family Orchidaceae; genus Dactylorhiza; species Dactylorhiza incarnata. The sequence continues at coordinate 4,414,104 of JAWHQI010000066.1, forward strand.
GATGCATGGATAATCTACTATGACATCCGCCTCTTCGTTCTCATATGCCCATCAGGGACCCTTAGGTACTCATGTTGCGTCTTCTCGTCCATCTACCCATTGGATTATTGATTCTGGAGCAACGGATTATATGACCGTCTGTGCTATATGTTTTGTGTCTTATCTTTCCTTGTCTGGTAGGGATAATGTGAGCATTGCAGATGGCTCCTTGAGCATTGCAGATGGCTCCTTGAGCATTGCAGATGGTTCCTTCTCTCGGAAAGGATCCATCTCCTGCTCCTCTCTCACCCTTTCTTTTGTTCTTCATGTACCCAAGTTTACTTGCAATCTTCTCTCCATTAGTCATCTGACCAATTCTAGGAACTGTTCTGTGACCTTCTTTCCTCCGTCTTGTGTTTTGGACCTGAAGACGGGAACAGTGATTGGCTCTTGTAGTCTGTTGGATGGGCTCTACGTGTTTGACTTCTCCAACCCTACTTCTCCTCCCCGGGCTCTTCATGCTGACCAGTCGACCACTTTGGAGTCCTGGCATTGTCGCATTGGACATCCCTCTATTTTGTCTTTGAAATATTTATTTCCTACTATGTCATCTGTATTTGTAGATAATTTTCATTGTGATGCTTCTGAACTTGACAAACACCATTGTGCCTCCTTTAATCATGTTTTCTCTCCTAGTTCTGCACAATTTAATATTATACATAGTGATGTTTGGGGGACGTGGCCCCGTTGCTTCTATTTTCGGGTGTTTCTGGTTTGTAACTTTCATTGACTGTTTTTCCCGCACAACATGGGTATACCTAATGAAAGCTAAAAATGAAGTTTTTTTCACCATTTCAACAGTTTCACAACATGATTTCTACGCAATTCAACACTACTATCAAAATTCTTCATACTGACAATGGTTGTGAGTACGTTAGCTCTCAATTCAAACACTATCTTACTAATCATGGCAATATCCACTAGACATATTGTGTTTACTCACCTGCTCAAAATGGGGCGGTTGAACGCAAGAATCGTCACCTTTTAAAAGTTGTCTGGTGTCTTTTTCTCCAAATGCATCTTCCAAAATACTATTGGGGGGATGCAATTCTCACTGCAACCTATCTTATTAATCGTATGCCCTCACGTGTTCTAGGGTATAAAACTCCCCTTAACACCCTTCGTGTTCCTCATACCAATTTGCAACCTCGTGTCTTTGGATGTGTGTGCTTTGTTCATATCCATCAAAAAACTAAATTTGATGCTCGTGCTCACAAGTGTGTCTTCATAGGATATTCTCCCACTCAAAATGATTATAAATATTTTGATCTAGTCTGCAAAGAAGTTTTTGTAACCATGAATGTCATTTTTCATGAATCTGAATGCTATTATGAGCCATCACTTCCCCGGGGGGGGGGGGGGGGGGGGGGTATTTCTCCTATGTTGGAAGTGAGATACAAGGAAAGATACACGGAAAGATTGGTTGTAAGAGGGTACACACAAACGACAAAGATTGGCTATCAGAATACCTTTGCTTCCTGTAAGGGATGGAATCTCAACCAACTAGATGTGAAGAATGCGTTCCTTCATGGGGTTTTGGAAGAGGAAGTATACATGGCTCTACCGTCTGGCCTTTCCCCTGAAGGATCTGAAGGGTTGGTTTGCAAGCTAAAGAAGGCCTTATATGGCTTGAAACAATCCCCTAGAGTTTGGTTTGGGAGATTTCATAAGGTCATGACAAGCTTAAGATACTCTCAGTGCAATGCTGATCATACCCTTTTCATCAAACACAGGGACGGAAAGTTGACAACTCTGATAGTGTATGTGGATGACATTATTATAACAGGAGACGATCAGGATGAGGTACATGCCCTAAAATAGAGGTTGGCGAGAAAATTTGAAGTGTAGGACTTAGAGAACCTTAAGTACTTCTTGGGCATTGAGGTTGCGAGGTCCAAATATGGGATCTTCTTATCGCAGAGGAAATACATTCTTGATCTTCTTGAAGCATCTGGAATGAGTGGGTGTAGACCCACTGACACCCCAATTGAAGCTAACCACAGGCTTGGAAGAGATGATGGTGAAACTTCTGAAGACATCCCCAACTTTTAGAGGCTTGTGGATAAATTGATCTACATGTCACATACTCGTCCAAATATATCCTATGTTGTTGGAGTGGTCAGCCATTACATGCATTCCCCAAAGACTCGTCATTTTGATGCTGCTCATCGTATCCTCAGATACCTCAAGTCCTCACCAGGGAGGGGCATTCTATTCTCACCAAATGATGAGCTGACTATTGAAGTTTACACTGATGCAGACTGAGCTAGATTGATTGATGATCGACGATCTACCTCAGGGTATTGTACAATGGTGGGTGGAAATTTAGTTACCTGGAAGAGCAAAAAACATGTGGTTGCCAGATCCAATGCTGAGGCAGAGTTTAGGGCTATGACTCATGAGATCTGTGAAGGGTTATGGATTCTAACTATCACGAAAGATATTGGTCTTAAAGGAAAGGAGTCTATCAGATTATATTGTGATAACAAGACGACCATCAATATTGCTCATAACCCAGTGCAACACGATCGTACTAAACACATTGAGTTCGACAGACACTTCATCAAAGAAAACATAGTGAAAGGCATTATGGTTACTCTGTTTGTGCAATCCAAACAACAATTGGACGACATCCTCACTAAGGGATTGTGTACAAGTGTCTTTGGAAAGATCATTGGCTAGTTGGGCATGGTTGACATCGCACGCCTAACTTGAGGGGGGGGGGGGGGTGTTGATATTTTGTATTTTATTTTTTATTTTGTTATTTCCCTTAGTCCTCCATACCCATATATATTGGGGTGTAACTCCTTGTTTTATTATTATTATCGTAACATCAAAAATTTCCTCACATATACCAGTGAGTTGTCACTTCTTCAGAGAGGAAATTATCAACAAACATATTTGCACTCCGTTTGTAACATCAGGCAAAAAACTCACCTACATGTTCACCAAAACTATTTTTTTTAATCTTTTTTTTTTGTGTTTCAAGCTGAGAATGATTGATATATATGATCCAACTTGAGGGAGAGTGTTAACACTCATTGTAAAGCTCAACATAAGGGTCAATTATAGAGTATTCATCTCTCTTGTATTTAGTTCCTCATCTTCTAATGAAGATTATCTCTCCTCCTCTACTTTATATAAGGAGGGAGCCTCAATATAATAAGTGGGATTGATAGAAGGTTGATATGAATTTGAGAAAGTGTTGCGCACCTCCCCTGACGCTGTTGCTCCCGAATTATCCGTCGAATTTTCAGATCGAAGACCGGTGAACATGTCTCTTACTTCTTCGAGAGTTCTACTATGCTGATCCGTCAAGGACTGGATAGTCCTCGTCATGGAATCTTGGTTTTGCTTGAGCAGCTCCACCTCATTTTGTCGATCCTTCGATCTAGTTCCCTCCGACGCCGACATATTGATTTAGCCAAGATCGAAAGCTCTGATACCTCTGATGCGATCCAAACAGGAATCCACCCAAATTATGCGGTTCACCATCACAATTGAGCACTGCAACACATCACAAGTTGACACAGCTCAAATTAAACACATATCTAATTTTTGAGATTCAGTATGAATCACAAATTTCAATTCAAATTAAGGGCGGGAATATAGAGTATATTCCAATCAAGCTTAACACCACAATTCAGCAACGCATGATCAATGTAAACAGGATAAATTGATCCTAAGAGGTAGAATTACCTCTGAACAGATCAAGGTTAGCGGCTCCTCCCTTAATCTCAGCACTCAAGGAAAAGGAAGACGACAATATAGGGAAAGAACAATTCAATCACAAGAATACACTACTCTTCTCTACCCAGCTATTTATACTAATTCAAACCATACAGTTTTACTAAAATACCCTCACCAAATTAAGCCCACATTCAATTAACCGCTCTTCCCACCAAACGGCTTATTTAAACGGTAGTTACTTATTGCAGCATTTCAATTCTGATCGCATCATATTCCTGCAGGATATACTAGAATATATGGCAGAATATGTTGATGGTTTGAAGTTTTCTGGTGGTTCGCATAGTTTACTTCCCCGAGCTTTTGTTAAAGAAATTATTGACCTGGCACATAAGCATGATGTATATGTTAGTACAGGCGATTGGGCAGAACATTTACTACGGAGAGGACCTGCTGCTTTTAAACAATATGTGGAGGTTTCTTTTTTAACATTGCACCATGTTGAGAAATCTTTTACGCCTTTTTGGTTCGATAGTGGCATCAATAATGTTTCAATTGGATACTTTCAGGAATGTAAAAGCTTGGGATTTGACACAATCGAGCTTAATGCTGCTTCTCTTAAGATTCCAGAAGAGTCTCTCTTGAGATTTATTCGCCTCATAAAGAGTGGTGGCCTAAAAGCCAAGCCGCAGTTTTCAGTGAAGTTTGAACAATCTGATATTCCAACTTCTGGGAATAGGGCATTTGGGGCTTATGTTGCTCCAGTCCAAAAAAGTTATGGTAAAGAAATCTTCATCATTCTATCAGTGTAGTTACTTACATGTAAACATGCAGCTAACAAAAATTAATTTCACGTTCCCATGATTCATAGAAAATTGTCATAAAGAACAAACCGCTATAATATAATTAATAATGCTCTGGATTTCCCTCTTCTTGGTAGTTTCTGCACCAATCTACAAGTAAATAATGGCAATGCACTTAATCTTCAGAGTTATTAACAGTTATAGGTCTTATTAAACATTGATGATTACATGTACACTTGCCAGCTCAGATCTGTAGTCGCCGTGTGATCACCTGGCATGCTCTCATGACACAGCTGCTCACGCACTTACTCTACACCTCCCTCTTGGCAGCCTGCACTCAAGCCTCCTTCGCTGACTCTGTACTCAAACACTTTTGCCGTCAAAGACCGGTGCCGCTTGAAGAGATGAAGATGGGGAAGTCGCTCTGCTGCTGTCAAGTGGGCATCAGAGTAGGGGTTAGGCGAGTTTCTATGCTAGGTCTCTAAATAGTTCTAAGTACAAAGAGTTAATAACTCAATGGATTCTCGTTCGATACGGATCCAAATAAAAAATCAAAACCGTAATATTCAATTCTGTGAACTCCCGGAAACCATGAACTCATAGAAAAAATAAGTCTATGTTATATTTGTTGGAGTGCTTGAAGCATCCCGTGTGGTCGTCTAGTTTGGAACGGTCTACACATTGCCCCTAACAGGGTTATTTATAGGACGAAACCCTAAATCCCCGACGACCCATTATGGACCCGTTACCATTTATAAATATATTCCTTAACATTCTCCTCCTATATTTATATAAAAGGTATCACATAACAAATTAAACTTAAATAAGCAGATAATGACACAATTGAATTTTCCAGAAATATAAATATGAGTTTTAGAAAAATCTAAACTCAAACCAGAGTTCCAAACATAAAAGAGAAGAACTGAAAAACTCAAAACATATAACTGATCTTTAGTCTATTCAAACATCAGATCGTCATTGTCCGGGTTGAAATCAATTCTCTCCTACTTACTCCTTTTGATCTACAAGCAATTACAATAAGAATGTTATGAGATTAAACTCTATGAATTCAGACATTTGCTATCAAAGTAAAGTGATTAGTTGTAGCAAAGAAAGAACGTAATACTCTAACCAGGAAGAGAGATTCATATATCAGCATCTCTATCTAATTTACAAAAAATTAGAATATTTGATTTTATAAAATCAAAACTACGTTCCTTTGATTATTAGAATTATTATTAACCATTTCACAATTGAATTATACCATCAAGTTTGGAATGATACAACAAGCTGTGACCACTATATCATCAAGTTTAGAATGATATTATTAATAATCTTAATAGCTTGACACAAACCAGTGACTTCAGTATTACTTTTTGGAATGATACCAAATTCAATATTTGAATAGAAATAATCGTGTAAATCATCAATTTTGGAATGACTGACAATTATTCAATCTGTCTTTCATCAGGTAGCATCTGAAATACTTTAGTGTACTCAATTTAGATGCTTGAATGTATGCAAATTTCGGTTCTAAAATCTTAAACATAAAACATGTATTAAGTCCTACTAGATAGACTTTAATCCCATCCCCCCTATGTTTTAGATGTAAGAACCTTACATAAGCCTTTAGTAAGGACATCTGCTACATTATCTTTTGATCTCACGTCTAGTAGAGATATGATCCCCTGACTAGTGAGATAGGTCAACCAGACCTGTTTCATTTATAGTTGCCTCCGCTTTCCATTGAACATGGTATTAGTTGCAATAGTTTTTGTGGCTTGATTATCACAAAATATCGATATGGAATTTATTTTTAGATTGTCATTGGAATGTCCATTATCAGATCCCTAATCCACTTTGCTTCTTTGCTGCTGAAGCTAGAGCATAAAGTTCTGATTACATAGAGGATAATGCAATTTTTAGATGTAAGAACCTTACATAAGCCTTTAGTAAGGACATCTGCTACATTATCTTTTGATCTCACGCTAGTAGAGATATAATCCCCTGACTAGTGAGATAGGTCAACCAGGCCTGTTTCATCCGTAGTTGCCTCCGCTTTCCAATGAACAGGGTATTAGTTGCAATAGTTTTTGTGGCTTGATTATCATAAAATATCGATATATAGTTTATTTTTAGACTCGTCATTGGAATGTCCATATCAGATCCCTAATCCACTCTGTTTTTTGCTGCTGAAGCTAGAGCATAAAGTTCTGATTACATAGAGGATAGTGCAACGCACGTCTGCCTCTTAGACTTCCAAGCTACGACAACTCATCCTAGTGTAAACACAAAACCACTAGTGGATCTACCATCACTAATATCTGAGTACCAGGAGGCGTCAGAATACCCTTCAAGCACAAGAGGATGTCCATTGTACCATAAATCATTCTTTTCAGTGTACCTTTGGTATCTCATTAGCTTTTCTAAGGCGTCCAAGTGGTCCTTTCCAGGGTTACTAGTGAATCTACTTAACATGTCGACCGTAAAGCTATGTCAGGTCTAGTGCAGGTAGTAGCATACATAAGACTTCCTATAAGTTTGGAGTAATCCAACTGTTTGATCCATCATTAGGTTTCAGTCTATTATTATAAGCTCCTCCAAGTGTAAACACAAAATCAATAGTGGATCTACTATCACCAATATCTGAGCACCAGGAGGCGTCAGAATGCCCTTCAAGCACATGAGGATGTCCACTATAACATAAATCATACTTTTCTGTATACTTTAGGTATCCCATTAGCCTTTCTAAGGCGTCCCAGTGGTTCTTTTCAGAGTTACTAGTGAATCTACTTAACATGCCGACCGTGAAAGCTATGTCAGGTTTAGTGCAGGTAGTAGCATGCATGAGACTTCCTATAAGTTTGGAGAAATCCAACTGTTTGATAGGTGAACCATTATTAGGTTTCAGTCTATTATTATAATCATATGGAGTCTATCTTTTTGCTTTTAGCATAACCCCACTTTTCCAGTAGATTTCTGATATAGTGACTCTGACTTAGGGTAATACCCTTCTCAGTGAAGTTCACTTCCATTCCTAGGATGGTTTTCACTGCGCCTAAGTCTATCATGTTAAATTATTCCTTCAAGGTAACTTTTACGTCTTCCATCTCAGACTGATCAGTACCCAGAATTAGCATGTCATCAATGTACAAATATATAATGACCACCACATTTGAACTCGTCCTTATATACAAACATTTATCTGATAGACTTGATTTAAAATCAATGTCTTTAACACAAGTGTTAAATTTCTCGTGTCACAACTTTGACGTTTGTTTCAATTTGTATAGTGACTTAATCAACTTACAGACCTTATTTTCTAGATTTTCTATGACAAACCCTTCAGGTTGGTGCATGCAGATCTCCTCAGTCAGATCTCCATTTAGAAATGCAGTCTTGACATCCATTGCATGAACGGTAAGATGTTCAATAGATGTTATAGCGAGAAGAATCCTAATCGTCGCAATATGACAAACATGTGAGTATATATCAGAGTAGTTTATACCACTCACTTGAGTGTAGCCTTTGACAACTAGACATGCTTTGTACTTGACAATACTCTCATCAGGATTTAGTTTCTTCTTCAGAACCCACTTGTTTCCTATGGTTTTAGCACCTTTGGGCAAGTCAACTAAAGTCCAAGTGTGGTTTTGGATGAGAGAGTTCATCTCATCATCAATGACTTCTTTCCATAATAGAGAATCCCTAGATCGCATTGCTTTCTTATAGGTAGATGGATCAGCTTCAACTTGGTAAGTCACAAAGTCTGTACCGAAGCTTTTATACACTCTTTCTCTATTAGATAACCTTGTTGGCTCCAAAACTCTAGTGTTTATTGGTTTAGTGTCAGAGATTCTTGGTTCAGTCTCAACAAAAGTTTCAGGACTGGTAGCTGACAGACCTGGTAGAGTCATGTTTTTATCTTTTAGGAACTTATCCTCAAAGAAAATCGCATCTCTAGATTCTATGATTGTATATTTGAGAGATCTAGAATTTGTCTGCAGCACCATCTTCTGCACATCCTAGATAGACACAAGTGTTTGTCCTAGGTTCAATCTTAGATCTCCCAAGGTCAGGTATCCTCACATAAGCGATACACCCCCAAGTTTTAAGATTATCAAATCTAGGAGGTCTCTTAAACCAAAGCTCATAAGGAGTTTGTTTCAACTTTGCATGAGAAACTTTATTAAGAATATGATTTGAGGTGAGGACAGCTTCTCCCCAATAAGTCGTAGGCATGCCAGCAGTCAACAACATGGAATTCAACATTTCTGTTAAAGTCCTATTTTTCCGCTCAGGGATACCATTGAATTGAGGTGAATACGGGGTGGTAGTTTCAGGGATAATGTCATTGCTGGCGAAAAAATCTCCAAATTCACTTGATAAATATTCTCCTCCTCTATCACTTCTTAGCCTTTTAATTTCCATGTCAAGTTGATTTTCTACCATATTTTTTAGAATGCGAAATTTTTCAAAACCTTCATCTTTCGATTTAAGGAGATAAATATGACTAAATCTAGAGTAATCGTCGATAAAAGTTATCAGATACTTCCGACCTACTCTTGTGACAAAACTTTTGTAATCACAAATATAAAAATGTATTAACTTTAGTAACTGTGTGCTCCTAGAAATCTGATTAAAAGATGTTCTAGTTATCTTGGTTTGAGCACAAATCTCACGTTTGTCAAATTTGATTGTTGTGTCTAAGAGAATATTATGAGTTTTAGCTAATATGAGTAGTTTTCTATACTTTACATATCCTAGTCTTGCATGTAAAGTCTTAGGATCTATCATATTTGAACTAACTGCATAAACTACTTCGTTTGCTATACTCAATCTATACATCTCGTTTAAGACATGTACAACCAAAGTAATTCGAGTTAACCATTAAAGTTACTCTACCGCCACTAATGTTAAAAGACATACCAACATCGCATAACATGCTAATTGAAACTAAATTAGCAGCTAATGTAGGTATAAATTTAACATTCTTCAAAATTAAATACGTACATGAAGAGAGTAGCAAATCCGCAGTCACAGTCTGGAGTACCTGAGCAGTGGCTCCATTTGCAACAGTCACAGTTTCATTCACTATAATGAGATCCTTCAGAAGAGCCGGATTGTTGTAGACATGACATGTGACACCTGAATCTAGCCACCACTCTGTACTGGCCTGACCTTTCCCCACCATGACAACAAAGTGGGTAGACGCAGTCTGATGGAGCATATTTGCTTTGTTATCAGTCATACTTGTGCTGGATTCTCTTTTCTTAGGTTGTCTGCACTCGGAAGCGCAGTTGTAGTACTTGTCTTTGAATTTTTTGATCTTTTTGTTGGTGTCCACAACTGCGGGTGCACTGGTCTACGGTTTAGACTTCCCAGGCTGAGGCTTGCGCTTAGGATGCATGACCATGTTGGCAGCAGAGTTCTGCTTACTAACAGTCTCTAAGACATGCCTAGTCCGGTTCTCGTCCTCAATGCAGATGAACCGCTTCATGTCTTTGAGACTGACCTGAGACTTCTTCCGATACATCTAAGTCTTTAATGAATACCACACCGAGGGGAGCTTGAAAATAATGGCTCCGACAACGAACCCATCTGGCAGATGGACGTCCTCACTGTTAGGCTTTGCCACCTGATTCTCAAGATCTTCAACCTGTCGCAGAATCTCCCTGTCTTCAGAGAAGGTGAATGCCATGAATTTGTCTACCAGGTGCGTCTTGGACATGTTCTCTTCTTCCTTGAAATGTTCTTCCAGAGCGATCCAGATCTCCTTTGCTGTCTTCAGTTTGTCATAGGTCTCTGCCAGTGTGTTGGAGAGACAGTTGAGGAGGTAATCACGACAAAAATCTTCGTCGCTGATCCACTGAGCACCATCTTCTCCTTCATAATCTGCAAAATCGGACTGCAGTGTATATAAAATATTCAAATACTTCATACTGAACTGGGTGTTCCGTTTCCAAACGCTGAATTCAGAATTTGAGAACTTCTCCAGTTTGATCATCAGCACAGGAGAAGACAGTTTGACATTGTGTCTCCCTTTTCCAGATCCTTTGCAAAAAATAGATTCGCTCCTTGTGGTCGGTAGCAAAACTTTTCTCCACAAGAGGAGATTCGACCTGGATCCGAAAACCAGCTGCGGTGACAACAGATCTGGAGCGACGGCGGCGCAAACGAGATCGTATATACGGCTGGTTATCCGATAGTATATGCAATGTATTATACGATCGTATATACGGTTGGATCAGACTGCGGGAGTGGGCCGCAGCTGCGTCAGGTTCGGCGGCGTGACCAGATCAACGACGAGATGTCGATTCTCCTTGGTCGACTTCAACTTCGCCGACCAAAAGAAAAGAAGTTGGCGTCGGGATTCACTTCGCCTGGAGAGGCGATCGGGAATCCGAACAACGGGGCGTCGAGCTTCCTCTCCCGAGTGTTGAAGGATCGGCGGCGACATGGAATCGAGTGACAATGGCGCCGGTCGACAGCACTGTCGAGCGGCAGCAGCGTTGGGGTCGGAGCGGCAGCAGCGATGGCTTCTTCTCGATCGCGACGAGCGGTGGTAAAATCCCGTATGGAGTAGCGATTGGTGGGCACGAAGGCTAGGCGGCGACAGTTCTCACGGGAGTGGGGGTTGGAGCACACCAACAAAAACTTCGAGAATGTTGGAGTTCTTGAAGCATCCCGTGTGGCCGTCTAGTTTGGAACGGTCTACACGTTGCCCCCAACAAGTGTATTTATAGGACGAAACCCTAAGGCTTCATTTGTTTGAGCGGTTGCGGTTGTAAAAGGAGCTGTTGTAAATGCAGGTTTGTAAATGGAGCTGTTGGAAACTTGTTGCTGGAAATTGAGTTCTGTTTGGTTATTCTGTGTTTGCAGAACTGTTCAAAACTGAGAACCGTTTGACAAAACTGCGGTGGCGTTTCGTAAATATTTTTTATTATAATTTTTTTTATTAGGGTTTTTTTTAAAATTATTTTCAAAGACTATTTGTAGATATAGTTTTTGGAAATATTATTTGGAAAGAAATAATATTTTTGGATGTGATCGTGAGGCTCATTTCAAACACATACAGGAACTCAAAAAACTCCAAAATATTTGTGAACCTCAAAATATTGAAAACTCGAAATCTCCGAATATGCAGAAACTGCCAACAAGTTCAAGCTCTGTCTAGTCTACTTAACGCACACACACACAACATACTCACACACATCCACATACACAATCACATACACACAACATACTCACACACACACACACACACACACGCACACACACCTACTCACACAACACACAAAACACACATTCACAACACACACACACACACACTTAACACACACAAAAAATACTTAACACACACACACTTAACACACACAAAAATACTTAACACACACACACACTTAACACACAAAACACACAAAACACACAAAACACACATTCACATTCACATTCACATACAAAATAATCACATACACAACACATTCACACACAATCATATACACATAAGTCTACACAATAAATCAACACATTCACACAACACTTTCACATACACAATCACATACAACCAAACCTAAATAATCACACACACACACATAACAAACTTAACACACAAAAAACACTTAACACACACACATAACATACTCATACACATTCACATACACACACATACACAATCACATACACACACACACACCCAACTACACATACACACACACACACACTCAACTGCGCACACACACACACACACACACACATAAGCCTACACAAATCTATACACACACACACACACACACACACACACTCATCTACACACATACACAAACACATTAAAAACATTCAGAAGAAAATCAACACATACACACATATGCATTGCACACCACAATGTCTATCACATATATGCATTGCAGGAAAAAAAAATTGCACAGAAATAAACACACACACATATATGCATTGCAGGAAATTTGCGCAGAACATATTACTACATGCGAAGAGGATGAGGCGGAGACGAGCCCGGGCAAAGAGATTGCGCAGTCGGAGAAGATGATGCGGCGTAGAAGAAGCTGATGCAGTCAGAGAAGATTTGAGGCAGTCGGAGAAGATGATGCCAGCAGTCGGAACGCCGAATCAAACGAACCCAAACATGATGCCCTGCGGAGTCGTGTCGGAGAAGACGACGGAGAAGATGAGGCGGTTGGATTCCTCCTCGCGGCGACGAGAGAGACGGCGGAGGTAGTGTACCTGGTGCCCTTAGGGCTGGCCTCTTCTCCCCCTCCAAACGCGCTTAACCGGAGGTCTTGCTGAGGGTTTCGGCCCGCTAAGGTTTGAGCAGCGATAAAACGCTGGGCGGTTTAGGCCGAGAGCGGAAAAACAAATGGGAAAATGACGTGCGGTGTGTTTTAACAAAACGAAACAATCTAAAAACGCTAAAACAAATAAAGCCTAAATCCCCGACGATCCGTTATGGACCCGTTACCATTTATAAATAATTTTTTTTACTGTCTAAATATAGAAAAAATGTCTACCTTTTTTTAATGAAATTTTGTTGTACATCATGTCTAAATATAAAAAAATATGTTTGCATTTGTAGTATTTTTTTTGTACAATGTCTAAATATAGATAAAATGTCAACATTTTTAATGATTTTTTGTAGTAAATTTCAGCCATAAAGAATCGAACCCAAGATCTTTCACTCAAATCCACGACCTTGACATGATACCAAAACCAATATGCTAATCTTACTTTATTGAAAGCTTTATGAATAGTTACAATATATACGACCAAAAAATAGTGAAAATATATTTTTTAAATTCAGTGTCGGCGGCTGGGCCTTATGTTGATCCGCCCTGGCCTCTCACCTCATGAATTCCTTTCCCCACCAGCTGTGAGTTCCACTCAACCTCATCAATGTCTCAACTTTCTGTTTAAACCAATCTCATGTGTTTTTGTATTTGTATATGGAGGTCCTCTAAATGTAACAATGGGTCGAGCTTAACTCTGGATCCTCTAACGAGGATTCTAGGAACTGTGAGCAAATGACCTAATTCATGTTCGATCGGAGCCAGCCCCAGCCCTCTAGGCTCCAAGACTCCATGTCCTGGTCCTGGGCACGAGCTTTTTCCGCTCTTCTGAGTTCCTACTCTCGCTGCCTCGGCTCCCGGCGCTTGGCAGTTGTCAGCTCGTAATCCACTGCTCCAATCTCCGGCGCTCAGCAGCCGTCTGCACTCTCCAATCTACAGCCTACAACTTAGTCGCTGATCCAATCCTGACTTCCTCCGTCCCTCGCCCCGCCCCGCCTTCCCGCTTCGCTTGTGTATCAGGAAAGATCAGTTATGTATTTCATTTTCTCTGTATGTGATTGTGTCTATACAATGATCTGGAAGTAGATGGTTTGAACTTTGAGTCTTTGTCTGATAGCCATGAATCAAGACTACAGGGAGCTGTGGAGCACATATTCATTGATTGGCGTTCAACTATTCAAGGCACCTCTGAGGCTCTAACCTCATTTTCTGATATTCTCATTATCTCATATAACCAGTAAGTCATAAAAATCTTCAGCATAGTATTACATTGAGTGATTTAAAAAATCTTCAACTTAGTGATGAATAAGCAGAGTACAACAACAACAACACTCAAGCCTTTATCCCACCATAGTGGGGTCGGCTATATGGATCCTTTGTTGCCATTGCGCCCTATCTTTAATCATAGCCTCACTAATGCTTAAGTACATCATATCTTTCCTTATAGTTTCATTCCAAGTCTTTTTTGGTCTACCCCTCGCCCTTTTAACATGTCTAGTGACTAAACTCTCACAACGCCTAACAAGTGTCTCTAATGGTCTCCTAGGTACATGTTCAAACCATCTTAAACGAGCTTCTCACATCTTCTCTACAATTGTCGCCACTCCTGTCTTATCCCTTGTTAAAGAAATTGTAAAGAAAGACCCGTGTATGAGGCCCATGTAAAGCTCTCTTAGGATTTAGTCCCACACCTTAGGATTGAGTTTAGGCTCTCTTCTCTCCTCCTATATATATGTACACATGTTATTCTGAGAAATATATAAAAATATTTGTTTTCTCTCTCTTTCTCTCTCTCTCTCTCTCCTGTCACTTTTCTCCATGTGGTATCAGAGGGATATCGGTCCTAAAAATATCGCAAGTTTTTTTTTGGGCTCCGTTTCCGGCGAAAACCGGTTTTTGTGACCGCAACCCCTACTCACTCCATCTGGAGCTTCACCTTTTTTTCTGGGCTCCTTGTTTCCGGCGGTCATCGAATTTTGTGACCGCAACCCCCTACTCACTCCATATGGAGTTTCCTTTCCTCCTGTTTTTTTGAGCTGCCCCCTCCTTTATACCCTCTTCTCTGTCGGCTGGGTCCCACAACTGTTCTGTTGACCGCACCCCTCCTGTGGTCTTGGTTTTTAAACCGTTGCTGTCTTCTTCGCTGCCGAGACCGCCTGTTCCCCTTGCCGAGATCGCAATCTCTCTGTTCGCCGCGATCTCTCTGTTTGTTGAACCTCTCCAGATCTCCGGCTCCGCGAGACCGCAAGCTCTTCTGACCGATGCGAGCTCTCCTGACCGCCGCGAGCTCTCCTGTCCACGAGCTCTCCTGCCCGCGAGCTCTCCCGCCCGCGATATCTCCTGCCCGCGAGCTCTCCTGTCCGCGAGCTCTTCTGATCGCCAGGCCGCTCTTCTTCGCTGCTCGCTGCTTCTGATCGCCAGCTCGTCGACTCGCTGCTCGCCAAACAGACCGCTCTGCTCGCACCATCAGGCCGCTCAGATCGCCAGCTCTCTGCGATCTCTTCAGCTCGCCAGCTCTCTGCGATCTCTTCTGATCGCCAGCTTGCCTGATCGCCAATCCCATCAAACCGCTCTTCTTCGCTACTCGCTGCTTCTGATCGCCAACTCGTCGGCTCGCTGTCCGCCAGTCAGCCCGCTCAGATCGCTCTTCTTCTTAGTGTCATGGCCTTGAATGATGCCTCATCACTTCCGGCTCGTGCAACAACTCCTCCTGAAGTTCGCGATGAGCTCCGCATCACCATTATCTCCCTGAATGGTCGGAAAAATTTTGTAGAGTGGGTCCACTCGGTCCGTCGAGTCCTCCAGACCAAAGGGCTTCTTTATCACCTGACCATGACACAACCAATTGACCCAACCGATGACTGGCTTCGCGATGATGGGCGAGTTTAGACGTGACTTTTGAACTCTATGGATAGTAAGCCCTACCGTATGGCCATGTATCATGACACGACCAAAACTATGTGGGAAGAACTTCACCCCTTATACTCAGGCAAGGACAGTTTGCAGCACCTGTTTGACATCTTCCACGATCTCCAGTCTCTTAACCCAGGACTGGATGGTGATCTCACTTCCTTTGTTGCACGGTCTAAGACTTTGATTGAAGCATGAATTCAAACATCAGTCTTCCACAACAGATCTCGCGACCCAACGGGCCCAGAAAGAAGTTGTTGGCATTTCCATGACGATGACTCGTGTTCCCCCACATCTCCACAACATCCGTGCAAATATCCTCTCATCCTCAACTCTGCCCTCTCTCTCTGATGTGTGCTCCATGCTCTTGAAGGTGACACCGCCTCCTGATCCCTCCGGCACTGTCTCTCCAGCTCTTCTTCAACAATCTCCTTTTACTTACCTACCTCCTCTGCTGGCTCGTGGAGGTCGCACCGACTCTCGGGTTCGAGGTCGATTTAGTAGGCCACGTCCCAAGTGCTCTTATTGTGGTCGGGACGGTCACCTTGAGGCCACTTGCTATCGTAAGCATGGCCTCCCTCCACACCTTACCTCTATGTCGACTGCTGCTCCCACAGCTACTTTCTCTGATGTGACTGCATTACGAACTCAGCTCCAGAATCTTCAGGGCCTGCTTAGTCCGTCGTCAAGTCCTGCTACGACCATCTCCAATGAAGGTATCTCCTGCCTCTCCCATAGTCCAACTTAGATTATGGACTCTGGGGCAACCAACCATATTACTCCGCAAAAGCCTCCTCAGTACTTGGACACTCGTCCCAAGTTCATCACCGTGGCAAATGGTGACACTACTCCCGTCCATGGTTCTGGCAACATGGACCTGACTCCCCCTCTCTCTCTCTCTCTTCACTCGATTCTTCATGTTCTGGGCTCTCATTTTAATCTTCTTTCTGTCAGTCGTCTTACTCAGGATCTCGACTGCTCTATAACCTGTTCTTCCTCCTCCTTTGTTGTGCAAGACCGACAGACGCAGAATATCATTGGTAGAGGGCGATTGTTTAATGGGCTGTATACCTTGGATATTTCCCCAACTGCTCTCTCTTCTGTTACCACCGTTGACTGACATCGACGTCTTGGGCATGGTCCTCTCCCCATTCTGAAGAAAGCACTTCCAGTTGTTTCCCTCTCTGACTTCACCTGCGAATCTTATATCTTCGGCAAGCAACATCACTCTTCTTTTCCTTCTCATTGTACTCGGAGCAATGCTTCTTTTGTTTTAGTTCATTCGGACATTTAGGGTCCCTATAAAATTGTTAGTGTTTCTGGTTATCGCTGCTTTCTTACTTTTATTGATGATTATTCTCGCATGATCTGGTTATACTTACTTCGTGATCGCTCTGAAATAGTTCGTGTCTTTCAAGCCTTTAATGCTGAGATACGTACTCAGTTCTCTACTACTATTAAGACTCTTTGGACTGATAATGCTCGCGAGTATACGAGTCATGCCTTTCAGAACCTCTGTACTGAGTTCGGTATCCTCCACCAAACCTCTTGTGCTTACACATCACAGCAAAATGGCGTTGCTGAGCGCAAGAACCGTCATCTTCTCGATGTTGTTCGTTCCCTCATATTTCAAATGCAGGTACCCAAGGTTTTTTGGCATTTTGCGGTCTCCATCGCATGTTATCTCATCAATCGCATGACCACCTCCGTTCTCAATTTTGCCACTCCATTCAGTCTTCTCTTCCCATCCACCTCTCCCTTTGCCATCACACCTCGTGTCTTTGGCTGCACCTGCTATGTCCATTCCCTTGGCCCTGGAACTGACAAATTTGATTCTCGCGCTAAGTATATGTTTGTTGGCTACTCCCGCACCCCAAAAGGCTATGTCTGTTATTCTCCTTCTACTCGCAAATTAATAACGAATGTGGATGTCACCTTTCTCGAAGATCAGCCTTTTCACTCATCAACTTTGGCCTCTTTGGACTCTCCTGCACCTTCTCTCCTACCCCGTCCTGTCATACCTGTTACTCCCCGGCCCCACCTCTCCTTCCAACATCCTCCACCAGACCCACCAACCCACCTCCTCTTCTCCGTGTGTACACTCGTCGTCCTCCTCACTCTGATGCCCCAAGGATGTTACCTTTTACTGATGGTACTCTGCGCTCTGTTGATCAGGACATGCCTTCTACAGTTCACCCCATCACTAATTTTGTTTCTTTGCATCGATTGTCTCCAATGCTTCACACATTTGCGACATCTTTGTCGTCGGTTTTCACCCCTACTTCTTTGCAAGAGGCTCTTCATCATCCAGGGTGGCGGACGGCTATGGAAGAAGAAATGGATGCCCTCTGGGCTAATAAAACCTGGGATCTTGTCCCTCTCCCTCCTGGCCAGACTTGTGTGAGTTGTAAATGGGTCTTTACTGTCAAACAGACTCCAACTGGGACGGTTGAACGACTCAAGGCTCGTCTTGTCGCTCGTGGTTTTACTCAACAACACGGTCTTGACTATGAAGAGACTCTCTCCTGTTGCAAAGCTCAACACTATCTGTGTCTTAATCTCTCTGGCCGTTCATCGTCATTGGCCGTTGCATCAGTTGGACGTCAAAATTGTCTTTCGTAATGGTGATCTCGCAGAGACTGTCTACATGCACCAACCTCCCGGCTTTGAGACCACGGGGGAGTCACTTGTATGTCAACTTAAGAAATCTCTTTATGGTCTCAAACAGTCTCCTCGTGCGTGGTTTGACAAGTTCAGTCGGGTTGTTAGTGATGTTGGGTTTACTCGAAGTTCGGCGGACTTTTCTCTCTTCACCCGTCATTGTTCAACAGGCACTGTGATACTTCTGGTTTATGTGGATGATATTTTATATGATCAAGGAACACTTGACTTCCATATTTCAAACTAAAGATTTGGGGAATCTCCGATACTTTCTTGTCATCGAGGTAGCTCGTCGTCCCGATGGTCTTGTCTTTTCTCAAAGAAAGTATTGCCTCAATCTTCTCCATGATGCTGGCTACTCTGGCTGCAAGCCAGGTGACACACCCATGGATGCCAACCACAAGCTCTGTGCCTGCTCTTCCGACTCTGATACGCTCATACCAAACCCGAAAAATTATCGTCGTCTTGTGGGAAAGCTGATCTATCTGACAATTACAAGACCTGATATGTCATTTGCTATTGGGGTTGTCAGTAGGTTTATGCATGCTCCAAGGACCTCTCATCTCCAGGCAGTTGAGCGCATCCTACGATACCTAAAGTCTGCTCCTAGACAAGGGCTCATATATAAGCCTTCATCATCTCTATCTCTCATCGCCTACTCCGATGCATATTATGCTGGATCTTTGGATGATCGTCGTTCTACAAGTGGTTTTTGCACATACTTTGGTGGACATCTTGTTACCTGGAGAAGCAAGAAGCAATCTGTCATCGCACGCTCATCTGCTGAAGCTGAGTATCGATCAATGGCCTTTGTCGTCTCTGAACTCACCTGGCTAGAAAGCCTTTTGGGAGACCTTGGTGTCAAACTCTCCTCTCCTGCCACCTTGCTCTGCGACAGTCAAGCTGCTATTCATATGGCCAAAAATCCTGTTTTCTATGAACGTACTAAGCATATCGAGGTCGATTGTCACTTTGTTCGGGAAAAGGTTCAACTAAGGAAATTGGACTTGAGATATATTCCTGCTACAGAACAGATCGCTGATATTCTCACCAAAACTCTACCGCGACCTCTATATTTTCAGTTCTTGTCCAAGCTTGGTTCCTACGACTTGTATGCTCCATCTTGTGGGGGAGTGTTTAAGAAATTGTAAAGAAAGGCCTATGTAAAGCTCTCTTAGGATTTAGTCTCACACCTTAGGATTGAGTTTAGACTCTCTTCCCTCCTCCTATATATATGTACACATGTTATTCTGAGAAATATATAAAAATATTTGTTTTCTCTCCCTCTCCTGTCACTTTTCTCCACATCCCTGATACATTCATCCCTAATTTTATCCAATTTCGTGTGACCACACATCCACCTAAATATTCTCATCTCCGCAACTCCTATTTTTTGCTCATGTACACCATTCACTGCCCAACACTCAAAATCGTAGTGCATTGTTGGCCTAATTGCAGTACGGTAAAACTTACCTTTAAGTTTTAATGGTACTTTACGATCACATAAGATCCCAGACGCACCTCTCCACTTCATCCAATCTGCTTGGATTATATGTATCACATCTTTATCTACACCTCCATCTTTAAAGCACTCACCGCGGGAAATATCTTGGTCACCCAATTTAATGACGGAGTCATCCGACCTTCTTGCACTACTAAATTTAAGCTCTATACTCTGTCTTTGTCCTGCTCAACTTAAAACCCCTCTTTTCTAAAGTGTCTCGCCAAGATTCAAGTTTCGCGTTTACACCCTCGCGCGTCTCATTGGATATGTCCAGCGAGCTCATCTAAGATAAGGGTAAAGAGATAAGGGCTTAAAGCTGACCCTTGATGTAAGCCAACAGTGATAGGGAATTCCTGTGTTAATCCTCCATATGTCCTCACCCTGGTCACTGAATTTGTATACATATCTTTGATTACGCCAATGTATGATACATTTACACTTTTCTTTTCTAAGACTCTCCACAAGACCTCTCTTGGAACCCTATCATAAGCCTTCTCCAGATCGATAAACAACATATGCAAATCTTTTTGTCTTTCCCGATAGTTGTCAATGAGTCTCCTCAAGAGATGTATAGCTTCCATGGTTGACATGCCTGACATGAATCCAAATTGATTCTCTGAGATGCTAGTCTCTCGTCTAACTCTTCTCTCTATTACTTGCTCACATAGTTTCATAGTATGACCCATTAATTTAATTCCCCTGTAATTGACACAATTTTGTATATCTCATTTGTTCTTATACAAATGTACAAAAATACTCTCTCAATTGGTCTGACATCCTCTTTTTCTTCAGTATCTTATTGAAGAAACTTGTATGTCATAAAGTTTCTTCCCTGCCTAAGCATTTCCGTACTTCAATGTGTATATTATCTGGCTCAATCGCCTTTTTATTTTTCATCTTCTTCAGAACGTCATCCATCTCTGATACTTGAATTTTATGATAAAAAGTTATGTTTCTATTCTCCTCTGATTTACTTAACTCTTTCAAGTTCGGTTCATTGTCTTTTTCTTCATTGTATAGTTGATAAAAATATCTTTTTCATCGCTCCTTAATAACCACATCATCCGTCAAAACCGTATCTGATTCATCTTTTATGCATTTAACTTGGCTTATATCTCTTGTCTTCTTCTCTCTAGCTCGAGCAATTTTATATATATCACGCTCTCCATCTTTGGTATCTAGTCGTTTGTAAAAAAAATCATAAGCTTGACTTCTTGCTTTACTTGCTGCTTTTTTAGTTTTTTTTGGCGACTTTATACTTTATCAAATTTTTATCATTCCTACAAACATATAATGTTTTATAACTGACCCTCTTTGCCCTCACTTTGTCTTGCACTTTCTATTTCCACCACCAAGATTTTTTTTGTGGGGGTGCACGACCTTTTGACTCTCCAAGTACGTTCTTTCCACTTATTATTAAATGAGAAGATATAACTTCTTATGTGACACTAGGATTAACATAAGGATCATCAACTAGTTGTTCTAAAACCGCTGCCTTGAAAGCAACCTGTTTTTTCCTTCTTCAATTTCCACCACCGAATTTTTGGCAATACTTTTGTCTTTTTCTTTAAGTTACTATATTTAATTTGCACATCCAACACCACTAGTGTTGAAACCGGCAACCGGTCTCCTGAGATAGGACTCACTGGGGGTTGTAGCCGACGCTTACTTCTCCCTCCCTAAACTATCTGACTGGTGGATGAGAAAAATGGAACAGACCCAAGGCTGCAGCGAGGAGGTCCCGCCACACACCCAGAAGATCTTAGAGAGCTTCCCCTCCCAAACCAAAGCTCAGTCGGGCACCTTGGAGGGCACTAGCAGCCAACCAAGACTAGCCTAGAGGAGAGGATTCTCAAAAAATCCGGTCTCCTCCAAGGTGCCCTTAAGGGTCTATTTATAGATTTTTCTAGGCCGGTCTGCAAATAGCATGAATCCGCATTTTAATTTTACTAACCGCACCCCAAATTGGTCTGCTAATAACCTAACTCCGCTGTTCTGAAGGGCTATTTGCAGCCCATAAGGGGCATCACGGTCATTTCCTCCTAAAGCCCTTGGGGGCGAATGGTCCATGAGGGGACCACTCGCCGAACTCTCGCTTGACTGGGCGAATGGACTGGGCGAATGCCCACACTTCCGGGCGAGTGGTCCGTAAGGGTGCCACTCGCTGACTTCTCCTCCCTGCCCACGACTCGCCCCTATTTGCCCGGGGGTCTTTCCACCTGTCTCAGCCTGGGCGGGTGGTCTGACTGACCCAGGTCTCGCCAGTGGTCTTGAGGGACCCACTCGGCGAATACGGGTTGTACACAATCCCCGCTCTTTGCGAGCGGCTCCTTCGCTCGGAAAGAACAGTCCAACCCAGTATTCGATGAGTGTCTGCTGACCTGGACAGAATCTTCCTGTGGGTCCCACTTCTACCTTATATATATCTCAGGCCTGAGTCATTCCTCCAAAAGCCTTCTTTCCTGCCGCAGTATTTCCTCCCGCGCTCCAACTTTTTGCTATTTCGAAGGGTTTCCATGGATCCATCATCAAAACCAGTCTCGCCGTCAAAGGTAGACTTGCTTGCGACGGCCCCGAGAAAGGATCCCCCCAAGGCTGCCCGGTTCGCTCCCTGGCTCACCTCGAGAAAGGATCCCAACGCTCCTTTTCGCTCCAGGAGAGCCCTGGCCGTCCGTCGGGGTCGGGAGGAGGGAGGTTCCGCTTCGAAGTCTCCCCATTCGGCCGCCCCCTCTCCCCCCGACCTCCGAATGCAGGTACTTTCATTTCACATTACCTCTTCGCTATTCCTCGAGATAACATTTCCCGATGGCGTCGGACCATTCGCAGGAGGCGCTGGATACCGAGGAGAGCCGTGGTGCCGCCCTGCTGAAAACTGCGCCTCCTCCGCCCGCCGATATGAGGACCTCGCCGGCCCTCAATCTCTCTTCTTCCATCCTTCCTGGGGGGACCCGACCTCAAACAGGTAGCGTCTCGCGTACTGTGAACGCTCTTGCCATTCCTTGGTTCTTATTGCCGCTTTCCGCAGCTCTCGTCTTGGACACCGCGGGATTGACCCTTACTCCTCTCCGCTCTCCCTTTCGCCCGGGAACCCCTACATCTGCGAACGGGCGCGGGGGCTCACCGGCGATGAACCATGGTCGCGCCCCTCTGGCCCCTAATCAGGCTGCCATTCCCGCCATTAATCCGGAACCCCTCAGACCAGGGAAAGGTAAGTCTCTTCATCCCATGGCCAGCATCTTTGAGGTGAATCCCTCGACGTCTCGCCCCCCTAGGCAGCACGAGCCCGTACCAGGTAGGTAGCCTTCTTGGACTTGCCCTGATTTTATCCCCTATTTTTGAAGCGAAAGGTCTTCGTTCTCGCAGGTCACCGGAAGGCCTCCCCCATGGGGTCATACGACGGCGGGGAAGGGATGGTCTCGCCACCCCCTTCACCCGGGGAGCTTGAGGATTTTCTGGGCGACCCCACCGATGTTCATATCATGAAGGAGCGAATGAAGGAAGTGCTGGGGAAGCTCATCTTCATGCAGCGGGAATTCGCTGGTCAGCTGGACGGTCAGCGGATGGAGACCGTTCGCGAGCTCAAAGTCCTCTGACGGGATTACGCTCGCCATCTCGCTGAAGTGGAACGCCTGGGTGCTGAGGGTGGGGAGCTTTCTCCCAGGAGGCATGCTGCGCGGGCGAGGGACCAGCTGCACCTAGCCAACCAGGAGATTACCGCGATGACCGCGTATTACAACCCGAGGGTGCCTCCGGTCGTTGATACTCGAGGTCGGGGTCGGTGGCATTGGCTGGAGCATTAGCCCGCTGACCCCCTCCCCTCCCTGCTTTTCCTCTCAACTCCTTCGGGAAACTCTGCAAGACTTTGGTTCTGTAATAATTTTCTGGTTTCTGCGGATGATGGCTTTACTCTTGATCTCGTCTTTTATATTCTTATATTTCTTTCGTTTCCGCTGTGGGTTAACGCCTTGCCTTGCTTTCCGCCTAACTAAGCTAACTTCCAACCATGCGGTATTCTGAGGAAAGATCATTTGCCGAATCCTTGAAAACGCTTGGGCGAAAACAAGCCGGCTCGGATTCCGAGGCGTCGGGGTAGTGCCGTCACCATCGCCTCACCCGCCGCCCGAGGAAATGATTACTTTTTCATGCTTTTCTATAAATAAGCTCTCACCAACTTTATTTATTACGCCTTATCTCGCCTCCGTCTTCCTCATCCGCCGACTGCTTTCGCACCTTTTACCTTCGCGCGAGCTCCTTCACTCAACCTTTGTGAGATGGGCGGTGAACCGGATGGAAGGGGCAAATGCGCCAGCGCTTTCGCAGACCACGATTTCGACCCCTGCGACCTCACCGAGGAGGCTCTTTTGACCACCATCGCGAACTACATCCCGGGGGAATTCACCGCGACCCGTCCGGAACCCGGTGACCGCATCAACTCCTTCTCTCCCGGGACCCTCGCCATCCCGCTAGAGCACTTCGAGGTGGGGTTCCGCCTCCCTATTTGGCCGGAAGTCCGCCAGACGCTCCGATACTTCGGAGTTGTTCCCGCCCAGCTCAACCCGAACTCCATCGCCATGCTGGTGGGGTTCGCATGCTATCTCCGGGAAGAAGGGATCGAGTTCAGCCTCCCCGTCTTCCGCAAACTTTTTACCTTCCGCGCGAAGCACGGAACCTCCTTCTTCTCGGGCCAAAATCCTCTGAAGGTGGCCGGTCTCGCCAACAAGAACCATGACTGGCTTCGCCGGTTCGTGTTCGTTAGCGGGAACTTTGGGAATGTTCTCTACGCGCCGGTGCAGGAGGAGGAGTCGACCTTTCGGCCCCCATCACTGGGCGGTCATGAGTCTAAGCTCCACCAGTATATCCTAGAGCAGGGCATGGACGTCATCCACCTCCGGAGGAATGTGGATTCGCTCCCGCCCATTCCACCGGGCGAAGGTAGGCTGGGGCAGTCTTCGCACGACTTTTCTCTCCCTCCTTCTCGCCTTAATTACCGAGCGCTCTTCTCTGATTACAGGTGTTCGTGACTTCCCGCTGAACCCTCCGCGCCCTGCCGGAGCGGCTCTGGGGCACTCGCTGTCTTCCGCGCGTGCTGCCGCCGACGCCTGTCGAGAGGACTTGGCTCCTTCCAAGACCAGTGGCCATAAGCGAAAGTCGGACTCGGCCTCGCTCCCCTCCTCCTCGAAGAAGGGGAAGTTCCCCCCATTGTCGAAGGACAAGGCCACCCCGGCGTCAAAAGGGAAGGAAGCCCCGGGCGAGATCCCGGGGACGAACGTTCCGTCGAGGACCTCTGTTCCTTCCGCGGGAACTTCTTCAGGGCCCCTGCCGAGAGATCACCGTAATTTTTCCAACGGTGAAAAACTCGTGGATCCAGTGGGAGCTCCCCTTGTTAAGTGGGACCGGAACAACAATCGGGTATCCCTCTCGACCCTTCATCCATCGTGAATCGAGACCGATGTCGCCAGTGGCGAGGCCTTCGCTTTAGCATACGCCCTATACGGCCGTGACGACGCCGAGAACACCCAGGTGCTAGCCCACGAGACAGCGCGGGCTCTCCTTCGAGCGCTTGAGCTCGCGCGCATGTCTTCTCGTCGGAGCATCAACCTCGCGCGAAGCCTCAGCGAGGTGGACGCGAATCGGGCGAGTGCCTCAGCGGAGGCCCGAGCATTGAGAGAGAAGCTGGATGCCGCCGAGGCCCTACTCGCTAGTCGCCCCATCCGGGAGGTATGATCTCTCCCTTGGACTTGCTAACCGCTGCACTCTCCCATCTTTCTGACTATTCTTCTCTACGCAGGATACCACCAGTGCCGAGATGTTGCGCGTTCGAGTGGAGGGTTTGGACGAGGAGAATCGGGGGCTGAAGGAAGACATCCGGCGCCTGCAGGCGGATTCCGCTCGGGCCCTTGGCGAAGGAAGCAAAAGGCACTCCTACTCGAATTTCGAGTTCGAGGAACTGATGCAGGAGAGTGCCCAGGCTGCTGCGGAGCATACGCTGCAGGCCCTTCTCGACGGCGGGTACCTGAAGGAGGGGGCCGAGACGCTGTTGGCGCACCAGGTCGTGTCAGACATTTTCCTCCCAGTACCTTTCCCGGACGGCGAGGACTTTCCCCCGAATGATGAAGTCATCTCCCTGGGCTCGGATGAGAGCGGCAGCCCTTCTCGCAAATGAGGGCGAGAGCTTGCTAAATTTTTTGATGAACAATTATTCTTGTGATAATTTTTTGCGAGAGCTCTTGTTGGCTCGTCCGGTGGATATATTGGGGGCCTTTTTTCCCCATTTTGTCTATGTGATAGTTTTTATTGATCATCGTGCGATCGTTTTGCTTCTGTTTCTCGCTAGGCTCGCTAGGACGGCATAACGTTGCGTAGTCGCGTCGGGCACTCGCCGAGTACCGAAGGAAGCATAGACTATCTTGCCCCGGCCATCCATTCGCTTAGATCGGGGGGTTTTTCGTATGAATCAGCACTAGGTGAGGAGACCGGACTTTTCGCTTCGTGTGTTACTTTTTGCTTTTTGCGTTTCGCGATTCCGGCCTTGGCGCTCTCGCTAAGAGACTTTTCGCGCTCTCGTTAAGAGGCTTAGGTGCTTCTGCTGTCTTTCGTCGGGGTCGTTACCGCGCTCGTGTGTTTGCCAGGTTCGAATAGCCTCCCGCGACCCCTTGAACGGAAGCGTGTTCGCTGCGCAACCGCCGACCGAATGCTGTCCTTGGTTTGTATCATTCGCCCTCCCGGGGTTTGACTTTGCCTTACTTCAATTTCTCATTTTTAATTTTAAGCCTTTCTCTTCCTACCTCACCAGCTAGGTGTGAGCCTGGTTTGTGGTTTCGCTCGGGGCTGATCTCTGAAACATAGAACCCGCCACCGAGTGAGCCTTCGGCCCTGCCAGCTAGGTGAGAGCCTGATCAGCGGGTCTGCTCGGGGCCGACCTTTGAAGCATGGAACCTGCCACCGAATGAGTCTTCGGCCCTGCCAGCTAGGTGAGAGCCTGGTCAGCGGGTCTGCTCGGGGCCAACCTTTGAAGCATGGAACCTGCCACCGAGTGAGCCTTCGGCCCTGCCAGCTAGGTGAGAGCCTGGTCAGCGGGTCTGCTCGGGGCCAACCTTTGAAGCATGGAACCTGCCACCGAGTGAGTCTTCGGACCTGCCAGCTAGGTGAGAGCCTGGTCAGCGGGTCTGCTCGGGGCCAACCTTTGAAGCATGGAACCTGCCACCGAGTGAACCTTCGGCCCTGCCAGCTAGGTGAGAGCCTGGTCAGCGGGTCTGCTCGAGGCCAACCTTTGAAGCATGGAACCTGCCACCGAGTGAGTTTTCGGACCTGCCAGCTAGATGAGAGCCTGGTCAGCGGGTCTGCTCGGGGCCATCTTCCCACAAACTTAGAACCTGCCACCGAGTGAGCCTTCGGACCTGCCAGCTAGATGAGAGCCTGGACAGCGGGTCTGCTCGGGGCCATCTTCCCACGAACTTAGAACCTGCCACCGAGTGAGCCTTCGGACCTGCCAGCTAGATGAGAGCCTGGACAGCGGGTCTGCTCGGGGCCATCTTTCCAACAACATAGAACCTGCCACCGAGTGAGCCTTCGGACCTGCCAGCTAGATGAGAGCCTGGACAGCGGGTCTGCTCGGGGCCATCTTTCCAACATCATAGAACCTGCCACCGAGTGAGCCTTCGGACCTGCCAGCTAGATGAGAGCCTGGACAGCGGGTCTGCTCGGGGCCATCTTCCCACGAACTTAAAACCTGCCACCGAGTGAGCCTTCGGACCTGCCAGCTAGATGAGAGCCTGGACAGCGGGTCTGCTCGGGGCCATCTTTCCAACAACATAGAACCTGTCACCGAGTGAGCCTTCGGACCTGCCAGCTAGATGAGAGCCTGGACAGCTGGTCTGCTCGGGGCCATCTTTCCAACATCATAGAACCTGCCACCGAGTGAGCATTCGGACCTGCCAGCTAGATGAGAGTCTGGACAGCGTGTCTGCTCGGGGCCATCTTTCCATCAACATAGAACCTGCCACCGAGTGAGCCTTCAGACCTGCCAGCTAGATGAGAGCCTGGACAGCGGGTCTGCTCGGGGCCATCTTTCCAACAACATAGAACCTGTCACCGAGTGAGCCTTCGGACCTGCCAGCTAGACGAGAGCCTGGACAGCGGGTCTGCTCGGGGCCATCTTCTGGAACTTTCGAGGTTTCCCTGCAAGCTGCAGCATTACTTTCACACATACGGGATAAACAGAATATTCTTATTTCAAAAACATTAGCATTACATAGTTTTTAGGGATAGAAGCGTTTGAGATCGTCACCACTCCATGTGTGACTGAGGGATTGACCCTCCACATTCTGAAGGCGGTATCCCCCAGACTTTAGTGCCTCTTCCACGACATAGGGACCTTCCCAGTTGGGATTAAGCTTCCCCACTGCGGCAGACCTTCCCGCCGCGTCGACCTTTTTGAGTACTAGGTCCCCCTTTTCGAATTGCTTGACCCTGATGCGCTTGTCGAAGTACTTGGCCATCCGCCTCTTGACCTCTTCTTGGCGAATGGCTGCTAGATCCCGGGCTTCTTCGATGAGGTCGAGGGAGAGCCGCAACTCCTCTTCGTTCCCAGCTCTCCAATCTTCCTCTCCATTCGTGGCGGCCTTTACTCGTGGTGTCATGACCTCGAACTCTATGGGGATGACGACCTCGCAGCCGTGGGAGAGCTTGAAAGGGGTCTCTCTCGTGGCGGTGTTGGGGGTAGTCCTTAAAGCCCACTGGACCGAGGGGAGCTGCTCCACCCAATTGCCCCTAAGATTTTCCACCTTCTTCTTGAGCAAGTTCACGATAATCTTTTTTGCCGCCTCCACCTGCCCGTTGCTCCTGGGATGGTGGACGGATGCAAACCTGAGGTCTATCCCCAACTGGCCACAGAAACTGATGAACTCCTCGCTGGCAAATTGCGGGCCATTATCTGTGACTATGGCTTGCGGAAGCCCATGTCGACAGATGATCTCCCCCCATATGAAGTTGCAGATCATCTGGAAGGTGACCTTGGCCAGCGCCTTGGCTTCCAACCACTTTGAGAAGTAGTCGATCATGACCAAGATGAATCTCCTCTGCCCACTGGCCTGGGGAAAGGGTCCCACCAGATCCATCCCCCATATGGCGAACGGCCAGGGCGCCGTGATACTCCTTAGCCTCTGAGCAGGCATGAGCTGAAGCGGGGCGAACATCTGACATTTCTGGCATTTCTTAGCGAAGGCCGCCGCATCTCTACTCAAGGTCGGCCAAAAGTGCCCCTGCCTCATTATTCTCGCCTCCAACATCCTGCTCCCCGAGTGGCTGCCACACTCGCCGGAGTGAACTTCTTCCAAGATCCTCGGGACTTCATCTTCCGAGATGCATCGGGCCAAGAGGCCCGAGAGGGTCTTCCGATACAGATCCCCCTCATGGAGCACGTAGTAGGCGGACTTGTACCGGAAGCGCCTTTGGTCTGGAACATCCTCCGGGAATTTCCCTGTTGCAAGGAAGGCGACGAAGGGGTCCTTCCAAGAGGGTCGCTGCTCTATTTCCATGAGTTCCCCCTCCTCGATCGAAGGACGGAACAGGTCTGTCAGGGTTCCTCCGGCTCGAGGACCGGCCTTGGCCAAGCGATCCGCTGGGGTGCTCTCCTCCCGAGGGATGTGCCTGATGGAGAAAGTCTTGAACGCTCCAATGAGGCTTCTCACTTTGGCTAAGTATCTTATGAGTGTAGGTTCCCTTGTCTCGAACTCTCCCTTGATCTGAGAGGCTATTACCATCGAGTCGGTGAGGACCTCTACGTCATGGACTCCCAGTTCCTGAGCCAGACGCAGGCCGGCGATCACCGCCTCATACTCCGCCTGGTTGTTGGTGATTGGGAAATGTATTACGAGTGTTTGTTCGATCTTCATCCCGTGGGGGCTCTCCAGCACCACCCCTCCTCCGAGAGATATTTTGCCCGAGGCCCCGTCAACCAGCAGCTTCCACGGAACATGACGAGGGGCTTAATCCCCCTCCATCTCGGCCACATAGTCTGCCATGAAATCTGCCACTACCTGTGCCTTCATGGATAGTCGAGGGACGAAGGTGATATTGAACTCACTTAACTCTATTGACCACTTCGCGAGCCTCCCCGAGTGCTCTACTCCTTCGAAGATCTGGCGGAGGGGGTGATCAGTCACCACTTGGATTGAATGGGCCTGGAAGTATGGCCTGAGCTTTCTTGCCGCGACGACCAGAGCGAAGGCTAGCTTCTCTAAAATTGGGTACCTGAGTTCCGCCTCCCTCGAGACCCTACTTACGTAGTAGATGGGCAGCTGCTTCTTGCCTTCTTCCCGGACCAGGATGGAGCTTACGGCCTCAGTCCTGACTCCGAGGTACAAGGCTAGGTCCTCCCCCTCCTTGGGGCCCTGGAGCAGCGGAGCCTGGGTGAGCTGCCTCTTCAAGGCCTGGAAGGCCTCCTCGCATTCCTTTGTCCACTTGAATTTCTGGTTCCCTCGTAACGTTTTGAAGAAGGGAGAGCATTTCTCCCCGGCCCGGGAGAGAAACCTGCTCAACCCTGCGAGCTTTCCCGTCAGGCGCTGGACCTCCTTGGCATTCCGAGGCGATCCCAACTCCATGATGGCTTTGACCTTGTCCGGGTTAGGTTCTACCCCCGAAGGGGTGAGAAGGTGTCCCAGGAACTTTCCCTTGCTGGCCCCGAACACACTTCAGGGGGTTCAGGCGCATCTTGTACTTGCGTAGGGTGGCGAAGGTTTCCTCGAGGTCTCGGAGATGAATGCTCACACTCTTGCTCTTCACCATGAGGTCATCTACGTAAACCTCCAAGTTTCTTCCTCTTTGCTCCTTAAAAATCCGTTCCATCATTTTCTGGTAGGTTGCTCCTGCATTTTTCAGCCCAAAGGGCATCATCTTATAGCAGTAGCACCCCTCCCGGGTGATGAAAGAGACATCTTTGATATCCGGGTTGTGCATCCTGATCTGGTGATAACCTGAAAAAGCATCCAAAAAACTCATCACAGAAAAACCGACGGCTGAGTCAACCAGCGCGTCGATCCGAGGCAGGGGATAACAATCCTTAGGGCAGGCTTTGTTTAATAAAGAAAAGTCAATACACATACGCCAGCGACCATCGCCCTTTTTTACCATGACGACATTGGAGACCCAGCCTGGATACTGGATCTCCGATACAAAACCTGCTTCAAGGAGCTTAGCCACCTCCTCGCGGATCGATTCTTCGAGCTTGTCGGCGAAGGCCCTCCTTTTCTGTCGGATGGGGCGGGCTCCTGGCTCAAGGTTGAGACGATGACAAGCCACGTCCTCCTCGATGCCTGGCATGTCTGCCGCGCTCCATGCGAAGATGTCCACGTTCTTCTGGATGCACTCCAGCATCCTTACCCTGTCCTCCGGGCTGAGGCCCCCGCTGACACGCACCTTCTCCACCCTTCCTCCCTGGGTGATAACCTCCATCTCCACTACTTCCTCTGCCGCCTCAAGCCGAGCCGGCTCTTCCCATCTGCCCCTCGCTTCTCGCCCCTCTACCCTGGCCTTCTCCTCTGCCGCACCTTCCTCCTCCATTGGTTCGACCTGCTCCTCCTGAGCTACCTCCATCTCCTTTCCTCGGGCACTGCCCTCTTCCTCTTCTCCCCTCTTCTCCACTCCTTCTCTTGGCCCCTCCGGCCTCCTCATCTCTTTATCCATCTTCTCAGCCTCCGCCATCCAAGAGATGGTGTTGACGGCGGTCACGTAGCACTGCCTTGCCACCTTTGCATCTCCCCGGATTCGGATCTGGACTCCTCCACTATGAAACTTCAAGCACTGGTGGTATGATGAGGGCACACATCGGAAGGCACTGATGAGAGGGCGTCCGAATATGGCGTTGTAGCTGCTCGGAGCGTCAACGATGACGAACCGGCAGTTCCTTGGGACCCCTCCTAACGTCACCTGGAGGCCGACACCTCCCTCAACCTCCTTCCTTTCTCCTGAGAAACCAAACAGCGGCCCATCAGAGGCCTGCACCCTCTTCTTCTCCACCTCCATCGCATCGAAAGCCTTCTTGAAGATAACATTCACCGAGATCCCATTGTCTACCAGGATCCGAGAGACCGTGAAGTTTTCTATCGCCGTCTGGATCACCAGGGCGTCGCAGAACGGGTCCTCGTAATCGGGCATATCTTCCGAGGAGAAGGTGAGCTTCTCCGTGGGGGGTGGAGTCTGGGAAGTTGATGCGACGTCTCTCCGGAACATTGCCTGGAAGCTCCTCTTGCGAGAGGCCTCTATCCCGACCCCACCATGAATCACCCCGATTCCCCCTGGCTCCTGTATCCGCCCTGTCCTCGCATCGGTCCTCTTCCGCCTCTGGGAGCACTTCCTCGATTCTGGCCTGCTGCCGCCGTGGCTGACCTCTCCCCCTCATCTCCAAGAATTCTGGGCAGGTGGCGGTCGCGTGACCTTCTTCCTGGTGAAAGTCACAATAGGGCAACGCCACCCTGTCCCCTCTTCCTGCTCTTCCTCTCCCTCCTCTGGCTCCTCTACCTCCTCTACCTCGGCCCACCGTCATTGCTTGCTCCCTTGGGGGGTGAGGGGGTCTGGGGCCTTGCCTCCACCCCGGATTTATCCCCCCCGCCTCTCTTCCTTGGTACCCCCCTTCCTGACCTCTTGCGAGTCCTTCCTGGTGCCTCCAACCTAACCTGTTGTTGGGCTCTTGATTCCTCCAATTTTGGGGTGGTCTTTCGAACCCCTGACCCCTGGGTTCCTCTCTCCTCCTTCCTTCCTGCTGCCTCACCTCAGGCTCGCTCATCTTCGCCAACCTTTTGTAGAATTCTGGGTTGGCCGCCTCCCCTTCTATCTCCTCCGCTGCTCGCTCCATCAACTCTTCAAAGGAGAGAGGAGCCCTTCTCTTCAGGTCCATCTTGAAGAATCCATCTCGCAACCCCAGGATGAATGCCATCTTGAGGGCGAACCCCGGCACCTCCTGCACTAGGTGTACCTCCTCTTGGAACCTATCCACATAGTGTGCCAGTGATTCCCCCTCCCTTTGCCTGATCTTGAAGAGAGCCTCTGCATCCTTCTTTCTCTTTTTCGACGTCGAGAAGCGCAGCCGGAAGCCCCGGCGCAGATCATCGAACGCGTAGATGGAACCTACGGGAAGCTGGTGGAACCAATCCCTAGCTTTCTCCTTCAAAGTTGTCGCGAAGAGTCGGCACTGAAAGGCATCCATCATGGGCAGAATTGAAACCATGTCCTCAAACCATTGCAGGTGCGCGACTGGTCATCCTTGCCAGTATAATAGGACATCTCCGGCCCCCGGAACCCCTCTGGCACTGGGGCCGAGAGGATCATCTCGCAAAAAGGGCTTCCTTCCCCTGCTCGGCGAGTGGTCCTCTCGTGCGGAACCAGCTCGCAGACCTCAGCACTCGCCGGGCTGCTGAATAGCTGCCGCCCGGGGAGATCTCGCGCGCTTCCTTCCGCTGGCACTTCCTTCCCAGGTCGCTGCCCCGGAGCATTCTCGCCGATCTGCTGGGGAGGAACCACGGGAACTGCCGGCGTCTCGCACTCGCTTCTTCCTGCGAGAACCGTCTGCAGGACGTCTCGCTTGAACTTCTCGAACATCTCCAGCCACTCCCCTGTCGCTGGTGACTGCGAGTGGCCCGATTCAGAACCATTTCCCCCATCTCCTGTCATCCAACCTAGCTTGAGATTTTCCTTCACCGGCTACGGTCCACGCTCACCGCACCAAAAATGTTGAAACCGGCAACCGGTCTCCTGAGATAGGACCCACTGGGGGTTGTAGCCGACGCTTACTTCTCCCTCCCTAAACTATCTGACTGGTGGATGAGAAAAATGGAACAGACTCAAGGCTGCAGCGAGGAGGTCCCGCCACACACCCGGAAGATCTTAGAGAGCTTCCCCTCCCAAACCAAAGCTCAGCCGGGCACCTTGGAGGGCACTAGCAACCAACCAAGACTAGCCTAGAGGAGAGGACTCTCAAAAGATCCGGTCTCCTCCAAGGTGCCCTTAAGGGTCTATTTATAGATTTTTCTAGGCCGGTCTGCAAATAGCATGAATCCGCCTTTTAATTTTACTAACCGCACCCCAAATTGGTCTGCTAATAACCTAACTCCGCTGTTCTGAAGGGCTATTTGCAGCCCATAAGGGGCATCACGGTCATTTCCTCCTAAAGCCCTTGGGGGCGAATGGTCCATGAGGGGACCACTCGCCGAACTCTCGCTTGACTGGGCGAATGGACTGGGCGAATGCCCACACTTCCGGGCGAGTGGTCCGTAAGGGTGCCACTCGCTGACTTCTCCTCCCTGCCCACGGCTCGCCCCTATTTGCCCGGGTGTCTTTCCACCTATCTCAGCCTGGGCGGGTGGTCTGACTGACCCAGGTCTCGCCAGTGGTCTTGAGGGACCCACTCGGCGAATACGGGTTGTACAACTAGCCTATGTTGCGTTGTCAAACTTTCTCATAGTATGACTTTGCAATCCTTATTAATCTTTTTATCCATTTTGTGAGTCATAAAATAGTCAATTTGTGACTTATTTTGTCCGCTCTTGAACGTAATTAAGTATTCTTTCTTCTTCATGTAGAACATATTTATCACAATTAGCTCTTGTGTTATGGCAAAGTTTAGAATGGTTCTTCCTTCTTCATTTCTTTCTCCATACCCAAATCCTCCATGATCTGTATAATCCGTATTTTTCTTCCCTACATGTCTATTTAAGTTTCCTCCAATGAAAATTTTCTCGCTTTGTGGGATTTCTCTTACCAAATCATATAAGTCTTCCCAAAATTGTATTTTAATAGCTTCACTTAATCCTACTTGTGGCGCATAAGTACTAATTACATTAATAGTTTCCTTTCCAACGATTAATTTAAGAACTAAGATTCTATGACCTTTTCTGTTTACCCCAACAACTCCATCCCTCTAAGTAGTATCTACAATAATACTTACCTCATTGCTTATTTTATTTTTCCTGTGTGCCATAATTTAAAATCTGAATTATCTTGAAATTTAGCTTTCTCACCCATCCATTTAGTCTCTTACAAACATAAAATATTTATCCTTCTCCTAATCATTATATCAACTACTTCCATCGTTTTTCCCGTTAGCGTACCTATATTCCAACTTCCAAACCTAAGTCGATCACAAATCCTACGATCTACTTTTCTAGGACGCTTAATATGTGGATGCCTAATATGTGAGGGCTCTTGCATATTTAACACTACACCCAAGTCCTCTTGGAGGTGCATCGGTCCTTGCCAAGACGTCGTATTCGGACCATACGACGATGACTCTTGCCTATTTAACACTACACCCAAGTCCTGGATATGTAGCGGTCCTTGCCAAGACGCCGCATTTAGACCATACGACGTGTTCCTTATGGGGAACAACCTAGCTTTAGCATAATTTCTCAAAAGATCCGTATCCATAAGGGTGACTAAATTTTATGTTGGTTGTCTACCTAACACAGCCCTCACCATTTTTCATTTGGGCTTGGGACCGACATCGGCTGGTTTGATGAATAAGCAGAGTAGCATATTATGGGCCTTGGTCGGAGATCGCCGGGGAAGTGGTCGGAGGTGGAGATGCGGGGCACGGAGATACTACAGAGCCATGACCGCGGCTGCCTAGGCGGGGCTTGCTCGTTGGAGGAGAGAGCTACCAAGACTTCACACTCAAAGACGTGAATTAGATTTCTTCTTGCTTGCTTCATACAACACCTATAATGCCTTTATATAAGCTTCAACATATAATAAGACATAATAATGATAATGACACATAATAGTAGACCCGGAGCTCGAGGCCCCTGCATAAAGATGACAACTTAGACACCTAGATAAAAGAAATACTAATGCGTTGTACAATCATAATACGCGATCCGTAACATCTCACCCTTCCTCCAAAAAGAGCTTGTCCTCAAGCTTTATCTGATGCTTTCGTTGTCAGAGTTCTCGACGTGTAGATAGAAGAGCCGGTTGCACCTGTGGCCGCGAGTGTACTGCTCGTCGCAATTAAAACATAATCCATGTGCGCGTCGTTGCAACATCTCCGCCCGAGATAATCGGCGGACCGGAGGAGCTGGAGGACCCTCGATACGACCTTGTTGAACGATGTTGGTGACAGGAGGGTAGGCCGTCTGTGCTAGCTGGAGGCGATGATCGCAGAGCCGGGCCAGACTCATAGCAGTCACTAAGTCTGGTGGGGCCTCAAATTCGACATCCAGTCGCAGGCGCTCGCGAAGTCCAGCGGTGAAAATGTTGACTTGCATATCCGGGAAAAGGGGAACATGCGCCAAGAGAAGCTGAAATTGTTTCAGGTACTCGTCTACTGACCTCGTTTGTCGTAGAGATGTGAGTTCTCCGAGGGGGTTGCTGCGGACAGGAGGTCTGAAACGCAAGTTGCATAGCCTTTTGAAGTCGTACCATAACAGATTCGGTCGGTCGGTGAGAAGTCGAGTGGCCCACAAAACAGCGGAGTCAAGTAGATGGAAAGATGCTAGATGGATTCGGTCTGCTGCCGGAGTTTATTGGTGACCGAAGAATTGCTCACATTTGGTGAGCCAGCACAAGGGATCACTTTTCCCATCATAGGTTGAAAATTCTAATCTGGTGTAGCGTGGTTCAATTGCAGCGACTCAGTGCGCGAGGACTGGCGGCAGTGGCTCGTGAGCGGTCAGTGGTGGCGGAGCTTGGCGAAGAAGTGGCGGTTCCTGACTGTTGCTTGTACGATCGTGTGCGGGGGCGGTAGAAAGATCATCAAGGTGCTTGGAGAGCGCAGTAATGGCCTCCTGTTGTCGTTTCGTGAGTGCAGATTGCGCGACCTATTGTGCCATGACGGCCTGCGGCATGGTCATAATCCGACTTAGTTGGTCAGACGAGTCACCCATCGTGCGAGAGTAGGAGCGAGAAGAGGAGCGAGTGACAGGGCTTTCAGATTGCGCCGAGGCGGATGATTGGGAGTGGTTACGGGCGCCGCGGTTGCGCCCAATGTTTTCAACTAAGAATGCGTCGGTGAATAGTTGAAAAGAAAAATAGAAATAGGCTGGTTGGGTGTGCGGCTTGAGGCGATTAATGAAGTGGCTTAGGTAATTAAATGAGAAGGAATAATAATAATAATAATAATGGAGAGGAAATGACGTGATAAGTGATATGGCATGCGTGTGTGGGAAATTCAAAAGTGGGAGAGAGTGGTGGTGGGGTCCACGAAAAGTAAAACAAAATTAAAAGGTGTGCTGGAAGGGGTAAAGGTAGCGGGAAAGCAGCGCGCAGGAAATACAGCGCCGAAGGCTGTCTGCGGGCATTTACTGGCGCAAGGCTCGAGAAAAAAAAATAGGGCAGGGTCTCGAAACTGCTAGCAGGCGGGTGCGGCTCAAGGAGATCCCGCGTGGAGGCGTAGTCGGTGGTTGTCGGCCTGTTCAGCGTGCGGAAAGAAGGCGCGGACGCCGAAATGGAGGAGCCAACCCCTGTTCTCCCTGAGGAAGACGATGTAGAAGCAAAAAAAGAGCCGATGGTTGGGCTGTAGAGCAAGCGCGGAGAATCGTTGCTGGCGTGCTTGGCGGAAGAGGACCGATGACTCTGATACCAAGTTGTTATGGGCCTTGGTCGGAAGTGGTCGGAGGTGGAGATGCGGGGTACGGAGATACCATGGAGCCATGACTGCGGCTGCCTAGGCAGGGCTTGCTCGTTGGAGGAGAGAGCTACCAAGACCTCACACTCAAAGACAGGAATTAGATATCTTCTTGCTTGCTTCATACAACACCTCTAATGCCTTTTGTAGAAAAGAGCGAATCTTGTATATATTTCTTGTATTGTATACAAAGAAAGAGTACATATTTATAGGAGAAAGAAGAGAGAGAGAAACCCTATACACAATGTGGGACTAAAGAGATATAGAAGAGGAGTAATTGGGCCACCAAATGGGCCAAACACATGGGCTATTTCAACACTCCCCCGCAAGCTGGAGCGTACAAATCGTATGCGCCAAGCTTGGATAAGCATTGATAGAAGAGGGTACTGGGCAGTGCCTTTGTGAGGACATCCGCAACTTGTTCAGTACCAGGGACATGTTTTAGCTCGATCTTCTTCATTTGTACTTTCTCCCGGATAAAGTGACAGTCGACCTCGATATGCTTGGTCCTTTCGTGGAAGACCGGGTTCTTGGCAATATGTATAGCAGCCTGACTGTCGCAAAGTAGAAGAGCAGGAGCAGGAAGTTTTACCCCATGATCCGTGAGAAGACTTTCAAGCCATGTAAGTTCAGAGACCACAGATGCCATTGCCCTGTATTCTGCTTCTGCTGAGGAGCGCGCAACCACTGCTTGTTTCTTGCTACGCCAGGTAATCAAATGTCCTCCGAAGTACGTACAGAAGCCACTGGTTGACCGACGATCATCCAGAGAGCCGGCATAGTCAGCATCAGAGTATGCTACCAGTGTTGGAGTTGAGGATGAGGTCTTGTATACCAAGCCTTGACCAGGAGCCGCTTTTAGATATCGGAGAATCCGTTCCACAGCCTGAAGATGAGAGGAACGAGGGGCGTGCATGTAACGGCTGACAATACCGACTGCGAATGAGATATCTGGTCTTGTAACAGTCAGATAGATCAATTTTCCAACCAGATGACAATAGTACTCCGGGTTCTGAAGCAAGAGATCAGAGTCAGAGGACTGAGCACAAATCTTGTGATTTGCGTCCATTGGAGTATTGATGGGTTTGCAGCCGGAGTAGCCTGCATCATGAAGAAGATCGAGGCAATACTTTCTCTGAGATAGAACAAGGCCATCTGGTCGCCTGGCTACCTCCAGGCCCAGGAAGTAATGAAGGTTCCCCAGATCTTTTGTTTGGAACACGGAGCTGAGTTGTTGTTTGATCGCCTGAATTCCTTTTGAGTCGTTGCCTGTGATAATGATATCATCCACATAGACAAGAAGGAGAACGGTGCATGTTGCCTGGTGGCGAGTAAACAGGGAGAAGTTAGCCGAGCTCTGAGTAAACCCTGCTTCACGAAGGACCTTGCTGAGCTTGTCGAACCATGCTCGAGGAGACTGTTTGAGACCATTGAGAGACCGCAAAAGATGACAAACTTTTGGGGTCCTAGACTCCCCCGTGGTCTCAAACCCGGGCGGCTGCTGCATGTACACCGTTTCAGTGAGATCACCGTTTAAGAAGGCGTTCTTAATATCCAGTTGATGTAAGGGCCATTGGCGGTGCACAGCAACGGAGAGAAGAACCCGTACTGTGTTCAGTTTGGCGACGGGAGAGAAGGTTTCGTCGTAGTCCAAACCTTGTTGCTGGGTGTAGCCGCGAGCCACTAGTCGAGCTTTTAAGCGGTCAATGGTCCCATTCGCAGCATGCTTGATGACAAAGACCCATTTGCAACCAACAGTTTTCTGGCAAGGGGGAAGATCCACCAGCTGCCAGGTCTGGTTTGCCCACAACACGACCATTTCTTCTTCCATGGCGGCACGCCAGCCAGGATGTTGAAGAGCCTCCTGCACAGAGTTAGGAACTGCCCGACGATAAAGAAGTGGCCAGAGTATGAAGGTGGGGTGAGAGGCGATGTAAGGACATATAATTCGCCAAAGGATGGGCAGTCGATTATGGTACCTGATCAGCAGAACACGGAGCACCGGAGGTCGAGTCGGACTGCGGAGTCGGATCGGAACGAGGATGTTGACGAGTGTAGACACGGATGATCGGTGGTTTAGAGATAATGGAGGTTGGAGTGGGAGCAATATCAGGAGCCGGAGATGGAGGAACGGGAACAGAAGTTTCGTTGACTGACAGGTCGCGGAGCGGGTGGTGGTGCAAGGGTGGATACAGGATCAGAAAAGAACGACTGATCCTCCCAGAAGGTAACATCGGCAGAGACCGTTATTTTACGGGTTGTAGGGAAGTAGCAGACGTAACCTTTCTGAGTTTGAGAGTAGCCGACGAAGATGGACTTGGTAGCACGAGGATCCAGCTTATCCGTGGAGGGTCCCAAGATGTGGACGTAGCAGGTGCACTCAAAGGTGCGGGGTGTGAGAGAGAAGGGTGGAGTAGAAGGAAAAAGAAGGCTGAACGGAGTATTATTATGGAGAACGGATGAAGGGAGACGGTTGATAAGGAAGCAGGCAGTGGAGACCGCGAAGTTCCAATATGATTTGGGAACGTTCATGTGAAGCATAAGTGAGCGGGCAACCTCGAGAAGGTGACGGTTCTTTCGCTCGGCCACGCCGTTTTGTTGAGGGGTGTAAGCGCAGGATGTTTGATGGATGATTCCGAAGTCTGAGCATAGAGTGGCGATATCGTGGCTTGTGTATTCGCGAGCATTGTCGGAGCGTAAGGTTTTGATGGTAGTGGAGAATTGCGTACGGGTCTCGAGGACAAATGCTCTAAAGACACGAGGGAGCTCAGAGCGATCATGAAGTAGGAAAGCCACGTTAACCGAGAGTAATCATCAACAAACGTGAGAAAATACCGATATCCAGAAATACTAGTAGTTTTATATGGCCCCCAAATATCGGAGTGCACTAAATCAAAAGGAGCCGGGCTCCGAGTACAATGTGCGGGAAAAGAAGAACGTGGTTGTTTGCCGAAAATACAAGTTTCACATTTAAACGGAGAAAGAGGTACATCAGGGAGAGCCTTCTGGAGGACGGGTAGAGGAGGGTGCCCGAGGCGTCGATGCCAGTCTATGGCGGAGACAGAGGAGAGGATGGTGGGAGAGTCGTCAAGGAGGTAGAGTCCGTTCCGCAATCGTCCTTTACCAATGGTAGTCCGCGTCCGTCGATCCTGTATCAAAAAAGACGAGGGGTTAAATGTGACAGAATAATCCAAGTCATTAGTAAGACGACCAATGGAAAGTAAATTGAAGGAGGAGCCCGGAACATGAAGAACCGAGCGAAGAGAAAGAGAGGAGGTGAGCGAGATGTCAGCAGAACCGGAGACGGGAACAATATCCCCATTGGCCACAGTGATGCACTTTGGATAAGGAGTATCCAAATATTGAGTTGGTTGCCGCGAGGTAATATGATGAGTAGCACCGGAGTCCATTATCCAACCTGGGCTAGTGGAGAGACAAGCCATACCTTCATTGGAGACGGAGGCGACAGATGCAGAAGTAGGGCTGAGAAGTCCATGAAGTTGCTGGAGTTGGAGGCGGACTGCGTCAAGGTCCACCGGATTGCTTGAGGTGGACGGACTTTCCGTGGCAAGGGATGCTGTAGGACGAGGAGGATGTCCGTTTTTACGAAAGCATGTGGCCTCATAATGACCATCACGGCCGCAGAACGAGCATTTAGGTCTCCCCCGGCCCCCCCCGACCTCTTCCCCGAGCGCCAGACCGGCCTCCCCGGGTAGGTGGAGGAGGAAGAGGGGGAGAAGTAGGAGCGTGCTGGAGGAGGGCCGGTGAGGTAGGTGCCGTGATATCAAGAGGTGGTGTGACTCGGAGGAGCATGGAGCACACACTTGATAGAGACGGAGTGGTAGCTGAGGCCAAGATCTGAGCCCGAAGGCCCAGAAGATGAGGTGCCTCCTTCTGAGCCCGCTGAGTTGCATGATCATTTGTTGATGGCTGATGTTGGATCCATGCTTCAGCCAGAGATTTGACACGGGCAACAACAGAGGTCATGTTAGGCCCGGTGGTGTCCAGAGCCTGTAGGTCGGTGATGATATCGAACAGAC
Source organism: Dactylorhiza incarnata (assembly GCA_033032865.1). Classification (NCBI taxonomy): domain Eukaryota; kingdom Viridiplantae; phylum Streptophyta; class Magnoliopsida; order Asparagales; family Orchidaceae; genus Dactylorhiza; species Dactylorhiza incarnata. The sequence continues at coordinate 4,455,662 of JAWHQI010000066.1, forward strand.
GTTGAAGGCTATCTTTTTCGGAATACAGGGACTGGAGCTCGTCCCACATGGCCTTGGCCGTCTCAAGGTACATGGCCATTTCATAAGGTTCGCCATCCAGCGAGTTCAGGAGCCATGTCTGAACGCGGCCATCGTCCCGCAGCCATTCCTCAGTGACTGGAGTTGGGGGATCTTGGGTGAGATGGGAGGCAAGGCCCTTGGCTTGAAGGACGCGGCGGACAGAGTGCATCCAGGGCATGAAGTTTTTCTTCCCAGAGAGGGAGATGGTGGTGATGCGGAGCTCATCACGGAGCTCGTGGTTGAGGGCAGGTGGTGCGGCCTGTGTAGGAACTTCCGATGAGGCTACCGAGGAGCCCATAGAGACCGGGAGACACGGATAGAGACGAGCTTAGACCGCACGATCTGAAAGCAGAGGAAGCGGTTAGAGGAGTCCGCGTCTGATTGCAGTAGACCTACAGCGGAAAGGGCGAGGCGACTCGTCCAGGTCGAGGTCGCAGAAGAACCCACGCAAGTTGGGCGAAGAGGAGACCGCTGGCAGGCTAGCGGTTAGAGGCCAGACCGCACACAGAAGGTGCTGGCAGAGAGCGCAGCGAGCAACGAGGAGACCGCGTGAGATTGACGCGAGGAGGTAGCGGGAGATCGCTACGAGGTCGCAGGAGGGCGCTGAAGATCGCTGGAGAGATCGGCAGAGGCGGCGTCTTGTGTGCACGAGAGATCGCGGCCAGAGAGATCGCAGGCGAGCAGAGTGTGAACTGGCGAGCTGCGACTGAGACCGCTACGATCAGAGAAGAGCAGGAGAGGCCGCTGTTGAGCAGAGGAACCGTTGGCGAGCTGCGACTTGCGAGCAGAGAGGAGACCGCGTCGATTTGAGAGCAGAGGGGAGACCGCTGCGACTTGAGATGAGGCCGGAGCGATCGCTGGCGAGCTGCGAGCAGAGGGGGGGGGCGAGCAGAGGTAGCTCGCTGAGGAAGATCGCACGGGCGGTCTGAGAGAGAGACCGCTGGAGAGGAGAGCGGTCTGGCGAGTTGCTGGTGGACTTGAGAGGACGATGGCGAGACCCACGCCGCAGATGGAAGAAGCTATAAAACCCAGCAGAGAGGGAGGCGTGGGAGGCTGGGAGTAATGCGGGAGGTAGCGGCAGGGGGAGCGGTCTCAGGAAAGGAGACCGCCAGAAGTTGAGAACTGGAGGGTGGGCGGTCAGAAAACGGGAGACCGGAAAAAACGGATCGCTGGCTTTGATACCATGTAGAAAAGAGCGAATCTTGTATATATTTCTTGTATTGTATACAAAGAGAGAGTACATATTTATAGGAGAAAGAAGAGAGAGAGAAACCCTATACACAATGTGGGACTAAAGAGATATAGAAGAGGAGTAATTGGGCCACCAAATGGGCCAAACACATGGGCTATTTCAACACCTTTATATAGGCTACAACATATAATAAGACATAATAATGATAATGACACCTAATAGTAGACCCGGAGCTCGAGGCCCCTACATAAAGATGACAACTTAGACACCTAGATAAAAGAAATACTAATGCGTGGTGCAATCATAATACGCGATTTGTAACATAGCATTAGAAAATTTCAATTGTCATTCAACTTGCAAATAACATTTATTTTTATGTGCATCACCGGTTGAGGTGTTTCCGTGTGACCTTGAGGTTACGGGTTCGAGTCCTGGAAGCAGCCTCTTGCAAAAATGCAGAGTAAGGTTTGCCTACATTTCACCCTTGTGGTGGGACCCTTCTCCGGACCCTCACTGCGCGGGGATACTTTGTGCACCTGGCTGCCCATTTATTTTAGTGTATTGAATGCTCATATTTTTTTTATGCGGAGCTCTTCCCAATTGTGTGCATTATGCACTTGCATATTTTATTGGTTGAATTGAATTTATTTTCTTAGTACTTAATCTATTGCTAAAGGCCAAAATTGAGTGATTTAATGGTGTTAGGAAAATGTTTGTAGCAATTATTAACTGACGGATCCAAAAATTCAATAGAAAAGTTTTTGCAATTAGTTAGAGTTGCATTATTTAATTTAATTATTTATGATTAGTTTTTATAAGCGTGCCAAGGCAGAGTCAAATTCCTAGTTCCTTCATGCAGGGCACCTCAGGCAAATTTTGACAATGGCGATCAAACCTGTTTGGAAGTTAATTTGTGGGTATGCAATGGATTAAACAAAGGAGAATATTAATAGGGGAGCGTGCATGAGAATATAATTAAGGGGCTCTTGTTGGTGTGATCATCTCTGTTGTATCTTGCTTTATAATTTTGGTCTTTGGTTTGGTTAGAGAATGATCCCTTGAGTGTGTATTCTGTTTTGGCTGGCGGGAGTTCTCTATCGTAATGTTGTCTTCTTATTCGTTCCGTCTGTGTTTTTCTCCTCTTGCCTTCACCTGCAAAATTATTGTCGTAACAACTAGCCCAACCTACCCTAACCTGTCTTTTGACTTTTTGTCTGCTTGTTGATGGGGATCGACACTAGACTTCGGGCTACCACTCGACGGGGCCCGCATTTGTGTACTATCACGGGAGGCATTGATCGGATAGCCGACCCGACACCACTAGCGCGTCCGGAGCGCCATTTCTACATTTTTTATGTATTTTATTTTTTTATTTTGGACATTTTGTGTTATTTGAGCATCGGTCGTAACGACCAATCATAGTCATTCACGTCGGGTGTCCTGACCCCCCTTTCGCTCTAAGTAAGGGGGAGTACTGCCTTTTTGAGGCGTTGTTAGACTTGTGAGAGAATCCACAGCCTGAAATCACATCGTGGTGCGACGCCGTGAGAGCCCTGGGTGCGACGTCCCGGTTATTTTCAGTTTCCCTTACTATTCCCGTGAGCCTACAGTTATCCCTCCACGATTCCCAATTTCCCACTCAACCTCCCCTAACCGCACGTCCTCTTCCAAAAACAACCGCTCGACCCCTCTGCCCGATCGTCTTCCCCACAGGAACCCAGCAGGCTGCCTCTAGATCCATCTCAAGCGCCTACCATCCCCTTCCTCCTCCCCATCCGCACACGCCAAAGCCGCCTTCTCTCGATCCCGCACTAGTACGATCCTTTTCTTCGCACGAGAGGCGCGACCCGTCGCTTGTTCTCGTCGCACAATTGCCACAACAAACCACCGCCCTCCACAGAACCTTCATCGACGCCTCCCAGAACGACTACAAGCCCTCCACTGCCCTCCTCCCCTTCCAGCGTCGGCAATCACGCCACCCCACCTGCATCTGCCTGCCTCCTGCCGTGTACAGTAACATACGCACCTCTACATCAGCTGGCTTCAACTCCTCCATCGTTTAGCCTTGTGCTTGTGAGTATTCCTTGGTAGTGTGCTCTTTTTCTCTTTATTGGTTATGTGGATGATTGTATTTTGTGGTGTTTTGTTGCAATTTTTTCATTTCCTATATTCCTCGTTTGTGCAAAGTGTGGCTTGAAGCCCTTCATGCGAAGGAAGACATATACACTTGTTTATTTGAAGTTGTAGTGCACGCTCTGTTAGCTTGCTAAATTTTATAATTTTATTTGCTAAAATTACTTTCGGTCAAATCAATTCAAACACACATCATATAATTTAGGTTTGTTTGAGTCAACCAGACATCACTCACATACACGTGCATTAGAGTCATCACACACCTCTCACAGACTACCCTGTGTCACTTGTCTTTTGTGTTACCTAATCCTCTTACTCAACTTCAGACCTCATTGCCGCTTCTCCCATCAATGTCAATTGTCTCCACGATCTGCAGGAGAACTGAAGACGCGTTTATGAGCAACGTTCTTTTCCCTCCGTATGAGAATTTTCCATTCAAAAATTTTGATCCGCTTTTTTCTCGGCCCACCTTCAATCAACTTGATCCTGCCAATTCTCTACGCCCGCAACTTTCCCAGCTTTGCTCCAAGTGAAACATCCACCCGATTTGCTCCACTCTTCTTCGCATTTGTCACACCGCCAGTCGTGGCCCTTTCCCTACACAATTCAGATCGACGCCCCTTCCTGTGACATCACCACTTCTTCCTCCCATCAAATCATGCTCAAAATATATGCCCAACGACGCATCTTTCCCTTATTTTATCTGTCGCAACACCTCCAGTCCTGACTCCATATCTCTGAAACGTGGCTTTAACATCCCTTTCTCCCATCAACGCCTTCTTCCACTTGGCTTTGCCTCTATAAAGCCTCAACACTTTTCTGAGGGTTGCGTACTCGTACTGGGTACATTTTCGTTACCGGTATGTACTTGATACTATGCGGTTACACTCAAACTCCATATCGTTTTACATAATATGATGGAGGTTTGCTTTTCTAAGTAAACAAAAATTGTCTCCGGGGCTTTTAAAAAAGAAAAAATGGGACCACACACCACATATATAGTAATTTTAATCTCATTGTACCCCAACATACCCATACCTTTATTTCTTTGATTTTGTCATGCCACCATAATACATGTAATAAAAGGAGAGAAATCTAAAACAACAAGATTAGATGAAGAAGGGAGGAGCAGCTATGAAGGAGGGAGAGAACTTCCTGAGCTTCACTTGCATAACACGGGAACGAGAAAACTGCTAAAGGAACAGTGCAGCTGCAGTCCCTAAGAAGGGCTGCAGAAAGTCTAAATAAAATATTACAGATAATATTAAATACTTATAAAGATAAGGAGAGGCAGGGAGACTAAAGAGGGGGTCAGATTATTATTTAATCTAACACTCCTCCTTAATCTTACCCCCATCTTTTTCTAGGTCAGAATCGGCCCCGTCAGAATCGGCCCCGGGGATTACTCCTATGGCCCTCCGGAAAGCTTGAAATTTTTCAGCAGATTGGGCCTTTGTCATCCCATCCGCAAGCTGATCTTGGCTGTTGCAGTAGCATAATATCACCTCTTTTTCTTCCACTAGCTCTCTGACGAAATGATGCTTGATTTGAATATGCTTTGTGCGATTGTGTAGGACAGGATTCTTGCTGATGGAGATCGCAGAGGTGCTGTCGACCATGAGAGTAATAGCGCGCATTTCTTCCTGTTTCAGATTGGAAAACAGGCGATTTAGCCACACTCCTTCCTTCACCGCTTCTCCCACCGCGACATACTCTGCCTCTGCGGATGACAGGGCGACACTTTTCTGCTTCCTTGAGTTCCATGAAATCGTCATTTGCCCCAGCTGAAACAGGAAGCCGCTCGTACTCTTGCGGTCGTCTGCATTTCCGGCCCAATCGCTGTCTGAATATCCAATCATTCCTCCTTCTTTCTCTTCTTCTCTCTTGTATAGAAGACCGAATGCTCTGGTCCCTTGTAAATATCGTAGGATACGCTTTACGGCTTTCAAATGACTGATTCTTGGATCACTGGCATATCTTGAAACTATGCCCACAGAGTGTTCAATGTCGGGTCTACTGTTGGTTAAGTAGATGAGGGCACCAACGACACTTCTATACATTTCTTCACTGACTTTCTCCTCGTTGTCATTTTTCTGCAGCTTGTCACCTGTGGCCATGGGGGTATTGGTGGGCTTGCAGTCCTGCATATTAAACCGCTGCAAAAGCTCTCCAACATATTTTTGCTGGTGCAAGAAAATCGAGTTTGGGGACTGCACAATTTGTAGTCCAAGAAAGTATCGCATGAACCCTAGATCACTCATCTCAAACTCACGTTTCATAATAGCTTTTAATTCCTCTATCAATTGTGATGATGAGCCAGTGACTAGCAAATCGTCAACGTAAATACATACAATTACGAATTCATCATGAGAGGAATGTTTGACATACAACGATGCTTCATATGGGCTTCTAAGGTATCCACTTTCCTTCAAGTAAGTATCAATTCTGTCATTCCACGCTCTTGGTGCCTGCCGTAAACCATACAAGGCTTTCTTTAGCTTGTAAACCTTGTCTTCACTTCCCTCCACAATGAATCCTTCTGGCTGTTGCACAAAAACCTCCTCCTGGAGTGCGCCATTTAAGAAAGCGGATTTAACATCTAATTGATGGATCTTCAGGTTTCGTTGCACAGCAAATGCAAACAGCAATCTAATGGTTTTCATGCGCGCCACGGGAGCAAAAGTCTCTGTAAAATCCCTCCCTGGCTGCTGGGAGTACCCCTTTGCGACAAGCCTGGCTTTGTATCTTTCGACTTCTCCTTTTTCATTCATCTTTAATTTGTATACCCATTTGAGACCAATGATGGTCTTGCTGGCTGGTTTGGGAGTTAAGGACCATGTGTCATTTTTGTGAATCATTGTTATTTCCTCATTCATAGCTTCAACCCATTTTGGATGAGCTGCCGCTTCAGAGAATTTGGTGGCTCTTGACAAAGAAGTGCCACATTGCAGGATTGGTATATATCTGTTATGTTACGATATTTAGGAGGCGGAGATGATGAGTCACTGTCCTCCACAGAATGGTCATCTGATGCAGGTGGACTGGGCGGCTGTGGTTCATACCCAGCATCCTCCACAAGGCCGGGAAAAATCTGACTCTGATCCTGATTGGCCTCCCATTCAGTCCAACTTCCTTCCTCATCAAAAAGAGCATCTCTGCTTATAACAAGTTTCTGATTTATTGGATTGAAAAGTCGGAACCCTTTTGATTCCTGACTATATCCCACAAAAATGAATTTCTCCCCCTTTTTATCCAACTTATCTCTATTGGTATTTGTTGTCAGGGCATATGCCAGGCTTCCAAAAACTTTAAAATGAGATAAGGAGGGTTTGTGCTTGTACCATGCTTCAAATGGGGTTGAATCCTCTAGAGCCTTTGTGGGAGCCCTGTTCAGAATGTAAACAGCTGTGCTCATTGCCTCTCCCCAGAACTGTTTGGGTAGCTTCTTTTGACAGAGCATGCTATTCCCCATTTCTACAACTGTGCAGTTTCTTCTTTCAACAACACCATTCTGCTGGGGTGTGTGAGGAACAGTCAACTGTCTTTTGATTCCATGTGACTCACAGAAGGAATTAAATTCATTGCTGATGAATTCTCCTCCTCTGTCTGTGCGGAAGGATTTTATTTTACAGCTCATTTCATTTTCTAATACATTCTTAAATTTAACAAATGTGTTAAATGCATCAGATTTCAGGTGTAGAAAATATATCCACATCATACGTGTGCAATCATCCACCAGGAGAAGGTAATACCTGCTTCCAGCCCAAGTTGATGAAGATGCTGGTCCCCAGATGTCCCCATGGACTAGCTCCAGAGGCATTGATGCCCTCCACTGGCTTTGGTCAGGAAAGGGGGTTCTATGAATCTTAGTGTGTGCACAGACCTCACAAAACTCCTTTTCATTCAGATTTGCCAAAACTCCATCCACCATTCCTTTTAGTTTCTTAAGAGCTCCAAAGTGTAGATGACCACACCTGCAGTGCCATAACATTGAGGTATCCATACTCCTTACAGAATTTACTTGAAACATCTCATCAGAGCCTACTTGCATTTTGAGAGGGAATATTTTATTAGCAGACATTTGCACAGTCGTGACCATTCTCTGTGATCTGGTATCATAAATGCTGCACACATCCTTATCGAAAACCAACTTGTAGCCTTTCTTGAGTAACTGGCCAACACTCAGAAGGTTTTGGGATAAACTAGGAACAAACTGCACATCATGAATATGGTTTGTGTCACCTGTCTTTAGTCTCACAGCAACTATACCCTTACCTTCAACCATTCTGGCATTTCCATCCCCCATGATAACTTCTGATTTTTCAGATTCATCAAGTTGAATGAAGGCTTTTCTATTGTTTGACATGTGTTTTGAGCATCCACTATCAAGAAACCATACCTCAGATTCAACACAATCGGATTTAGAGCCTGAATAAAATAGGGATTCAGGATTATTTGAGAAGTTTGCCTCTTCCTTAGTTCTGTTTTCTCTATGCCAGCAGTCTCTTTGAAGGTGGTTTGGGTTCTTGCATCTCTTACATTTAGAATAACAGTCTTTAGTAGAATGAGTATTTTTATTGCATAACTTACAGTAAGGTCTGAATCCCTGTTCAGATCCCTTGTCTTTGCTGGATTGTCCCCAGGAGCTTCTATCATCTGATCCTCTCTCTTGAGTTTTGGTTCCATGAACTGATGTTGGTTTTTGGGATGATAATGACATCCGACTTTGGAAAGCTTGTTCTAGTTGAATATCTTTTTTCTTTATCCTGGCTTCATGGCCTTGCAGGGAACCCATTAACTCAGTAATAGGCATCCTTTTTATATCTTTTGCTTCTTGTATAGCAGCCACGACATGTTCAAATGCAGGGGTAAGGCTTCCAAGAATGTGAGAAACGACGCGTTTCTCTGGGAGATCATCACCGTAGGTTCTTATTTGATTAACTATTATTGATATTCTTGAGAAGAACTGATGAACAGTTTCACTGTCCTTCATCGAGCAGGTATCAAACTCTCTCCACAGAATAGTTAACTTGATATCAATAACACGTTCATTTCCCCTGTATTCTTCCTTGAGGATATCCCAAGCATGTTTTGAGGTTTCAGCATCAATAATAAGGGGAAGAATGGATTTACCCACTCCTTGTTGGATACAGAGGATTGCTTTTGCATCTCGTCTCTGAGTTTCCATATTGAGTTGGGCTGTTCCTGCTCCTCCTTTACTGTCTGATGTTTTTCCTTTTTCTGTCACTTCCTCTTTGCTTTCTGATGCTTTGCTTAACTGATAACCATCTTGAACAAGATCCCATAGACCTTGGGATACAAAGAAAATCTTCATTTGCTTACTCCAATAATCATACAATTCTCCTTCGAAGATGGGGATTCCTGTTTGTGAGTACATGAAGGTTTGCAACCCGGTCGATGCCGCCATATGATGAAATCCAAAGAAAACGGATCACACTGCGATTTGAGATACTACACCGGATCTTCTGATGGCGCGAGCCTTTCGCTCTGATACCATGTAATAAAAGGAGAGAAATCTAAAACAACAAGATTAGATGAAGAAGGGAGGAGCAGCTATGAAGGAGGGAGAGAACTTCCTGAGCTTCACTTGCATAACACGGGAACGGGAAAACTGCTAAAGGAACAGTGCAGCTGCAGTCCCTAAGAAGGGCTGCAGAAAGTCTAAATAAAATATTACAGATAATATTAAATACTTATAAAGATAAGGAGAGGCAGGGAGACTAAAGAGGGGGTCAGATTATTATTTAATCTAACAATACATACATATCTTACCTGGCACTCGTTCCTGTACCAGTGTTTCATAGATTTTCCCATTGCCCAACTTGTTTGGCCAGAAGAGCCGTCTTTGTCATTGTCGTCCATGCGCAACCGCCTTTATCATTGCCGTCTTCCTTCTCCCTGAGAACCAAAGAAAAAACAACCATTTTCTTTATTCCGTCCCGAGCCATGCACCCTTCTTAATGATTCCCTATCCCAATGTCACGTGCCTCCCTAAATAGTTGCCTACCATATTCCTGCACTCCACACCCACTCCACTCACCCCAATACACCGAGATCCAACCACCTTAGTAAACACCAACCTCACCCCCGCAGCCCAAAGCACCACATTACACACATTCACCCAACAAAAATTGCCAAATCAGTTTTTTCTTCTTGTTCGGCCCCACATGGCCTACCTAACACCCCACTCAACCCTACTACCCTACCCTCATCTTGGCCACACCCCTTCCAAACATGCACCATCTGTACCAGCGCAATATCATCTACTGATGCATCTGCTTAATCAACGTCATTTGTAGCCATCACAACGTCCGTACTATTCATGCCTACCCCAGCATATATGCGATCCACACACCTCCCACAACTGCCCCGACTACCGCCCTCTTAGCCACGCAATCCAAACCTTTCCCGACCAACTCTGCATCATCACCACTACCCATGATAACAGCACCAACCTAAACTCACACAAATAAACAACATTTTTGACTCCATGCCAAAATCTCCCTTCAATTATTAAAGACCTGGAAAAATTAGTTTTACCTGCATTTTATGACGAGATGATTTGTACCAAGCGAAGGATCCGTACATGAGGTTGCATGGGGGAAGATGATATAGTCTTAGTATGGAAGAATATGTTCGTAGAGTTTAAGATTTTGATGCTGAATTGCGGCAATACAGAGCCCCATGTGCAGACAATCTCTAGATTCCGAGGTGGAGTGAACATGAGAATAGTAGATATGGTGAAGCTACAAACATTCTTTTTTTTTCTTAGAATAGGTCATTAAGTTAGCCACTATAGTGGAGAAACAATACAAGAGGAACAAGAAACCTTCCTTCGGGATTGGGAGCAAGATAATTGAGTCTAATAGAGGGTGCACTTGGAGTAGTAAGGCTTCGTTTGGCGCGGCTTATTTGCTCCGGTGAGTTTGGACAAAAATGTCATTGTCATACCAAACATTTTATGCTTAAAACTAGTTTCTTTTCTTGATAACGATAGTAACATTTGTCATACCAAACATACATTCTATGACAATGACGATTTTGTCCAAACTCACCGGAGTAAATAAGCCGAGCCAAACGAAGCCTAAGTCTCCCCAGGATGATACTGGCAAGGGAAGGAGATGTTCAACATTTTCAAGTACTTCAAGCGTCGGGCCTTAATACATAGTTTCTAGCTCGGCCTTAATGGATCTCATAGCAAGTGGAGTGAAGGAGATTATCAGCAGGATTCCCATTGGTCAGGGACTGATCATTGATCTCATGAAATACTTATGCCATGAATAATGACAGTCTTGGTATTGGGGCTTCTGACTTCTGAGCATGTTATTTGAGGAGGAGGTGAGGATGATCAGGCACCCCATCCCATCGGGAGCTCTGCCTTGGTGAAAGCCTCCTCTAATCACTTGATATTTTTCAAGCGTGGGGAGTTCATTATTATCCAGAGTGACGGCTATTTTTTTCTCCTCAGGTGGAGAATCGTGTTTCTCTTCCAATTCCCTTTATCTTGTTTTTTACTATTTTGCAAAAATATTTCTCTACTGTTTTGGGGAGTTTAGCCCCTGGGCATGTTAAATGGGGGAGAGGTAGACCAAAAAAGACTTGGAATGAAACTATAACGAAAGACATGATGTACTTAGGCAGTAGTGAGATTATGACTAAAGATTGGGCGCAATGGCGACAAAGGATCCATATAGCTGACCCCACTATGGCGGAATAAAGGCTTGAGTGTTGTTGTTTGTTTATTTCTCTACTGTTTTTGGATTCTTTGTGATTTTTTCCACTCTTGGTTGATGGTATTGTGATCTCCTTGTTCTCTGGAGATATTTTGTTGAGGTTAGGCTTTTGTGCTGATTTTGTGTGCGTGCTCTTCTCTTAACCTGACCTGAAACTCTTAACCTGACCTGAAACGCATGAGATTTGAGCTTCAATTTTGTTATTGATCACATCCAATGCTATGTTTAAAGAGATATACAAGCTCTGGAAGTGATACTACTCTGAAAGTACTGGTTCAGCATTCTTGAACAAGTTATTTGGTTTTCTACAAGGAAACTGCGACTTCCTACTTCCTATTATATATAATTGTAAAGCAAATGAAATTATTTGGTAACCCTGTTAAATTTACACATTTATATGTACATGTTATATACATATTCATGTGTATATATGTACTATATAATAAGGGGGGAAGCCATTGGTGAAAGATTCATCTTTCTATATATGTACTATATATATGCACTTTTATGATGCAGGATGGGCATCACCACCCGCCTGCCACCCTGGATACCTGACATCCCACCACAGCCCAGGGGTTCCACCGGGAGTCCACCCGATAGGCCTTATCAGGTCCGCGGCCCGTACACCCCAACCCATCCTCGGCCCCACCACAGGGCCGATAGGTTGTTGAGGTCGGGGCTCGATCCCCCGACCTCCTTGATAAAGAGTCTTCAGGCAGACTCTCATCACCAATTGATCCGCGACTCAGTTGGTGATGAGAGTCTGCCTGAAGACTCTTTATCAAGGAGGTCGAGGGATCGAGCCCCGACCTCAACAACCCATCGGCCCTGTGGTGGGGCCGAGGATGGGTTGGGGTTACGGGCCGCGGACCTGATAAGGCCTATCGGGTGGACTCCCGGTGGGACCCCTGGGCTGTGGTGGGATGTCAGGTATCCAGGGTGGCAGGCGGGTGGTGATGCCCGTCCTGCATCAATTTTACTCCTTATTTATTACATCTTTTACAACTCTTTAAAAGTAAGGTTCAATTTGTGTGTTTTTTTTAAATGAGGCTCACGTCTTTGCCCTCCTCCCCTCCATTTCTATTAAGTCTGAGTTTTTTAATTGTTTGTTGACACTGTCAAAGGAAATGAAAAACTTTGAAATTATTCCAATATTGAACCTCAGAGATATATTAGAATCAAATCTCTTTAGAAAGATATTTTATCTCATGTCCGAAATTTCCATCACCGAACGTTTTCTAACATTTGCCCAGTTTAAGATATACACAGTTTAAGATATGCACAGAACGTTTTCTAACATTTGCCCAGTTTAAGATATGCACAGAACGTTTTCTAACATTTGCCTGTCTATTCCAGAATTTGTCGAAGACGTGGATTTGCTGATCAGAAGGGCCGAGAGATGCTTAGAAGCTGGGGCTGACATGATCATGATCGATGCCGACGATGTCTGCAAATATGCTGATGATTTGCGCGCCGACATAATTGCGAAAATTGTGGGACGGTTGGGTCTGGAGAAAGCGATGTTTGAAGCTTCCAGCTCAAAGACATCTGAATGGTTTGTGAAAAGATATGGTCCGAAGGTGTGCTTTTCCTTTGATCAATTGCTCCTATAACTCCTGTTACCATTTGTTCGATTTGCGGCTTTACCTGCTAGTCTGTGTTCCGTCCTTCGCAGGTGAATCTTTTCATCGATCATTCTCAGGCGAGGAACTTGGAGTGTCTGCGTGGAGGTAATCTGGGAAGAAAACACGCTTCTGTCCTTGGAGTCGACTCCTTGTATTATTTCATCTGATGACATTCTTTTGTGTCTCTTTGCTTTGTCTCTATATTGATAGATTGGACTTTTGAAACATTGTGCTGCCAGGATTGTCTTTTTATTTATTTTTGGAGGTAAATGTGTCTATATATAGTATTTGGATATGATTTTAAGGCAATGCCATTCATGGTTAAGTTGAACTTAAGATGGGAGAATGGGGAGCTTATGGCTGAACTAATATGGGGGTGTATTGAGATATTTTGAATATTAATTCGGGCTAAGACCCCGCTTGAATCTGTGTACCCCTTGGATACCATGATATTGCTCGTGAGCCGTTGACCGGTGGTGCAATCAGGGGACGGTCCTCTGGGCTTGAAATGATATATTATTTTAACACGGGATTGTCCACTAGTTTTCTTAGCTTAGGGGTCTGTCGATGAACTTTTTTGTGCGAAATCAATTGAATATTATCTTGCAGCACTCCCTACTCTCCCAACTGGCTTCACGGAACTCGCCTGGAGTTTCTAAGGTTTCAGTGATAAGAATGATGGAAATAAATTTGAAAAAGTTTGCTAATGAGATTGCAGAAAATGATGATGATGATGATACCCCGCTATTTTCCGTGATTTGCAAAATCAAGACTTTTTAGGCACCGTTTGGCACTGCGGTGGCGGTCGTGAACGCGGTGGTTATGAATTTTTGAGCAAATCAATTTGTTCACTTATCATTGCATGTTGTGTATTCATTCAAAGCTTCTTAATTGTTCCAATGGAGTTCTGCACTTTTGTGAATAAATTTTTTTTCGTAAAGCTTCTTAATCAATTTTTTCACTTTTGTGAATAAAATTATGCTTCCTCGGACGAATCACCCTAGATTCATTATGTGCATCATTTTATCTCAATGCAACTATCTCACATTCTAGAATATTGTCTCCTTAGGTGTGAATTTAGACATTGGAACAGCAATATTGGCTTCAAAATCTCCTCAGTTTTAATTACAAAAGGATGACAAAATGTTAATAATTTCTGAGGCAAGAACAATGCAATGATTTTGAAATAAGCAATAATTTTGTTAGCTGATTGTGGTTGTACTGCGGGCATTTGCGAATTAGGGCTCTGCATCTCCATTAGGAATTGCTTGTGTTCACTCATATTACGGCACAAGCAAGGAATATAAAATACAAAACTATCAAACCAATTTAGCAGTATATCCAACAATAGTTCTTTTGAAAAAGTACTAAAACTTATCATCATTTCTATAAAAAAAAATTTCTTCATTTCTGTAAGAATCACGGCAGGAGAACGTGTGATAAAAAAAAAGAGCTGCACAAGCCGGGAATCGAACCCGGGTCTGTAACGTGGCAGGGTTACTATTCTACCACTAGACCAGTGGTGCTGCTGTGTCAATTGGCCAATTATTGTTTAGAACAGGTAATACGGATTAAAATGGAATATACTTAAAATATAGTATATTAAGATTATATATAAAATTATATAGGAATAAAATTAATTGTGATATACTTAATTACAATAGCAAACTTTTGATGTCTGCCATTAACACCGGTCAACTCTTGAAGCTGCCATCTTTGACGGAGTCATCTTGCCGTGCACTTCCTGGAAACCTGCCCGGATCGAATCACCGATACGTGTAATATTACCGCGCCATCTATAATAGATGAAAGTCCGGTTTCCGGCTACTTAAAGCCACGTGTTGATATTTTGTCGATTTTTCAGCTACGGTGGTAATCTCACCGCGTTATTTCTGCCGCCTGTGAAGGGCGGTCATTAACGCTATAAAAGATACCCGAACCGAGGCGTGTATCATCCCTGTTCTCTTTCTCGTCATCTTCTGGAAATTGGTCTTCTAATCAACCCTCAAGGTTCGTTCCTATCCTTCTGATTTGGAGATTGTAGATTATTTTTCTGTATTATGGAATGAATTTATCAATTTATTCGGGTTGTTTCTGTTTATCTCTGATTTTTTGCCAATTATTTAGTGATTCTTTGGGATCTGAGTTTTCTCTGATTGCGTGATCTGCTACCTTTTGATGTTTGTGTGTTTTTTCTGTAATAATCTGCGGTCTCCTTCTCGACGATTTATTCATATATGGCTGGATCTCAATTTCTTAATAAGTTCTGACCGTGCTTTTTTCTTATACAGTTTTGACCGTGCTTTTTTCGTTTGGATCGTTAATTTTTTCGAATGATCTGCTGGATCTGCCATCTTTTTTTATCATCATGCCGCTTTCAAAAACTTTTTATTCCCTTTCTTCAGACTTTGATCTTATTCTTGATCGATTACGTTATATTTGATCCGCTTATTTTAGCACCGTGCTATGATTTTTTTGCGCCGGCTTATTGTTTGTGTCCTTGCACTTATGGGGCTATCTATTAATTAAATATACGTTGGTTCCTTATTGTTACAGATGCAGATCTTCGTGAAAACCCTCACTGGCAAGACAATCACCCTAGAGGTGGAGAGCTCAGACACCATCGACAACGTGAAAGCCAAGATCCAGGATAAGGAGGGCATCCCCCCGGATCAGCAGAGATTGATCTTTGCCGGCAAGCAGCTTGAGGATGGTCGTACCCTGGCGGACTACAACATCCAGAAGGAGTCTACTCTTCACCTTGTTCTCCGGCTTAGGGGAGGCATGCAGATCTTCGTGAAGACCCTCACTGGCAAGACCATCACCCTTGAGGTGGAGAGTTCTGACACCATCGACAACGTCAAGGCCAAGATCCAGGACAAGGAGGGCATCCCTCCCGATCAGCAGAGATTGATCTTTGCAGGCAAGCAGCTTGAGGATGGCCGTACCCTGGCAGACTACAACATCCAAAAGGAGTCCACCCTCCACCTTGTTCTCCGTCTCAGGGGTGGAATGCAGATCTTCGTGAAGACCCTCACTGGCAAGACCATCACCCTTGAGGTTGAGAGCTCTGACACCATTGACAACGTCAAGGCCAAAATCCAGGACAAGGAGGGCATCCCTCCCGATCAGCAGAGGTTGATCTTTGCCGGCAAGCAGCTTGAGGATGGCCGCACCCTCGCAGACTACAACATCCAGAAGGAGTCCACCCTCCATCTAGTTCTCCGGCTCCGGGGTGGGATGCAGATCTTCGTGAAGACTCTCACAGGCAAGACCATCACCCTGGAGGTTGAGAGCTCCGACACTATTGACAACGTCAAGGCCAAGATCCAGGACAAGGAGGGCATCCCTCCTGATCAGCAGAGACTGATCTTTGCCGGAAAGCAACTTGAGGATGGCCGCACCCTGGCCGACTACAACATCCAGAAGGAGTCAACCCTTCACCTAGTTCTCCGGCTTAGAGGTGGGATGCAGATCTTTGTGAAGACGCTGACAGGAAAGACCATCACCTTGGAGGTGGAGAGCTCTGATACGATTGACAATGTGAAGGCGAAGATTCAGGATAAGGAAGGGATTCCCCCGGACCAGCAGCGTCTGATCTTCGCCGGCAAGCAGCTTGAGGACGGGCGCACCCTGGCGGATTATAATATCCAGAAGGAGTCCACCCTCCACCTTGTTCTTCGTCTCCGTGGTGGGCTGTGAGTGTTGCCTCCATGCTCTTTCCAATTTCTGGCTATGTTGGTTTATCTTTGAAGTACTCTTGTTTCATTTTCTTTGTTTAGTTTCGCCTGAACAATTTGTTGGATTGTGTTAGATTTCCTCCGTCTGTCTTTCACTGAGCGGCATTGAACGCTTGTATGTGTGGGTTGATGATGTACTTGTTATGATGAACCTGTTCTGTTGAATTTGTTCTGTTGAACCTATCTATGTTAAGTTTGTGTATCTTATCTATTTATTTTGTTTTCGCGGAAATGTGTATGGTCTGAATGTTTTGAACTTCATGCTTTGTTTGAAGTCCTCCATGTGGGAGGGGATTGTCTTAGGATAGAGGAAAAGGTGATGCATCTTTCTCCTTATTCATTACTTGTGCAGATTATTGAACTTGTTTGCTTCTTTTACTTCTAGCCTTGGTTGTCTTCTAGCGGCCATGGTTGTTTGTTGGAATTCTTCAAAAACCTATCCCTTGCTCTACTCCTGTTCCTATTCCTTGCCATACTTATCATCTTTTCTTTATAAAACTTCAGATATTATCTGATCCTCTGTAACGGTTTAGAACCTATAGAGGGGTACATTGAGATTAGAAGGCTGTTTATAAATTGTACATAACAGGAGGAAGGCTGTAAGTATGTCTCATATGTTGTAATGGGGGATTATAGAACGAAGTTGTACATTATTTTGCTCTCTTCCTCTTCCATATTCTTCAAAATTCTTCCTCATTTATCTTCTCCCTTCCCATTGCTTTTCCCCTTCTTGAGCCCTTCTTCCCTTGTCTCGTTGACTTACGATTCCACGCATTATGATCGCAGCATCGTCGTGTTGTGATCCCATTAAAAATATCGAACTTGTTAGTCACACAATTTGTTAGCCTTTTTTTTGTTTTCAAATCTTGGCTGGTGGTTCTCTTTCAAATCAGCCATCCATTATCCTACGGCAAGAATACTTCTGCTAGAAAGAATGCCCACCTTGTTGCAATTCCACCCAGATGGTAATACTCAAGGCTCTAGTCTCCTTAGCAGGAGCATTTTTCTGTCATTTGTTATTGAACCCAAAGGATGGATTCCAGCTATATTCTAATTCTGTTTCAATTTGTTTTTTGCAACCAGAATTGACCATGTTTCCTTGTCTACTAATAGTTTTTATGCTTCCATTTCCGATACAATCTGCAATTAAACACTAGAAAGTTCGCCTAAATTAAATTTAAGAACTTGTTTGATATTCTAACAAATCCATTACATGCCATCATTGGTTGGATTTACTCCGTTTTAATAATATATATATATATGAAATTAATGCATTCCAATTTTAATGCTGACTGATGACTTGTTGCATTCCAATTATATATCTTGTTTTCTATGGCATAATAATTTATTTATTGTATTAACATCTACGGTTCGTTTTCAGGAAGCTGTTTACAAAAAAGATTATTACCAAATCTCTTTTTTTGGATCTGGCTCTTTATGGCAGAAATTGTATGATCTTTGTATAGAATTAATCGATACATAGAATTTGAAGTTAGGGTGAATGAATGAAATTGTATGATCTTTATGCATGAATGTAGGGTTGAGTTAATGATATTAACGCAAAAAAATATTCAGCCTTGTTATTTATTAACCGACTGTTGACGCATAGAATACGATTAGCCTAGTTGGTCATGACAAATATTGTTGGGGGTTTTAAGTTAGTAGTACTGGAATAAGATGTCAGGTGGTGGTTTGGAAGTATGGGTGCAAGTTGAATTCAGCCAACTCGTAAACTCGATGAACCAGCTCAAAAAAAAGCTTGAGTTTATGAGGGCCCTCACAACATGGATTGTTAAATGTGCTCTCATCGGCGCTTGACCCGGAGATGTGGATCATCTAAGGCACATTAGCATGGCGTAGTCCTAATCGAATCGGAGTTTGAAACCATTTTTCCTCGGGAGGATAGATGGGATGATTCAGGTGAGATCCAATGGAGATCGAACTTTCTATTCACTCGTGGGATCCGGGCGGTCTGGGACGACCTCCATGACTCTCTTCTCGAGAAACCATGCGCCACTTATCAGGTATGGCCACCTATCTCTCTAGCACAAATTGATGTTCGGCCTCAACGGGGAAATGGAGCACCTAACAATGCATCTTCGAGATTGCCGCTTTCATTCTGGGGGTGACGGAGGGATAGCAGCATTTGAGCCTTTTTCATACTTTTTTGAAGAAAGCTTATAGAATGCTATTCTCCTTGGTATGAATAGGTTAGTATTTCTCTCCTTTAGAACCGTATTTGAGTTTTCTATCTCATACGTCTCAACAATTAATTCTTTGCATCCCCTCTTCGCTTTGTTTGGCGGGGTGTTTTTGCTCTGGTGAGTTTATCACCATCATATAATAATGTATGTTTGACATAACACCGGTTATGACTGCTACCAAGAAAAGATAACTAGTTTTGAATATAAAAGTGAATGAAGTGGATGAGATCAGGCGTTTTCGAGTGACGATTCATAACCACCGCCTTCATGGCCGCTACCATCATCCCAAGCAGAGCCTTAATCTATTCTAAATTTCTCATCAATCTATTCTATTTTATCTGGGATTAATTAATAATGTTTATTTCATAAGCTTCCAAATTCCAATTCTAATTTGGATCGGTGATTAGTTTTTTTTTTCTCCCACCTTTAGAATAATGAAGCATAGATATTTTCCTCAATATCGTTAACTTTTTTGAAAAGGTAACTATCTTCGTTACATGAAGAAAATGAAGCACCATATATGTGAGCTGATGTTTGCCCATTGTCGGAATGCCAAAGAAGTTGGTGACTTGATTACAAGGGAGCTGACGTTCGAAGCAGTGACGATCATAACTATAATTGTCCTATGGTAGAGAAATTTCTTGTCGGGCAAGTTCCGACCCGTACGAAAGGCATAACGATATGGGCACTGTCTCGGAGAGAGGCTTGGTGAAATAGACATGTCTGTGAAGTTGTGGACTACTTGCACCTGGACAGAAAGACCCTATGAAGTTTTATTGTTCCCTGGAATTGGCTATGGGCCTTTCTTGCACAGCTAATGTGGCCCCCTTACGGTAGCCATCAGTGAGATACCACTCTGGAAGAGCTAGAATTCTAACCTTGTGTCGTAACCTACGGACCAAGGGTCAGTCTCAGGTAGACAGTTCTATGGGGCGTAGGCCTTCCAAACGGTAACGAAAACGTGCAAAGGTTCTCTCGAGATGCCCTCACATTGGTGACTTGTTCATGCTGACCTCCATCAACTAGATGTGTCGGTACCCGGACACCATCGATCGGCTAGCTTCCTTGCACCCACACACTCCCCGTATTCCAAGCCTTACCCGTTCTGACAGCAACGCCGACGGAAAGGGGCCATCGCCTGTAGGATCCTCTCTCGCTCCTGTCCTCAGCGCCGCTGAATACTGACCCCAACAACGCTAAGCATTCCTCCTCCACTCTGACATCCTCGACCAGGGCTACTATTCCCGCTTCTCCCACCGGACACGGCGTCGTTCTTCAATCCATACCGCGCTCCGCCCACCATCCATGCTCGCCTCTTGCTCCAGCTTCCGCAAGTCGACCTCAATCGACGATGACCTTTC
Organism: Dactylorhiza incarnata; assembly: GCA_033032865.1. NCBI lineage: Eukaryota > Viridiplantae > Streptophyta > Magnoliopsida > Asparagales > Orchidaceae > Dactylorhiza > Dactylorhiza incarnata. The sequence continues at coordinate 4,475,731 of JAWHQI010000066.1, forward strand.
TCCTTCAGTTTTTCCGTCCACATTAGGTCTGCCTCGCTCTCTAGACAACCCCTGCTCTCATTGTACCCTTCCCGCAGTCTACCTATGGCCCCCGCCCCCTTCCTCTAGCATAACCCCTTCATTTTTTTTCCCTTCTAACCTTTTCAATATGAACAAATTTTAGGTACGTGCGCGTACAGAGAGGATCGTAGAGGAGATTCAAATATACACTATTTTTTATTTTATTAAAAAAAAGTCACGAAATATTGATCCATGTATTTTTACGGTCATTTTAAATAGTCATATATATATATTTTTTAGGATGAATATATACCTATAAAAAGGTGATTTTTGAACTAAATTACAACTGTAATTTAAGCTGAAAAGCAGACCATTTACAATTGTAACTGAAAATACAACTGTAATTTGGCAAGAAAAAAAGGTCCCCTACGATTCTCTCTGTACGCGCGCGTACCTAAAATTGTCTCTTTCAATATAGCTACCAGCCAAAACCTGACATGTTTTTCAGACTCCCCATTGCATCTAAATTTATGGTTCGCCGATCGGACCTGGAGGAAGGTCCGCTTGAAATCTGACCGTGCTATCACACATCAGAACGCTAGCAAAATTCGTGATTTAAAAAATTCAAAAAATGATATCCGATCGGATTTTAAAAAACACAATATCCGACCTATTTTTTTTTAAATCACTTTTTATTGGAAAATAAGATCTTAAAATAGTGATAAAAAATTCCTAATTAATATTTTATAATTTATTTTAGAAAAAAATAATTTTTAGTAAGATTAAAATCAATTTTTTAGTGCCGGAGCGGATCTTCCTCTCTAACCAAAAAATTAGCCCCCCAATGCTGGTTCGCTGTTCCCAACAGTTAGTTTTCCTTGTGCCCCACAACAATCTCCTTACACATCCCTTGTCTTTTCCCTCTCTTGGGCCCCACCATTCTCCTCCTTCCTTTGTCATTTTCAAACCTGCAACATGATAACTTGTTATTGTCCAGCTACAACCGTGACCCCTCCTCCCTCCCTTCTTTTCCGTCTTTCTTCTCTTGGACCCCACATGGGCTGCCCTCTTCTGTTTTATTCTTTGCATGCCTTCATTTCATACCCTTTTCCTCGAGTCCTCCACTTTCACCCATTGGTACACCCACCTCCCTTTTCCATTTTTATCACACATTATATAAAGGGTGTGCGAGCAGCGAGCTCGCGGTCTGAGAGCTACCGCAGGCGTTAGGAGTTAGCGTCGGCGGTAGTGAGAGGAGGAGAAACGGACACTGTCTGCGACCAATTGTTTTTTTTCTTATTTTCAGTTGTTGTAAATCAAGTTGTATGCAACTTATATTCAGTCTTGTCTCCTGTAATTTGTCACTATTTGCCAAACAATAAAGATGTGTTTTTGTTCATTCTTGGTGTGCTTGTCTCGGTGTTCCATCGATCTTGAAAACTTTACACGGACCCCCTCACAGGAGCTACAAGAGCGCATATGGGAGCCCCCTTAAATGTTCATAGGTGTGGTTATATGAATTACAATTAATTAGTATTAATTAATTGGTTAATATTAATTCATTAGTATTAATTAAATTAGTTATATTAATTAATGCATCTTGTAATTTCTTATGGTTATCTTTTTAGGGTCATGAGATCTCTCTTTATGAGAGGGACTTCAAGGAGGAATCATCCTCCTTAGGTTAGACATGAGTATTCCTCGTGATTGTATCCACTTTTTAAGTTCCACTTCAATCCAATTTTTGTGTGCGTAACAGCGCACCTCCTATGTACTAGTTATCGTGCCCACTGTAAACACTGGGTAGCCAAGTGCGGAGCGGATAACTGCTGAAAGCATCTAAGTTGTAAGCCCACCCCAAGACGAGTGCTCTCCTATTCCGACTTCTCAGAGCTTTTGGTAACACAGTCAAGACAACGGAGGGTTCTCATTACGATAGGTGTCAAGATAAGGTCACGGCGAGACGAGACGCCTATCATTACGATAGTTGCCAAGATAGGATGTGTGCGTAACAGCGCACCTCCTATGTACTAGTTATCGTGCCCACGGTAAACACTGGGTAGCCAAGTGCGGAGCGGATAACTGCCGAAAGCATCTAAGTAGTAAGCCCACCCCAAGACGAGTGCTCTCCTATTCCGACTTCTCAGAGCTTTTGGTAACACAATCAAGACAACGGAGGGTTCTCATTACAATAGGTGTCAAGATAAGGTCACGGCGAGACGAGACGCCTATCATTACGATAGTTGCCAAGTGGAAGTGCAGTGATGTACGCAGTTGAGACATCCTAACAGATCGAGAGATTTGAACCTTGTTCCTACACGACCTAATCAATTTGATCAGTGGTCTTTAAATCTCGTATTAACAATCGAAAGATGGTCGATCTATTTGATGGGCTTCTTCCTATACCTATGAATTCCATTGTACCCAGAAATGGGACATTGGAAAAAATTCTTTTTGGTCTTCCAATAGAAATAGGTTGATTGTTTCGCTCTTGTATCTTCCAAAAGGGAAAAAGATTTCTGAGAATTGTTTCATGGATACGCGAGAGAGTACTTCGGTTCTCCCAATCAAGAAAAAGTGTATCGTGCCTAAATCTAACCTGGTTCGTGGCGGTGGAGGAACCTGATTTAAAAAAAGAGGTATTCTAATTGTGGAGGAACCGTAGCTAGAATTGCTATCTCATTCAATATAACTACGAGATCGCCCCTTTTATTCTAGGGTGACAGAGGGATTGTAGCATTCGAGCTTTTTTAAATGTGTTTTTGCTGAAAGTGGCAATCAATAGGATTTTTCGAATCCTCCCTTCCTGAAAGGGAGAACTTGAAAAAAATGATTAGATGCTTTTCAAATACTATTTAGAAGTTATTTAATACTGATGGCGTATATTTAAAGAAGGTTCAAAAGTTCGAGTAATTGTCCGGTAAGGGGGGAGTAAAGTGCGGGGTGCACTTTACGGTAAAGTGCGGACATCCAACGGTTCGTGTGGATGCCCGCACGCATCTCAAAGCGGACACATCTCAAAGCACTTTGAGATGTGTGCGATCATCCACGTGGACCGTTGGATGCCCGCACTTTATGATAAAGCGCATAACCCGCACTTTATCGGGGGTGGATTGCAGTTGCTAGTGAACAAAAGCAAGGAACCCCCAACTCATACACGCTGTATCTACTCCATAGCTGAACAGAAACATCAATGCTTATGAAATTTCATTCAAGTTTTTTTCTCATTCCAATGTAATTGCAAATGCTTGCTAAAATGAAAAAATTATCGCAATTTTGATAACTAAGTGCGGAGATACGAAGACAAATGTATCGAGTTGTTTAGAAGTAGAGACAATCGGACTGTTTTTCCCTATGAATGACGAATCTACATAAAGTTTCGAGTTTTGAGCACTAAAAAAATCATTTAAAATATGCACTCCTTACGTACGGCGTAAATGAACTTTTGATCACCAAGGTAAAGAAATCATTAAAAATATGTACACCTCAATGATTTATTTGAATACATAAGATATTCATGTACTTTTTTGAAGCTTATACCTCAAATTTTAATATGATGTTTAAGGCTCTGTTTATTTGAGTATATTTTCATTTCGTTGTGGTATTGAGAAAAACGCAAAAGCTAATTTGTTTGACGATCAAGTTGATGAGATTTCTAGGAGTAGGTGGTGATGATGCCACCTACCTAAATAATGGAAAAAAGATTATCTTCATTTCACTCCAAATGGATAGTATCTATTTCACGGTCAAAATTTTATCTTAGTTTCACACTCTTTGATCAAGTGAAAAGAGATCTAAGCCATGAAATGAACAAATGAAGGGAAATCAAATGGAGAGGAAATAACATCTTTTTTTATATCCAAATGTTGTAGGAAAACAGCTTGAAGATTCAAGAAAATGTTTTTCTTCTTTAAAAGAATTAGCTCTTATCTAAACCATCTAAAGAAAATGCATCCCTAGATATGCACAATCCAACACACTTGAAGAAGCACACAAATATGTAGGGACTAACAATGCTTTGAAAAAGAGGGAGAATGTAGTCCACTATAAATTTCTTAAATTATACATTAAAACATACATGAAAGTGTAGGAGTAACATCCAATCGAACATAGTCTCAGAGTAACATCAGTTTGAAGATAAAACCTTTTCAAGTGCTAATTCTAGCTTCTCTCGTCGAGCCGAGCATCCTTCACATTGTCTGAGGATGTCTACTTGATCTTTTTTGAATGCTCAAAACGTAAGCTGGACTCGGCTCGATATTAGTGCTTAAATGCATATAAATACCTTAAAATAAAATTTAAATGAAATCACGAAACTACCTGCGGAGAATTAAGAGTATGTTCAAATCAAACTTTGCACTGTATTAACATGTTTCAGATAACAAAATGCTTATAATATCAGGGAAGGAACACAATTAAAAGATTGTGGGACTATCTGATTAGGCGAATGGAGGCCTCATGTCTGCAAATTTCAAATAACCTTTACGTTTTGCGCATAATGCGAATGAAGAATTTCCCGATGATCATAAAATTATTTTTGAAAATTCACATGCGGCATAATCAAGCAAGGATCCTAAAAAGGTAGGGTGAATTCTCATATTTATAAGGTATGCTAGTGGATTGAAATATTTATTGATATTAATTGTGCATATTAGTTTTAGTTGAAATTAGGGCTTTTTCTTTCTTACCATTCTTTCAATCTATTACAAGTACATATATACCTCAAAGGGTTCATCATTGCTAAATACACATCAATATGGTTATATACACACCAATCTACTATTAAAACACCAACACTTCTCCTCAAGGTGGGCGAAAGTTGTTAACTAAGCTCATATTGTCACAATTTCTCATGTCATTTGAGCTGAGCCCCTTTGTCAAACAATCAGCAGTTTGATTCTTGGTGGTGACATAGCGAAGCTCCAAGAGTCCACTATCCAGTTTCTCTTTTATAAAGAACCTATTAATCTCGATATGCTTAGTCCTGTCATGGTGAACTGGATTGTTAGCGATGCTGATTGTTGTTTGACTATCACACCATAGTTTCATCCCGTCTCCTAGATCCAACTTCAGCTCCATTAGCATTCCTTTCAACCAGAGGAGTTCAGCGACCCCCAGAGCCATAATCCTATACTCAGCTTCAGTCGTTGATCGGGCTATAGCCGACTGCTTCTTGTTTCTCCATGAGATCAGGTTGCCTCCCACAAAGACGCAATAACCTGAGGTTGATCTCATATCATCAACACAGCTTGCCCAATCTGAGTCGCAGTATCCTTCGATCTTTGCATGTCCGTTCCGTCTAAAGAGTTGCTCTTTTCCTGGAGCAGATTTCACGTATCGAAGAATTTGGTACACGATATTCATGTGACCCTTCCTGGGATCATGCATATAACGACTCACCACGCTCACTGCGAAGGAAATGTCTGGACGCGTGTGGCTCAGATAGATCAATCGCCCGACAAGTCTTTGTTATCTCTCCCGATCAACTGGTTCTCATGTCTCATCACTCACTTTCTCTTTTGTGTCGATAGGCGTGGCAGCTGGCTTGCATCCAAGCATCCCTGTCTCGGTGAGGAGATCCAGGGCATACTTTCATTGAGACAGAACAATTCCCTTCGCACCATATGCAATCTCTATCCCAAGAAAGTACTTAAGAGAACCCAAGCCCTTCACCTCGAACATCTTCCTCAAGTCACACTTAAGACACACAATTTCCTTCTTGTCATCTCCCATATTTTATTTTAACGTCAAGTTGACAGCGCGTCGTCTTTTGCGCGTTTTCGCGTCCGTTTGGGTCAAGTCGACCAAATTTTGAAACGACCCGAAATTGGAAAATTTTACGTTAGGAAATTAGATTATTTAATTTTAGAAAGGTTGTCAAAGTTTCGTGGCGTTCCGAGCAATATTAGGGCATCGGTGAATTTTTCAAAGAAATGTATATCTATCGTTCTTCATAAACTTCGGAAAATTATATCTCAAGATGGCCTACTACGTCCATGGGCAGAAGCAGCTCATTTTTCACTAGATCAAAAACATAGACTGTCAGAGAAAAATGGGCCGATTAATAGTAGAATCAATGAAACATGTTTCAACTTCGCACGTCATTTATCGGTTGCACGTCGTCCTCACTAACCTCAAGGACATCGATCATAAACAATTAGATGAGAACTTAAAATTAATTGGGTTTTGCTCGCACGCTTGCATCTGGTGCAGAATAATTAATTTAATTAAAATAAACTTTTCATATTACTCGGATCCTAAACATTAACAATTTTGTCCAACGAGTTGTTTTCGTACCGTTGGATTATTTATTTTGTATATGGATCTTGAAACAATTAGATGAGTACTTGTAAATAAAGATAATAAGAAATTCAGTCTAGGTAAAATGTCGATGGGTTGGAGCGACGGGGGGGGGGAGATTTGTATCTGGAGGGGAGAAGCATCGGACGGCAGCGTTTTTTGGGGTTGATCGAACGGCTGAAATGTAATGAATCGGCTGCACCATTACACCATATTTTTCTTTGTATATATAGTATAGGTTATGGAATGTCAGCTGTCAAAGGAATTAAGAGGCAATAGCCAAAAGCAAGAGACTCACTCTTGTCGAAAGTAATAGGCTCTTTCTCATCGAATGCAAGGTACCATCCGACGAATGCACGAGATGTAACGACCCAAAGGATGAAGTGACCTAATTTAATAATAAAATAAATTAAAAAGTGTCCCCTATGATGAAAAACACAAATCAGTGTCGACATTGTTCAACGCAATGATTTGTATGTTGTGACGAAGCTCTCTTTTTAAAATTGTAATTTCATATTGTATTAATTTGATGAAATTGTGAATTTACCATCGCCGGCGGCAATGGAGGATTAAATGATATGATTATGCGCATTGGAGTGCATATATTGAAATTGGGGTAATAATTGGTGTGCCAAAATCATGTTAGCTAAGTTGACTTGGGGTGCAAATAGAGGCTTTATGATAGCTATGGTGTGCTTATAACTCTTATGAGGTGGCTGTTAAATGAGGCGGTGGCTGAAAAGATAAGAGCGGCTCTTAAATAGGAAAGTCGAGCCCTCATTATCTGCAAGAATTTCGCAAGCCGACTCCTCCAGTTCTCGCCTAGGGTTCGCGGGAACCGCCTACTTCCTCTCATTCCTTCCCCGATTGCTTACGCCCTCGCCGGATTTTGGGCTGGATCTGGGGCTGGCTGCGACCCCTCTTCCTCATCGACGATCCTTCCTCCTCTTAATGTCGCCGGTGCTAGAGAACTTGCCGCTGCCCTTGAGATGTGCCTTAGCTGCAGCAATCATGCAGTTTTGATGTTGGTGACTAACAAGGTTTGACCGAGACATCTCCCTGCTGTGAGCCCTCTTATCTCTTCTCCCTCTTATATATTTACTGAATTGGGTTTTACATGCTAGCCGGCTGTTATACAGTAACAAAATTGGGCCGTTTTGTTTTCCTAACACTTTAAATCAGGGAGTTGTTTTTGGGTTGGTGTTACATGACATGTTCCATAGTTCATACGACTGCTACAACTCCTTATACTGTTATGATTACTGACATGTTCCCTCAGTTATTATGTTCTTTCATAGATACTGATACATGGACACACTGCTTTAATGTTACATTGTACATGATATGGTTATGATCTTATACTGCTCATAATGTTTTATTGATACAACATGTTCATGTAGTTATATGTTTCATAAGTTCATTACTGAGATAGAAAATGGTTAGTATGAAAACTATGTTTTAAAATGCGTAAGTTTTCTAATTGTATATAGAAATGAAAGAGGTATATCCTCACTTAGTTATATTGTTATGACAGCCCGTCGTCAAATTTTGTAGGTAACGGACGTGACTGGGATACGCAAAACCAAAAGGACTGATTAAGATAGAACAGAAAAGATTCAACGAATAATACAAGGTATGCAAGTAAATTTCTTATTATGTGTTTTTATTTTGTATTCACTAGCCGTACTTCAACCTGGGACACATGTTTGAATGTACCTTAGATACAGATGTATGTGAGGTCTAAGTAGGGGCCTCACACGAGATACCACCGGAGGAACTCATGTCAACTTATATATATATATAGTGGCGGACGCAAGACTTTTTTTCAGTGTGAGCGGGCTTAAAAATTGCAAAAAAGGAATAAATCGAAAAATATGAAACAAACACATTAATATGACAAAAATTATACAAAAGTTGTGCATGCAATAGTAGAAAGATATATTTATGCATCGAGATTCCATGTGTTATAAGTAGAAAGTTCGAGAGACGAAACGTGAAAGCCATAGTTTTATCTCGATCCACAAGCATTGAAAGGTCGCATATATTTACTGGGACATATTCGGAAAAAAAATTCGGTCTCTTGGGTTTTCATATTCCTCAACAAACTTGCAAGCCATTGTCTGTAAATATAATTCAGATTATAGATTAAAACCTCAATTCATTATCGTTTATGAATTATTTGAATATCATCTTTTATTTTAAATATTTTTGATATTTTTCACACAATAAAATAATCATGAACTTATTTATAAAAACTGTTGGAACCTTAGTTTTTGATTTGAGTTAGGATCCATCCTCGTTATCTAAATAACTTAGAAATCTAAGAAAATATTAATTAAATATGATGCGATCGAATCGGAGAATTTACATAAGAAAATAATACAAGCTCTCTGTGTTCGACAAATGGCGAACGGCGCTCGACAAATTCCAGTCAGCCAGCGCTCGACAAATACTCATCAGAACAGCGTTCAACAAATGGCGAAATGCGCTCGACGAATTCAGTCAGAGAAATCTCAGCGGCCATACATTCCCTGAACGGCGCTCGACAAATTCAACTCAGACATCTCAGCGGTCTACGAATTCTAAGATAGAGACAATTGCTCGGCACATCAGACGGCGAGCCCAGCCTCACAAATGTAGAGCTGAGATCGATGAATTGTTTTAATATTCTTTTCACTGTCTTTTAGCCGTTGCAGATCAATCAATACTATTAGTCGTTGCAAACTAGCTTTAATAAAAAGAAACGGCAGGTTATCCTTTCGAGGAGTCAAAGCATTGATGAAGACCTCAGCTCTTTCCTTCTCCCCAAGAGAAGAATTCAAAATAAGAGAGAAGGTTCTCAGATTATAAAAGGATAGTTACAGAGCAAGCAAGAAGTAGAACACACGATAGAAATAAAGAGAAAACTCATTTTGTTCTTCATTGCTAACATCTTCCTGCAGATTCAAAACATCCTGAGATACAAATCACAATTACTTGCTCAGGATAATCACTGCAAGAGAAGGAAGAAGTGGTTAAAAGAAGAAGCTCTATCCACAAGCTGTCATCAACATCATATTCAGATCCATTCAACTCCAAATCAGGATCTTCAAGAGTCCTCTTATACAGAGAAGAACAATATACTTTCTGCTTTTCATTTTTACTTCCTTACCCCATCTTGTACATGGTTATAACTCCCTTCAAAAGTTAATCCCGGTGACAGGGCACCTTAGCAAAAACCTGCAGTTTGGTTAGAGCACCTTATCAACAGCTCACCTGGTGTGAGGGCACCTTATCAACAACCTCCTAGTGGATTCCTACCAGTGGGTAGAAGAGTAGATGTACACAGTTGAGGGGAACTACTATATATTTTGTGTCATCTGTGGATTGCTTGTTTTTATCTTTCTGTTTTATCTTGTGTACTGCATTTATACAGATTCACTTTAACTGTTTGATCTTATTACTCATACAGAAATCAGGAATCATCAGACTAACATATATATATATATATATATATATAAATAGATTTATTACTTACTCTGTAAACAAACTTAAACAAGATTTTTTAATAAGATAAATAAGAACTAAAACCTTCACTTTCAATTGGTATCAGAGGAGTTGATTTTTCTCACAGGCTAACACCTGAAATCACAAAGATCACTTTTAGTTTTTAGGATTTTCAAAATGGCACAAGAAATCTTTCTGTTCTCAGATCCACCCATATTTAATTTAGATAATATCTCATTATGACAAGTTAGAATTAAATTATATATGAATGCTATAGATGAAGAAATTTACAAATCTATTTTGACAGGACCTCCCCTCATATCATCAAAGGCAGCTAGTTCCACAAGTCTCAAGCCTCTTTCGAGAGCAATGAAAGGGCATGTTTATGTTGGTGCTGATATATCTTCTTCAAAGAAGACTACCAACAGAGAAACTGGTGTCACTGCCCGTGTTTGTAAAATGAAGCCAAATAAATTCAAAGCTGGAACTGATGATATGCAGACTGATAAACATAAAGGACCTTCCCCATCTACAGAATCATTCCCATCTTCAGATGCAGATGCCAAAGCTATGCAGATCTTGATTCAATCTGTGTCAAGAGACATTCTTCAAAGAGTTGAAGACTGCACTTCTGCAAGAGGAATCTGGAACTCCCTCTCTAGGATGGTAAATGAACCCTCCTCTTCCATTACTCTAACTAAATGTATTTATAATGCAGAACCATCAATAAATCTGAGTGAAGAAGAAAAAGAAAAGGAGCACAGAGCTAGAGCTTTCTGCATGATGGCCATAAATGGATCATACCAAAATCCAAATGCAGAAACAGAGTTAGGAAAGACAAATGAGGTAAAATCAAATCATAACTCTACCTCTAAAACTATTTTTAAACTAATACTCACAGATCCAATAACAATAGACAAGGAAATTAAAAAGAAGTTAATAAGCATAAAATATTTAACTTCTGAGAATAATAAAACTGAAGAAAAATCAAAAGCACAAAATAAATCAATTAAGGATAAATTACCTAAAAATTGTCAAAATAACTTTAAAATTTCAAACATATATTTTAATGACTACAAAAGAAGACTTTCAATTAATATCAAAAATCATATTTTAAAGTTCTTAAGACATATATTTCTAAAAGAACCTTCAAATGGTGTTAAAAAGTTTTCACCATTAAACTTCATTCCTAATAAGCAAGCATAAAACTCATTCAAAAACAATGTCAGATAACTTCAATGTTCTTTCAGACCTTCTCCAAATCATGTTGAGCATTCTACTGTAGTTGCATTGATTAGAAATAATCAGAAGCACTGAGTGTGAGTCTCATCTGATAAGGGGATTCTTAAGAAGGAAGGTATCAGACAAAATCTTTTCATTCCTTAAAATCCACTAAAGGTTGCTGCAATTGAAAATTTTAACTCAGAAATCAAAATCTAGGAAAGCAGAGTTGCTCAAATAATTTAAGAACAAAAATAATTAAAGCTCAAGTGAGAAAGAAAATGAGAAATTCAGAGAAACCAAGTGAGAGAGAAAAGGAAAAAATAAAATTAAAACTACTAGCATCCTAACCAAATAGAGAAGATTACCAGACCACAAGATTTAATCTCTCTGATTACATAGGCTGCTGCAATTGAAAATTTTAGTTCAAGAAATAAGCTGTTGCACTTGAAAAATTTTCAATCAAAAGCTGTTTTAAACCTGAATAATGATCCCAACTCAAATAGGGGGAGATTGTTGGAACCTTAGCTTTTGATTTGAGTTAGGATCCATCCTCGTCATCTAAATAACTTAGAAATCTAAGAAAATATTAATTAAATATGATGCGATCGAATCGGAGAATTTACATAAGAAAATAATACAAGCTCTCTGTGTTCGACAAATGGCGAACGGCGCTCGACAAATTCCAGTCAGCCAGCGCTCGACAAATACTCATCAGAACAACGTTCAACAAATGGCGAAATGCGCTCGACGAATTCAGTCAGAGAAATCTCAGCGGCCAGACATTCCCTGAACGGCGCTCGACAAATTCATCTCAGACAGCTCAGCGGTCTACGAATTCTATGATAGAGACAATTGCTCAGCACATCAGACGGCGAGCCCAGCCTCACAAATGTAGAGCTGGGAACGACGAATTGTTTTAATATTCTTTTCACTGTCTTTTAGCCGTTGCAGATCAATCAATACTATTAGCCGTTGCAAACTAGCTTTAATAAAAAAAACGACAGGTTATCCTTTCGAGGAGTCAAAGCATTGATGAAGACCTCAGCTCTTTCCTTCTTCCCAAGAGAAGAATTCAAAATAAGAGAGAAGGTTCTCAGATTATAAAAGGATAGTTACAGAGCAAGCAAGAAGTAGAACACACGATAGAAATAAAGAGAAAACTCATTTTGTTCTTCATTGCTAACATCTTCCTGCAGATTCAAAACATCCTGAGACACAAATCACAATTACTTGCTCAGGATCATCACTGCAAGAGAAGGAAGAAGTGGTTAAAAGAAGAAGCTCTATCCACAAGCTGTCATCAACTCTAATCAGACAGGGGGAGCCTTCCTCAACATCATATTCAGATCCATTCAACTCCAAATCAGGATCTTCAAGAGTCTTCTTATACAGAGAAGAACAATATACTTTCTGCTTTTCATTTTTACTTCCTTACCCCATCCTGTACAGGGTTATAACTCCCTTCAAAAGTTAATCCCGGTGACAGGGCACCTTAGCAAAAACCTGCAGTTTGGTTAGAGCACCTTATCAACAGCTCACCTGGTGTGAGGGCACCTTATCAACAACCTCCTAGTGGATTCCTACCAGTGGGTAGAAGAGTAAATGTACCCAGTTGAGGGGAACTACTATATATTTTGTGTCATCTGTGGATTGCTTGTTTTTATCTTTCTGTTTTATCTTGTGTACTGCATTTATACAGATGCACTTTAACTGTTTGATCTTATTACTCATACAGAAATCAGGAATCATCAGACTAACATATATATATATATAAATAGATTTATTACTTACTCTGTAAACAAACTTAAACAAGATTTTTTAATAAGATAAATAAGAACTAAAACCTCCACTTTCAAAAACACTTTAAACAACTAACTTATTTATAAACAATTAAACAACAACATATATAACAGTTAACAAATTTATATAAAAAAAAATTATACGACATAACAATAAACTTTTTTGCAAAAAAAAATTTTAACAATAATATAACAAAGAACTTGTTTATAAAAAAAATTAAAATTAGCATAATAACAAAATTATTTACAAAATAAAAAACATTAAATTTTGTTGTGGGTAAGATTTGAACCCATGACTATCCACAAGCATTGAAAGGTCGCATATTTTTACTGGGACATATTCGGGAAAAAAACTCGGTCCCTTGGGTTTTTATATTCCTCAGCAAACTTGCAGGCCATTGTCTGTAAATATAATTCAGATTATAGATTAAAACCTCAATTTATTATCGTTTATGAACTATTTGAATACCATCTTTCATTTTAAATATTTTTTGATATTTTTCACACAATAACATAATCATGAACTTATTTATAAAAACACTTTAAACAACTAACTTATTTATAAAAAAAAATTTAAACAATAATGTTGCGGGTCGCTTAGGGCTCTTGGTAGACCGGTTTACTTGAACCACCTTAGCTCGGGAGCGAACTAAGCGCGCAAACAGTCACAGAGAAATTCGTTGGTTACACTTGGACTTTTTAGCGTGGAAAACTCGAAAAGGGTAAAAAATCACATGGTCGGAGCTGTGCCGACTAAATTTCCATTATCTTCAGGGGGGATTATAATCCGATGTTTAGAATTCGAGCGCGATAGACCGCCGCTCGTTACAATATTAGAGAGAGAGAGAGAGAACGTTCCGAGGGTGACAGACCACCTCTCGGAAAAACTAAGTCTTTTCCTTCTGAGAATGGTGGAGAACGAAAGTGAGAATGCCTTGTCCGCTTTCGTGAGAACGAAGTGAGATTGCTGTGTCGGCTTTTGTGAGAACGAAAGTGAGACTGCTGTGTCCGCTTTTGTGAGAACGAAAGTGAGACTGCCGAGTCGCCTTTCGGGACGAAGGAAAACTTCAAGTCCACGAAGGAGAACTTCAAGCGCCGAAGGAGAAATCCGTGGAAATCTTCAAGGAGCTCTCCCGGGTCCAGAAGACAAGGTCCTCTCAAATGAAGCCTTTTGGCCGGGGGTAACCAGGTAATTTTGCCATTGCAACCACCGTAACCACCTGGGAGGACGAATCATATTTTCCGGTTCGGAGCCCACGGATCACCATTTTTTGTAAATGACCATCCTGCCCTTCGAGGAAAGGCGACAAGCTGTTCCTGAAAAGTGAGAAACTGAAAAGACAAAAAGTGAGCGAGCCTAGTCGGAAATGTGAGCGAGTCGGAAATGTGAGAATTCTAGAAAGACAAAAAGTGAGCGTGCTAGAAAGACAAAAAGTGAGAAGTCAGAAAGACAAAAAGTGAGCTGAGCGCGCTCAGAAGCGTTCTGAGCGCGCAACGAACGGAGAAGCAATCTAGGCGACCGAGGAAGCGTTCTGAGAATACTCAGAAGCATTCCAAGCGTGCATGAGCGCGGAGGTGTTCTGAGCGTGCAACGATCACGGAGGCGTTCTAAGTGAACAGGTGAGCGGTGCTGGAACACAGTCGGCATGCGGTCGAGTTGTGGCTCCCAGCGAACGTGTCCATTTGGAAGGCGGGAACGGAAGCCCTCCAGGGAGGAGAACAGGCTCCGCTTGCCTCAGACAGGGGGGAAGCGGTTTCGACTGCATCCCCCGCGACCCCCGGGGAGGGTTTGGCCGCACCCCCCATGGGTAAGGGTGCGGCTTGGCCGCACCCCCCATGGAGGGGTGCGGCTTGGCCACACCCCACCATGGGGTGCGACTTGGCCGCACCCCATGGAGGGGTGCGGCTTGGCCGCACCCCATGGAGGGGTGCGGCTTGGCCGCACCCCATCGTAGTGGGGTAGGGGGCTATCCGCACACCACTACCACTTAGTGGGGTGCAGACTAACCGCACCCCAGTAGTGGGGTGCGGTATTTGGCCTCGCTCGGCGCTGCTTCGGGCGTGAAATACGCGCGCGGCGGAGTTATGATCGTGGGTTTGACCATTCATCCCACTAACTCCACTCCTCCTTAGTGGGGCTTCTCTCTAACCGCACCCCGGATCTCCTATAAGTGTACGGGTCCGTATCAAATAACATATATAACAATTAACTAATTTATATAAATAAAATTATATGACATAACAATAAACTTTTTTGCAAAAAAAATTTAAAAAACAATATAACAAAGAATTTGTTTATAATTTTTTTTTAAAATTAGCATAATAACAAAATTATTTACAAAATAAAAAACATTAAATTTTGTTGTGGGTAAGATTTGAACCCATGAACACTTGAATAAAAATTACTATCTCCACCAACTAAACCAACATACAATCTATGTATTATTCTTGTTGCGGGTCGCTCAACGTTCTTTCAGACCGGGCGAATCGAACCGTCTTAGCCCGAGAGTGAATCGAGTGCGCAAACAGTCACAGAGAGAACGAACAGGTGGCAAGAGGACGTTTTTACCGTGGAAAACCCGGAAAGGGTGAAAAACCACGTGGTCGGATCAGCGACGACCAAATTTCACTTTATGGTGGAGCGTTACAAGTAATGGTGCTAGAATTGGGAGCGACAGGCCGCTCCCGTTACAATTGCAGTTGAATGAGGGTCACTGAGGGTGACAGGCCACCTCTCAGAAAAACTAAGTACTTTCTTCTTCTTGAGCAGTCTTCAGAGTTTGCAGGAGACCTTCAAGCGACGAAGGAGTTCTTCGAAGGTTGAAGGAGGTCTTCGAGTGCTGATGGCGATCTTCCAATGTTGAGGGAGATCTTCGGGTTCTGAAGGAGGTCTTCGAATGCTGATGAAGATCTTCGGGTTCCGAACGAGATCTTCGGGTTCCGAAGGAGATCTTCGAATGCTGATGAAGATCTTCGAGTTCCGAAGTAGATCTTCGAATGCTGATTAAGATCTTCTTAGGAATTCCAGAGAGCTCTCCCGTGAAGAAAATTCCAAGTCCCTTGAAATGAAGCCCTGGGGTTCCTTTTATAACTTTTGAAGGTGGTTAGGGTGGTTATGGTGGTGAGGGTGGCTACCCGCACACCATAACTAATTTATGTGATATATGCACATTTATCATGAATATGGCTATGCGCACACCGGTTTGTATAATTTTGGGATGATATGCATTCATATGACGGATATGGTTATGCGCACACCATAACCATATTATTTGCTAGACGCAGACCGTATGCTCATTTATCATGAATGTGACTATGCGCACACCAATTTGTATAGTTTGGTGAGGATACACATTCATATGATGGATATGGTTATGCGCACACCATAACCATATTATTTACTATTCGCACCCCCATGATAGAGGTTTTTACTATTTGCACTCCATGATAGAGAAATTTACTATTCGCACCCCCATGTTGGAGGATTTTACTATTTGCACCTCATGATGGAGGAATTTACTATTCGCACCCCCCATGTTGGAGGATTTTACTATTCGCACCCCCATGTTGGAGGATTTTACTATTTGCACCTCATGAGGTGGATTCTTACTATTCGCACCCCATGATGGGTGGTTATGGGTTTAGCGAGATTTGCCTTTATCGTCCTCGTTTTCTCCGCCGAATGAGGCGGGAGAGGCCGGGCGAGCGCGTCCGTTGGTCAAGCGAGGCCGACCGGGGACGAGACGAGAGGGGTCGTAGAGTGCGCCCGGCGGCGAGGGAGGCCGACCGACACCGCGCCCACCGCCCGGCCACACGCGGTGCCGGGCAGTACCGCGCGGCGCTAGGCGCGCGGTGTCGCCGCGCGGCATTAGGCGCGCGGTGTCGCCGCGCGGCATTAGGCGCGCGACACCGCGTGGTGCCGGGCACGTGGTGCCGGGCACGTGGTGCCGGGCACGTGGTGCCGCGCACGGTGTCGTCGTGCGGTACCGCGCGCGGTGTCGCCGCGCAGTACCACGCGGTGCCGCGCGGCGTTAGGCGCGCGGCACCGTGCAGTGCCGCCGCGCGGAACCGCGCGGCGTTAGGTGCGCGACACCGCGCGCTGCCGGGCACGCGGTGCCGCGCGCGGTGTCGCCGCGCGGTACCGTGCGGTGCCGCGCGGAGTTAGGCGAGCGGCACCGTGCGGCCGCGCGCCTGCGGGATGCCGCGCGGCCGGGGGTGCCGCTCGGCCGCGTGGGGTCGGGCGGCCGCACCCGGCACTGCGCGACTGCGCGGTGCCGCGGTCGCGCGGCCGTGCGACGCCGCGTGGCCGCGGGATGCCGCGCGGCCGGGCGGTGTCGCGCTGCCGTGTGGTGCCGCGCGGCCTTGTGGCCGCGTGTGGTGCTGTGCGCGGCTTCGTGCGGTGGTTGCGGCGGTTTCTTTTGTGGTTACGGGCGGTTTCCTCCTCTTTCTTGCCCATGCCCCCACCATCTTAGTGGGGAGTTGGGTTTTTGGCTAAATGCAACCCGGATTTCTCTACAAAATGGATGAGGACCCATCAATTGCCTCCCAAATCCTCGGAGTTCGCTTATCTTGCTTAGAGAAGTACGAGGATTTTATCATCCTTTGGCGCGGTCCAGTTGTTGTGGTGACGTTATGGCGGAGGTATTTTGCGATATTCTTCCCTCTTAGTTTGTTGCTTGTCGTTTCGCCTTTTGCAATAATCTCCACATTGTGCGGTGATAATCCGCACAATTTTTGTTGATTATTTCTTGCTTATTTCTTTTTTCCTCTTTTCACGCGTCAAGGAACGGTGCACGATCAAAATCCATGCGGATGCGTTCCTCGCTAACCATTGAGCGTGTCGAAGCTTGGCGTAAGCGGTTTAGACTCCCGTCATATGTTGAAGTGAAGATTCCATATCCGGAGGCACGTGCCCAGAACCTCCCCAACCGGCTTTATTATTATTTCTGAGAGTTGTTTGAAGTCAGGGTTCCGCTTCCCCCCATCGGAGGAGGCGATTGAGATTTTCAGATTTTGCGGCGTTCCTATCTCGCAATTTACCCCAGCCGGGATGGCGAGAATCATGGGGTTGATTGCGTTTTTTCGGGAGCATGACTTGCAATTCTCTTTGGAGATCTTCCAAGATTGGTGTGAGGTCTTCACGGATCCGGGAGGCCGGATTGATGTTTGCAGCAACAAGAGGTGGTTCCGTTTTGAGGAAAGGAACGACTATCGCCATGGGAACACTTTGTATGGGTATGTTCGCAACCGATGGGATTTGCCAGAGCTTTGGAGGAACATCCCGGGATGTTGCCGCCGTCAAGTGGGGCGTGAGAATGAATTCCAGCCCCTTCCTGGTTTTCCTGGTCGTGATGATTTGTCGAAGGCTCTTTATGGCGTGGTTCATTATGCGGAGGAGAAAAAATTGTTGTTGGTCGGCCTTTCGTCGGATGTCGAGCGTGATGCCGCTTTGTCGCGTGATAGGAAGAGGAAGTTTGTTATCAGATGCGGAGGTTCAGAGATGGTGCCACCTCCACCTCCACCGAAAAGACGTTCTGATGGTGCAGGTCCCAGCGGAGTCGTGCCCGAGGCGATTCCTATTGACTTTGATGCCGAGATCGTGGCTTCTCCTGTGGCGGAAGCGCTTCCTCGGAGTGGCCCTCCTCCTCCTCCATTGGTGACGGCGAAGAGGGTATCCTCTTCATTACGGGCGATGACTTCGGCGGTTAGTCACGTCTTTTTGTTGTTTATCTTTTATGTGTTCTCTTTTCCCAAGATTCTTATCCCGCTCCCCTCTTTTTCTTCGCAGGCTGATGTCATGACTAGCGTCGCTCGTACTTGGAACGATTGCTATGTTGGGCTAAAGGACGGGTTTTTTGCTCTTCAAGAGGAGCTTCGTTTTGCGAAGAGTTCGCTGGAGGATTCCCAGAAGAAGAGGGAGCACGAGATATCACGTGGGCTCAAATTGGAGTCTGATCTTGCCCACGCTCGCTCCGAGGTAGAGCGTCTTCAGAGGGGGCTTAGCGCAGAGAAAGCCTCCGCCGAGAGTGCCTCCCAGTTGGTCCAAGATTTGCAGGGTGACATGTTCCGTCAAGATGGCGAGCTGGGGTTTTTGAGAAGCGAGGTGGAGAGGCTTTCTTCCCTTGAGCCAGACATCAAGGCCATTAAGGCCGAGGGAGTTGCCGAGTACAAGGACTCCCTGGAATTCCTAGAGGAGCGCTCTAGGATCTCTGAGGAGCTTCGAGCTGAGATCATGACCAAGGAGGTGGACCCCCTATTGGAAGATGAGTGTGAGATTTCTTTCAAGAGGGGGATCGGGAAGACCCTTCGTATGGTGGAGAGGAAGCTTGGGTGCAGTACGTCCGGGCTTGGCGCAGACGATCTTTCTGAGGACGACTGCACCGATGTAGATGTTGAGGGCTGATTGCCTTTGTCTTTATTTGTCTGTATGATTTACTTTCTTTCGTTACGTATCGTACTTCCTTGTTCCTGTATTTGCGTCTCTTGTAGTGGAGTTGTACAACTCTTCGCTTTGTTATTTTGATTGATGGCTACTTGTTTATCCACCGCTTACTCCTGTTTTTCTCATTTCTGCGTGAGGTTAGTGGGGATCTGGTCCCGAGTAGCGGTGAAGGGTAGACGCTTCGAACCGTGGGCGACCACGAGGGGGGCAGGCCCTGGCGGTGCCGTGATCTTACTACCGGGGAAGGGCGGACGCTTCAGACCGGGTAGCGCGAGATCACTGGGGAACTGGCCCCGAGTGGCGGTGAAGGGCGGACGCTTCGAACTGTGGGCGACCGTGAGGGGGGTAGGCCCTGGCGGTGCCGTGATCTTACTACCAGGGAAGGGCGGGCGCTTCGGACCGGGTAGCGTGAGATCACTGGGGGGCTGGCCCCGAGTAGCGGCGAAGGGCGGACGCTTCGAACCGTGGGCGACCGTGAGGGGGGCAGGCCCTGGCGGTGCCGTGATCTTACTACCGGGGAAGGGAGGACGCTTCGGACCGGGTAGCGTGAGATCACTGGGGAACTGGCCCGGAGCAATATTGAGCCATCGTTGGGAGATAGCTTGCGCGAGTCAGGGCTCGCGGCTTCCGTAATAATTGCAGAGAAATAATTTGCGCGAATCGAGGTTCACGGCTATAAAATTTTAGTAAAGTAGTTTGCGCGAGTCAAGGCTCGTGGCTTGTACATAAAATCGTAATAAGATAAGTTTGCGCGAGTCGAGGCTCGCGGCTTGTACATAAAATCATAATAAGATAAGTTTGCGCGAGTCGAGGCTCGCGGCTTGCACACAAAATCATAATAAGATAGTTTGCGCGAGTCGAGGCTCGCGGCTTGTACATAAAATCATAATAAGATAATTTGCGCGAGTCGAGGCTCGCGGCTTGTACATAACAGAGTAAGAAAAATCACTGATAAAAGCGGCGCAGATTCTGCGCGTTCCAAGTGCCCGGGAGGGTCTTTCCTTCCGCCGTTCTGAGTTTGAATGTTCCAGGCTTCACCACCGCGGTGACCACATAGGGTCCTTCCCATGCTGGAGAGAGTTTGTCTTTCTGCGGGCCCTTCCCGGCTGCTTCAACGTTGCGCAGGACGAGATCTCCGACGTTGATCGGCCTGAGCTTAACCCTCCTGTCGTAGAGCCGGGCCACTCGCCTTTGGTAGATCGCGATGCGCTGAGCGACATTGTCTCGAATTTCGGAGATTAAATCGAGGTTTTCGCGGAGCAGTCCGTCGTTCTTATTGGGATCGAAAGTCAGCACCCGGGTGCTTGGTACTCCGATGTCGACGGGGATGACAGCTTCAGTCCCGTAGTAGAGGTTATATGGCGTCTCTCCTGTTGGAGTCCTCTCTGTTGTACGGTATGCCCACAACACATTTGGGAGCGCATCCACCCACTGCCCCCCAGCTTCTTCGAGACGCGTCTTCAGCCCTTTGAGGATGGTGCGGTTGGTGACCTCCACCTGCCCATTTGTCTGTGGATGTGCTACGGCGGTGTGACGGAGATTGATCTTCAGGTCTTCGCACATCTTTGGTGAATGACTTCCCAGTAAACTGGGTGCCGTTGTCGGCGATGATCGTCGCTGGGATTCCGAAGCGGCAGACTATGTTCTTCCAGACGAACTGCTTAGCATTCTCCTCCGTGATTTTCGCCAGGGGCTCAGCTTTCACCCACTTGGTGAAGTAATCGATGGCTAGGATGATGAATTTTCTCTGCCCGGATGCCAGAGGCAGGGGGCCGAGGAGATCAATCCCCCACTGTGCGAAGGGTCACGCACTCTGGAGCGCGGTGAGCGCGACTGGGGGCTGGTGAGGTACGTTCGCGTGAAGCTGACAGCTCCTGCATTTCTGGACGAGTTCAACCGCGTCTTTCTTCATCGTTGGCCAATAGAAACCCTGGCACAAGATCTTCTGGGCCAGCGCTTTTCCTCCTAGATGTTCTCTGCAGACCCCTCCGTGCACCTCTCTTAGGGCATAGTCTGCTTCGCCAACTGGTAAACATTTTAGGTAGGGCCCCGATAACGCCCGCTTGTAAATCTCCCCGTCTATGATGGTGAATGACGCCGCTCGCATTCGCAATCTGCGCGCCTCCAGGCGGTCCTCGGGGAGACGCCCCTGCTCAAGGTAGTCCCGCAGGGGGGTCATCTAAGATGGCTCCTCTTCATTGATTGTTGCAATCTCCCATGGCCCTGGGATACTTGGGACCATGATTTCTTCGACTCGGCGTCTTCGCGATTGATAGCGGGTGGATGAAGTTGCCAACTTAGAGAGCGCGTCCGCTCTAGAATTCTGCTCTCGGGGTACGTGCAGGATTTGGTATGACGGAATTTTCTGAAGGAGCAACTTTACGCATGTGAGGTAATGCGCCATTTGATCACTCTTGGCCTCGTAATCTTCCTCGACTTGCGAGACTACAAGTTGGGAGTCGGCGTGAATCATCAGGCTCTCGACTCTACAATCGATGGCGAGCCGGAGGCCGGCGATCAACGCCTCGTACTCTGCGATGTTGTTAGTTGCTGGAAACTTCAATCTGAGGCCATACTCCAAAGTGATCTCGTCGGGGCTTATGAGAAGTAATCCTGCTCCGGCTCCTTCAGCTCCTGAAGCGCCGTCGACGTAGAGAGTCCAACGGGGTGTGGTGATATCTTCGACAGGAGTTGTTTCCGGTGGGATGGTGTATTCTACAACAAAGTCAGCGAGCACTTGCGACTTGATGTCTGGCCAAGGTAAGAATTGAATGTCGAATTCGCCGAGCTCCACCGCCCACTTCACTAGTCTTCCTAAGACTTCTGGTTTCTGGAGGATCGTTCGTAGCGGGAGCTGAGTTAATTTTTTTACTGTGTGCGCCTGGAAGTAGGGCTGAAGCTTTCGCGCCGAGAAGACGAGTGCTAAGGCCGTTTTTTCCGCTGCCGGATACCTGGTTTCAGTATCGGTGAGGACCTTGCTGAGGTAGTAGATCGGCCGTTGTACCCCTCCTTCATCCTTCATAAGCACCGAACTGAGGGCCGTAGGCGAAACTGCAAGGTACAAGAACAGGGTTTCCCCGGGGATTGGCTTTGATAGAAGCGGCGGCGAGGCCAGGTACCGTTTGAGAAGCTCGAAAGCCGTCTGGCACTCGTCCGTCCATTGGAACCCAGTGTGGCGCGCTCCCCGGAGGATCTTGAAGAAGGGGAGGTACTTGTCCCCTGTCCTTGACAGGAAGCGGGACAACGCGGCGATCCTCCCATTCAGGCGTTGTACTTCTTTGATTGAACGAGGCGGCGACATGTCCTCCAACGCCTTGATCTTCTCGGGGTTGGCCTCGATTCCCCGATGGGTTACCATGAAACCCAGGAACTTCCCTGCCGTCACACCAAACGTGCATTTGCTGGGGTTGAGCCGCATGTGGAAGCGACGAAGAAGCTGAAAGCACTTTCCCAAGTCTTTCAAATGGTCGCGACGGTGGACGCTCTTCACTAGCATGTCGTCCACGTACACCTCCATCGTCTCCACGATTAGGTCCTTGAATACTTTGTTCATCAATCTTTGGTATGTCGCTCCGACGTTTTTAAGACCGAACGACATCACCTTGTAGCAGTAGACTCCTTTATCGGTGCGGAAGGCGGTGTGCTCCTCGTCCGCGTGATTCATTCTTATCTGGTTGTAGCCTGAGTATGCGTCCATGAAGCTGAGCAGCTCGTGGTCGGCCGTTGCATCGACGAGCTGGTCGATCCTTGGAAGAGGGAAACTGTCTTTTGGGCAGGCCTGGTTCAGGTTGCTGTAGTCGACGCACATCCGCCACTTCCCAGAGGCCTTCTTTACCATCACCACGTTAGCGAGCCACGTGGGATAATCTACTTCGCGGATGAACCGTGCCTCCAGAAGCTTGGCTACTTCTTCTTCGATTACCTTTACTCGCTCGGGGGCGAAGTTCCTCTTCTTTTGAATCACGGGCCTGCAGGCAGGGTTAACATTTAATGAGTGAAAAATGACTTCAGGATCTACCCCAGGCATGTCCTCCGGGCTCCAAGCGAAAATGTCCTCGTTCTCCTGCAAGAAAGTTGCGAATTCTTCTCGTTCTCCTGGCGACAAGAGGGACCCGACCTGGACAGTCCGAGTCGAATCCCGCTGGGAGAGCGGCACTTCCACCAACCCTTCAACGGGTGTCCCCCGCTGCAGAGTAGCTTCATCTCGCAGGTCGAAGTTGTCGATGTTGAGGGCCGTCGCCTTTGTGGGTTGAGCTTGTTTCAGATAGCAGGTCCTGGCTGCCTCTTGATTCCCGCGAACGACTCCTACTCCAGCGGCCGTCAGAAACTTTATGGCTAAGTGTGGGATTGATGGGATGGATTTGAAGACAGACTGGAGTGGTCTCCCAAAGATTGCGTTGTAGGCGGAGTTTGATTCCACGACTACGAACTGAATGTTGTGGCTTGTCTGTCTTGGGAACTCGCCGAGCATTACCGGAAGGGTGATCATGCCCTGGACCAGGACGGGGCGATTATCAAAACCGTAGACGGGCCCTGCTGCCGGGCTAAGGTGCTCCTTGGTGAGATTCATGCTCTATAGAGTGGAAAGGAACAGGACGTCGACTGAGCTCCCGTTGCCGACTAGTATTCTCTTAACGTTGAAACAGGGATCCCCGATCCCAGCATTGATCACGAGCGGGTCTTGGTGTGGCAGCCGCAACCCCTCTAGATCTTCATCTCCGAAGGCGATGATGGTGTCTTGCTTCAGCTTCTTGTCTTCGTGCCCTCTCTCTGGCCTATCAATGGAGAGGATTTGCGCGGCGAGGTTAGGAGACCCGGCTATGGTCTCGACTTCTCCTACCATCGGCCTTCCTGCCGCTGCGCCGTGAGGCGCAAGGGGATGATCTCTGGGTTGCTGTGGCTGGTTCGGTTGCTGACCTTGTAGGAACCTTCCGAGGAGCCCTTGCCTGACAAGGCGCTCGATTTCTTCTTTCAACCTGGTGCATTCTTCGGTTGTGTGCCCAACCCCTCTATGGAATTCACAGTACTTTGATTGGTCGGTTCTTTCATTTGGGATTGGCTGCCTCGGCCTACGGAACGCCGGGTTTTCCTGGATGGCATAAAGTACGTTGGTTCGTGACGTGTTGAGGGGAGTGTAATTCCGCGGTGGTCGGGGTCCTTGATCTCTTCGGAGATCCCGACCATGATCATGATTCTGGCGTTCTTCCGTACGCCGCTCCTCTTGCCTCCTGGGGGCCTGCTCCTGCCCTTTCCTTCTCTTCTGACTTCCTTCGAATTGCTGGTGATGTGCCTCAATCGCCTCATCTGCTGCTATCTGCGCCTCCACCCGATGCACAAGGTCAGGATAGCTTGGTACTGTCTCCCTCATCAGAGCGGAGTAAAATCCGCTTGGGCGGAGTCCCCCCAAGAAAACGCCGCGCAGAAGTTCGGGATCAACCCCTGGGATTTGCCGCGCCTCAGTCGTGAAGCGGCGGAAAAAGTCTTTGAGGGTCTCTCCTTCGTTCTGGCGAATTCCTGAAAGATGCGAGGGATCCCGAACGATTCTTCGGTTAGCGACAAATTGGTCCGTAAACTGCTGCGCGAGCTCGGTGAAGTTGTTGACGGACCCATCCCGCAAGGAATGAAACCAAGTGCGTGCCTGCCCCCTGAGTGTTGCCGGAAACACTTGGCAGGGGAGCTGATCAGCGGCGTTGTAGATCCGCATGATGGTGGTAAAATGGTTGACGTGCTCCAGGGGATCGTCCGTCCCATCGAATGTCTCGATGTTGGGAAGCTTGAAGCCGTGCGGAATTGGATGGTCCAAGATTTGTTGTGTGAGCGGGGAGCCGCGACGTAGGGGGCGGCGGGCGAAGATGCCCCGGCGTCCGACCTGTCGTACTCTTCAGCTATCACTGTCGCGTATCTCCTCGCGAGTGGGCCTTGCTATGGCTTGTTCGACTCCTATTCCTCCTTGCTGGTGGTGAAGGGGTTCTCCTCTAGCTCCCCTGGCGGGGCGGACTGGATGCGCGGAGCTGGCAGCATCCGAGTATTCTTCTTCGTATGTTTCTCCTTCTTGAGCAGCTTCTCCCAATGGAGCGTGATCAGGGACCAAGGGAGGCGGAATGATTGGAGCGGCAGGTGGAGCAGGACCTTGCGGTGCTCCGAGGTTTCTGAGAAGAGCCAGCATTTCAGTTTGCTGCTCTTCCATCTGGCGTATACGCCCTTCTAGCGCAGCAACGGGCGCTAAAGGAACTTCTTCGGCAGGAGGTGCGTTGATGAGTGAATGGGATGGAGCGGGATCGACGCGTCCTTCAGGGATGGAAACATCAGTGGTGCGAGCACTTCTTCTTGCCATTGCTGTCAGTCACGAGTATTGCTATTAGGCGAATACTGTCTTCGGAAAGCTTTTGCAGAGTTTGGGGAACACCTTTCCCACAGACGGCACCAAACTGTTGCGGGTCGCTCAACGTTCTTTCAGACCGGGCGAATCGAACCGTCTTAGCCCGAGAGTGAACCGAGCGCGCAAACAGTCACAGAGAGAACGAAGAGGTGGCAAGAGGACGTTTTTACCGTGGAAAACCCGGAAAGGGTGAAAAACCACGTGGTCGGATCAGCGCCGACCAAATTTCACTATGTGGTGGAGCGTTACAAGTAATGGTGCTAGAATTGGGAGCGACAGGCCGCTCCCGTTACAATTGCAGTTGAATGAGGGTCCCTGAGGGTGACAGACCACCTCTCAGAAAAACTAAGTACTTTCTTCTTCTTGAGCAGTCTTCAGAGTTTGCAGGAGACCTTCAAGCGACGAAGGAGTTCTTCGAAGGTTGAAGGAGGTCTTCGAGTGCTGATGGCGATATTCCAATGTTGAGGGAGATCTTCGGGTTCCGAAGGAGATCTTCGGGTTCGGAAGGAGGTCTTCGAATGCTGATGAAGATCTTCGGGTTCCGAAGGAGATCTTCGAATGCTGATGAAGATCTTCGAGTTCCGAAGGAGATCTTCGAATGCTGATGAAAATCTTCTTAGGAATTCCAGAGAGCTCTCTCCCGTGAAGAAAATTCCAAGTCCCTTGAAATGAAGCAATGGGGTTCCTTTTATAGCTTTTGAAGGTGGTTATGGTGGTTATGGTGGTGAGGGTGGCTACCCGCACACCATAACTAATTTATGTGCTATATGCACATTTATCATGAATATGGCTATGCGCACACCGGTTTGTATAGTTTTGGGATGATATGCATTCGTATGACGGATATGGTTATGCGCACACGATAACCATATTATTTGCTAGACGCAGACCGTATGCCCATTTATCATGAATGTGACTATGCGCACACCAATTTGTATAGTTTGGTGAGGATACGCATTCATATGATGGATATGGTTATGCGCACACCATAACCATATTATTTACTATTCGCACACCCATGATAGAGGTTTTTACTATTTGCACTCCATGATAGAGGAATTTACTATTCGCACCCCCATGTTGGAGGATTTTAATATTTGTACCTCATGATAGAGGAATTTACTATTCGCACCCCCATGTTGGAGGATTTTACTATTCGCACCCCCATGTTGGAGGATTTTACTATTTGCACCTCATGAGGTGGATTCTTACTATTCGCACCCCATGATGGGTGGTTACGGGTTTAGCGAGATTTGCCTTTATCGTCCTCGTTTTCTCCGCCGAATGAGGCGGGAGAGGCAGGGCGAGCGCGTCCGTTGGTCAAGCGAGGCCGACCGGGGACGAGACGACAGGGGTCGGAGAGTGCGCCCGACGGCGAGGGAGGCCGACCGGCACCGCGCCCACCGCCCGGCCACGCGCGGTGCCGGGCGGTACCGCGCGGCGCTGGACGCGCGGTGTCGCCGCGCGGCATTAGGCGCGCGGCACCGCGCGGTGCCGGGCACGTGGTGCCGCGCACGGTGTCGCCGCGCGGCGTTAGGCGCGGGGCACCGTGCGGTGCCGCCGCGCGGTACCGCGCGCGGTGTCGCTGCGCGGGACTGCGCGGTGCCGCGCGGCGTTAGGCGCGCGGCACCGCGCGGTGCTGGGCATGCGGTGAGCACCGTGCGGTGCCGCACGACGTTAGGCGCGCGACACCGTGCGACCGCGCGCCTGTGGGAGGCCGCGCGCCTGTGGGAGGCCGCGCGCCTGTGGGAGGCCGCGCGGCCGGGGGTGCCGCTCGGCCGCGTGGTGTCGGGCGGCCGCACCCGGCGCCGCGCGGTTGCGCGGTGCCGCGGTCGCGCGGCCGTGCGACGCCGCGTGGCCTTGGGATGCCGCGCGGCCGGGCGGTGTCGCGCGGCCGTGTGGTGTCGCCCGACCTTGTGGCCGCGTGTGGTGCTGTGCGCGGCTTCGTGCGGTGGTTGCGGCGGTTTCTTTTGTGGTTACGAGCGGTTTTCTCCTTTTTCTTGCCCATGCCCCCACCATCTTAGTGGAGAGTTGGGTTTTTGGCTAAATGCAACCCAGATTTCTCTACAAAATGGATGAGGACCCATCAATTCTTACAATATATTTTATTATTCTGTAACTTATCTGTCATAATAAATAACCTGCTCACTCTTATCTAATTTTTTTTTTAGAATTTAGTGTGGGCGGCCGCCCATGCTCGCCCCTATGTGGGTCCACCCCTGTTAATATATATATATATATATAATTATGGCTATATATATAATATCTATATAAATGTATTTTTTTTTTCACTTCAAAAATTTAACCTTGAGTACCAAGGGAAATGGATCCACATGTGGGAGCTTCCGTCCCGATTCAACACTGATATGCTTTAATTAATTTTTTTAAAAAAAATAATTTTGGGTTGCCAATAACATCTTGAGCTGCAATGTGAAAATTACGGGTTGTTATTAATCATGAGCTGCCTACAGCCAAAATTGCCTATAACAACGCCCTTAATTAATCATATGAAAATACAGAGAAAATCATAATGCCCTATTTTTAGAGTGATGTTATATGCACACATATTTTGGCTTTATGCATGCCAAAAAATTGTTTATGCATGCCATATTTAATACATATAGACCAATTGTTTGTGTTCGATTCCTGCTCGATGCGAAGAAGCCTAGGGCACACAGAGGTCTAGAAGAATGATGCGTGATCTCCAAGGCTAGGTCATCGGGCTTAAGGACGAAGGCTAGGGCACGCAGAGGTCGCCAAACCTAGTGCCCGGAGAGGAAGTTCCCTGGCTTGAGATCTCGATACACAATTCTGAGCATCTGGAGGTCGCAGGAAGCGAGAAACGACAGCCAGGTTGACGATGGAGAAGCAAATGGAGGTCGCCGCCGGCACAAAACTCCATGAAGAAACACGAAAAATGAGGGAAAGCGACAGAGGTAGACGATCTTCATGGCGTAGGTGAAGGAGGGCGCAGGGGTGGTAAAGTGCGTCCCTTGCACTTTACCGTAAAGTGCAGCTGGGAGATGTTGACACATGGCTATTAATAATCCAATGGACATTAATTTTCTACCTGCAATAACATCCTGCCATTTCACCAGGAAAAAGCTGAAAAACAGGGGAGTCAAAAACCAGGCCCTGTCTTGCGACGAACGACCTGTCGTTTACATAATTACGCCTGTATTTTACATAATTACGGCTGTATTTTACATAATTACGGCTGTATTTTACATAATTACGACTGTAACTGTTAAGTAGCGTGCACAACTTGTACCTAAAAATTACTCCACTTTACCACCCCCACGCCTGGTGAAGGAGGAGTGATCTCGGAAGGTGTGGTCGCGGATGTGGCGGGAGACACCCCAATTTGTCTAGAAACTGCCATCTTTGACGGAGTTAACTTGCCGTGCTCTTCCAGGAATCTGACAGGATCGAATCACCATGATCGTAATATTACCGCACCATATATATCCGATGAAAGTGGTTTCTGGCAAATTAAAGCCACGTGTTGATACTTTGTCGATTTTCCAGCTACGGTGGTAATCTCACCGCGTTATTTCTGCCTCGGGAGAAGGGCGGTCATTAACGCTATAAAAGATACCCTAACCGAAGCGTTTATCATCCCTGTTCTCTTCCTCATCTTTTCCTGCAAATTGCTGGTTTTCTAATCACCCGTCAAGGTTCGTTCCTATCCTTCTGATTTGGAGATTGTAGATTATTTTTCTGTATTATGTAATGAATTTATCAATTTGTTCGGGTTGTTTGTGTTTCTCTGATTTTGTTGCCAATTATCGAGTGATTCTTTGAGATCTGAATTTTCTAATTGCGTAATATCAACCTTTTGATGTTGTGTTTTTTCCTAGTGTTTCTGTGATAATCTGCGGTCTCCTTTTCGATGATTTATTCATATATGTCTGGATCTCAATTTCTTAATCGCGTCTAAGTTCTGACCGTGCTTTTATGCTTCAGAATTTTTTTTCCTTATAGTTTTGATCTGCATCTCTTACTGTATCGATACTCTTAGGGATCGTTAATTTCTTCGAATGATCTGCTAGATCTGTCATCTTTTTTTATCATCATGCCGTTTTCAAACACTTTTTATTCCCTTTCTTCACTCTTTGTTCTTATTCTTGATCGATTACGTTATATTTGATCCGTTTATTTTAGCACCGTGCTAGGAAATTTTCCGCCGGCTTATTGCTTCGTGTCCTTGCACTTATGGGGCTATCTATTAATTAAATATACGTTGGTTCCTTGTTGTTACAGATGCAGATCTTCGTGAAAACTCTCACCGGGAAGACGATCACCCTAGAGGTAGAGAGCTCAGACACCATCGACAACGTGAAAGCCAAGATCCAGGATAAGGAGGGCATTCCCCCGGATCAGCAGAGATTGATCTTTGCCGGCAAGCAGCTTGAGGATGGCCGTACCCTGGCGGACTACAACATCCAGAAGGAGTCTACTCTTCACCTTGTTCTCCGGCTCAGGGGAGGCATGCAGATCTTCGTGAAGACCCTCACTGGCAAGACCATCACCCTCGAGGTGGAAAGTTCTGACACCATTGACAACGTCAAGGCCAAGATCCAGGACAAGGAGGGCATCCCTCCGGATCAGCAGAGGTTGATCTTTGCTGGCAAGCAGCTTGAGGATGGCCGCACCCTCGCAGATTACAACATCCAGAAGGAGTCCACCCTCCATCTAGTTCTCCGGCTCCGGGGTGGGATGCAGATCTTCGTGAAGACTCTCACAGGCAAGACCATCACCCTGGAGGTTGAGAGCTCCGACACCATTGACAACGTCAAGGCCAAGATCCAGGACAAGGAGGGTATCCCCCCTGATCAGCAGAGACTGATCTTCGCCGGGAAGCAACTTGAGGATGGCCGCACCCTCGCCGATTACAACATCCAGAAGGAGTCAACCCTTCATCTAGTTCTCCGGCTTAGAGGTGGGATGCAGATCTTTGTGAAGACGCTGACAGGAAAGACAATCACTCTGGAGGTGGAGAGCTCTGATACGATTGACAACGTGAAGGCGAAGATTCAGGATAAGGAAGGGATTCCTCCGGACCAGCAGCGGCTGATCTTCGCCGGAAAGCAGCTTGAAGACGGGCGCACACTGGCGGATTATAATATCCAGAAGGAGTCCACCCTCCACCTTGTTCTTCGTCTCCGTGGTGGGCTGTGAGTGTTGCCTTTGTGCTTGTTTGCTCAACCCTTTCTGATTTCTGGCTATGTTGGCTTGTCGTTGAAGTACTCTCGTTTCTTTTTCTTTGTTTAGTCTCGCATGAACAATTATGGGCCGTCTGTCTTTTACTGAGCGGCATTGAACGCTTTTATGTGTGGGTTGATACCTGTGGTGTTAAACTTATCTGTGTTTAGTTTGTGTCTCTTATCGTCTAGGTATAATATGTGTGATCATGGTGAATTTTTCTAAACTTCATGCTTTGTTGCTGTGTTGCTTTTTTGAAAGTCCTCCGTGTGGGAGGCGGTGATCTTTTAGAGGAAGAGCTGGTGATCTTTAGAGGAAGAGCTGGTGATCTTTTAGAGGAAGCGCTGGTGATGTGGTGCATCCTTCTCCTTGTGCAAGCTATTTAACTGTTGTTTCTTTTCCCTTCAGCCTTGGTTGTTTCTTTTCCCTTCAGCCTTGGTTGTTTCTTCTAAGCTGCCATGGATGTTTGTTGGAATTCCTCAGAAAACCTGTCCCTTGCTATACTCCTGATGGTATTCCTTGTCATACTTGTCGTTTGCCTTCTTAGAATTTCACTTGTTATTTGATACTCATGTTGTGATTCTATTAAACTGGATCTAACTTGTTAGCTACAAAATTTGTTAGCCTTTTTTTCAAGCCTTGGTTGGTGGGTCTTAAAGCTCTTTCAAATCAACCAGCCATTTTCCTACCGCTGGAATATTTTTGCTAGGAAGATTGCCCACCTTGTAGCAATTCCACCCTGAATTTAAAGGAGTTACTCCTGCTGCACATCCTTGTGTATTACTCTAAGGCTCTGGATTCGGTAGCACTATTATTATTATTTTCATTTGTTATTGAACCCAAAGGATGGATTCCAGCTAATTCTAATTCTCAAATTTTGCGACCCTATTTTAAAATTGGAGAACTGGGTGGTGAGGATGTAACTTGGGTTTGGTTGAATCAAACTATACAAGTTCAGTTTCAAAAATTTTTTTTTTTGCAACCAGATCCTTGTCTAGTTTTTCATGCTTCCATTGCCGAATGATCTTCAAGTAAAACACTACTCTGTTGTTTTCATTTCATAAAGTTCACAGAAATTAATTTTAAGAACTTTCTTCATATTCTGACAAATGCAGTACATGAATTTACTCCGTTTTAATAATATATTCCAATTTTAATGCTGACTGATGCCTTTTTTGCATTCCAAGTTTATATCTTGTTTTCTATGGCGTAATAATGTATTAATGGGATTAAGATCTACGGTTCCTCTTCAGGAAGCTGTTTACAAAAAAGATTATTACAAAATCTCCCTTTTAGATTGGTTCCTTTATGGTAGGAATTGAATAGTCCTGATTCCATGTACTGCATTTATTTTATAATTTGAACCATTGTATATTTAAGAGACTATATAAATTGTGTCATCTTTGTATAGAAATAATCGATACATAGAATTAGAAATAATCGATACATAGAATTAGAAATAATCGAAACATAGAATTAGAAATAATCGGTACATAGAATTGGAAAAACCTGTGCTCAGGTGAATAATCTTGATTCCCTGTACTACTTTTATTTTATAATTTGAACCATTGCATATTTAAGAGACTGGAAAGAAATTGTGTGATCTTTGTATAGAAATAATCGATACCTAGAATTTGAAGTGAGGGTGAATGAATGAAATTAAATGTAGTAGGCATAATGCATGAATGTAGGGTTGAGTTAATGAAACTAATGCAAAAAAATATTCAGCCTTGTTATTTTTTAGTTGACTGTTGATGCACGGAGTATGATTAGCCTAGTTGGTCATGACAAGTATTGTTCGGGGATAACATGTTGATCTTCCTCAAGAGTTTGCATCGACGGGAAGGTTTGTCATCTCGATGTCGCCTCTTCACCACCTAGGGCTGTAGTATGCTCCAAGAGTTGGGTTGTTTGCCCATTAAAGAAATCCGTGTGCTGGTTTCAGACTGTCGTGAGATAGTTTGGTCCATATCCGGTGCGGGTGTGGAGTATTGAGAGGACTTTTCCATTAAAGCAACACTCGCCCGATCGGACCTCCTCATAGGAGCTATAAGAGTTCATACAGAGCCCCTTTAAATGTTCATAGGTATGGTTATATAAAGTGTAGTTAATTAGTATTAATTAATTACTTAATTTGACTCTCAGTGTTGGAAGGTCAAGGAAATTGGTGACTTGATGACATGGGTGCCGACAACCAAAGCCCCGTTAAACGACTGCAGTAATTATAACTGTCTTAAGGTAGCAAATTTCCTTGTTGAGTAAGTTTTGATCCACACAAAAGGTGTAACGGAGGCGTGCAAAGGTTTCCTTGGGCCTGACGGAGCTTGGCCTTTGAGTGCAAGGGCTCAAGGGGACGGAGCTTGGCCCTCTAAGGGTATAAGAGAGCTTTGACTGCAAGACCGGTCCGTCGAGCAGGGATGAAAATCGTCCTTAGTGATCCGCAGTGCCGAGTGGAAGGGCCCATCGCTCAATGGATAAAAGTTACTTTAGGGATAACATGTTGATTTTCCTCAAGAATTGCATCGACGGGAAGGTTTGTCACCTCGATGTCGCCTCTTCACCACCTAGAGCTGTAGTATGTTCCAAGGGTTGGGTTGTTCGCCCATTAAAGCAATACGTGTGCTGGGTTCAGAATGCCTTGAGATAGTTTGATCCATATCCGGTGTGAATGTTAGAGTATTGGGAGGACTTTTCCCTGGTATGAGAGGACCAGGAAGGACGCATGTAACACGGTCGCCCAATCGGACCTCCTCATAGGAGCTATAAGAGTTCTTACGGGAGCCCCTTTAAATATGTTCATGGGCATGGTTATATAAATTGTAGTTAATTAGTATTAATTAATTAGTTAATATAAATATTGAGTATTAATTATATTAATTAAAATATTTTGTAAATTTTTTATTCCTTTCTCACTGGGGAGGGATATGAATGTCTTTTTGTTTTTAGATTATGAGATCTTTCTTTGTGAGGCAAAATTTTTCGGTCTAGGCCTCGTGCACAGATCTGTGTCTAGGGCCCACATGATTTTTGACACATGTCAGATGTTTGCATATATTCTGATAAGAGTTAGTTTACCCGGATATCTTAGAGATAATGAAGTAGTACACCAATAACAACACTCAAGCCTTTATCTCAGTGTTGGAAGGTCAAGGAAATTGGTGACCTAATGACAGGGGAGCCGACAATCAAAGCCCCGTTGAACGACTGCAGTAATTATAATTGTTTTAAGGTAGCAAATTTCCTTGTTGAGTAAGTTTTGATCCACACGAAAGGTGAAACGGAGGCGTGCAAAGGTTTCCTTGGGCCCGACGGAGCTTGGCCCTCAAGTGCAAAGGGCATAAGGGAGCTTTGACTGCAATACCCGTCTTCCTCAAGAGTTTGCATCGACGGGAAGGTTTGTCACCTCAATGTCGCCTCTTCACCACCTAGGGCTCTATTATGATCCAAGGGTTGGGTGTTCGCCCATTAAAGCAATATGCGTGCTGGGTTCAGAATGTCGTGAGATAGTTTGGTCCATATTCGGTGTGGGTGTTAGAGTATTGAGAGGACTTTTCTATTAAAACAAAACTCGCTCGATCGGACCTCCTCGTAGGAGCTATAAGAGTGCATACGGGAGCCCCTTTAAATGTTCATAGGCGTGGTTATATAAAGTGTAATTAATTAGTATTAATTAATTAGTTAATATTAATATTGAGTATTAATTAATATTAATTATATTAATTAAAATATTTTTTATTTTTTTATTCCTTTCTCATCGGGGAGGGATATGATTATCTGTTTGTTTTTAGAATATGAGATCTTTCTTTGTGAGGCGAAATTTTTCGGTTTGGGCCTTGGGCACAGATCCGTGTCTGAGGCCCACATGATTATTGACACATGTCAGATGTTTGCATATATTCTGATAAGAGTTAGTTTACCTGGATATTTTAGAGATAATGAAGTAGTACACCAACAACAACACTCAATCCTTTATCTCACTATAGTGGGGTCGACTATATGGATCCTTTGTCGTCATTGTGCCCTATCTTTAGTCATAATCTCACTAATTTTCCTTGTAGTCTCATCCCAAGTTTTTATTGGTTTACCCCTCTCCCGTTTAACATGCCTAGTGACTAAACTCTCACAATGCTTAACAGGTGCATCTAATGGTCTCCTCTGTATGTGTCCAAACCATCTTAGTCGAGCTTCTCGCATCTTCTCTATAATGGGTGTCACTCTTGTCTTATCCCTGATACATTTATTCCTAATTTTATCCAGTCTCATGTGTCCACGCATTCACATAAACATTCTCATCTCTGCAACTCCCATTTTTTGCTCATGTACATAATTCACTGCCCAACACTCGGAAGCGTAGAGCATCGCTGGTCTAATTGTAGTACGATAAAACTTGCCTTTAAGTTTTAATAGTACTTTATGATCACATAAGATCTCAGACGCGCTTATGTACTTCAACCAATGTGCTTGGATTCTATGTATCACATCTTTATCTACAGTTCCATCTTTTTGTTTTGAACTATTGATCCCTGATATTTAAAACACTCACTACTGTAAAACTTGCCTAAGTGTGTGTACACTTACTTAGAATGATCCCAACTATAGATCCAAATATACCTCATAGTTTGGAGAGCCGCTAAGAATTTTTCATCTAGGGAGACACCTTCCACCATCCATTCACATCTCTAACCAAACCAAAGTCATTCACATCACTAACCCTCATGATGTCTTTTCAAACCTAACTACTAAATCTTGCGGAGGTTAAGTCAAAGACTCGGCCTATTCTCATCCCTTCTTAATCATTATAGGAAGTTCGATGAAAAATTGAAGGGAAGTAAATGATTTTAAAGGATTGCACACACCACACTAGAAATTTTAATTGAGATTTCTCTTCTATCAAGTTAATGAATTCTTGAATGTTTTAACTTTTAATGATTGACATATCCTCAAATGGTTTAATCGGTACTCTTGGCTAGGGCTTCTTTTAGTTTTTCTTGAGAAAAAAGATCATGGGCATTTTTAAGGATTGATGTATATCACCTCACTCAAATCAATGATTGAAATTGTCTTTGCTAGGGACTAGCAAAGGTTCAAGAAGGCTCAAGCGTGGATGTATGATAACTTCTCATAAAGAAGTTATCTAGCCCATGTTTTGGAATTTTTGCTCAACGTTTCTGGTGAAAGTAAGTTTAATTGAAGTTAAAATGCGAGTAAATTCATATTTATTTTATTTATGACTAAATCGGTCTTTTTCTTAGGTATTGTTGCAAGAAAATTCAAAAGGAACGAATTGGAAGAAGGATTTTGTCCAAATCTCATGTTCAGAAAATTAGGTTGCAACCTCAGAAAATTAGGTTGCAACGCAGTCTGGGCGAATTTCTTCATGGCCATCCAACAGAAAATAGGTTGCAACCTCAGAAAATTAGGTTGCAACTTCAGAAAATTAGGTTGCAACCTCAGAAAATTAGGTTGCAACGCAGTCTGGGTGAATTTCAGATTTTTAAAATTCAAATTTGAAGCCGTTTTTATTTATGAAGGGACGCAACTTTCCATGGGGGTGGACGTTTTTAAGTAAGTAAATTCTCGAAGAAACCAACACGCTTGGAGAGAGAAACATTTTCGGATTAGAGAGAGAGAAGACTTAATTTAGAATTTCTCCATTGGAGAGTGGCTAGAACAAGGAAGAAGGCAGATTTTTGGGTTGTTCGAACATCCAACGTCGTGAAGAGAACCTTGCAGCGATCAAGCATTAAACCAGCATGTGTTGTAAAATCTCTCCAAACATTTTGTGTGTTTCCTCCATTGTTATGAACTAAATCTCTTTAACATTGTATTGTGAGAGTACTCGGTCTTGTGTGATGAATCTTTTCTAGTTTTCTCTTTGTGAATGGTTGGTGGATGTCTTTATTGAATATATAATATTTATTTTGAAACTTTTGGCCAATGTTTCATCTTTTTACTACGCTCCATAATTCGAGAGAGGTGTTGCGTAAGTGCGTTATAGATCTGATATAGTATTTGAACGGAGAAAGAGATTTCCCCTTGGTATTGACAACTTTGGTTTTCGTTCTTTATGTGGTACTTGTCTTTCCCGAGGGGAAATGACGCATGACGAATCTATAGGTGGCGGATTAACCGTGACCTAACCCTACATGCTATGCAAATCCGACGACGTGAATCCAAATTAGATAATAAATTTAAACAGCCCACGCGCAATTAATTCACGGCAAAGCACAAATAATTTATTAGGGCAACAAACTTAAGCTTTCCTCCGCGTGGAGGGCCAAAACACGAGCGCGCGGCGAATAAACCCTGCAAATCACAATAATAATCTAACAAACAACTACTATGCAAGATATTCAAAACAGGTACGAGATCCAATCCAATATATGTGTTGAAAATAATAATCCAATACAAATTAGACTCACAAAGTAGTGGGCTGACCAAGGCAATGAAGAATTCGGAGTCGGGAATGCGTGGACGATAATCCGAGGTGGAACCAGAGGCGGGAAAGCGACGTAGGCGGCTGTCCTAGGCGGCGGAGGGTGAAAACAGACCGAAAATGAGTAGATCCGGCAACGTATAGGGAGATCCGGGCGGGGAAGGGTAGATCCGATAGATTGAGAGCGGATCCGGGCTGGATTTGTCCAGATCTGGGCTGATCTGGACAAGGAGGGGGCTGGAGGTGGTTCCACGTAGAGGGGAGGGGTTGCTGGCACTGAATGGAGGGGGAGAAAGGGGGGCGGCGGACTGGGACGTGGGCTGACAGAGGGGAGGGAGGTGGCTGGCAGCAACAGCGGGATGAGGAGGGAGGAGGAGGGAGGAGTGGTGGTGGCGTATAGGAGAATAGGGGGGGAAAGGGGCGGCTGGCAGAAACTGTAACAACCCTAAAATAATTTAATTAGATATAAAATGCTATCCGCACCCCCCCTCTGTTAAATCCCCCCCGGATTTAATTCCCGTATTTGTTCGGCTAGGGCTCCCGCAGCCCTGTCTCGCGTGCGCCCCCGTCTCCCGTTCGATGCTCCCGCGTGCACCTTCCGTCTCCCTGCTCGCCGGCGTCTCCTCCTCCAGCCATGGCCGCCGCCTCTTGCGCCTCCTTCCTGATAGCAGCCTTCCTCCTGCGCCTCCTCCTGCTCGTGGCCGACGGTTGCCCTTCCTCTGTCCGATCTCCTGCAGTCGGCAGCAACCCTCCAGCAGTCCTGCTCCCTCTCCTCCAAGGAGCCGGCTGCAGCAACTGCTCATGCAGTAGCTCCTTCTCCCTCAAGGCCAGGAGCTCCCTCCTCTTCAAAGGCTGACAGCCCCCTTCTCCCCTCCGAGAGCAGTGAATCCCTAATTTCTCTTCTGGATCTTCTTCGTCTTGCCGGTGTTTGCAAGGGGGACCGCTAGGGTTTTCTTCCCTCTCCTCCTTGAGCCCGGTCTTGTCTTCCTTTGGGTAAGATTTCTTCCTCCTTTCCCCTCTATTCAGATTTCTCTTGAATCCTTCGCAATTTTCGTGCCCTAAGTTGCAGATATTTGTGATCCAACATTTTTGCCCCCATTATAACCGTCTAATTTCTAGGTTTTCGTGCTCCCCGACGCCATTCATCGCCCTAATTGGCGGGATCTCTCCAAGGCCCTCTTCGATTTAGGGTTTCCGTCACCTAAGCGCCGCCAAGTCTCCGTCTCCGCGTGGAATCTCTTCTCCCCTCACTTTTGAGGGAGGTAAATCTGCTAAAACCCTCCTTGTTTAAATTCCGCGTCGTAGAATGCTTGTGTTAGCTTTGTGAATTTTGCTGTCGCTTTCGTTGTTCTTAAGCAGGTTGAAATAGGATTTCTGTTCTTGCTTGCGTCGCTCTGCCGCCGCCGTCAGTTTCAGCGTTCTTTAAGGCAAGTAGAGATCCCTCTCTCTTGCAAGCATTGAATTTTGTTTAACATGACCTGTTCTTATGATTTTATGCTTCACTCTTGAATACTCGTGTCATCAAATAAGTTTAGTTTTGATTGCTTGATTTGACTTGATAGTAGTTTAAGGTTTCACGCATTTGAAATAGCACGAGTTGTGAAATGTGAAATGATGATTTTAATTGGAGGAATTAGTGGTTCTTTTTAAGCATGAACATTAATTGGTATATTGGCAAATGTTAAGATTCCTTGCTAGCAATTAGACGAAATGTGTTCGATATGAAATATTTGGGTTGTACATATGTTTACTTGGAGAATAATCGTTTGTTGGAATGGTTCAAACTAAATGAAAACTGGATACCCTAGAAAATGTTGCATAGTAATCTTATTACTCGTGAATACTTGGATCCGCAAGTTTTCAAAACTCTCTATCGAGTTCTCTGAGTCATCGAACCTTGTTTCTTATGCCTGTCTAGTTCCAAGACTTGGTTAAATAACGTTCTATAACTTGATTCCTCCCGTTCCACGTTTGTCAAATATACTCTTGTATATATGAATCAGTATCTTGGTTACATGTCTTGATATGCTAGAAACCACGAAATCCTGCGCTAAGTCATTAATAACGTAAGTTAACATTGAAAGGTAGGGTTTAGGTGGTGCATCGTCTTGATTGCATGATCACGGTAAGCAGGAAATACTCCTTTCTAGTAAGCCTTACACTCGGACTTGTGTGTGAACCATGTGCACCCATTATAAATACCTACACATTTCATTGATTACAGCTTATGATATTACATGATCTTTTATCTGCTTATTCCTGAATCTCCGGCAAGTCTTGAATCTGAACCTGTATCTGAACCTAAATCTGTCTGAATCATGAATCCTTCAGTTCATTAATGTGATAAGCAATCATTGAAAGGTAGTGTTAAATTGATGTGACGTTTTGAATCGAGTTTCCGCTTACCTTGTAACGGGAACCAATAATGTCATAGCAAGCTCAATTACTTTGATAAGCCTTGCATT
This sequence comes from Dactylorhiza incarnata, assembly GCA_033032865.1. Taxonomy (NCBI): domain Eukaryota; kingdom Viridiplantae; phylum Streptophyta; class Magnoliopsida; order Asparagales; family Orchidaceae; genus Dactylorhiza; species Dactylorhiza incarnata. The sequence goes on from JAWHQI010000066.1 coordinate 4,515,467, forward strand.
TAGAATCCTGTTAGAATCTCGTGCATCAGAAAGAAACACTTGCACCTTTCAATGATTACAACTAATGACATTACATGACTGAATCTTTGTTGTGTTTCGGAATAGCCTAATAATTCTGATTATTTCTACTCTTCTTGCTTACTGTCTGTCTTGCTAGCTTTGCTTCTGATAAAACTGGTACTTATACATTGTTGTTTCCCTTGCTAGTTTGTAATTTACCTTGCTAGTTTGTAATTTACCTTGCTTATGTTATCAATGTTCTGAGGCTTTTCCTTCTTGTTTTGGATTTGCCTTAGTGCTCGTGCCTGCGCCGCCTGCTCTCTGAGGCCTATCTGCGTCAAGTTTCAGGTTCTATGTTTATGTTTCATTTCTCTTACTGTCGGATATTTCTGTTATGTAGTAATTACGATCAGCCATTTTCTCTTGTTTCATGGACAACTGCTAGGCTAAATATTATATGTACTAGAATTAGACATGTTTGCATGTTCATTCATCTGAGATGATCACTGCATAAAAATCTGTTTCAAAACTTGTATCTTGAGCTTTTACTAAAATGCATGTGCACCTGTTTCAAATTATCATGTTTTAAAGCTTCCGCATAAAAACAATCTGTTTTACTCAAAAGTAACTCTTTTAAAACTATTTATTAGTATCTCTGCTTGCGCCTTAGCAGACATGGTTTTCCTTCCGCCCATGCCTGTGGCATCACGGCCCGCCCGAAGCGCACTCTGACTCTTGTCGAGACGGGTCGTGACAGAAACAGCGGAAGGAGGAGGAGAGGCGACAGCGGCTGTGGCTTCAAGGGAGGCCGACGGTGGAACAGGGAGGGAAAAAGAAAAAGAAAAAGAAACCTTATAAATGAATAGTAAATTTCATTTTTGAACAGTGCCAAAGAGGTGATTTTCTGGACAGCCAACAGTGGCTGTTTGGGGGGCTGTTGGGGGCTGCAGGAGGGAGTTTGGGAGGGGGAAAAGAGGGCTAGGGTTAGGGGGTACCTTGGGGAGGGAGATACAAGCCTAGGAGTCGTCACCTAGGGTTCCACGGAGTCGGCACCGTGGAGAGATCGCCGAATTTCAGGATTTCTCTTCTCCAAAATCTGCAATGCCTCAAAATCAGCCACTACAAGTCTATTAATAATAAAACAAAAGTTAGGGCATCCCACCTTCGACTGCTATGATTGGCCGGAGGCGGGGACACCCAAATACATCAAAATAAATGCAAAAGTAATAAACTAATATATCAAATTGATTCGGAACGCGAATCCGAACGCATATGCGGAGTCCGATCGTCGATTCGGGCATGTCATATATGGTAAGTCGCCAAATCAGTCCCAAATGGGCCCAAAACTCGTCCACGTCTCTGCTCCACATCAATCTCCCCGGCTTGAAAGAATTCATCTCCCGATGAATTGGGATGGAAATTCTCTCGATGAGTGCCAGGTACAAACTCGAAGAGGTCCACCAGAGGTCGTTCAAGTGTCGTCGATGGAAGAGTGTCCTCGCCGATCGACTCTCCCCGACTGAAAAGATGTCATCTCCGATAAATGGAGATAACCGTACTGAAGTCGAAGTCCAGGGGTGAATCGATCATGCTCTGCTGCAAGTACCCAAGTGTCACCAACGTCTGTAGTAGGAATGCACTGGTGGAATCTGGTCTCCATGAAGCTCTCAACGCTCAACTCACGAGTGACGGATCCCGGTGCGATCGGTGGCGCCGTAGGTAGAACCAAAGAAGATAAGTCCCCAGGTGGGTGGGTGTCAGAAGTGGGTGAGTAGTGGTGTCCATCAGACGTGGGTAGGCTATGAGGGTGGTAAGGCAACGGGAGTGGAGGTGTGGGCGGCTGGAAGTCCCCACTGCTTGGGTCCACATACTCGCGAGGCTCGTAGTACGGCGTCATATTTTCAACACTAAATACCAGATGGATACCCATACTTGCAGGGATATCAAGATCGTAGATGTTTGCTTCGATCTGTCTCATGATTATATATGGATCCATTTGCCTAACGCTCAAGCTTTTAGCAAACCTCGCACGGAGCCTCACAACGCAGATTCTCACCATCACCTGCTCGCCTTCATGAAATACCTGCACTTGCCAGTGAACATCCGCATGTGATTTACATGATTTATTACCAATATTGATTATTTGTCGGACCAACTCATGACACACATGCAAACGAGAAACAGACAACACAACAGACTCATGCAAATGATGTAAATGATACACGACGGACACAACATACTCGCTACGGGAAAGACTAATAACCACTTGAAAATCTACCAAAGGAGGTGGCCTATCAGGAGGCTCTTTCGGAGGAATGTAGAAAAACTCATCTCGTGTGTGACGAGTGCTCAGATGATCATGAGAGACAACTATACTCAAATACGAGCTCATAAAGATCCAAGTGTCTCTCAGGGAACGTGACGCATCAGGGGGATCACCAGGAGGTGTGTAAGAAAAGTCATCGCGAATGCGACGACCGCCTAAGTGAAAATCATGTGCACCGACTAGAAGACGTGGCTTTATAGTATAGTGAGTGTCCCCGAAAAGAAAGAGCTCGTCTGGTGGGTCAGCATGCGGTGCATCCCAAAACTCAGCGAGAGTGCGATGTGTCAGCAGGTGGTGCCTTAAATATTGGATGCTCCTCATAATATCCATCCTCTGGGGCGGGGTCAAGGACGATAATGGAAGAGGCTTCCATAAATCGATACTCATACATGCGGGGCTCACCTGAATCTCATGCTCATCAGGATGTGGCGGATCATCCGGAGGCTCAACTGGGGGCTCGTCGTAGAACTCGTCACTAGGATCATGGTCCTCCAGATGAGTACCATCGTAAGGGACAGTGTCCCCGTGAATGGATGAAACAGACACTACGAGATCAACACCAGGCTCAGGTCTCTCGGTCATGATGTGACTCAAGGTAACGACAATGGGAGAGTGACATAGATCTACGCTCAAGAATGGGTCTGTGGGTGCGGTGTCAAGACGTGAGTCCAGGTAGGGGTGCTAATCAATCCATAACATGCCAGAGGTGGTGGTGTGGGTGAGGGGCATGACATTATAGGCTCAGGAGGTCGCTCAGGCTCACTCTCAGTCGGGGTCGCGGGAAACGGGTCAGAAACAAGAGATAAGTCACTAACTGGGCTAAGCGCCTCGCTGGGGTAAGAGCAATCTGCATTAGGTATCACTTCTGCCATGTTTGACGGAACAATTGTAGGCAGAGTGGTGTCCTCAGTGTGGGAGGAGCTCGTACTGCAGAGGTCAAAGTGAGGATCCAACCGACCAGCTCTTGCGGATCTCAAAGACTGTTCGTAACGAAGTGCAAGCTGATACGTCTGCTCGAGGGACTTCGAGCTATGATAAACCACCTCAGTACGAATGTCTGATCGAAGGCCAAACCGAAATCTGCAAGAGGTCATGGGGGGGGGGGGGGGGGGTCCTCTCGGATATCGCTCCTCACAACTAACTCATCAAAGCGATCCCTGTACTCAGCGACGGACATGGATCCTTGCTGAAGGGAAAATAATTGGTCGAGCAAGCGACTCCGATACGACGAAGGCACCTCTGACACAATGTACGCTTCATGTCCACCCAACTAGTGACGCGATGTAGACGTTCTCGCTCGCGTGTCCTCTCAATGCTAGCCCAATATGCCCTTGTCTGATCTAAAAGTTTAAGTTTCGCAAACTTGACGCGACGCTCACCGAATAACTCAAAATGATCAAGATAATACTTCATATCCACGAGCCAATAACTGAAAGACTCGGGACTCGATGAGCCGTCAAAGGAAGGGGCAGCAGTACGAAACTGACTCTCAAGATCTCTCTCGAAACGACGATCTTCATAATAATCATTCCTAAGGTAACCGAGTCGTGTCGAAGGATCAACATGATCAGCTCGCGTGTACGGATAAGAACGACGACAATCATCATTCTGATCGTCTCTAACATAGTGGGGTCGTGTCGGTGGGTCAACACGATCTCTAAAAGTGGTGTATTGCGATCGCGAATAATCATCGTGGTGTCGCGAGTGTCTCCCTGAAGGGGATCTATGAGGGCTGGTGCAAGTGGACTCGAGACCTCCAAAGTGAGGAGAGGAATAATTGTGACACCTAGACATAATGAAAAACCTATAGACTCTACGACTGTGTATCGAAAAGTGCGCGTAACCTACGCTTTGATACCAATTGACGCAGGACGAATCTATAAGTGGCGGATTAACCGTGACCTAACCCTGCATGCTATGCAAATCCGACGACGTGAATCCAAATTAGATAATAAATTTAAACATCCCACGCGCAATTAATTCACGGCAAAGCACAAATAATTTATTAGGGCAACAAGCTTAGGCTTTCCTCCGCGTGGAGGTCCAAAATACGAGCGCGCGACGAATAAACCCTGCAAATCACAATAATAATCTAACAAACAACTACTATGCAAGATATTCAAAACAGGTACGAGATCCAATCCAATATATGTGTTGAAAATAATAATCCAATACAAATTACTCACAAAGTAGTGGGCTGACCAAGGCAATGAAGAATTCGGAGCCGGGAATGCGTGGACGACAATCCGAGGTGGAACCGGAGGCGGGAAAGCGACGTAGGCGGCTGTCCTAGGCGGCGGAGGGTGAAAACAGACCGGAAATGAGTAGATCCGGCAACGTATAGGGAGATCCGGGCGGGGAAGGGTAGATCCGATAGATTGAGAGCGGATCCGGGCTGGATTTGTCCAGATCTGGGCTGATCTGGACAAGGAGGGGGCTGGAGGTGGTTCCATGTAGAGGGGAGGGGTTGTTGGCACTGAATGGAGGGGGAGAAAGGGGGCGGCGACCTGGGACGTGGGCTGACAGAGGGGAGGGAGGTGGCTGGCAGCAGCAGCGGGAGGAGGAGGGAGGAGTGGTGGTGGCGTATAGGAGAATAGCGGGGGGGGGGGGAAGGGGCGGCTGGCAGAAACAGCGGAAGGAGGAGGAGAGGTGCCAGCGGCTGTGGCTTCAGGGGAGGCCGGCGGTGGAACAGGGAGGGAAAAAGAAAAAGAAAAAAAACCTTATAAATGAATAGTAAATTTCATTTTTGAACAGTGCTAAAGATGGGATTTTCTGGACAGCCAACAGTGGCTGTTTGGGGGGCTGTTGGGGGCTGCATGAGGGAGTTTGGGAGGGGGAAAAGAGGGCTAGGGTTAGGGGGTACCTTGGGGAGGGAGATACAAGCCTAGGAGTTGTCACCTAGGGTTCCACGGAGTCGGCACCGTGGAGGGATCGCCGGATTTCGGGATTTCTCTTCTCCAAAATCTGCAATGCCTCAAAATCAGCCACTACAAGTCTATTTATAATAAAACAAAAGCTAGGGCATCCCACCTTCGACGGCTATGATTGGGCGGAGGCGGGGACACCCAAATACATCAAAAATAAATGCAAAAGTAATAAACTAATATATCAAATTGATTCGCAACGCGAATCCGAACGCATCTGCGGAGTCCGATCGTCGATTCGGGCACGCCATATATGGTAAGTCGCCAAATCAGCCCCAAATGGGCCCAAAACTCGTCCACGTCTCTGCTCCGCATCAGGAAATAGAGGCTAGGGATTTCCGATATCGAGAGGTACGAATCTTCTACCTTAAAATCGTTGCAAGACGTTTCACCACACAATTCATAAAGTCACCTTTATAAATTCATCATACTGGGCTTAGGAAATCACAGTACAAGATTATCTCTTATAACTGATAACTAAGTAATTTTATCTACGAGCCATAGTTTAAGTTAAATTAGTAGTTTTTGCTATTCCTAATTTTAATGTTTTACAAATCACCGTTTTACTTGACTTAGATTTAAAGAAAGGGCACAACTGGTATTTGCAAGCACTAAATTCACCACGTCTCCGTGAAAACGAACTTTACTCGTTCATTATTACTTGATCTGACATGTGCACTTGCGTGTAATACGTATACCTAATTCAGGCGTATCACTTGCCAATATTCAAGTTTCGTGTTTACACTCTCACGCATCTCATCGACCAAAACAATATCATTTGCAATCAATAAACACCAAGGTATTGCTTGTTGGATATGTCTGGTGAGCTCATCTAAGACAAGGGTAATGTGACATGGGTTTAAAGTTAACCCTTGAGGTAAGCCAACAATGATAGAGAATTCATGTCTTAATCCTATAGATGTCTTCACCTTCATCACTAAATTTGTATACATATTTTTGATTATGCCATTGTATAATATACATTTACACATTCTTTTTCTAAGACTTTTCATAAGACCTGTTTTGAAATCATATCATAATTCTTCTCAAAATTGATAAACATCATATGAAAATTGTCTTTTTTTTTTCACGATAGTTGCTATTGAGTCTTCTCGAGAGGTGTAAAACTTCCTTTGTCGACCGCTCTGACATAAATCCAAATTAATTCTTCGAAATGGTAGTCTCGTCTTACTTTCTCTTTATTACTCGTTCTCATAGTTTTATGTATGACTCAGTAATTTAATTCCTATGTAATTGACATAATTTTGTATCTCTTTTATTTTTATACAAATGTACAAAGATACTCTCTCCATTGTTTTGACATCCTCTTTATCTTTAATATTTTATCGAAGAAGCATGTAAGTTATAAAATTACTTCCTTCCCTAGACATTTTCATATTTTGATTGGTATATCGTCTGACTCACTCACCCTTCTTTTCAATTTTCATCTTCTTCGGAGCATCATTTACCTCAAATGCTTTAATTTTACGATAAAAAAGTTATGTTTCTATACTCCTTCGATTTACTCAACTCTTCTAAGCTCAGTTCATTTTCTTTCTTCATTGTATAGTTGATAAAATATTTTTTCCATCGCTGATGATCTACTAGACGAGTAGAATTGTCACATGTTTTATCCACCATTTCCCTTTCCACCACTGAGGCTGAGTACAAGGCGTCGTCTTTAGCAGCTCAGGAGTCTGTCTGTCTGAGAAGGCTGGTGGAAGATGTGGATGAGAAGGTCAGCGGACCTACTGTGCTGCGTGGCGACAATGAGAGTGCTCTGAAGCTGGCAACCAACCGAGTTTCACGCAAGGACAAAGCACATAGAGATCGAGCACCACTTCATCAGTGAGAAGGTGTTGGGTGGCTCGCTTGCGGTGGAGTACGTACCGAGCGAAGAGAACCTGACGGATATATTCACAAAGCCCCTATCTGCGGGGCCGTTCAAGAAGCTTCGCGCTTGCCTTGGAGTTGTCCCTGAAACTCACTTCAAGGGGGAGTGTTGAAGTTGAAGTGAGAGCAGGGGGTGGCGAGTGGAGGAAGAGAGGGGGGCGAGTGCAACTAGGGGGGTTGGCGAGTGGAGGAAGAGAAGGGGGGGGGAGTCCATGTTTGCTGGGCGAGTGGATGTGTGTGCAAGTGGCGAGTGGAAGAAGGGGGGGTTGGCGAGTCCATGTTTGCTGGGCGAGTGGATGTGTGTGCAAGTGGCGAGTGGAAGAAGGGGGGGTTGGCGAGTGCAATGTTGGAGAGGGGCTTTCTTTTCCCGAACTTGTGTGTACTGTTTTGTATTCGCCACATAAAAATATCGAAACGGACATGATAAATCATGTATATAATAAATTAACGATCGAAGCCACAAATAGAGCAACGACGAGAAGGAATTGGCCGTGGAATGCTCAAGTCTAAAATTGATCTGCGAATAACAATTCGTAAACTAGAAAATGTTGGTCTGCGGAAAGCCATTTATGATCTTTGGATAACAATTGCCAATCAATAAAAGTAGAAAATGTTGGTCCACCGTTTGTTTGCAAGCTTCTTATGGCTAGGAGGAGATCTCAAAAGGTAACGACATTTCTCCTCCCGGTCTTTAGGATGCGTGCATGGCATCCCTTTGTTTTCTGCATTTTGGCACCGGATCCGTCGAGTGAGAGGGATCCGGGTCGCCTTGGTTCGAAAGGAACCATCGGGTTGATTGAGTCCATCCCCGACATGATTTGCACTAAGAGATCGAGCACTGAGTGGAGAAGCAGACCCTGTCCGCGACAAAGTTTATTCTTTATTTCAGCTGTCGTGAATCAAGGTGTATGCACTTTGTATTCAGCTTGTCTAATTGTAATTATTTGCCAAGCTATAAAGAGTTTCTTCCTTGTTCATCGTTGGTGTCCTTGTGCATAGTGGTAGCTTAAATTTAACAATCACCACTAAGTAAGCGACTTGTTTTGGTTAACTTTTCCCATACATAGGGTGCAGCTAGTGTATGAACTCCACTAACTAGTATCACTTCATAGTTCATTTGCTCACTTTCCAGTTTGAGCCTCCTTCAATCAAATTTGGTGCTCATGGAAACTAGTCGGACTATTGGGTCAAAAAGATCAACCTGAATAAGACTTCACCCATTAGGAACGTTCAATTGAACAAGTCAGGAACCATGTGTAGTTCAATTTTACAAATTAGAAAACTGGGATGTTACCACAACGATCTTGCCATGGAGGCACGAGGCTTGAACCACCACAAGTTTTGCCGGCCCTAAGTTCAGCGCATAATCAGTTTTGAAGTCTAGACCGGATAGATCAACTCGACCGGATATATTAACTCGCCCGATGCCTCCTTGGTCCGTGGTTCACGAGCTTCATGTGAGCCCATAAGCTGATCAAGAATCATCAACTTCAAGTCATCAGGCTCTTCTATAGCTGACGGATTCACCGATGGATCTTACAAAAGCTGGCGAATTTGCCAAGCAGAGCTGATTTCAAATGCTGAATCCCAACAGTTAGCCTAATTATCCTGGTTATTAGTGGAATTAGTCAAACATAGTCAATTAAAGAGAGTATTAATCCCTCATTCAACAACAGGATCAAGATTAATTAGAATAATCTATAACCGCATGAACAACATTGGGCTCCCATTCTGCTCCCATTTGCTCTAAAGACTCCCTCTATATTCTCATGCATTCAATAATTTCTGCAAGCAAAGGATGCAACAATTTGTCTTTCGAATTTTTTTTATTATCATCACCTTCTGATAATGTGTATCAACATGTTTCTTTCTTTCAGGTTCTGTTTATTTGAGCATTTTTGCTCCATCTTCATTGAGGGAGGGACGTATAACCTGTTTTGTAACTCTCCAACTCTAACCGCGATCGCTCCAAAACATAAGGTTGAAACAAACAAAACCTTAGATTGAAGTGTAATTTGAAGAAGAAGGAGAAGAGGAGGAAACCTACAAATTAATTATACCATGCTTTGGGGCTCATACATTATCAGTAGTTTATTGCACAAAAGTAGGAGAGAAATAACATAAGGTTGATAAAAATCAACGGTCATCCTGCATCTTCTCCGCAGCACTCTTCCTCTCCTCGTCAAGCCTCTTCGCCTCCTTCGTATCATTAGACTTCATATCCCCGTAGTTTCTTCCATGATCATCAACTTCATCGCCGTCATCGTCATCAATATCACCCTTCCCCACCACAGTCTCCTTTATCTTCCGCGTGGTCCCCTTCGCCGCCTCCCAAACTCCGTCCACCGTCTGCTTCGCCTTTTCCCCCACGCTCTGCACCGTCTCGGCCGCCCACTTCCCCCCCTCCTTTGTATTCTCCTTCACTGATTCAGCCGTCTCCTTTGTCTTACCTTTCGCCGCTTCCGCGGTATCCTTGGTCCGCTCCTTCGCCTCCCCTGCTCTCTCCTTTGTACTCTCCTTCAGTGATTCCGCCGTCTCCTCAGCCTTACCCTTCGCCGCTTCTGTGGTATCCCGGGCATCCCCTGCTTTCTCCTTTGCCTTCTCTTTCGCCTTCTCCGTTCCCTCCTCTGCCCTCCCGGCCGCCCTGCTCGCGGTCTCTTTTGTCTTATCTTTCGCTGCCTCCCAACTTTCTTTAACGGACTCCGCAGCCTGTTTAGCCTTCGACCGGGCTTCTCTCTCACCGTCATATTCTCGATCAATTGCTTCGCCGGAGGCCTGATCAGAGAGAAAGGCGGCGGTAGAAATTAAATAATGCGAAAAGGAATAGCAATTAATCATAGAGGTTTTTGGAGTGTGTTTCTCTACCTTGGTGGATTTTGAAGCGGTTGGAAACGATATTCTTCGCCGAGGAAAGACGACGAGCAGAGGACGACCGCGGAGTGATAGAGAAGGACGCATGTAGAAGAAGCTGGAGCGGAAGAGCTTCGTAGTGTAGCTTCGTCCTCCTCCTAGAAGCATGGTGGACGCCATTGATGAAAATTGTAATGTTTTGCTTCGTCTTCTTCTTTCTCCGTGCTTCAATTCTGATGGGAGTTGATAGAAGAAGAATGGGATCAAGGATATAGAGGAAGGTTGACGCGTTGCGACTTATGAAGTTATGAAGACATGTGGTATGCTCCTGCGGGGAGAAGTCAACACCTGTAATCTGTTGCATGCCCTGTTGTCTTCCTTGTTTAATTTTTTTGGGTAATGTAATTGTGGCACAGAGACTTTTGGCCCCCTAAGACAATTTATTTGAAAATAAATTCGAGAGTTGATATTAGCAGTCCTGTTGAAACCAGTTATCCGGTTTCAGCGTTCGAAAGGGGGATGCGACTAATCCTTACTTGACACAAGCTAAGACCCTTGACCGGTCACTAGGAACTGAGAGACTTGCCCTTGACGATTGCTGGAACTTAAAAACAAACCCTTGAAGCTGCAGCGTGGAGGTCCCACCACATACCCGGAAGCTCACTCAGAACTTCCCCTCCCAAGCCAATGCTGAGCTTGGGCACCTTGGAAGGTACTAAGGATCACCTCACCGACCACCTTCAACGACAAGGGGAGGGGGAGGAGTAGTGCTTGCTCACGCGTGAGGGGGGGGGGGGGGGGGGGGGGGGGGGGGGGGGGGGGGGGGGGGGTAGAGACCAACCCTTCCCAAGGTGCCCATGAGGGTCTATTTATAGATTTCCCAAGATTGGGCTGCGGATAGCCGAAATTTCTCTATCCGCAGCTCGATCATGACCATGAATGATCAACGCAGGGGGGAGGGGGCGAGTGGGGCTCGAGGCGCCCACTCCCCCCCTCACGGGAGGTCCTACCTTCCTCCCCAAGGATGCCGGGCGAGTGGGAGGGTCCCTTCCACTCGCCGGGAGGGTCCCTTCCACTCGCCCCAAGGGGGCGGCGAGTGGGAGAGTCTCTCCCACTCGCCCAAAGGGGGCGGCGAGTGGGAGAGCCCCTCCCACTCGCCCCCGAAGGAGGGCCGGCGAGTGGGAGTGCCTCTCCCACTCGCCCGGGGGAGTCGCCCGGCGAGTGGGAGGGCCCCTCCCACTCACCCGAGTGAGTGGGAGGGCTCCTCCCACTCTCCCCACAAAGGGCCGGCGAGTGGGAGGGCCCCTCCCACTCGCCCAAAGGTGGTTGGCGAGTGGGAGGTTCCTCCCACTCGCAGACCAACCCTTCCCAAGGTGCCCATGAGGGTCTATTTATAGATTTCCCAAGATTGGGCTGCGGATAGCCGAAATTTCTCTATCCGCAGCTCGATCGTGACCATGAATGATCAACGCAGGGGGGAGGGGGCGAGTGGGGCTCGAGGCGCCCACTCCCCCCCTCACGGGAGGTCCTACCTTCCTCCCCAAGGATGCCGGGCGAGTGGGAGGGTCCCTTCCACTCGCCGGGAGGGTCCCTTCCACTCGCCCCAAGGGGGCGGCGAGTGGGAGAGTCTCTCCCACTCGCCCAAAGGGGGCGGCGAGTGGGAGAGCCCCTCCCACTCGCCCCCGAAGGAGGGCCGGCGAGTGGGAGTGCCTCTCCCACTCGCCCGGGGGAGTCGCCCGGCGAGTGGGAGGGCCCCTCCCACTCACCCGAGTGAGTGGGAGGGCTCCTCCCACTCTCCCCACAAAGGGCCGGCGAGTGGGAGGGCCCCTCCCACTCGCCCAAAGGTGGTTGGCGAGTGGGAGGTTCCTCCCACTCGCCCAAAGAGTGTCGGGCGAGTGGGAGGGTTCCTCCCGCTCGCCCGAAGGGAGTCGGATGCTCCCCCCGCTTCTCCCGCTGCCTCTTTTGGCCTCGATCGGTTTCGACCGTTTCCGCGCGGTCGTTTTGCCCGTTTCGGCCACCTTCACTGTCTCGGCCTCACCCGGGTCGGGTCACACCGACTCGGAAAATATGAGGGTTGTACAAGTCCAATTCTCACTATTCGCACCCCAAAAATTGTAAAAAATCTAATTATATTTGCAGTCGCTAATCGCACCCCATCGAATAACTACATTCTCTCCATCTCTCTCCAGTTGGCTAAACCCTAGCCGTAGTTTTATCGGTCGGGTTGTCTTTTCCCCTCTTAGATTCACTTTCAAAAAAGAAGAAAATTATCTAGTGAAAATCTGAAAAAGTAATCAGTTTTCTGATTAGAGGAAGGTTTGCATGTCATTTAACTTGGTTTAGAGTTAATCCCTCTATGTATGTTATTTAATTTGTTTTCCTATTAGATTTTTAAATTATTTTAGAGTTCTTCTAGTATTTAAGAAATGAGTTTCGCTTATTTGGGATGAGAGTGGGGTGCAAATATAATTTTGTACTACAAATAAAATTTATGGACTACAAATAGCCATGGATTCCGAATAGTCAGTTCCGAACTGCTAATATCAACTCTCAAATAAAAAATAAATAGAATAAAAATATATTTTATATGAAATTCCATTTTCAAATTTCAACCATCAAATTTCTAGCCATGGAGAGAGTTCATTGGCTGCACATGTTTGTTGAGCTCAAACCTATGGCACTTGAGCTCGACGAGAAGCGATGCAGGTGCTGGATGTTCCATAGGATTACCGGCAAGGACCAAAAATCCTACTCACCGTCGACGATGGGGAGATCAGCACCGACGCAGGTTATGAAACTTTTATGGGATCGCCGACTGAGATCGAGATCGCGAAGGAGAGGAAACTGAAAACGCGATCTGGATGGCTGAAAAAAGAACCAGACGTTTGGATTGGCCAATCGGGAACCGATGCCTGTTTTCAACAACCGTCGAGTTGTAGATTTAAGGTCGGACGGCTGGAAAGAGAAGTGTCGTTGATTTAGCCTTAATATATAAGCTAAAACTCAACGTTTTGAATGGAAACAATTCATTTCCAAGCCATCGCTGCTGCGCTCACATCTTCCCATCCGTCATTCCTGCCCTAGACTTCATCGGTCACGACTCTACCGCTCTCGACCTACACATCGTTTTGGGAGTGGTGACGGTTGTAGATGGAATGGTTGAAGATGAAGTTAATCATTGTTCTAAAATGAAACTCTCTCCATTCGTTTGAAATTAAGCACAATACGACATTTTGTGGGATCGATGGTTCCAAATGAAGAATGCTCAAATATACTAGTAGATGATATTTATAAGCTGTGAATGACATTGAAGGCATATATAATAAAAATTTATCATTGAAATATAGAGATATTAAATTTAAATTTTGCAAATAATCTTGAATAACTTGTATGGACTAAGGAGCTTGGGTATCTGATCAATGGTAATTGAGAAAGAGATTAGTTATTGTTAGAATTTAATTATTGGATAATACTACACATACCTAAAATTTACCTAAAAGCCACAAAAAATGGGCCCCATAGGTAACAAAAACACCCGATTCTTTTAGGGTTAGGGTGAAAATCACAAAAAGTGGGCCTCACTCAGCACAAAAACACCCGACTTTAGGGTTTGAGGCAAAAAAACCTTAAAATCGGGTGTTTTTGTGACCTGCGGGGCCCATTTTTTGTGGCTTTTAGGTAGACTTTAGGTATGTATAGTATTATTCTTAATTATTATATGAACTTAAGTGAGCAAATTTTTATTTTTATTTTTCTATATGATGGTTTAAGTAACATTTCTTTTTGATATAATGAAATATAATATTTCATTATTTATAGTCATTACGCTTGAATCCCAGCCGAATCGATCGGACCATGAAACTTTTATTCATCTGTCTCATTAATATTTGGTCCGGTTCTCAAAAATTTGCATGATAAATATTGACTTTACAAAGAAGGTCGTAGAAAAGCCTGGGTCTAGAAGCCCAGTCCTGGTCTGCTCGATTAAAAGCCCAAACCAGGCCCATTAAGTAGCCGCTTAATTCATTCAGAGGAGAAGTTCCGGAATCAGCACTAACATGAATTTCAAAGCAGGTGACTGTAGAAGTGAAATCCTAGGGCTGCTTTACTTTCGTAGGTTTTGATTGAAAGGAATTGATTTTGGTCTAAAATCACTTCCTAAAACTCAATTTTGAGGTTTGATTGCAGGATAATTTTAGGGTTTTTAGTGATAGAAATTAAATTTGTCAATTTTTCTTTTCGACTATAGGATGTAATTCAAACGTAGGAATTGATATTAAATATGTACATATATCTGAACATAATGAAAACTTTTAATTAATATATGATAACCATAATATAAATGTTATAATTGGTGCTCTAAATAATGAATATTTTTTTTTGAAATATAATATACAATTAAGACGTAATTAGTTAACAAAAAATATTAACATATATAATTTCATAAATAATACTATATAAACATCTGATTTTTTTTTAAAATAATAGATATAATGTTATATATAGAGAGAGAGAGAGAGTGATGGCTAAATTCTTAACGGATTCAAACCGATAGGCTTGTAGGAAAATAAATTCTCTCCAATAAATTACTAAATGAACATCTGTGAATAAAATTGGGGAACTCAAAATCAATTCCTTCGCACAAAACCCGTGAAACAAAAGCAACCTCTAGAGATTTGGCAAGCAAAATTAACTTAGTTGCCAGATCAAGATTTTGCAAGCAAACTTGATTTGTGTTTTGTGTTTGTTATTTAATGGCATAATTAAAATGAAGATTATAAATAAAACAAAAGTACTAGCTAGGATTAAAACATTTGAAGAATTTGACTGAAATTAATCTTTTCAAACATTAGCTTAGGAAAGATTTTTATAAAAAAAAATCTTTAGTTATCTTCTTAAATGTACTTTATATAGTTTGACATCTCTTTACTAAATTCTACTGAATAAATATCACTGCATAGATTTGTTAAAACCCATATTGTTCCTGAACAATGCAAAATTGTCATGGCAACAATCGATCGACGCAGCCTGGAGTAAGCTAGAAAACTACGGCTCCGTTTGGCGCAGCTTATTTTCTCCGGTGAGTTTGGACAAAAATGCCACCACTATAGAATGTGTGTTTAGCATGACAATGGCTATGACTAGTTGACTACCACCAAGAAAAAAACTAGTTTTTTCTTAGGTGAGGTCAGACGTTCACGAATGATGATTCATAATCACCATGATCACGATCAAATATCTTGTAATTAGAGGTGTGTGAATTCTTAAAATAGGAGCATTTTGGCAAGCTAGCAATTGCATGTCTTAGGTGTGCTTTAAGGCTTCATTTGGTGCTGTGTTTTTTGCCGGCGTTTGGAGCAAACGCTGCAAAATAATGGGTGCCGGCGGCATTTGCTCCCGCCAGACAGCAGAAAAGCCCGCAAAAACTGCTTTTCCAGCCCCATCTCCCCCCTCTAATTCCAATACTCCTTTCCACCTGAAGGCTTCTCCCGTCACTACCGCGCCAAATGAAGCCTAAGAGTTTGATTGTACAAGCAAGAAGACAGATCAAGGTGCGGCCCATGAATTCAAATATTGTGTATTGTTATTTCCACTAATTAATGTAAACAACATACAATTAGTATTTTTTATAGGAAGTTTATATAAGCAGTCCACATATGACTATTTGCAGTGAATAGATATTTCCCATCTACAAGATATTGACAGCCCTATTTTTTTAAATCATATAATAATATGCATTAATCAAAAGAACATTCCACAAATTCCACACATGAGAGGAGAGGGAAAAGAGACAAAATCATACCAAAAACATGAGATCTAGGGCAGTGACGCAGTGTTTTGGCCGCCGAAATGGAAATGAGAGGCGGCCGCGCCGGAGGATCTAGGGGCCTAGCCTACCTCTACGTAGCTTTCACCGGCGACCTTCACCGACGTTATTCGCTGTCCGGCGTGGTGGGAAGCAGGGCGAGCGATCAGGGGACTAGAGCGAAGGTTAATTTACGAGAGAGGAGGCGTTCGGTCGGGGGCTGGATCGTGAAATAGGAGGAAATAAAAGGGGTTGCGTTTAGGAGACGATAAAAAGACGTTTTTAGTCCCTTTCTTTTCAAAAAAGCGAGGGGTTACTGATAGCCGTATATGGGTTACTTATATAAACGCCCTTTATATATAAAAAGAAAGAGAGATGCACGTGTGTATGCATATAAAAAGAAAGAACATAAATACATCATGTTCTGAAGAAGCACTGAATTAATGCGGTGACTTAAAATAGGCTGGTATGCACTTTTTTTTCTTTGCAACCCAGAACCACATACGGGAACTACAGAAGAGTAGTCATTATTTCCTTTAATTTTCTGGGAAAAAGATTAAGTTGGGTGTTCCATGCCATCCAGAAATATTTAGGTGGGAGCAACGCATCATTCTTAAGGTGCGTAACTCGTACAGTCGTCCGATCTGTGATCGTACGACAGAGCATTTTTTGACAAAAATACGGTCATATTAAAATTTTTGACGAAAATACTACCGTCACTATCACTATTTTTTTCCTAATTAACTATAGCCTTCTCTCATACGCGTGAGTGCAGCACATGCCTATTTCTCTCATAATTATGTGATAACCAAGTAAACCACTTGTCCAACAACTCAGCTGAACTAATTAGGAACAAATTTCTATTATATTTCCTCCAAAACTTAATTAAGAACTTAAGACTTCTCAACACAAGAATATAAGGCTAGATTATTCTATATGCTTCTACATTCCTTTACCTCTGTATAACACTAGAATATTTTAGATTCTTCTACGTATTTCTACGTACCCTTACCTAATTAGCTAGCGCATACAACACTATAATACTCCAGACTCTTCTACATTTATCTACACTTCTCTAAAGACGTACGACCTCCCATATCTTGAATTCTCGATAAGTTTTCGCATCTTTTTAGCACAAGAGCAAGAGTACTACTCTACAAAATAATTTAGCAAAATAACTATGAATCAGTGAGTTGATGAGTTAACTTCCAATCCAAGACAACCGGTTCACTTAGTCGGGTGTCCCAACTCCCAAATCGACCACAATTGACATTTAAGCCTATCATATCAACATAAATTTGTTCTTATATTCCTTCTATACTTAGAATCATTCTTATCACTTAGTCGGGTGTTCCAACTCAAAATAGTATTTCTCGAAAAATAAAAAATATTACTAGAAAGAGAGAGAGAGAAAAAAAAGAGTGCTAAAAATTATTTAAATTTTTCATCTTTTCTTCATACTCATGGCAATGAGAAATAAAAGTGATATGTGGAGAGGAAGGAAGCGGAAGAAGAAGAGACAACTAGAGGGAAAGTCGAATAACAAAGAGGCCTAAGCACTTGCTCTAATTTTATTAAGAAAAAATTAAATTACTATGGAAATATCTTAACAAAGAGGCCTAAGCACATTAATAATATTGATATTATTATTTTTCAAGCATATATATGTTTAGTTGTTTTGTCAACATATCATTGTCATCCTTGTCCACATGCAATGCATTAAGAATATTTGTAGAATCCAAAGCGTTGGGAAAAACATCCTCTAGATTTATCTTACAATTTATGTAAAAGTGATTTCATCATCTAGAATTTATTACACATGTTGTATAGTGAGGGCAATATGATTATTAGATGTCCTAGGATGTCACACTCATATTAGGGTGTCAAAGACCAGTCCAAAAGAGTGCAAAATTCAGTTGAGTTAATTCCGCGTCGAATAGAAGTCGACGCAGCTTCGACTTCAAGTCGAAGTAATTTCGAATAGAAGTAAGGATAACTGATCAGACTGGCAGTCGATGTATCAGTTGAAGTCGACGCAACATCAAAATGTATTTGACGCAGAAGGCAGAGTCAGTTAAAGCAACATTTGAAGTCGACGCAGCTAGCTTCGAATTATATTCGAGGCAGAAGTCAGAGCTTAAAGTCTAGGTCTTCATCTCGACGGATACGTCGATAAGGACTCGACGCAATGTCGATATCAAAGTTCATTTCAAAGCTGAGGAAGATGTCGAAGCAGCTTCTATTAGAACTCAGAGGTGCGTCGATAAGAAGACACAGTTATTCGACACAACGTTGAATACAAACACATATTTAGAATACTTCCTGGATTCGATTCTGAAGCTTATTCAGAAGTTATAAATGAAAGTGATTTGAATTCTAACGAGTCGTTCATAATTAAGAAGGGAAAGAAGAATTCTAGAGATACAATAAAAATATATTTGAAAGTTATTCAAAAAGATTTGGACGGGGCTGTCAACATAAATAGAAAGATATCAATACTATCTCTTAGACATTACTACTAGGGAAACAACAGAGAAGAGGAAAGTAATTCATCACTATTCGACAAAAGAATAAGTATACTGAATTGAATAGAGAACAATAATAATCATTATGCAATCTTCTTTTCCAGCTCTCTGGTTCGCAGAAAAGATAGAACAGATCTCTGTACTGTACAATATACACAGTTTCTTCTTCTTCTTCTCACAGTAAGAAGCTTATAGATATACAGAGATCATCATCAGGATCAGAGCTTTCACAATCCTTGCATCTCTCTCTCTCTCTCTCTCTCTCTCTCTCTCTCTCTCTCTCTCAAGTAAGGATTCATCTACTAAACAAGATCTAGAAAATACTAAGTGTCAACAATTCTCATTGATTGCTGCAGGAGGATTAATCCAGAGAAGAACAATCTTCGTTTTTCTTCATTCTTATTCTTTACTCTATCTTCCACTTCTGTAAAACTGAGTAAAGAGTCTTTATAATCCCTCTTCAAATGATTCAGTGGTTTAAGATCTCCTTAACAAAAGATCTAGCTCTGGTTCAAGACCTCCTTATCAAAAGATTTAGTTTTTGTTCAAGATCTCCTTATCAAAAGATCTAGCTTAGTTCTAAGAGTCTCCTTAATAATAGACTCAGACTTTGGTTCTAAGAGTCTCCCTATCAAAGGACTCAGACACTGGATAGTGTATTCCTACCAAGATGGTGGAAAAGTGGAGTGCCCATATTTTGGGGAACCACTATAGATCTTGTGTCATCTGTGCTGTGAATTTTCTGTGTTGTCCCATCTTTATTTCTATTATTCTGTGTTTATTTTATTCTGGTTGGATTTCTGAATGCATAGTTAGTATAATTATTTTATTGTTTTGTGCATATTTATAAAAAAAAATTTAAAACTCTATTCACCCCCTCTAGAGAATACTCAGAGGACTCGTTGCGTACTTTCACAAAGTATTTAATTCAGTAGAAGCTACATCAATAGAAGAACATGGATTAGAAGGAATATTTGTCGTACATCAAGGGGACCGAGGAAGTGAGACATCAAGACCCCAACTATTTAAAATAGAAGAAGAGGAGTGAGGGATAGAGATAGTATTACAAATTGTAGCATCTAATAAATCCGCAACTAGAGAAGGGGAAGGCATAATATCAGAAGAGGAACAAACAGAGGTGTTAGGAGTGATCATATTACCAATCTCAATGGGAGTGTCATCCTCTTCATCTAATAGGTCATCCTCCTCGATAGCATTTAAAATATCAAAATGATTTTTTAGTTCATTAGTATCAAAGCCCATAGAAGTAGAAATAGTTGCAGCATTGTCCATATTAAGAGAAAGAGAGGAGGAAGAAGAAGAAGAAGAGTGGGTAATGGAAGAAAGATGGAACATTAGTCACCATTATATTAGTATTTGTAATTAAACTTTCACTTAGAGTTTCGGGGAGGTGGGGGATGGGGAGGAGACATGAGGGTTATTTAAACTAGTGGTACCCAGAGAAGTAGAGTTATCCAAAGCAAGTAATTTACCTAAAGGTTTGACTAACACCGTGAGATTATCTTCATCAAAGCAGTGATGAGGTAAACCCCAAATGCAAATCCAAGCAGGGATAATATCAGACACACGTGTAGGAGAATAATCAGAGGTCCACCTCCTCAAAAATCTATAAAGAAAATTTTTAAACCACAAACTCTTTGAACCAAACCTTTTTAAAATCCTCCTCTGAATCAAAGCAAGAATCAAATGTCTATTGTCAATCAGAGATACCCTACATTTCAGAGTAAGCTTTAAATGAGTGGTTAGAAAAGATTTAAAAGCGGGAATGGAGGGACGCCCACAGACGCATTTTGCAACCAGACAAAATTCAAGGGATGCAGTGGCAGTAGCCATTTCTGAATCAGTAAAAAAAGCAATAGAATCATCATTTGCAACAAGGGTTAGAGGCCTATCAGAAATTCCCGAACTCTTATAAGAAATTAAAGCATATGAATTAACTATACTGGCATACGAGAGCACAGGAGGTGGCAGCTGTTGATACCTATACTTGGTCTCTTGTGGAGTTCGAGGTCCCCAAAAGAGGGGGTGACCTCACACCTACTTCTCTCAAGGGAGAGCGCTAGGTCGAAGGCTTAGGAAATAAGGAACAAGACCAAGGGCTTAGTGAAGAGGTCCCACAACACACCTGAAAGATCTTAGAGCGCTTCCCCTCCCAAGCCAATGCTGAGCTTGGGGCACCTTTGGAGACTCTCTTCATCCACCGAAGAAACTTGGGGGAGAGAGAAGCAAAAAGAGAAGTCCCTCCAAAAGGTGTCACATTGGTCCTATTTATAGATTTTTTTGCTTGGTCTGCCAGTAGCCAGATTCTGGCCTAAGAGATTACGAAACTACCCCCGGGATTGGCCTGCTAACAACCAAATCCCGCTGCTCTGAGATGCTATACGCAGACTTCCTCCTCTTCCTGGGGCTGGGCGAGAGGGGGCAGGCCGCCTCACTTGCTCGCCCCATACTGGGGTTGGGCGAGTGGGAGGCTGCCGCCCCACCACTCGCCCGCCTAAGGGGCTGGGCGAGCGGGAGGTCGCCCGCCTCCACCGCTCGCCCGCCTAAGGGGCAGCCTCCACCACTCGCACGGCTAAGGGGTTGGGCGAGCGGGAGGTCGCCCGCCTCCACCGCTCGCCCGCCTAAGGGGGCTGGGCGAGTGGGAGGCCGCCCACCTCCACCCCTCGCCAGCCTAAGGGGGCTGGGCGAGCGGGAGGCCTCCCACCTCCACCACTCGACCGCCTAAGGGGGCTGGGCGAGCGGGAGGCCGCCCGCCTCCACCACTCGTCCGCCTAAGGGGACTGGGCGACTGGGAGGCCGCCCGCCTCCACCACTCGCCCGCCTAAGGGGGATGGGCGAGCGGGAGGCCGCCCGCCTCCACCACTCGCCCGCCTAAGGGGCTGGGCGAGCGGGAGGCCGCCTGCCTAAGGGGGCTGGGCGAGTGGGAGGCCACTCGCCCGCCTAGGGGGCTGGGCGAGCGGGAGGCCGCCCGCCTCCACCGCTCCCCCCTCCCCGCCTCCCCGCCTCCCCGCCTCCCCACCGGGTACGCCCATAAATTCCCCCGCCCCTCTTTCTTGGGGCAGTGCCTCGGGGACCCACTCTGCGAATATAGGGTTGTACAACAGCGTTGGTTGCAAATCGACATGGGGATCTGCCGTCCAGGCGAAATCGAAGCACTAGAACAAAATAATAATAATAATCGCAGAGAGCATAAAACTATCATCAACAACAGAGAAGAGGAAGGAAAGATATCAAAGAATAGTTGCACAACGTCCGACGCCGCCAGAGAACACAGCAAGGGGCAGATCTCGATCCGGATCAGAGTAGATCCAGAAAATCGCCCAGGCAAAACTACGGTGGCAAGCAGACCCCGACAAGCAATAGCACTGAGGATACACCAACGCAGGCAAAATCACGGTAGCTTGTTTTCTCTTGGGTAGACCGGCTGCCATTCCTCTGGTGTGTGTTGTGTCCTTTTTATTTATGCAATAGAAAGAAATCTTAAAAAAGATTAGATTACTAAATTATAATTAACAATCTGGTGGTGAAGAAGAATATGTATTAATTTTCTAATACCTATGAATTTAATGCATGAGTCATAATTAACATCTTAAGGAGATTACCATTGGACCTGCTTTTAGATGTCATGACTCATGCATTTTGTACAACCCTCATTCTTCGAGGATAGGCCCATTCAAAGCCACGTAGGCTGAAGTCAAGGTCAAAAGGTCAACACAGAAGTCGGCAGTCCAAGACACAAGGCAACTCAGCCAGCAGGAGCAAGACGCGAGCTGGGCGAGCAAGGGGCGAGTATGGCGAGCAAGGGGCGAGTATGGCGAGCAAGGGGCGAGTATGGCGAGCAAGGGGCGAGTATGGCGAGCAAGGGGCGAGCAGAGGCGAGCTTGGGCGAGTATCTCGTGAGTATGGGCGAGTATTTCACGAGTATGGGCGAGTAGCCCTTGTAACTCGCGAGCAGAGGCAGTATCCTCTCCTGGACCCCCCCCCCCCCCAGAATTTCTCTATAAATAGCCCCCCAGGGGTACTAGAAATGACACTTTTGGAAGTGGTCGAGGTCCCCCCAAGTTGGATACTCGCCAAATTCATGCCCGTCTAGTACCTCGCCCAGCTTTTGGTTGCGGAGGGGAAGTTTCTCTCAAACTTCCGGGTACGTGGTGAGACCTCCCTGATGGAGCACCTGGGGTGTGCTTATAGTCATTTTCTCTCTCTTAATTTAGCTATCCGAGTCGTGGAGCTGGACCGTAGGATCAGTAACCTCGGGCTGCATTGATCCGAATTTTGGAGCCGGGATTTTCCTGGCTTCAACACTTTGGTGCGGTGAGCGTGGATCGTAGTCGGAGGAAGAAATTTTTGCGAGAAGGCTTCATGGCTTAAAGTGGCGAGATGGAGGCCAAAGGTAGCAACTCGCGAGCATTCGACAAGTTAGGCGAGTTCCAGATGGCGACATCCTGAAGGCGAGTTCATGCCAGCGAGTTCCAGATGGCGACATCCTGAAGGCGAGTTCATGTCGACGAGTTCCAGATGGCGACATCCTGAAGGCGAGTTCATGTCGGCGAGTTCCAGAGGCGACTTCATGCAGGCGAGTTCCAGAGGCGAGTTCATGCAGGCGAGTTCCAGAGGCGAGTTCATGCAGGCGAGTTCCAGAGGCAACTTCATGCAGGCGAGTTCCAGAGGCGAGTTCATGCAGACGAGTTCCAGAGGCGACTTCATGCAGGCGAGTTCCAGAGGCGAGTTCATGCAGGCGAGTTCCAGAGGCGACTTCATGCAGGCGAGTTCCATAGGCGAGTTCCATGCTGGCGAGATCCCTACTCGCCATAGGCGAATTCCAGCTGGCGAGATCCCTACTCGCCATAGGCGAGTTCCAGCTGGCGAGATCCCTACTCGCCATAGGCGAGTTCTTGCAAGCGTGATCCAGAGATAAGTTCAGACCAACGACTTTACTCGGAAGAGAGGCGAGCTTCCTGGGTAGTGGCGAGATCCTTCCTTACTCGCCCCTAGGCGAGCTTCCTTGTTACTCGGCATAGGCGACTTCACGCGGGCGACGAACATCAAATTTGGCGAGATCCTTCCTTAGTCGCCCATAGGCGAGTTCATGCAGGCGACTTTTTGCAGGCGAGCGAGCTTCTTCAATACTCGGCCATATGCGAGCTTCTTCAATTCTCGGCCATAGGCGAGCTTCTTCAATACTCGGCCATTGGCGAGTGTTGAAACCAGTTTCCCGGCTTCAGCGTTCGAAAGGGGGTTGCGACTAACCCTTACTTGACCTGAGCCTAGACCCGTGACCAGTTGCTAGGAACTAAGAGACTCGGACTTGATGAACACTTGAATCCACAAATGGACCCCTTAAGCTGCAGCGCGGAGGTCCCACCACATACCCGGAAGATCTTAGAGCGCTTCCCCTCCCAAGCCAATGCTGAGCCTAGGCACCTTGGAGGGCACTAAGAACCACCTCACCGTCAACTGGAAGATGACAGGGGAGGGGGGGGGGGGGGGGGGGTGCTTGCTCACAAGACCACGCGAGGGAGGGGGTAGAGGCCAACCCAACCCAAGGTGCCCATGGGGGTCTATTTATAGACTTTCCCAAAAACGGACTGCGGATAGCCAAAATTGGACTGCGAATAGCCAAAATTCTGCTATCCGCAGTCCGACCATGACCATGAACAATCAACGCGTGAGGGGGGCGAGTGGGACTCGAGATGCCCACTTCCCCCTCATGGGAGGTCATCCCGACCTCCCCCCAACGTGCCGGGCGAGTGGGAGCATTCCTCCCACTCGCCCAAAAGAGGGTGGCGAGTGGGAGGGCCCCCTCCCACTCGCCCCCAAGGTGGCCGGCGAGTGGGAGGCTCCTCCCACTCGCCCGAAGGGGGGTCAGGGGAGCGGGTGCTTCCCCTGCTTCCCCCGCGGCCTCTCTTTGCCTTGAGCGGTTTCGACCGTCTCCACGCGATCGTCTTGCCCGTCTCGGTCGCCTTCGTAATCTTGGCCTCATCCGGGTCGGGTCCCACCGACTCGGGAAATATGAGGGTTGTACACAATCCCCGCTCTTTGCGAGCTTGTCCCATGCTCGGAAAGAAAGTCCAACCCACCTATTTGACGAGTAGGTGGGACCTTAGGGGAATCCGCGAAAAGATCTGCCAACGGGGCATCCCTGCCGAGCTTTTCGGTTGATCCTGACTTGAGAACGGAAGGTGAACCTTTTTCCACTAAACACCCCTCCTATGAACCGAGCTCAACTGGAGATGGAAAAAGCTCAACACCTTAGGTCGAATTGACTTCGATCTGAGGTGGAGGAAAGACTCAACACCTCTAGTCGAGCCGAGCTCGAACTGAGGTGGGAGGAAAACCTTTCTCCACTTGAGAACCCTCCTATGGACCGAGCCCAACTGGAGGTGGAGAAAGCTCAACACCATGGGTCGGATTAACCTCGACCTGAGGTGGAAGAGAAACTCAACACCTCTAGTCGAGCCGAGCTCAACCTGAGGTGGGAGGAAAAACCTTTCTCCACTTAAGAACCCTCCTATGGGCCGAGCCCAACTGGAGGTGGAGAAAGCTCAACACCTTGGTTCGGATTAACCTCGACCTGAGGTGGAAGAGAAACTCAGCACCTCTAGTCGAGCCGAGCTCGACCTGAGGTGGGAGGAAAAACCTTTCTCCACTTAAGAACCCTCGTATGGGCCGAGCCCAACCGGAGGTGGAGAAAGCTCAACACCTAACCGGGAGTCGAGCTCACCTGGAGGTGGAGGAACTCAACACCTAACAGGGAGCCGAGCTCACCTGGAGGTGGAGGAACTCAACACGTCCTCAGACCGGCTTCTCTTCTTGGAGCCTTACCAACCCAAACGAATCTATCTGACGAGCCACCCAGCGACCGACATCAACAAGCTCGGGCGAGTGGTCTCCAGTCGAGGACCCGACTTGAAACGAATCTACCCAACGAGCCACCCAGCGACTGGCATCAACAAGCCCGGGCGAGTGGTCTCCAGTCGAGGACTTGACTTAAAACGAATCTACCCGACGAGCCACCCAGCGACCGACATCCACAAGCCCGGGCGAGTGGTCTCCAGTCGAGGACTCGACTTAAAACGAATCTACCCGACGAGCCACCCAGCGATCGACATTCACAAGCCCGGGCGAGTGGTCTCCAGTCGAGGACTCGACTTGAAACGAATCTACCCGACGAGCCACCCACCGACCGACATCAACAAGCCCGGGCGAGTGGTCTCCAGTCGAGGACTCGACTTAAAACGAATCTACCCGACGAGCCACCCAGCGACCGGCATCAACAAGCCCGGGCGAGTGGTCTCCAGTCGAGGACTCGACTTAAAACGAATCTACCCGACGAGCCACCCAGCGACCGACATCAACAAGCCCGGGCGAGTGGTCTCCAGTCGAGGACTCGACTTAAATCGAATCTACCCGACGAGCCACCCAGCGACCGACATCAACAAGCCCGGGCGAGTGGTCTTCAGTCGAGGACTCGACTTAGATGCTATCTTTAACTACTTTTGATATATCATAAATAGATTACATACCATTACATTGCGCTTCCTTGAGCTTACTCGGCCACATGCACCTTGGCCATCTCATTCATCACTTCCTCCATCTCCTCAGCTTCCTCCTGGTCCTTTGGCGCATAGCTGTCTCCTCTCTGCCGAGATTCTTCTTCCTTTCCTTAACTCCAGAAACTCTGGGCATGTGGCTGTCGCGTGGCCCTCCTGCTGATGGAAGTCACAGTATGGCAATGCCATCCTCCCTGCTTCCTTCCCTGCGCGACCCCTCTTCTTATTTCCTCTTTTTCGGCCAATCGTCATGGTTTGCAGGTGGTAGGGTTGCAATGGCCTTGTGTCCGGCTGCCACCCTGCTGGGTTGAACCATCCCTGCACCCCCTGAGAGTTTCCTCTCCCTTGGAAATGACCTCTTCCTTGGCCTTGAGGGGGTCCTCCTGGAGGCCTCCAGGTTGGTAGGGCGACTGGTGGTTGAAACCCCCAGCCTTGCTCCTGCCCAACGGGGGGTCCCTGGTCCCCCTGACTTCTCGCTTCCTCCTTCTTCTTCCCTCCTTGCTGATGTGCTTGCTCCGCCTCCATCGGAGATTGCGAGGTGAGCACGGGTGTGGGTGGTGCCGAGCACTCGCCGCGAGGGGGAGGTGCGATCCGCAAGAGCTCCAGGATCGACTTCTTGAACTCGTCAAAATCACCCTTCTTCAGGTACTCGCTGATAGGGGGTGAGTCTCCCAACTCATCGCTTTCGGACATGAGACTTGGCTCAGAGCTTTCCGAGCTAGTCGCTTCCACGCTCACCGCACCAGAATGTTGAAACCAGTTTCCCGGCTTCAGCGTTCGAAAGGGGGTTGCGACTAACCCTTACTTGACCTGAGCCTAGACCCGTGACCAGTTGCTGGGAACTAAGAGACTCGGACTTGATGAACACTTGAATCCACAAATGGACCCCTTAAGCTGCAGCGCGGAGGTCCCACCACATACCCGGAAGATCTTAGAGCGCTTCCCCTCCCAAGCCAATGCTGAGCCTGGGCACCTTGGAGGGCACTAAGAACCACCTCACCGTCAACTGGAAGATGACAGGGGAGGGGGGGGGGGGGGTGCTTGCTCACAAGACCACGCGAGGGAGGGAGTAGAGGCCAACCCAACCCAAGGTGCCCATGGGGGTCTATTTATAGACTTTCCCAAAAACGGACTGCGGATAGCCAAAATTGGACTGCGAATAGCCAAAATTCTGCTATCCGCAGTCCGACCATGACCATGAACAATCAACGCGTGAGGGGGGGCGAGTGGGACTCGAGATGCCCACTTCCCCCTCATGGGAGGTCATCCCGACCTCCCCCCAACGTGCCGGGCGAGTGGGAGCATTCCTCCCACTCGCCCAAAAGAGGGTGGCGAGTGGGAGGGCCCCCTCCCACTCGCCCCCAAGGTGGCCGGCGAGTGGGAGGCTCCTCCCACTCGCCCGAAGGGGGGTCGGGGGAGCGGGTGCTTCCCCTGCTTCCCCCGCGGCCTCTCTTTGCCTTGAGCGGTTTCGACCGTCTCCACGTGATCGTATTGCCCGTCTCGGTCGCCTTCGTAATCTTGGCCTCATCCGGGTCGGGTCCCACCGACTCGGGAAATATGAGGGTTGTACAGCGAGATCCTTCCTTACTCGCCCATAGGCGAGATCTCTACTCGCGAGGGTGAGTTCTCTACTCGCAAGGTGGTGAGCTCCTAGTCGCGATGGACTGCTTTAACAACCTACTCGCGAGGCCTCCAAGTTGATGCTCGGCGAGCTCCTAGTCGCGATGGACTGCTTCAACAACCTACTCGCGAGGCCTCCAAATTGATGCTCGACGAGCTCCTAGTCGCGATGGACTGCTTCAACAACCTACTCGCGTGGTCTCCAAGTTGATGCTCGGCGAGCTCCTAGTCGCGGTGGTTTTCAAAGCTGGTGTTCCACGAGCTTCTACTCGCGATGATCTTCATCAAGGACTTATGTTCCACGAGAATGCTTACTCGTGACGTCTGCAAGCTTGGTATTCCGCAAGCTCCCTACTCCCGATGATCTCCTTCTGTCGGCTATGATCCATGAAGGGTCTTACTCATGAGGAAACAGGTTGGGTCGGCGTTCAACACCCACGTGGGCTGGAGACCTCGGGATGGTGTGTTCCTTCGGAACCTCCCCGACTGTCAGTCCCTACTTGACGTCATCCTTCAGCAACACCCAAGTAGGATGGAGACCTCGGGATAGTACGAGTATGCAGGGGCAAGCAAACAGGCGCACATAGCTATGTGCGAGCAAGGATTTCGCGAGCTCTTACTCGCGATGATCTTCATCAAGGGTGTATATTCCACGAGGATGTTTATTCGTGACGTCTTCAAGCTAGGATTCCGCGAGCTCAACAGGGAGATCACTTGTCGTCGAGAAGCTCGAACTAAATTAGGAGGGACCTTTCATCGTTCAATAGACATTCGAGACTGGCGGATACCGCCTGCAGAATCATGAAGGGGAATTGCTTGGGAATACCTGGAGCGGCAATGACCTGAAAAGGTTCTATCCCTGAGCGGGAAGGTCTATTCTCCCCCTCCTTGTGTTTATTCCATTTGAATAAAAATTCCTCGCCCCCTGAAACATGGGCCGCGAGAGTTGTTTTTCTCTTCTGGCAAGAGCTTTTTGAAGTAGGTAAAATCGATCTCCACGACAGGTTGGGAAATGAGCCTCCGACTTGATTCTCGTAAAACCCAGAATGGATGATGGGACGGTGCCTCGGTAGTGCGTTCTCCTAATACCAAGCCTCTGCACTGACGGTCGAGATCAACTCCCCCTTGCACGTTGGTCGAGTTACCCTCCGACCGCATCTCTCATCCGACTGGGGAGTTTATCAGGAGAAAGTCTGGACGCCGACCTCCCAATTTGATTAAGCGATGATCGATTTAACTGGCTGAGGGACCCTTGTATAAAGGTGTCATTTGACCTCTTGCGGCAAACCCAATAACTCCTGTCGTTTATTCCAATCATATGAGTTGGTGCGGTTAATCCAGTCTGATTGTTGAGTGACAGTATGAAGACTCTTCCACAACATGGCGACCGATTGGGGGACAGGTCTCCGACTCGACTCTCGTAAAAATCCAAGTCGGGTGGTGGGATAGCGCCTCGGGAGAGAGTCCTCTTAAAACCAAGCCTCTGCATTGACGGTCGAGATCAGCTCCCCCCTTGCACGTTGGCCGAGTTACCCCCGACTGCACTTCCCATCCGACTGGAGAAGTTATCAGAGGAGAGTCCGGACGCCAACCCCCCAACTTGACGAAGAGATGATCGATTTGACCAACCAGCATTATCCGCCTCTAGTTGAGCTCGGCTCCTAGAAGGTGTCGACCTTATATCCGCCTCCAGTTGAGCTCGGCTCCTGCGAGGTGTCGACCTTCTCTCAACCTCTAGTTGAGCTCGGCTTCTAGAAGGTGTCGACCTCATATCCACCTCTAGTTGAGCTCGGCTCCTAGAAGGTGTCGACCTTGTATCCGCCTCTAGTTGAGCTCGGCTCCTAGAAGGTGTCGACCTTCTATCTGCCTCTAGTTGAGCTCGACTCCTAGAAGGTGTCGATCTTCTATCCGCCTCCAGTTGAGCTCGGCTCCTGCGAGGTGTCGACCTTCTCTCCACCTCTAGTTGAGCTCGGCTTCTAGAAGGTGTCGACCTTCTATCTGCCTCTAGTTGAGCTCGGCTCCTAGAAGGTGTCGATCTTCTATTCACCTCCAGTTGAGCTCGGCTTCTAGAAGGTGTCGATCTCATATCCGCCTCTAGTTGAGCTCGGCTCCTAGAAGGTGTCGACCTTGTATCCGCCTCTAGTTGAGCTCGGCTCCTACAAGGTGTCGATCTTCTATCCGCCTCCAGTTGAGCTCGGCTCCTGCAAGGTGTCGACCTTCTCTCCGCCTCTAGTTGAGCTCGGCTCCTAGAAGGTGTCGACCTTCTATCCGCCTCTAGTTGAGCTCGGCTCCTAGAAGGTGTCGACCTTGTATCCGCCTCTAGTTGAGCTCGGCTCCTAGAAGGTGTCGACCTTGTATCCGCCTCTAGTTGAGCTCGGCTCCTAGAAGCTGTCGACCTTCTATCTGCCTCTAGTTGAGCTCGGCTCCTAGAAGGTGTCGATCTTCTATCCGCCTCCAGTTGAGCTCGGCTCCTGCGAGGTGTCGACCTTCTCTCCACCTCTAGTTGAGCTCGGCTTCTAGAAGGTGTCGACCTCATATCCGCCTCCTGTTGAGCCCGGCTCCTGCGAGGTGTCGACCTTGTATCCGCCTCCAGTTGAGCTCGGCTTGTAGAAGGTGTCGACCTTATTTCTGCCTCTAGTTGAGCTCGGCTCCTAGAGGGTGTCGAATTGTCTCCACCTCCAGCTGAGCTCGCTCGTCTAGAGAATGGCCTGGAGGGTGTCGACTCTTCTCCATCTCCAGTTGAGCTCGCTCGTCTAGCGAATGGCCTGGAGGGTGTCGACTCTTCTCCACCTCCAGTTGAGCTCGCTCGTCTAGGGAATGGCCTGGAGGGTGTCGACTCTTCTCCATATCCAGTTGAGCTCGCTCGTCTAGCGAATGGCCTGGAGGGTGTCGACTCTTCTCCACCTCTAGTTGAGCTCGCTCGTCTAGCGAATGGCCTGGAGGGTGTCGACTCTTCTCCATCTCCAGTTGAGCTCGATCGTCTAGCGAATGGCCTGGAGGGTGTCGACTCTTCTCCATCTCCAGTTGAGCTCGCTCGTCTAGCGAATGGCCTGGAGGGTGTCGAATCTTCTCCACCTCCAGTTGAGCTCCCTCGTCTAGCGAATGGCCTGGAGGGTGTCGACTCTTCTCCACCTCCAGTTGAGCTCGCTCGTCTAGCGAATGGCCTGGAGGGTGTCGACTCTTCTCCACCTCCAGTTGAGCCTCGCTCCTAGAAGATGTCGACTCTTCTCTACCTCCAGTTGAGCTCGGCTCCTAGAAGGTGTCAACTTTCTCTCCGCTTCCAGTTGAGCTCGGCTCCTGTGAAGTGTCGACCTCTCTTCCGCTTGCAGTTGAGCTCGGCTCGTATGAGGTGTCGACCTTTTCTGGAGGCGAGGAAGTCCTCAAGCTCGGCGACTGCGCGAGCAGTCGTCCGAAAAGGTGGCAGCAAGCCCAGGAGGTCGGCCATGTCAGCAGCAGTTTCCTCGGCAATACTACGCGACATCTTGAAGCGAGATGCCGACTATAGACCAAATACTCGCCATAAAGACAGCTCGTCGAATAACGGTTGGATGATTCTTTCCGAGCAACTACGTTACTCGCAAAGAGCGGGGATTGTGTACAACCCTCATTCTCCGAGGGTAGGCCCATTCAAAGCCACGTAGGCTGAAGTCAAGGTCAAAAGGTCAACACAGAAGCGGGTAGTCCAAGACACAAGGCAACTCAGCCAGCAGGAGCAAGACGCGAGCTGGGCGAGCAAGGGGCGAGTATGGCGAGCAAGGGGCGAGTATGGCGAGCAAGGGTCAAGCAAGGGGCGAGTATGGCGAGAAAGGGGCGAGTATGGCGAGCAAGGGGCGAGCAGAGGCGAGCTTGGGCGAGTATCTCGCGAGTATGGGCGAGTATTTCGCGAGTATGGGCGAGTATCTCGCGAGTATGGTCGAGTAGCCCTTGTAACTCGCGAGCAGAGGCAGTATCCTCGCCTGGACCCCCCCCCCCCCCCCAAGGATTTCTCTATAAATAGCCCCCCAGGGGTATTAGAAATGACACTTTTGGAAGTGGTCGAGGTCCCCCTAAGTTGGATACTCGCCAAATCCATGCCCGCCTAGTACCTCGCCCAGCTTTTGGTTGCCGAGGGGAAGTTTCTCTCAAACTTCCGGGTACGTGGTGGGACCTCCCTGCTGGAGCACCTGGGGTGTGCTTATAGTCATTTTCTCTCTCCTATTTTAGCTATCCGAGCCGTGGAGCTGGACCGCAGGATCAGTAACCTCGGGTTGCATTGATCTGAATTTTGGAGCCGGGATTTTCCTGGCTTCAACACTTTGGTGCGATGAGCGTGTTTTTTTTGTGGTGGGATAGCTCCTCGGGAGTGAGTCCTCCTAAAACCAAGCATCTGCATTGACGGTCGAGATCAGCTCCCCCCTTGCACGTTGGCCGAGTTACCCCCCGACTGCACTTCCCATCCGACTGGAGAAGTTATCAGAGGAGAGTCCGGACGCCAACCCCCCAACTTGACGAAGAGATGATCAATTTGACCAACCAGCATTATCCGCCTCTAATTGAGCTCGGCTCCTAGAAGGTGTCAACCTTATATCCGCCTCCAGTTGAGCTCGGCTCCTGCGAGGTGTCGACCTTCTCTCCACCTCTAGTTGAGCTCGGCTTCTAGAAGGTGTCGACCTCATATCCGCCTCTAGTTGAGCTCGGCTTCTAGAAGGTGTCGACCATGTATCCGCCTCTAGTTGAGCTCGGCTCCTAGAAGGTGTCGACCTTCTATCTGCCTCTAGTTGAGCTCGGCTCCTAGAAGGTGTCGATCTTTTATCCGCCTCCAGTTGAGCTCAGCTCCTGCGAAGTGTCGAACTTCTCTCCACCTCTAGTTGAGCTCGGCTTCTAGAAGGTGTCGACCTTCTATCTGCCTCTAGTTGAGCTCGGCTCCTAGAAGGTGTCGATCTTCTATCCACCTCCAGTTGAGCTCGGCTTCTAGAAGGTGTCGACCTCATATCCGCCTCTAGTTGAGCTCGGCTCCTAGAAGGTGTCGACCTTGTATCCGCCTCTAGTTGAGCTCGGCTCCTAGAAGGTGTCGATCTTATATCCACCTCTAGTTGAGCTCGGCTCCTGCGAGGTGTCGACCTTCTCTCCGCCTCTAGTTGAGCTCGACTCCAGCGAGGTGTCGACTTTCTCTCCGCCTCTAGTTGAGTTCGGCTCCTAGAAGGTGTCGACCTTCTATCCGGCTCTAGTTGAGCTCGGCTCCTAGAAGGTGTCGACCTTGTATCCGCCTCTAGTTGAGCTCGGCTTCTAGAAGGTGTCGACCTTGTATCCGGCTCTAGTTGAGCTCAGCTCCTAGACGGTGTCGACCTTCTATCTGCCTCTAGTTGAGCTCGGCTCCTAGAAGGTGTCGATCTTCTATTCGCCTCCAGTTGAGCTCGGCTCCTGCGAGGTGTCGACCTTCTCTCCACCTCTAGTTGAGCTCAACTTCTAGAAGGTGTCGACCTTATATCCACCTCCAGTTGAGCTCCGCTCCTGCGAGGTGTCGACCTTGTATCCACCTCCAGTTGAGCTCGACTCCTAGAAGGTGTCAACCTTGTTTCCGCCTCTAGTTGAGCTCGGCTCCTAGAGGGTGTCGAATCTTCTCCACCTCCAGTTGAGCTCGCTCGTCTAGCGAATGGCCTTTAGGGTGTCGACTCTTCTCCATCTCCAGTTGAGCTCGCTCGTCTAGCGAATGGCCTGGAGGGTTTCGACTCTTCGCCACCTCCAGTTGAGCTCGCTCGTCTAGCGAATGGCCTGGAGGGTGTCGACTCTTCTCCATCTCCAGTTGAGCTCGCTCGTCTAGCGAATGGACTGGAGGTTGTGGACTCTTCTCCATCTCCAGTTGAGCTCGCTCGTCTAGCGAATGGTCTGGAGGGTGTCGACTCTTCTCCATCTCCAGTTGAGCTCGCTCGTCTAGCGAATGGCCTGGAGGGTGTCGACTCTTTACCACCTCCAATTGAGCTCGCTCGTCTAGCGAATGGCCTGGAGGGTGTCGACTCTTCTCCATCTCCAGTTGAGCTCGCTCGTCTAGCGAATGGCCTGGAGGGTGTCGACTCTTCTCCATCTCCAGTTGAGCTCGCTCGTCTAGCGAATGGCCTGGAGGGTGTCGAATCTTCTCCACCTCAAGTTGAGCTCGCTCGTCTAGCGAATGGCCTGGAGGGTGTCGACTCTTCTCCACCTCCAGTTGAGCTCGCTCGTCTAGTGAATGGCCTGGAGAGTGTCAAATCTTCTCCACCTCCAGTTGAGCTCGCTCGTCTAGCGAATGGCCTGGAGGGTGTCGACTCTTCTCCACCTCCAGTTGAGCCTCGCTCCTGGAAGATGTCGACTCTTCTCTACCTCCAGTTGAGCTCGGCTCCTAGAAGGTGTCAACTTTCTATCCACTTCCAGTTGAGCTCGGCTCCTGTGAAGTGTCGACCTCTCTTCCGCTTGCAGTTGAGCTCGGGTCCTGTGAGGTGTCGACCTTTTCTGGAGTCGAGGAAGTCCTCAAGCTCGGCGACTGCGCGAGCAGGCGTCCAAAAATGCGGCAGCAAGCCCAGGAGGTCGGCCATGTCAGCAGCAGCTTCCTCGGCAATACTACGCGACATCTTGAAGCGAGATGCCGACTATAGACCAAATACTCGCCAGAAAGACAGCTCGTTGAATAACAGTTGGATGATTCTTTCCGAGCAACTACGTTACTCGCAAAGAGCGGGGATTGTGTACAACCCTCATTCTCCGAGGGTAGGCCCATTCAAAGCCGCGTAGGCTGAAGTCAAGGTCAAAAGGTCAACACAGAAGCCGGCAGTCCAAGACACAAGGCAACTCAGCCAGCAGGAGCAAGACGCGAGCTTAGCGAGCAAGGGGCGAGTATGGCGAGCAAGGGGCGAGTATGGCGAGCAAGGGGCGAGTATGGCGAGCAAGGGGCGAGTATGGCGAGCAAGGGGCGAGTATGGAGAGCAAGGGGCGAGCAGAGGCGAGCTTGGGCGAGTATCTCGCGAGTATGGGCGAGTATTTCGCGAGTATGGGTGAGTATCTCGCGAGTATGGGCGAGTAGCCCTTGTAACTCGCGAGCAGAGGCAGTATCCTCGCCTGGACCCCCCCTTAGGATTTCTTAATAAATTGCCCCCCAGGGGTACTAGAAATGACACTTTTGGAAGTGGTCGAGGTCCCCCCAAGTTGGATACTCGCCAAATCCATGCCCGTCTAGTACCTCGCCCAGCTTTTGGTTGCGGAGGGGAAGTTTCTGTCAAACTTCCGGGTACGTGGTGGGACCTCCCTGCTGGAGCACCTGGGGTGTGCTTATAGTCATTTTCTCTCTCCTATTTTAGCTATCCGAGCCGTGGAGCTGGACCGCAGGATCAGTAACCTCGGGCTGCATTGATCCGAATTTTGGAGCCGGGATTTTCCTGGCTTCAACACTTTGGTGTGGTGAGCGTGTTTTATTTTGTGGTGGGATAGCGCCTCGGGAGAGAGTCCTCCTAAAACCAAGCCTCTGCATTGACGGTCGAGATCAGCTCCCCACTTGCACGTTGGCCGAGTTACCCCCCGACTGCACTTCCCATCCGACTGGAGAAGTTGTCAGAGGAGAATCCGGACGCCAACCCCCAACTTGACGAAGAGATGATCGATTTGACCAACCAGTATTATCCGCCTCTAGTTGAGCTCGGCTCCTAGAAGGTGTCGACCTTATATCCGCCTCCAGTTGAGCTCGGCTCCTGCGAGGTGTCGACCTTCTCTCCACCTCTAGTTGAGCTCGGCTTCTAGAAGGTGTCGACCTCATATCTGCCTCTAGTTGAGCTCGGCTCCTAGAAGGTGTCGACCTTGTATCCACCTCTAGTTGAGCTCGGCTCCTAGAAGGTGTCGACCTTCTATCTGCCACTAGTTGAGCTCGGCTCCTAGAAGGTGTCGATCTTCTATCCGCCTCCAGTTGAGCTCGGCTCCTGCGAGGTGTCGACCTTCTCTCCACCTCTAGTTGAGCTCGGCTTCTAGAAGGTGTCGACCTTCTATCTGCCTCTAGTTGAGCTAGGCTCCTAGAAGGTGTCGATCTTCTATCCACCTCCAGTTGAGCTCGGCTTTTAGAAGGTGTCGACCTCATATCCGCCTCTAGTTAAGCTCGGCTCCTAGAAGGTGTCGACCTTGTATCCGCCTCTAGTTGAGCTCGGCTCCTAGAAGGTGTCGATCTTCTTTCCACCTCCAGTTGAGCACGGCTCCTGCGAGGTGTCGACCTTCTCTCCGCCTCTAGTTCAGCTCGGCTCCTAGAAGGTGTCGACCTTCTATCCGCCTCTAGTTGAGCTCGGCTCCTAGAAGGTGTCGACCTTGTATCCGCCTCTAGTTGAGCTCGGCTCCTAGAAGGTGTCGACCTTGTATCCGCCTCTAGTTGAGCTCGGCTCATAGAAGGTGTCGACCTTCTATCTGCCTCTAGTTGAGCTCGGCTCCTAGAATGTGTCGATCTTCTATCCGCCTCCAGTTGAGCTCGGCTCCTGCGAGGTGTCAACCTTCTCTCCACCTCTAGTTGAGCTAGGCTTCTAGAAGGTGTCGACCTCATATCCGCCTCCAGTTGAGCTCGGCTCCTGCGAGGTGTCGATCTTGTATCCGCCTCCAGTTGAGCTCGGCTCCTAGAAGGTGTCGACCTTGTTTCCGCCTCTAGTTGAGCTCGGCTCCTAGAGGGTGTCGAATCTTCTCCACCTCCAGTTGAGCTCGCTCGTCTAGCGAATGGCCTGGAGGGTGTCGACTCTTCTCCATCTCCAGTTGAGCTCGCTCGTCTAGCGAATGACCTGGAGGGTGTCGACTCTTCTCCACCTCCAGTTGAGCTCGCTCGTCTAGCGAATGGCCTGGAGGGTGTCGACTCTTCTCCACCTCCAGTTGAGCTCGCTCGTCTAGCGAATGGCCTGAAGGGTGTGGACTCTTCTCCATCTCTAGTTGAGCTCGCTCGTCTAGCGAATGGCCTGGAGGGTGTCGACTCTTCTCCACCTCCAGTTGAGCTCGCTCGTCTAGCGAATGGCCTGGAGGGTGTCGACTCTTCTCCATCTCCAGTTGAGCTCGCTCGTCTAGCGAATGGCCTGGAGGGTGTCGATTCTTCTCCATCTCCAGTTGAACTCGCTCGTCTAGCGAATGGCATGGAGGGTGTCGAATCTTCTCCACCTCCAGTTGAGCTCGCTCGTCTACCGAATGGCCTGGAGGGTGTCGACTCTTCTCCACCTCCAGTTGAGCTCGCTCGTCTAGCGAATGGCCTGGAGGGTGTCCAATCTTCTCCACCTCCAGTTGAGCTCGCTCATCTAGCGAATGGCCTGGAGGGTGTCGACTCTTCTCCCACTCCAGTTGAGCCTCGCTCCTGGAAGATGTCGACTCTTCTCTACCTCCAGTTGAGCTCGACTCCTAGAAGGTGTCAACTTTCTATCCGCTTCCAGTTGAGCTCGTCTCCTGTGAAGTGTCGACCTCTCTTCCGCTTGCAGTTGAGCTCGGCTCCTGTGAGGTGTCGACCTTTTCTGGAGGCGAGGAAGTCCTCAAGCTCGGCGACTGCGCGAGCAGGCGTCCGAAAAGGCGGCAGTAAGCCCAGGAGGTCGGCCATGTCAGCAGCAGCTTCCTCGGCAATACTACGCGACATCTTGAAGCGAGATGCCGAATATAGACCAAATACTCGCCAGAAAGACAGCTCGTCGAATAACGGTTTGATGATTCTTTCCGAGCAACTACGTTACTCGCAAAGAGCGGAGATTGTGTAAAACCCTCATTCTCCGAGGGTAGGCCCATTCAAAGCCACGTAGGCTGAAGTCAAGGTCAAAAGGTCAATACAGAAGCCAGCTGTGAAATATTTTGAAGTCGGAAGAACACGTCAACCAACGGGAGAATAAGGACTCCAAATAGATGAACACTATCTTTCACAATAATAACTTTGGTAGCTAGTTACAACTGAATAAGGCTGAATACAAGTTCCATCCAACTTGAATCACAACAGCCAATAGTAGGAAAGAACTTGGTAACGGACAAGGTCCGCTTCTCCTCCGGAGCACACCGCGCTGGTGATACTCGCTCCGATACTCGCTGCTCGCTACAGAAACTCGCTCCTCGCTACCGCCGGCGGTATCGCTAGCGCCAGGGGTTAGCTCTGCTACTCGCAAGCTCGCTGCTCGCACTCCAAGCTTCTCGCACGCTCGCCACGCGCCGCTTCCTCCAATACTCGCTATCGCGAGCACTATCGCTAGCGCCGGGCGGTATCTCCAATACTCGCTACTCGCTCAAGGGAGCTGGCCGAACTTACTCCAAGTTCGATGCTCGCCAGGTAGCACTCTGGTATCTCAAACTCGCTCAAAGTTGAGGATACTCGCCACTTTCAGTGCAATACTCGCCACTTTCAGTGCAATGCTCGCCACTCTCTGAAAGCATACTCTTTAGAGGGGGGTACCCCTCTATTTATAGGCAAAACAAGGGGGGTGGCGAGTATGAGCTAGCGCTGGCGCTAGCGCCAGTGCTGGCGCTAGCTCACTTCAATTCTAACACTCCCCCTTGAAGTGAGCTCCAGGAACAACTCCAAGCAACGAGCGAAGCCTCCGGAACGACCCCGCAGATAGGGGCTTCGTGAATATATCTGCAAGGTTGTCTTCACTCCGCACATGCTCCACAACGATCAAGCCACCCAGCACCTTCTCTCTGATGATGTGATGCTCGATCTCAATGTGCTTGGTCCTTGCATGACATACTGAATTTGTTACCAGTTTCAATGCACTCTCGTTGTCCCCACGTAGCATAGTAGGTCCGCTGACCTCCTCGTCCACATCCTCCACTAGTTTCCTTAGCCAGACACACTCCTGAGCTGCTAAGGACGACGCCTTGTACTCGGCCTCCGTGGTAGAAAGGGAAATAGAGTCATGCTTCTTGCTACACCACGAGATAGCAGCTGCTCCACACAAGAACACGTAACCTGATGTCGACTTGCGATCATCAGCGTCACCTCCGTAGTCTGCATCCGTGTACCCATGCAGCTTGAAATCGGACTTCTCTTCATAGGACAACCCCATCTCAAGGGTGCCCTTCACGTACTTCAGTATCCCCTTGGCTGCCTCCAGATGAGGCTTCCGCGACTCCTGCATATACCGACTAACTCGGCCGACAGCAAAGGCGATATTTGGCCTCGTGATAGTCAGGAAGATAAGACTCCCCATCAGTGCCTGAAAGATCTTCGGATCAGGAAGAATCATCCATTCTTCCTTCCGAAGCTTCAGCCCAGCCTCCAGAGGAAAGGAACTGCTCTTTCCCTCCTTCATGCCGAATCTTTCGACGATCCTCTCGGCATACGCCCTCTGGGAGACATACAGCCCGCCTCTTCTCTTCTCAACTTGGAGGCCAAGGAAATGGTGCAGTTCACCAAGATCCTTCATCTCGAAACTTATGGAAAGCTGATGTCTTAGTGCCGCGACCTCCTCAGGGTTGTTCCCTGTCACGATCATGTCATAGACGTACAGCAGCACCAGCACGTGAAGACCTCCACTCTTCTTCACGAACATGCTGGAGTCCGAGTCTGAGGCATCGTAGCCGCAGAACTGCAAGTACTCCGCAATCTTCCCATACCAGGCTCTCAGCGCCTGTTTCAACCCGTAGATGGCCTTCTTCAGCTTGCAAACATGACGTGGAAGAGACTTGGACACGTATCCAGGCGGTTGCACCATGAATATGTCCTTGTCTATCTCTCCGTATAGGAACACATTCTTCACATCAAGCTGCCACAACTTCCAACCTCGGCACGCCGCCAGAGCGATGATCGTCCTCACCGACGTCATCTTTGCGACAAGACTAAAGGTCTCCTCGTAGTCCTCTCCGTAGGTTTGTGAGAAGCCTCGAGCGACAAGCCTCGCCTTGTACCGCTCCACTTCTCCATCAACTCTCTTCTTAACCTTGTACACTCATTTACAGGTGAAAGGTTTGATGCCCTCCACCATGGGAACCAGGTCCCATGTCTCATTCTTCTCAAGGGCCTCCATCTCCTCGATCATGGTCGCGTCCCACTCCTTGATTCCAGCTGCATCCTCAAAGCAAGCAGGTTCCCTCTCATCGAGTGGTCCTGCGAAGAAGCAGGAAACCAAACTCACGAAGTTCCCCTCCTTATAGCGAGCAGGCGGGACGATGGTCCTCTTCGACCTCCTCAAGGCTTGGCCACTATCTACCACTCTGGTAGACTCCTCTGGTTGAGCTCCACTCTGAACTCCTCTCTGAACTCCTCCTGAAGCGGTGCTCTCCCTGCTTCTTGAGTTCGTAGCTCCCCCTGAGCCAGAAGCTCCTCCTGAGCCAGATGCTCCTCCCGAGCCAGATGGCGATGGAGCACTTGGAGATAAATCCAACTCCATAGTAGGGTCCTCAGTGACCCACTCCTCTTCCCTACTAGCTTCTCCACTCTCCTGCAGCTCCACTGAAGAGACTCCCTGGTATGAGACCAGTTCGTCAAACACTACGTCGCGCGAGACGACGAACTTGTGGGTCTGCGGATCCATGCACTTCCACCCCTTCTTCCGCTCATCGTAGCCGATGAAGATACACTTCCTCGCTTTCGGCTCCAACTTGGTTCTCTGAGCGTCCGGGACGTGCACGAAGCAGGTAGAACCGAACACCTTCATGTGACCCACATTGGGCTTCTCTCCGAACATGAGCTGGTGTGGAGACACCATCCTGTTAGGACTCAGAGGTAGCCTGTTGATCACATGAGTAGCACACGTCATTCCCTCCGCCCATAAGGCCTTGGGAATGCTCTTGGCATGTAGCCAACTCCTGGTAGTCTCCACCAGATGGCGGATATTCCTCTCTGCTACCCCATTCTGCTGCGGGGTGTGAGCGCAGGAGAGCTCCCGCCGAATGCCGAACCTCCTGCAGAAAGAAGCAAACTCATTTGAGGTAAACTCCCCTCCATTGTCGTTTCTCAGCTTCTTCACTCTGCGGTCCAGCCTCCCCTCCACAAGCTCCTTCCACTCGAGGAACTTGTCGAATACTTCTGACTTCTCTCTTAGAAAGTACACCCACGTATAGCGGGTGTAGTCATCCACCAGAACCAGCGCATACTTATTGCCTCCATAAGTAAGGGTGGCGCACGGCCCCATCACGTCAGCATGTACGCACTCAAGAGGTGCCTTACACCTGGTCTCCGACTTGTCAAATGGAAGTCGATGTGACTTTCCATATTGGCATCCGTCGCACACAAGGCCGTCGCCGTAGGAAGAGAGATGAGGCAGGCCACTCACTAGGCCCTTTGCCGCCATCATCTTCAGCTTGTCCATCCCCACATGACCCAGCCTCTCATGCCAGATCACAAAGCTGTCGTTTGTCTTCAGCTTGTCCACGTAGGCATTTGCAGATAGGACATACAAATCCTTCACCCTTCTCCCGGTGAGCGTGACGTCAGCATCGACAGACGATAGGTTCTTCAAGAACTTCACCTCCTTTGGTCCAAACAGCATGTGGTATCCAACATCCACGGCGTTAGCCACCGAGAAGAGGTTCTTCTTCATGCCAGGCACATGATACACACTCTTCAGTGTCACTGGCTTCTCTCTACTCCCAAGGGACACCTTCCCTTCTCGCTCCACAGGATGTACCGTATCATCCGCAGTGATGATAGCATCCGTTCCTTCATACGCTTCCAAGGAGTCGAACTTGGTCATATCTCCAGTGAGATGATGCCCACAACCGGAATCCACTATCCAGTCATTCTCGAGGTTGATGGAGGCTAAGACATCGACTGACGTTGCCGTCATCTCTGCCAGGAAACAATTGTCCCCCCTCTCACCGCCCTGGTGACCTTCACCTCTTCCTCCACCACTCTGGTGATCTCCCTCCTTGTTAGCAGCATGACCGGCCTTTAGATTGGACCGGCAGTCCTTTGCCATATACCCGTACTTCTTACAGGCAAAGCAAAGGGATCTCCCCTTCTCATCGCGCGCAGGGAGGAACTTCCTCCCATCTCGCTGAGAGGACGTTGAAGGTCCATCTCCGGAGTTCTTCTTTCTCTTGTCCCAGGATCTCCTCTTTCCTCAGAACAAGGCCTCGCCATCTCCACCTGAGATGGATACTCCTGCCATCTGCTTCGCCAAGCTCTCCTGTGACGATAGCAGGTTCTCTAGCTCCAGAAGGGAGGGCTGAGTAGCCCATCCTTGCACGGAAGTAACGAAGGGGACATACTCCCTCCTCAAGCCTCGGAGTATGTGCCGCTTCAACTTTGCCTCTGAGATTGGCTCTTCAGGATCCAAGGCCGAGATCTCCCCACATAGGTTCTTCACCTTCAGGAAGAAGGTGAATATCGCCATCTCGCCTTAAAAAAGACTTTGCCAACTCATTCTCCAGGAATTGTAGCTTCGCCACATTCTTCTTGTTGAATAACCCATCGAGGACTATCCAGATCGCAGACACTGACTTGCAACCAATGATGTGGTCGAACAAGTCAGGTGATATGGCTCTCTTCAAGGTGAACTCCGCCTTGGCGTTGGTCTTCCTCCAAGCTCTCACAGCTGGACCATTATCTCCGACAGCTACTACTTCCTCTTGCTCCCCACCACCAACAACCTCCCAGAGATCCTCTCCAAGAAGGTAGCACTCCATACAAGACATCCACTTCTTGTAGTTGGTTTGAGTAAGCAGCTCAATTCCAAGTCCCCTAGCATACCCTCCTCAGTCGTCCATCTTGGTTGCTTCGTCCTTGTTCCCACTATCCCTCTGATACCATGTGAAATATTTTGAAGTCGGAAGAACACGTCAACCAACGGGAGAATAAGGACTCCAAATAGATGAACACTATCTTTCACAATAATAACTCTGGTAGCTAGTTACAACTGAACAAGGCTGAATACAAGTTGCATCCAACTTGAATCACAACAGCCAATAGTAGGAAAGAACTTGGTCATGGACAAGGTCCGCTTCTCCTCCGGAGCACACCGCGCTGGTGATACTCACTCCGATACTCACTGCTCGTTACAGAAACTCGCTCCTCGCTACCGCCGGCGGTATCGCTAGCGCCAGGCGTTAGCTCTGCTACTCGCAAGCTCGCTGCTCGCACTCCAAGCTTCTCGCACGCTCGCCACGCGCCGCTTCCTCCAATACTCGATATCGCGAGCGCTATCGCTAGCGCCGGGCGGTATCTCCAATACTCGCTACTCGCTCAAGGGAGCTGGCCGAACTTACTCCAAGTCCGATGCTCGCCAGGTAGCACTCTGGTATCTCAAACTCGCTCAAAGTTAAGGATACTCGCCACTTTCAGTGCAATACTCGCCACTCTCTGAAAGCATACTCTTTAGAGGGGGGTACCCCTCTATTTATAGGCAAAACAAGGGGGTGGCGAGTATGCGCTAGCGCTGGCACTAGCGCTGGCGCTGGCGCTAGCTCACTTCAATTCTAACACCGGTAGTCCAAGACACAAGGCAACTCAGCCAGCAGGAGCAAGACGCGAGTTGGGCGAGCAAGGGGCGAGTATGGCGAGCAAGGGGCGAGTATGGCGAGCAAGGGGCGAGTATGGCGAGCAAGGGGCGAGTATAGCGAGCAAGGGGCGAGTATGGCGAGTAAGGGGCGAGCAGAAGCGAGCTTGGGCAAGTATCTCGCGAGTATGGGCGAGTATTTCGCGAGTATGGGCGAGTATCTCGCGAGTATTTGCGAGTAGCCCTTGTAACTCGCGAGTAGAGACAGTATCCTCGCCTGGACCCCCCCCCCCCCCCCCCCCCCCCAGAATTTCTCTATAAATATCCCCCCAGGGGTACTAGAAATGACACTTTTGGAAGTGGTCGAGGTCCCCCTAAGTTGGATACTTGCCAAATCCATGCCCGTCTAGTACCTCGCCCAGTTTTTGGTTGCGGAGGGGAAGTTTCTCTCAAACTTCCGGGTACGTGGTGGGACCTCTCTGCTGGAGCACCTGGGGTGTGCTTATAGTCATTTTCTCTCTCCTATTTGAGCTACCCGAGCCGTGGAGCTGGACCGCCGGATCAATAACCTCGGGCTGCATTGATCCGAATTTTGGAGCCGGGATTTTCCTGGCTTCAACACATTTACTTCATATTATACCACTAAGGAGCTAGCAATTTGTAGTATATACATAAAAATGAATTGTCTATGGAGCCATAAATTCTTCAATATTTTAATTAGATTATTTATTGTGGTGCATATGAGAGAGATAATATATCGGAGTTAAAAAAAAAGCAAAGTAAATTAGATTATTAGTATTACATAATAATGATAGAGGTAAGAGTGAGGTAAGTGATTGTATGTTAGATGTTAATCCATTTAGGCTCCGTTTGGTACAATGGTGGCAGTCATGAAAGGATCCGGATCCTCTGGAGTTCATGCGGGAAATTCAGTGTGGAGTTCCCAATGCAGGAACTCCAATAATAGCCTAGGCGGGAGCGAGCCAAGAGGAATAAAGGGAGGGAGCAAATGTCCCTATGTGAGAACTCCTCCATGCGAGAACTGTTCTCAGCCCTTGGATTTAATCCGAGGGCTATTAATGGGGGAACTCCACCCTTAAGTTCTCGCATGAACTTCAGGGGATCTGGATCCGTCATGAAAGCGGTGATAAAACCGTCATTCATGAACACTCACCTAAAAAACTTCATCCACTTAAATATAAATGTGAATAAGATTTTACCACCGCGCCAAATGGAGCCTTAGTATTTGGAATATGAATTTAACTCGTATAAAAAGGAGTTAATTTTACATGTATACCACTATACAAGAAAATAAAGAGTATTTCATATATAGCATGCATTAGCCCAATAATTCACACCTAATACATAAACTCCATATATATCACCCAGTGACGCCCAGCAACCATTAATTAATATATAATTCAACTTCCTCTTAAACCCAAAGTAATTAGTTCGGTAATTATAGAAGGTATGTCTGGGTGGGTGTCC
The DNA here is from genome assembly GCA_033032865.1 of Dactylorhiza incarnata. Taxonomy (NCBI): domain Eukaryota; kingdom Viridiplantae; phylum Streptophyta; class Magnoliopsida; order Asparagales; family Orchidaceae; genus Dactylorhiza; species Dactylorhiza incarnata. The sequence continues at coordinate 4,559,835 of JAWHQI010000066.1, forward strand.
ATCTGGGTGTGGTAGTGGTTGGAGATTAGAAAATAAAATCGCTTTCTTGAATGGTTACAAATGGAAGCTATTCAGGCATTAAATAATATTTTAGGGGATCTGCGGTTATATATGGAAGCTATTCAAATAAGGAAAAATACCGTTTTTGTTTAAAAAAAAACTAATTATAAATGGAGTAGAACAAATGCTAAGAACTCAATGGAGAAAGAAATGGTCAAACACAAGGAGCCAAAAGCTCATGCGCCAGCCCTTTAATGGCCTCCACCTCACTGTCTTTGGTATGTACTGCCTGTTTGTGACAGTAGAGCTGTACAAAAAGCTGTTCAAAAAGCAAATTTTCATTTAAGTTTATTTTAAAAAGTTTTTTTATACATTTTATGTTTGAAATAACAACTTTTTTAATAATAGAATTTTTATTTTTTTATAATGCGCTTCGTGGTGAAAAATATATGTCTGAGGAAAAAAATGCACGCTGCGCGTCTAGGCAGAAAATACGTCCGGACAAAAAATGTGCGTGCAGGCAGAAAATGCGCGCCCGGACGGAAAAATACGCGCCCGGATGGGAAAATGCCCGCCCGAGTAAAAAAATATGTGCCCCGAAGAGGATCCGGATCCTCTCCATTTCTGACGAAATGGAATCCATTTCATCATCTAATGGACAAAAATACTTTAACCTATATCCAGTGATAGAGAATTTTTGGGATTAAAAAAAACTATAAAAGAATGAAAAAATGTGAACCCGTCGAATAAAGAGACATTCGATCTGAACCGTGAAATACATCCCCTCCATTCTATCAGTAACGAAGAGGATTCTGATAGGAAGAAAATTTATGTAGTAATCGCTTTTTAGCCACCTTCAACCAACGATCGTAGTTAGTCCTTGACTATTTATAGCCACAACCAACGTATAAATTTCTTTTGATGATAATGTCTTTCCATGTGACATCACTCTTATGCGATTATTTATATTACGATAATTTTTTATTTCACTTATAGTCTACCAAATCCTTGATTCATGGTCAAACGAACTGACCGCAGGTCAAGTATATGTCAGCAATATAAGACAGTAATTAGATTTCGTGCAGTATATATATACTAAAGTATATATAATCCTTGATCAAACTGACCGCAGGTCACTTATGTCAGCAATATAAGAGTAATTAGATTTCGTGCAAGCGAAGGACGAATTTTAATCTATGTAGGTGGATTGCTGAAAGAGTTACTCCTTTCCAATAGGCTTCTATATAAATGGCTGCCCACTTCTCTCATCCTCCCACGCTTGTTTACACCATAGAGGAAGAAATTAAGCTTTCCGGCAACTTTCCGGCCAATGGCGGCTTTAAGTTCTCCATTCAAACCCCCGTCCTCCTCTTCATGCACCTTCCGCGTTAGACAGAGCTGTCTGATCTCCTACCAACGCAGCAACCTCACTTTCTTCCGAGCGGAGGCATCAAAAGACGACGGCGGCGCCTCCGGCGCATCACGCCGCAACCTACTCATCGGCCTCGGCGGGTTCTATGGCACGGCCACTGCCCTGAGGACGGACCTCAACAAAAGCGCACTCGGCGCCCCTGTCCAGCCGCCGGATTACACGCAATGCGGACCGGCTGACTTGCCCTCCGGCGCTGCCCCCGTCAACTGCTGCCCTCCAATCAGCTGCATCACTGACTTCCAGCCTCCGCCACCCTCGGTCCCCCTCCGCGTTCGTCGTGCAGCCCACCTTCTCGACGTCGCCTACATCGCGAAGTACAAAAAAGCAGTCGAGCTGATGAGGAATCTCCCCGCCGACGATCCCCGGAACTTCATGCAGCAGGCCAACGTCCACTGCGCGTACTGCGACGGTGCCTACGACCAAGTCGGCTTCCCCGGCGTAGAGCTCCAGATCCACAACTCGTGGCTTTTCTTCCCATGGCACCGCTTCTACCTCTACTTCAATGAGCGGATCCTTGGCAAGCTCATCGGAGACGACACCTTCGCCCTACCTTTCTGGAACTGGGACGCGCCCGCCGGGATGATGTTGCCGGCCATCTACAACGACGGTACACTCCATGCTACAAATTTGAAATGCAAACAATCAAAAGATATTGAACATAATTTAATAAAACCCTAAATCCTTATTTTGCACTAATGCTCCGTTCGGCACGGTGGCGGCGGTCATGAACGCGACGATTACGAACCATTGTTCGTGAATGCCCGAACTCACTTAAGGAAATTCAGCCATTTTTACGTTCAAAACTAGGTTTTATTTTCTTAGTGGCGCTCATAACGTAACCATTGTCTTGCAAAACATGTATTCAACAACGGTGACGTTTTGATATAAATTCTCCGGAGCAAAAAAAACAACGCGCCAAACGGAGCCTAAGTGTAATTATAATGCATTACTAAAGATTTACACCATGATTTTTATAAACAAATGATGAATAAATAACTTATTTCAGTCAAAAATATATTAACAAGATAATCCAATATTGAACAATGTATATATATTACTGTTAATTAAGAAGGAAAATCCTTTCTACACCATAAATTAATTATTAGTTTTCACTAAATTTAATATTTCAATTATAAAAAAAGAACCATCCTGCAAATATATAGCTTAAGCTTAAATAAAATAAAATAATACACAAAATAATATAAAGAATGTAAAATGAGAGCTATTGCTAACATAGATATATAATCCTACAAATTTAAAAGATAGAATAAAAAAAATTAAATAACGTGAATGGTACTAAAATGTGTGGCCAAGATCATTCGGTTGCATGCCGTACTTTAGTATATATATACTGCTGAAATTATAAAAATGTTGCAGCTTCTTCTTCGCTCTTCGATCCAAACCGTGACCAATCGCACCTGCCGCCGACCATCATCGACCTCGACTTCAGCGTAACCACCCCCACGACCGACGGCGGCCTGAAGCTCATCGACGACAACCTAAACATCATGTACCGGCAGGTCATCACCAACGGGCCCACGGCGGAGCTATTCATGGGGGAAGCTCTCCGCGCCGGAGACCAGCCCAACCCCGGCGCCGGCTCGCTTGAAAATGTTCCTCACGGCCCCGTCCATTTCTGGACCGGCGACTCCCGTCAGCCGAATAGAGAAGATATGGGAAACTTCTACTCGGCGGCGCGCGACCCCATCTTCTTTGCGCACCACTCCAACATCGACCGACTCTGGAATGTATGGAAGACGCTCGGCGGAAGGCGGTCTGACTTCACCGACAGCGACTGGCTGAACGCCGGCTTCCTTTTCTACGACGAGAACGCGAAGCCGGTGAGAGTGCGGGTCAGGGACTGCGTCAACTCAGAGTGTTTGGGCTACACATATCAAGTCGTGGATAACCCGTGGGAGAACGCTAAACCAGTGCGCGCGGGAACCGGGCGGTTTGTGAAGCCGAAGGCTGAGCCGGCCTTTCCGCTGACTCTTGCGACGGCGAATGTGAACGCCACCGTGAATAGGCCGGCGAGGGCGGGGAGGAAGGGGAATGAGATAGAAGTGCTGCACGTGGAGGGAATTGGGTTTGACAAATCGGTGTCCGCCAAGTTCGACGTGTACGTGAACGCGTCGTCGGACGCGGTGCTGAGGCCGTCGGTGGCGGAGTGCGCCGGGAGCTTTGCGCACGTGCCTCATCTGCATGGAGGGAACGGCAGCAGGACGATCACCACTAATCTTAGGTTGGCGATAACGGAGTTGCTAACTAACATCGGGGCGGCCGACGATGACAGCGTGGTTGTGACGCTCGTGCCGCGGTCCGGGACGGTGAAGATAGTTGGGATTTCTATCCTGCTACTCCCTTGAGTATATTTAGTACTCCCAGCCTCCATATATTATAATTATATGAAGAAGAATAAACACCTTTAATTTTCAGATGCGCATTTTAATTAATTAATTAATGCAGTAGCATGAATTAAAAATTAAGGTGTAATAATTAAACTATAGTGACTTGGCGTATTAATTGATGGTGGATTGTTTTGTTTTGTTTTGTTTTGTTTTGTTTTGTTTTCTGCTGCCTGCTCGTCTGCAATTTGTTATACATTTGATCTTCTTGCCGACTTCATTTTCAATGAGCTTTTGGAGGAGTGATCAAAAGCTTGGTATTTTTTTTTGAAGAAAAAATATTCACATATATAAATTGTGAGAAATCATAACCAACGAGAAGAAAGTAGTGATATATCCTCCTCAGCTCCTTGTGTAGGAGTGGAGGCCGGCCCCCAAAGATCAGCACGTAGAAGCTCAAGAGGGCTAGCTAGCTAGCTAGCACTCTTCCATGTTGGGATTTGGGAGAAAAGGAGACGACGAGCTTTTTCTTCTTGACAATTCTCACAAAATGTTTTTCTTGAAAGGAAATTAATATTGGGAAGCCCACTTAATTACCACGTTATGTTGTTTCGTTTGTTGTATGAATTGATAGTTGAGATGTCCAAATCGATTGTGCCAGAGCATGGAAATGCTTGAGGAAGATGTGTAGAGAGATTGGAGTTGAGAGCCACCCATTGTGAAAGGGTAGACTCTGTTTTTTTTTATATGGGGGCACCCAAAATTTCCAGATGGGTGGAGTCATGAATGATTATGCACCCATCCTAGCTTGTTAAAAGTGACAGTATACCTCATTTTGTGTGAGTTGTCCCACACAAAATCAAATATTTTGTGAAGATTGGTGATTACATTTTGTGTAACTCATTTTGTACTGACTGGTGATTAAAAGTGATAGTATACCTCCTCATTTTGTGTACCTCATTGTATACCTCATTTTGTGTGATTACATTTTTTTTAAATATATATGCAATACTATTTAAAAATATTTATAAAATAAAATATTTACAATTATACATAACAGGTGGCAATGTATAACAATTCATATATCAACTCTTAAACAAGTAAACCAATAGAAAATTTCAATATGATTATATATATACGCAATCAAATGTCATACTAACAAAATTTTGATACATAACTAAATGTTGATACTTAATCAAATATCAATACATAACAAAATGTCGACACATCTTCAACACAAAACAATCTAAGTGTCATATTAATTACATGATGAGAATCATGAACAAAAGTAATCGATAAGTGTGATATTTACGAACGAGCAACTCGCCCGTCCGGAGAATGATGATTTTCTGAAGATTGGTGTTGAACTGAAGAATGATCTTGATTTGAGGCTTGATACTGAATATGAGGATATTGACTTGATACTCGAAAATATCCAGGAGCTCCAAAATAACCACCTGATGCAACTTGAGCAGAAAAGTAGCTAGGAGCAGTTGGAATATATGGAGAATTGACCCGAAGAAGAATATGATCCCGGAGAAAAGTGCTCCTTGAATAAATATCATTAATAGCTAGTGCGGCAGAAACAACATTTTTAACAGCATTATCAATTCTTTGGTCAATGTTATTGTTCTTCTCCTTTTGTTGTCTCTCTAACTCTTGCAAACGACCAACGCGTTGTTCAATTTCAACCTGACAAGAGTTTATGCTTGAACTAGTGGCGGAGAAGATCATATAATTAATATATGAGTTGCCAAATCCGTAGCAACCCCCATGTTTTGGTCAACTTCATGCTTCTACGTACCCATAAATCATGATCATATGTGGATGAACCTTGGATAGAAGGCAATATCATTGATTCATTGCTTTGAGATTGCTTCTCTTTAAGTTTCGCAATATAAGCATCCTATAAAATGAATTAAAACCAGAGTTAGTATTGATGGGGTCTCTCCCATTACCTTAGTGGAGAGTTAAGGAAAAATCGTCGCATACACGATCAACGCACGCGATCATCGCGCAATTTGCCGTCCTAACTGCCCAAGTGGGCCAACCGCCGTCGGCATCCCGTCACCGGCGCCCCTCCCCGTCCGACCGCCTCGAACCGGGTACCGACAGCATGCGACAGCAAGGCCGCGCGGTCGGCCGAGCAACCGCCGCCCGACCGTCCTTGGTCGCGTGCCCGCGGCACGCGACCACCGCCCGACCGTCCTCGGTCGCACGCCCGCGGCACGCGACCGCCGCGCCACCCGACCGACTGCCCGGTCGGCCGGCCTTGGCCGCGCGGCCGCGAGGGCCATGTGGCCGACCAACCGACTGGCTGGCCAGTTACGGCCGCGAGACCGGCGTCCCGGCCGGCCAAGGCCGCGCGCCCGCAGGCGCGCGACCAAGGCCGTGAGGCCGACTTCCCGGCCGGCCAAGGCCGCGCGCCCGCATGCGCGCGGCCAAGGCCGCGCGCCCGCATGCGCACGGCCAAGGCCGTGAGGCTGGCTTCCCGGCCGGCCAAGGCTGCGCGCCCGCAGGCGTACGACCAAGGCCGCGAGACCGGCTTCCTGGCCGGCCAAGGCCGCATGCCCGCATGAGCGCGGCCAAGGCCGCGAGGCCGGCTTTCCGGCCGGCCAAGGCCGCGCGCCGGCAGGCGCACGACCAAGGCCGCGAGACCGGCTTCCCAGTCGGCCAAAGTCGCGCGCCCGCAGGTGCACGACCAAGGCCGTGAGGCCGGCCTCCCGGCCGGCCTTGGCCGCACTGTGAGGACCCTGGCCACAGCCTGGCGCACCAGCGCTGCCTTTCGTCCCAGGCCCCCACATGAGCCGCAACCCATGCCACCCCAACCCCTCTCCGCGCCCCTTCGGCCACGGCGGGTTGTTGGAGACCGCAGCCTCAGCTCAATTGGTGATGAGAAGTGAAAGAACTCTATAGTTAAGCGTGCTCGGATGGGAGCAATTCTGGGATGGGTGACCTCCTGGGAAGTCCCCGTAGAGGCGCTTAACTGGATCACTTCTCGTCAAAGGGAGGTCGCGGTCTCCAACAACCCGTCGTGGCCGAATAGGCGCGGAGAGGGGTTGGGGTGGCAAGTGCATTTTTTATGTGAGGACCCTGACCACAGCCTGGCGCACCAGCGCTGCCTTTCGTCCCAGGTCCCCACATGGGTCGCAGCCCATGCCACCCCAAGTCCCGGTAGAGGCGCTTAACTGTATCACTTCTCGTCAAAGGGAGGTTGCGGTCTCCAACAACCCGCCGTGGCCAAATAGGCGCAGAGAGGGGTTGGGGTGGCATGGGCTGCGACCCATGTGGGGGCCTGGGACGAAAGGCAGCGCTGGTACGCCAGGCTGTGGTCAGGGTCCTCACACGCGCGTCCTTGGCGCGTGGCGCCGGTCGCCCCTCCGGACGACGACCTTCCCCCCTCGCCGGCCGACCGTCTCCCCTCGCTGACAGGTCTCCTCGCCGGCCGGAGTTCGCCACCGGCCGGGCTTCCCGTCGTGGCCATCCTATCGTCCGCTTGCATTCTCCACCTTCCGATTAGAGGGTAACCACATGCGTAACCGCCAGTGTAACCACCCGTAGTGGGCGTGTGCAAATATCCGGATCCACATTGATTTTCGCTTAGAGAAATTTCTAATTAATGTGCATCGTAATTCTTATTGAATTGACCTACTTTTAGTATTTATGGTGGTTACAGCCTGCGATTATCCGCATAACCACCGTAACACCCATGAGGCCTATAAATAGAACATAAGGCTTCTTTTTTTCCCATCTTATTCTCCTCCTCCTTCCTCCTAAGTTCAAGAGAGTGAGAGAGAGAGAGAGAGAGAGAGAGATCTTAAAGATCTCCCTCCTCTTCAAAGTCGTGCATGCTTGAAGGAATCTTCAAGCACCTCGAAGATAGACGAAGATCTTCGTCCTCCTTCAAGCATTCTGAAGGCCGTCCAGTAACGAGCAAGCCCAAGTTCCAGAACGCCCAAGTTCCAGAGTGCCCAAGTTACAGAACGTGAAGTTCCAGAGCGCGCCAAGTTCCAGAGCGCGCACAAGTCCCAGAACGCAAGTTCCAGAGCGCGTCAAGTTCCAAAGCGCGCACAGGTTCCAGAGCACAGTGCTCCCCACCGCTGCAAATAAGAAGTCTGGGCTTCGAGAGTGGTGTCATGTCACCCTCCGAACACCTCTCTCTCTCACCCCCAAAATTATAACGAGGAGTGGCATGTCGCCCTCGGTCTTTCAAGCAAGTCCTGTAAAGAAGCATCAAATAGTGAAGTTTGGTCGGCATCGTCCCGGCCACGTGGTTTTTTATCCCTTTCCGAGGTTTTCCACGCTAAAATGACTCTTTGTTATTCGTCTCGTCTCTCAGTAACTGATTGCGCGTTCGACCGCTCCCGAGCTAAGACGGTTCGTTCTGAACCGATTTTAGGAGCCTCGAGTAGACCGCAACAAGTATCATTGCTAACAAACAATATACTGCAAGTCTATTAAAAATTAAGAGAAGAAAACTACTAACTTATATTTTTGTCCAAAAATTTCTTGCCCTTTTTTTGTTTTATGTGTTCGAATAAAAACTTGTTCATAAGGGACTGGTATCCCACCGTTTTTGCGGGACTACAATTTAACTCGCTTAAATACAATTGTATACAACTAAAATAAATTAAATAAACATTTGAGAACAAAAATAGTGTTGCAAAAGGAAAAAAATTGGGAAAAAATGTTCACAAGATAATTATAGCATTGTCATAAATGAAAAGTTAAGATGAAAAATTTAATGGCCTTGTGAAACATAATGCTCAAGAAAAGAATTAGAGAAATATTCGATAAAATTTACGTCACTTACCATCCTACGTGCATGATGAGGAATAGAAATTGTACCCCCGGAGCTCTTAACCACCCCAAGGACATCTCGATCAGATAATCGATTTCTGGCATTACTTGTTTGGCGATCCTTAAATTTATTTGCATCCCATATATCTCATAGTCCATCAAATATTTCTTTTTTCATCCATGTCGGTGGATTCCCAGACCTTGACTTCGCGGTTCTTCGGATGCACCTCATCTCTAATGTCATTGTTCTGCTGAAACAACTCTTCCAAGTTTTATAAACTTATTGCTCAGTAAAAGGAGCACGTCAAGTAAATTTTGTCTGCAATATTAAATAATTTGAAGTTATGTCATTCAATACAACATATAAATTAATAACTAATTGAAAGACACATTTTTACCTTAAACTTACTAAACAAGTTGAGCTTTACATCATTCAAAATTTTATTAAAGGTAGGCCAAATTCCATTGAACCAACCTCTTAGATATTTCAACATAGACCGTGGTACAGCGGTACCAATGAAGCTGTAAATATGACATTATAATATAACAAATTTAATTAATCTAAAAAAACTACATGAATTTCATGACCAATGCATTAAAAGATCACAAGAGAGGAAATTTTAATTCTATAAAAACAAGATTACCATTTCCCCAAGATAATGAGTATCTCGCGACCATCTTCATCATGCTCGACCTCATCTTTGAAACTTAAATTTTCATGCTCTTGTTGGTCCAAACCAGGAAGCATGCAATCCGCTTGTTGTGCATTAACCTCCTCAGGCAACTCTTGCTCCTCATCCATTTCATTATGTGAGTCGGAATCTGTGGCTGAATGATTATTTGCCTTTTCCATTAAGAGACTCAAGAAACTATCATCCTGAATTCTATGAGATAATAATCTACCGTCTCTTCCTCTAGTGCTCATAATAACCGTAAACGACAATGTTATCCTATATCAACAAAAAAGTATAGAACATCATCTAGTTTTCAAAATATAGCAATTCTTTATAAAATGAAACCACTAAAATCAGCTAATAAACATACACAAAAGATTGAACAGAATCGCAGAAAATATCCACTCAGAATGCCCCGAAACCAAAATAAATGTTACATGATAGATCTAGCATATAACTTCAAATGTATATTTAATTTCAAGTCTAGATCATGTTAGATATCAAGCATTAATGGAGTAGCTGTGGCAGCGGTCTAGAAAAACATGAATAGCCGTCCGCTCCAAATGATTCGTCACTCAGCAATGACGAATCACAGAGAAATAATATAAACTAATAATATTTAGGCTGACAAAATAGAAGAAACTTAAATGTAACACTTACAAAAAGCAATGACTGTGTATGTATAACCGGCCGCTCCAAATGATTCGTCACTCACTTTAGCAAGTATCCCCAGGCAAACTCATGCCAGACCAAGAATAATAAAATCAATTTCTTGTGTTCTAGCCTCCCGTAAATGTTGTTTACCAATCCTGGATTTGGAAAAAGTTTTGAGGTTATACAAATGTGAAACATCCATGTACCATGAAAAATCAACCAACTTCTATATCAAGAAACAATTTCCATTCAATCATATTGAACAAATATTCTATTTTCCATCATGAAACAAGGAACTGCTAGTTTAGGAATAATTCAGATGAAACAATACCTTCCCAGGAAGTACTGGATGCTCTAAATGTTCTCTTCTATTCTCAAATGCATTTGTCATGGTAATCATTTTCATTAACTCATTTGCTTCAAGGAGTACATCATTTCCATTAAATTGCATCCACCTAAGTGGGAGTTGCCGAACATTGATCTCTAGAGACTAGAGACTATTCCATGCCCTCTAAGATATCAATGAAGTAATCTGGAGGATTCACATGCTCGGGGACATCAATCCCAAGGCCTGAGAAGTAATCTTCAACTTGGTTTACAGCCCCAAGGTATACAATCAGACCACCTTTTGCTAGTAGTACCAAATCATCAAATATTTTGAACAAAATGTAGCTAAAATTGGAAAATAATACCATTTCCCCACGATAATGAGAAGTTATCTTTCTAAATTTTGTTGCTAATAGATGTTTTTCTTGTAGTGTGAGAGGAGTGGAGACTTGGCCGGGGTTTTGGATGGTTGTTTGGTGGCTGGACTGTACTCAAACAGCAACTCCGGGGAAGTTTAGGGGTTGTTGTAGGTGGCAGAAGGTGGATCCACGTGAAGAGAAAGGGTGGGGGCTGGACATGTGGGAGTAGACGGTTATAGACAACAGTTAGGAGGTTAAAAGTGGCTCGGGTAAATGGGATAGAGGCAGCAGTATGGGGGGAAGCAGTTAGGATGCTGTAATTAAATGGTGGAAGGAGTTCGACTGCCAGAATTAGGGAATTACAGGGCTGACAATCATAAGTGGTTCCACATAAGAGTTAATTGGGGAACGAAGGGAGGGATTCCTACATGGTCAAGTCCATAGCCAGCCCCGCCTCAGCCCAGATGAATACAAATCTTTCAATATTTATGATATGTGCTCTTGCAAAGATTTTATTTCCTCAAGATTTCAATAAACATGAAATTTATGTGTTGAATACTCAATGACAGTATTATCAGCTTGATGTTCCTTCTCATAAGGATTTGAAGAATTTGCGTGCACTTTCCAAGCTTTATGAGAAATTGGTAGAAACAAAAATTAAAGACCTACTATCTTATTTATAAATTAATTCAACTCATTTTGACTCTTTTAGTCTCAACAACAATCACTGTAAGATCATTTTCTATTATGAAACTTGTTAAAATGAGACATCGCAATAAGATGGAGGACGAATTTCTTATAAATTGCATAACTTTATACATTGAGCGAGAAATGGCGGAGAAAATTGACAAAAATTGTATCGTAGATGAATTCTATGAAGTGAAAAATCGTCGTGCACAATTGAAGTAACAAGTATTTAGTTGTTTGGATTTTGTTTGTTTGTTGAAGATAGATGATTTATTTTGTCAAAAAACTATCTATATTATTTTTATATTTAAAATTTATCAATTTCATTTATTTTTATTTTTTGGCTTCGCCTTTTGACAGGCTGTAAGACCCCTTTTTTTTTTCTTTTCAGGCACCGGGTCTTAGGCCCAGAACCGCCGTTTTGCGGTGACACCCTCGTTCGGGAAGGTCGCCACTACAAAACGCCGATCCTGCCGGCCAAATCGATCACGAAGAAGAGAGTATACATGAACAAATAAGAAGCTCAAGTCCACAATTACATGAATTATAAACCACAAAGGTAAATGTCCACAGTTATAACTGAATAAAAGACTACAATAGTAAAGGTACAATAAATAAGGGGCTCGTGCCCTGTACATCACGTCCTCACTACAGGATCACTCATAAAGCTAATCGCCACCGTCACTGAAACGGAAGCACCCAAACTAGTCTGACCCATCCCTGCAGACTCTGTGCTCCACTGGTGCGGCAACACTGAATGCTTCTTCTCCTTTGGCCTGCGGTCGCTGCCTTGCAAACCACGTCTACGTCTTCGCCTTCGGCCTCCTGGTCGCTGAGCTGGTGGGGTTCCACCCATCATGGGACATCTGACCCGAGTATGTCCCGGCTGGTGACAATGGTAGCATGGCCATGGGGCCCACCCTGTCGGATCCTGCTGCACCTGTTTCTCTCCCATTCGGTACGCCTAAAATGATATGGTCCACCGACCGTTAGTCAAAAGACTAAGCCTTATGTTCCCCACCCCACCCCCAATGGCTCCTAGGCACCGTGCGGGAGGATGAAGCGGAGGACAGCAAGAGGTATAACAAAGAGCAGGTGGCAGTGGTACATGAAATGTTTCTACTCTACACATGTGTACGTTTATAACTGAAGCAGTAATTAAAAGCATGGTAAAAAGTATATAAAGAGCAGTAAGCAGTAAGTACAATAGCAAGTAAAGTAATATAAAAGTAACCATTGATTTATAGGAATGCCCATACAAACCTAGCTATAGACCAAGGGGTCGTTTAGCAGGGCCTACCGTATAAGAAGTCCCATAACCGACTTATACGTTAGGGATAGGTTGGATGCAATGTTTATGCTTTGACGTGCAAGATATGTTGTTATGCTATGTTCATACAAGTGCAACTCACTCACTACGACTCTATGCGCATAGACCTTTAGTTCCCCCTTTTTGGAGCGAGCTAGACTCTCAGGATACTCCCGTAGTGGCAAACAGAAGCGGTGGGTTGGGCCTCGCCCACCTCTAGGTTGGTATTCACACTACCCTACATAGACCTATCGTACGCCTCAACGCAAAACCGCGGAGCACATGCGTACTCTTACTGACTGGACCGCCAGACTTTCAAGGCTAAGTGTAAATACCACACTCGCCGAGTCAACGTATTGACGTCGGTGTGAACGACCGTCCAATACCGAAGACCCACCACCTTCAATGCACATGCAACATGTTCCACTTCCTACCTCTGAGCCATAAGCTCCCCGGGCTAACCTGCCCGCCATCAATAACCCTCCGAGCCATCGGCTCGCCGAACCAACCCGTCTGTACCTTCAAACACTACTGAGTCACAAGCTCACCTGTCTCAGCAATCCGCTCCTTCAACCACCGAGCCTACTGCTCGTAAAACCAAACCAACTAACTTCTCATAACCACGGGGTGTGGGTGTGTGTATTATTAAGTTATTCTTGTATAACATTTTTACTCTTACAGATTATGGTTAATCTTGGACTTCCCGAGGGTTACCCTGTAAGGGGCTCGCTACGGTACTAGGAACCGAAATGGGATGACACCCCAAAGTTCCCTTTTCTCAAGACACTTAGTGCTGTTGATATCTACCCATAAGAACACCCTCCTTGTTATTACAATTGCATTAACCCTAGGTGGCTTATGACTTTCCAAGATGATCCTTCGTCAATCCCGAGCACAGCTTTACCCTCAACTCACCAAGCACACTTTACCATCTATAACCCTTCTTATTGACCATCATACCTTATCGACTAAATTAGGTAAGACACATACCTCCCATCCCTCCTAAGGATCCACTTGATTCTCAAATTTCACGGTTTTACTATACGCAGACCAAATTAATTATATTAAGCTCACGACTATAGGTACTCCAAACATTCATCCAACTGACCCAAGCTATTTACTGGAGGTCTATCATGATGTTATAAGATTAATTTCAGAGAATCGTATTTTTTCCCAACATTATTAATATTTAACGCAATTTTCCAAAAATACAACCTCCTAAGGTTTGAACTACAAGTGCACTTTTCTGACTTCCATTGCCTACCAAACTTTTTACATAAATCAAGGGTACCTCATAATCAGTACATATGAATTTCTAGGAAATTCCAGCAAGGTTTACTATTATTAAAAATTCTAAAACCCATTAATTTTCAATTATTTCCAAAAGAGGTACCCTCATATGAACTCCAAACCTTATGCAAATTTATACAGAGGTGATTCATACTAAAATATTCAGCCCTACAAAATTCGACCATATTCCATAGAGGTTACTATTGTAATTTCCACAAAGGACATATTTGCAATTAATTCCAAATTGAACTAGAAGTACCAAAAATATCAATCCCAAAATTTTGAGAAAATTACTGAGGGTTTATAATGGCATGAAATGATATCCAGCTAAGTTTCATGAAATTACAGAAAACTAAGACCCTAAAATTAATCATCCCAAAAATTGCCAACAATATGAATAATTACACTTTGGACCTCCAAAAGTCTTCCAATGATTCTAATAGAATCTCCAGGGATTAATAACCTCAAAATTAAGTTGGTGACAGAAGATGGTTCATCACTAAGTATTAATTTTTCCTAAATCCCAAAAACCTAAATATTTACAAATCTACCCAAGAGTTTATTCCCTAGGGTTGGCAACTCCAAACCCCACCAATTTCTCATAGGAGGACTCTATGGTCATCATGACCATCTCCCCAAAATTTCAGATCAAACCATAAAGGTTTGACCCCTCTTCCTTCATTGACCTCTAATTGCATCCCTTAGGGTTTAACCTAGGATTAAGGTCCATACTTCCCCAAATCCACCCAAACTTCTTGTGAGGATGTTAAAACACTCATAGAACTCAGAGGAGTCCATTACACACCTCTCCAAGGACAAACACCCCTATGTCCTTCACAAAGCCCTAAAGAGCACCCTAATGTTAACCACTAGGGTTTAAGGGCACACCAAGCCCAACTCTTCCAAGATGGGCTCCTTGGGGTGTCCCATACAACCCAAGTCAGTGACCAAAGCCACTCCTTCAATCAGTGGGAGGAAGCCCCTCCACCCCCCAAAATTAGCCTAAGTCCACTTTTACCCTAAACTAACCCTTTAGCAAACAAATGTCCAAGGAAAATTCCCTACCTTGCCCAAGTCCAAACTACTCACTGCATTGGCCAGAGGTCAGTGAATGACCACCCAAGGTCCTACCAACATTTGGTGAGGAGTGGGGTTCTTTTGGGTACCTAATTGGGTGCAAATAGCAATTAGCCCCTTTGCAAATTACTAGGGTAAACCACCTCCAATGGACACCAAATTTGGGCCAAGGGTTGGCATGGGTGAGGGTGATGTGCACCCCAAATATGAAGCCAACTGGCTTTGTGGAAGAGTGGGGGCACTCACCCAGTTTTTCCCTAACCTAGGGAGCCTATGATTGACTTTGAGAATTGCCCTACCAAATCAACTCCAAATGGGTTGAGATTTTAGCCAGGGACTCTACCTGCTCTCTAAGACCACACATCCAAATTTTGAATGGTTTTGAGGTGTTTAAGACACCTAATTAAATCACACATGGATTATTGAATATTTCCAAATACTATAGAAAAATGATCTCCAAAAATTCTGATTTTTAGACATGTCCTATATGTATATAAGACTAGCCTACATACCAAATTTCAAGTCATTTGGAGTTTTAGATTAATGTGGGAATCCATTCAAAGTTCAGTCAACCCTTGCACTAAAATGGGTGCTGAGGTCAAACCAGGACTCCAAATGGAGTGAACTTAATTTTGTATGATCCCAGGGGTCAAGGCCTACAACTTTCATGTTGGGCACTTTTTCTGTAGAGGTCATCTAGTATTTTTAATAATTAAAATACTACAGCAGTTATAATGAATCAATTAAACTAATTAATAAAAACAACTAATTCCTTAAACAATCCGACCAACGCGAATCTTGGCGCGGATCGGGCGGCCCGTGGTCATCGTCCCCGATGAGCCAACGATCGGGATTTGCCGCGCCTGTGCCATTTTGATCGTTGATTTCCCGGCCACCTGAGCGCCGCCCCGGCCAACCAACGCCACCAACACCTCCGTTGAGATGGTGGCCGGCGATGAGCGGTGTTTGATCGGTCGGAGGTGGCCGGAAACGGGTTCTGGAGGAGGAAGCCCAACCCGATCTACGGGAGGCTTGGCTGGCTCGATTCACGGCCAATTGGACACGAATCGAGCCGTCGACGATTGAGATCTACACCACCGAGGTTAGAGAGGAGTACCAGACCTTCAGACGGGCTTGGCGGTGAATGTGGTGGTGGTGCGCCATTGCCGGCGAGCTCCAAGCTTTTTCTTGCCGATTCCGTGATTCTCCACCAAAAGCATTGATGTAAGAGTTGATTTCGACTGCCATCCGCCTTTTGAAACTAATGGGAGGGCCAATTTAATGGGAGGAGGGCTCCATTAAGAGGTCATCAAGTGACCCTTCCTCTCCCCCATGGCCAGCCACCCTAATGCCTCCCCCTGCCTTCAATTCCTCCAGAAAACTCCGGGAATTCCCTCCACATTCATCAGGGGAGATGAAAGGAGTCATCAATGAGGATTCCAAGGGGTTTAACACCTTAATGGCCATGAACACCACCTTCTCTCTCCTCCAAAATTGGGTTTTTCTCTCTCCTACTCATCATGGCCGATTTTACTCTCTCACCTAGGTTAATTATCAGTCAAGCATGCTGGTCAAGTGCTCAATTTGGGCTTAGCCCAAAGGGATTGGGCTAGATCCAAGTGATTTGCCCTAAATTGGGCAAGTTTGACTTTTGGTCAAATTGACCAATTGGGGGACCCTAGGATGGGGCTTTTGGGTCCATTGGACTCCAAATTAAATTTAGAAACTACTGGTGGGGTCAATTTGGTATGGTGATGGTCAATTAGGCCACTTAGTGAAGAATTGTCATTTTGACCTAAAAGGGCATTTTGGTCAATTTGCACCACTATGGGTCCCATGATGGGGCTTTTAGGTCTACTAGATTTCTTATGATATTTTAGACCTAGAGGAGTGGTCAATTTGGCATGGCGGAGGTCAATTGACTCTAATTAGGCTACTTTGACCAATTTAGGGTTAGGGTTGACTTTGGTCAATTTGGCCTCTTCGGTTGACCCCAATGGGCCCCTGGTGCCCTAAGGGGACCCCTAATGGGTTAGGGATACTATGGTGGGGTCAAGTGGCCAAGATGAGGCCCTAAAGTCCAACCCTAAGCTTGGTCACTGGAAATTGCTATTTGCAGTCCAAGGCACTTTCAACTCTAATCTTGCCTAAGTTAAAGGGATTTCTACACTACCAAGGCCTTGTCATGACCTTGTCAAGACAGATTCACCTGGGGGGTCTAGCTGTCTGGGGGATGTTACACAGCCCCCCCCCCCCCCCCTAATCAAAATTCCTGGATCTGCCCTTGCCCACGAACCCCCTTAACTCCGCCTTTGTTGTGCCTTAGGACTTGACTTGAGCTTTGCTACACATTGTTTTTGTTGGAGCCCATGTGGGATTGAGGGTGGTGTTATTCAATAATTTGAATGTATGATTTATTAAGCCCAAAAGTGTTAAATTATTTCTCATATTAGTGATGTACATATATTTCTTTATTGATAGGTACTTATTTGTTAGGTTTATTTCAAACTATAAACCATACTAGATCAACTCTTCTTAAAGAAGCATAGAAGGGGCTTGATAGGTACTTTTTTGTTTTAATTTTGCCCTCATATTCTTTTATCCTAACTCCTAAGATGCTCTCCTATAAGAAAACAAGACCCTTTTCAGTGTCTTAATTTCTTCCAACTACATGGAGGAACAAGTCATTAGTCGGGCTCATCAATGTCTTTTCCAATTCCATCAAAATGAACAAACCCTAATTGTTTTGAGTGCACACAAACAAACCTCTGCATATAAATCTGCTCTGAATTTTAGATGTTGAACACATAGTTTGTAAATAAGAACTTGTCTTATGCTTGAGGGATGCTTAAAATAGAGTCTGAGATTTTTCGTTTGTAAGTTCTCCACGCAAACTGAAACATAAAAGTATTTCATTGGTAAAGCAAATTGACGAGTTGATTGTTGAAGTGGACAAAAATGGAAGTGGCACAATATATTTTGATGATTTTCTAAGATTGAATAAAGGAACACTCAGGAAGATCTAAAGAAATTAAGCTTTTCAAATTATTGATCATGACAATGATGCAATGTTATACCTTCTAATTCCTATTTATTTAAATGGATGCGTAATTTATATTTTATGTTTTCTTCTCATTCTGATTGTAGGGTTGAATTTCTGTGGAAGACATCGTGACTATCTCGAAAGAATTGGGTGAGAGCTTCATTTACGAAGAGATTGTCAAACTTGATATAAGCAGCATATCATACATGGTAAATATTTTGTTAAAGTTTATTGTGTTCTTATATTTATTCTTGTTGCGAGTCGTTTAGCGCTCTTTTAGTCAGGAGAATCGAATTGTCTTAACTTGAGAGTGAGCAAAGTGTGAAAACAGTTAAAAGAGAACCATATGTTCTTATTTAAATATAAAGTCTGATTTCCCTACGCATAATCTTTTTATATCATTACAAAGACGATCTTTTAATATCTTTATTAACAGACAACCGACCACATATTAGTCATATTTCATTAATTATTATTGATGTATTATGTTTCCCTTGTTTTTATACTCTCAGAATATCGTGTTTCCTTTCTTTGTAAATGAAAATGTTTGGTTTCTTCACTCACGTTTTGCAAGATTGCAATTCCATTAGATCTTCATAACGGTGTGTACGTACAATGTCATGTAGTAGTTAAAGGAAGCTGGGTATGTGTTATGCAATCGGATCGAGTACCGCGGTAGCGCAACGGAATAAATCGAGCACAAGCAATTACGCAAAATAAAATAAATACGGAATGAGATTTCAAGCACACACACTACCGACAAACAGAAATACGTGGTTCGGAGACGAGCTCCTACGTCCATGGGGAGAGCGCGCCGGAAGAGATCCACTGATAAACTGAAGAGTTACAGAGAGGTTACACAGAGACCGAATCACGGTCGTCGGAATAGAGCCCGACCAGATGTCGCTCCACCTGGAGCCGACAGGATGTGCCGCCGCTAGCTCGGCTAGATGTCGATCCCGCCTGGACCGACCGAAGTTGCCGTCGCTAGCACGACCGGATGCCGATCCCGCCTGGACCGACCGGATTTGCCGTCGCGAGCACGACCGGATGCTGATCCTGCCTGAACCGACCGGAGTTGACACCGCTAGCACGACCGGATGTCGATCCCGCCTGGATCGACCAGAGTTGCCGCCGCTAGCACGACCAGATGTCGATCCCGCCTGGACCGACCGGAGTTGCCGCCGCTAGCACCGCCCACAGAAGCCTCTTGCACCTCCTCCTCCTTGTCTCTCACGAATGTATCAGATTTCTCCTCTTTTCGGCTATAACCGGCTCCTATATATATATGATGAGAATGCATCTCCACCATTAGGAAATAAACTCATAAATAAGAGATAGCCAAATTTAGGCTTAGCCAAAATAGGATAGGCATCCTTGAGAAATATTTTCTACATAATAATATTCCTATATAGAGATAATCCTAAACTAGGAAAGAATTACTCCCACGGATCGATGACATGGCGCGATCCTAACGATCCGGGCGCGATGAGGTGTCATAATCTAACAAGTATGTTTTGTTATACAGTAAAGATTTTTGAACATTTTAACTTGTTCAATAGAATTAACATGTTCTAAATGTCACTTAGGCTTTGTTTGGCTCGGCTGCAGCGATTGAAAAATCAGTGGGGAGAAGCAGTTGTGAAATAATCAGCTGTTTTGTAGAGTGGTGGAATAATCACTGAAACTGTTTGGAAGATCAATGATTGCAGTGCTGTTTAATAACTTTATTTTATAAATATAATATAATAAACTATATTTATTAAAATTATATTATAAATTAATATTATTTTAATAACTAATATAATATAACATGAATTATTTATATATTAATTATTTTAATAATACCTTATTTATACTATATAACTTATTATTTTAATAATACATTATTTATATTATTAATAATACTTTATTATAATACAACATATTATTTTAATTATATGCTAATTATGTGTTAAATTACTTTAATAATACATGTTATTATATTAATAATATGTTATATTAATTATATGTTATTTATATTATTAATAATACGTTATCTTTATTATTATTTAGATTATAAATATGTTATATTTATAATTTATAAATACTATAACTAATTTATATTATATAAGTTATTTTATATTACAATGTGATGATTTGTACCTACACATGCTATATTAATAAAACTTTATAAAATTTTATAAAAACAAAGCTGCGCTGCAGCGCAGTTGCCTTTCCTGTCGCGGGTGCTGACCCGTGGCAGAAAAACAGCTGCCTGCAGCTATTTTTGCACGGTGGCTGATGTCACCGTGCTACCCAAAAAAAATATTTGGCGCAGCTTTTTGATAAATAGTGCTCCCCCACTCTAAAAACGCCCCGCCAAACAGAGCCTTATAGTCCTAAAATAATCATAGGAGCTTGTTGATTTCCTCATTAGGAGCTTGTTCGCAACCCACAAACGGGCAGAGATCGTTCTCAACCGAGATCACTCGAGGACGGTATGTGGGGTACTGTCGCTATCAAGGGTACTGTCGCGGCTACATTAGGGAGCCCCCATGCACTATCACTTTCACACACGTGCGCGCGCACACACACATGTTTGTGGTCCCGGAGATTTGAATTCGGAGATCAGATCCAAAAATTATGCGTTTCGGAGGGGACCATTCCTATTTTAGAATATTAGGTGGCAATTTCATGTATCTTCACTAATCGTAGACCACAAACATACAATAATTACTTTGATGCTATTTCAAATGATGCAGATAACCGTCTCCGTCTCTTCATAAGATTTTTGAGAATTAGATCAGAAAATTAAAGCAGAAAAAGAGAAGTTTGGTTCTACCGACCGTTGGTTGTACGTACTAGAATGATGTAATCAAAATAAAATAATATATTATTATTTAAATAATATAATATTTCCGATAACAATAGTGATAAAAATATATAAAATATTAGTATGAGACTAATGAGCGTAGACAGATAATATTTCGGAGCAGAATGCTTAAGTTATTAATTTCTAGCCAAAAAATCAAGGTTTAGGAAGTAAAGTTGATTTCTTTTTTTTTTCTTCTTTTTTGGCGGTGAAAAAAGTAGCGGTGAAAAGATGTTTTGAAAAAATGTAAATTAGCTTTTTAAGAAAGTTTTTTCAATTTTGTTTGAAAAAAGAAAAAAATTAATAACAGTTGTTTAGCTTTTTAATAATAAAGAGATTTTATACTAATTATATAAATCCTAGATAATTAGGTTTGTAAAGATCGCAGCGAGAAACAAAGCGAAGATTTTTTTCTTAACATAGAAGTACTAGATATGATTAAGACATATGAAGAACTTAATTAAAATTAACTTTTTCTGAGTAAATCCAAAAGAAACCAGTGATTATATTAAGAATTTTTAAATCCTTTTTATATCCTTACATGTATTTTATACAGTTTTGATGTCTCTCTACTAATGCTATTATAAAAATAATCATCTCATTGACTTGTTAAAACCTAGAGAAAACCTAGAGAAATAAGATTTTGTTTTTTTAATAAAAGTTATATTTTAATTTGAATAAGACAATTATTGAGTTGGCTTGTTTTCAAACTCGTGTGATTCACTTTTTCTACTTATTGTATGTCAATGAAGAATTTCCTCCAAGATGCCCATGTGTTTTGACTACGCACGTGCATGGTAAGTTTCGAGGAAAAGATATCAAGACATGTGAAATGATTATATAAAGAGATGAATTGTGGCTTGAAATCACATCTCTGATTGATCATCTTGGAGAAAGAAGCTATTGGAGGTCGATCCATGGAGAAGGCAACAAGGCTACGAAGGGTTGCAGTGAGTGAGTCAAAGCTGTAGTGGGGCAAGAGGTGTAGAGAGCATCGGGCATACACGCGAGCTGGGTGTTATTCAACAACATTGACTTCTCCATTAGGTGGCGGCGGCGGCAGCGGTGGTTGGTCGTCTGACGACGACGAATGTTCGTTCTGGTTCAAATCTTGTGCGTCTGTTTTACGGATTGTAGTAAAGTTCATATTACTCTTCTATGGATTTTTGAACTTTGAGTTCTTCTGCAGTGTATTTTTCGAACTTGCATCTCATAATTTAAGTACTGTAATTTTACAGAACTAATAAAATTGTGCAAAGTACGTGTTTTTTTGTGACCCTATATTTAGCGGTGCCTGAGAATTGCACTTTCGCGATCAAAAATCCCAATGAGTGGTTTCAGAGCTATGTTCTGTAGACGACTGATTTGATATTTGAGAGAAAATTTGACTATGGTGGTGAATGATTAGGTCTTATTTCCATCATTTTAGTTCAAACCTTAAATTAATCAGGTCTCCTAATCGTATTGGAGGATACCTATGGTGGAGAATTAGAATGCAACTTTGGCTCAGTACTCGGTGGAGAAGTTTGATAGAAGCGGAAATTTTAGTCTATGACATATTCGAGTCAAAAATATGCTATTTGAGCAAAGGCTGATGCGGGTTATGCGGGGATGAGATAAATTGACCGATGCAATTAAGGATGATGAATGGATTGACTGGATGAGCGTGC
Organism: Dactylorhiza incarnata; assembly: GCA_033032865.1. NCBI lineage: Eukaryota > Viridiplantae > Streptophyta > Magnoliopsida > Asparagales > Orchidaceae > Dactylorhiza > Dactylorhiza incarnata. The sequence continues at coordinate 4,582,356 of JAWHQI010000066.1, forward strand.
CACTAGCATTATCAAGATGTGTGTCGATGATAAGGTGTTCTTCAACATTGACATAGAGGAGTCTGCAATCAAGCTTTGAAAGAAGCTTGAGAGAGATTGTAAATGACCAATTTGTTGACCACGAGGTTGTTGTTGAAATAACTTCTATATGAGTTGATGACGTAGGAGGGTGGCAACTTGCATGATCACTTTAATGTGTTCAATGACCTTCTAAACCAATTGCATGTGGTTAGTGCGAAGGTGGAGGAAGAAGACAAGATTCTACTACTTCTTACCACTCTCCCACCGCCCTTTAAACACATGTTGACCACGATATTGTATGGAAAGGATACAGAGTGGTTGGAGGAGGTCACACTGGCGTTACTGTCCAGTCAAATGTTGAGGGATCTTGCTCATGGGGGTGAGCATATTTTGTCAATAGATGGACGACGAAGAGCGTTCAACATGTGATCAAGGGGTGCACGGGCTTGGTAGGTGTCGAAGAAGGGAGTTGTTTGTTACCAATATAGATAAAGCATTCACATCAGGAGGAACTGCCCACAACGCGTACGTTCGTAGAATTTTGGAGACATCCAAGATGCATGCGGGTGTGGTGATGCAATATCTGGGAGTGGAGGGTGAAAGTATTTATACCATCACTAGTCGTGGCGACTCTGATTGCGACTGGATTTTGGGTTTGGGTATATCGCAACACATATGCTCGGATGCGTCAATGTTCAGTTCTCTGGAGGTGACAACCGGGTCAGTTTATTTGGGTAACGGCTCAGATTGTGAGGTCACGGGCAAAGAGACAGTGAACATACAAACACATGATGGGGTGGTGCATTGCGACATAAGGAGTCCTAACAGTGACACGCAGGTTGTGCTCATGAAAGTTATGCAGTTTGGTAGCTTGTACTATACAGACTTATGGGGACCATAGTGTGAGGTGGTATGCCATGATTTTTGTGCGTAACATAGTGGATGGTCGAGATGGTGCAGTTGATCACTCTTCTGTGACTCGGATTTGGTGAGTCAGCTTTTGCGATCTGGGTGCGTCGACATCCCGAAGGGGAACAAGACCAGAGATGAAATCGACTTGCGATAAGTCGACTGTCGCCTCAAACTTGAGGGAGTGCTACATGTTGGATTGTGGAGCCTGACTGCGTTGGGAGTTCTGGACACTCACCATGATTTCGCCGGTCAAGCTCGGAGTTGAGCTCGCTGGGGGTTGCAGGGGGGCATTTAGGTAATTATTCGCTTGTAACTGTATGTTTAAAAGGCCTTGTTTTCGGCCTAGGGTTACGGTTGATCGAAAAACTGAAGGCTGAGCGGCGGAAGAAGAGAGGTGTAATTTTCTTCTTTGATCCTTTTCATAGTGGATTTTCTGGGCGCGGGTGGTTGTGGTTTTTTCCCCGGATTTTGGGTTTTTCTACGTTAAAATCCTTGTGTTTTTGTCTGCGTATTTTTCTGTGATTCTTGTGGTTTCCGTAGGCGTCGTTTTTCCCTAACACTATGCGCAGACAGCGCTTCATGGAGATAATGCTTTACGCAAAATGTGGTGTTTGAAATCCAAACTAAGATGATGACTGTTGAGTTGGTTTGGTTTTCAAAACCGCGTGATTCACATTTCCCACTAGTGGCCAACTTTTATCCAAGCCGCCTATGTTTTGGATGCACATGTACCCTAAATTCCTAAGAAAAGAGAGCAAGACATGTGAAATATCTATATAAAGAGATGGATTGTGATTTGGAATCAAATCACCGGTTTATCATCTTGGATAAAGAAACTGTTGGAGGTAGATTAATTCACAGATAAGAGGGCGACAAGGCTGCGGCGGGCTGCAGTGAGTGCGACAGACTGTGGTGGCCGGTGGGGCAGGCGGCGCAGTGAGCCTTGAACTTACACGCGAGCTGGGCGTTATTCAGCATTGACTTCTTCGATGGCGGAAAAGACCCATTTCAATCGCACTCTTGTCCACCCATCTCAGCCGCATTCCTATCCGGTTTATTCGATTTGCAAACCAGACAGAGAGACAAATATGAAGAACTACTGGAAGCGTAACTACGAAAAAAATGAAGAAGCGGGCGGGATGAGCCGGGAAAGCGAAATGCTTTGAAATGTTCAAGTTGCCACATGCCAACCATCTGGATGGTCCGCATATCCGGTTCCAAAAACTTAAAGACATTTCAGAGGGGACCGTTTTTTTTTCCCTTCCTATTTTAGAACAGTAGGTGACAATTTTCTGTATCTTCGCTTGTCCTGAACCACAAACATACAATAATAACTTTGATGTTAATTTCAAATAATTTAAATGATGCAGATAACTGTCTCCGTTAGAGTTGTCGCTTAGATCCGAAATCGCGAAGAATCGAACCGAGCCGTTTGTGAATCATTTGGTTCATGTTTGAAATTTGGATCCGATCCGAACGGATCCGAACCGAACATATAATGATCCGGGTGCGATTCTTTCATTTTTATTATCCGGACCGGAACTGCAACCGAACATATAAGTCTCGAGCGATTTCAGAATTTATAGATCCGATCCGAACCGGATCGAAACAGAACCGAACCGTAACCCTGATTATTATTATTATTTTATAATTTTTTATTATATAATATTATAATATATTTTTATTAAATAATATTTTTTAATTTAATATAATTTTATTAGTATTTAAGTCAATACTTTCAGGCTTTAACAGAAATAAGTGAATAACAGTTGCAACAGTTGCACGTCATCAGTTTACAATATATATAATATTATAATTGATGTGCACCCGTAGATTTATAAGCGCTCTCGATCGGTGTGCGTTTAGAGAAGGTTCCACTAAGGAGTAGTGGAGCTAGTGGGGTCAAAGTCAAGCTCATTATCATAGGAGTGGAGGAATCCGCCGGCGCACGATTCGCGTTTCGGCAACGCCGGGCGCAGTCAAGAACGCACCCCACTACTGGGGTGCAGTTAGCCCGCGCCCCCCTTACGGGGTGCGGCTGCACCACCCATGGTGGGGGCGGCCAAGCCACACCCCACCTTGTTGGGGGTGCGGCCAAGCCGCACCCCCCTCCCCCCCACCCATGGTGGGGTGCATCGCTCGGCGGGCAGCCCCGGGCACCGTCCGGCGCGCGACCCCGAGCGCCGGACATGCATCACCCAGCGCGCGAACCCGTGCGCCGGCCACGCCCCATTTGGCGCACGGGTTTGGTCGCACGTCCCCGACGGGGGACCGGCCGGGCGCGCGCCGGCCGGGAATTGGCCGCGTGCCCGCCGGTCGGCCGCCTCCCGGCGCGCGCAACCAAGCACGCCGGGGTGGGACCTCGCGCGCACCACAAGCGCTCGGCATGCCGCCGTTAGCACCTCAGTCGGTCGCCCGTGTGCCGGTGAAACCGCCTCGGCGCGATCTTTTCTCTCTCTTTTTATTATTTCTTCCTCCCAAGAGACGGGGAATCACTTACCTCCGACATGGTACGACGTGTCGCAAGAGGATTATAATGACCTGAATTGCTGCAAAGAAATCAAAACCTCTGAACTCCTTCATGCAGTATTCCAGACTTCGGGTTTGAGGGGCTCGTGATGTGCACCCGTAGATTTAGAAGCACTCTCGGGGTGCGTTTAGAGGAGGCTCCACTAAGGAGTAGTGGAATTAGTGAGGTCAAAATCAAGCCCATTATCATAGGAATGGAGGAATCTGCCGGCGCATGATACGCGCAGCTTCCCATTTACCGAATAACGCTACCTTCGGAAGGCGCGCCCTCATTTTCATAACGACTGCTCTCCAGATGACGCTCGTCTATTCCCTCGGTTCTCCGTTCTCTCAGAATGCTCTCATGTTCGTTGCGCGCTTAGAACGCTCTCGTGTTCGTTGCGCGCTCAGAACGCTCTCGCGTTCCCGACCCGCGCGACAGTTAACTTTTCTTGATTTCTCAGATTGCGTGTCTCGTTTGTTGCCTTCATCGCCATCAACGAAACTGCCCGAACCGCCCAACCTGCCCGAACTGCCCGATGGGCGAAACAGTCATTTACGAAAAATGGTGATTCGTGTGCTCCAAATTGACAAACGTGATTCGCCCGTCAGGTGGTTACGGTGGTTACAATGACAAAATTACCGGGCTACCCCTGCCCAAGGTTATAAAAGGAGCTCAGGGCCTTTATTTCATGACACCTTGCATTCTACGCCTGAGAGAGCTATGTTGAAGACTTCCTCCGAGTTCCCCTTCGGCGCTTGAAGATCTCTTTCGGCTTTCGAAGATCTTCTTCGAGGCTTCGAAGATCCCCTTCGAGCCCTTGAAGATTTCCTCCACTCTGGAAGACAATCTTCTTAAGCAATTTGGGAATCCTCCAGATCCAGAAAGGCGATTCAGTCATCTCACTTTTATCCCAGAAGAAGTAGTACTTAGTTCTCCGAGAGGTGGTCTGTCACCCTCAGGGTTCTCTTTCTCTCTCTCCTAAGCAATTTGATGGACCAATGATATTTAACATGTTATGAGAGTTTAAATACTTTTAAGTGACATCTAATGCGATCGAATCGGGATCGCATAGAATCGGACTGAACCGCTAGTGAATAATTTGGTTTTGATTTTTGTTGAACCGGAATCGGAACCAGAACCGTATGCACAACGGTTCCAAAAATTATGTTGGAACCGGAACCGCAATCGGAACCGGTCAAACCAAATAAGATTTGGTTCTAATTTAAAGAACCGTTAACTTAATAGTTCAATTTACAATTTTGTTGAACCGAAATCGTGAGAGCTCTAATCTCCGTCCATTCATAAGATTTTGAGAATTAGATCAAAAAATTAAAGCAGAAAAAAAAGAAGTTTGGTTCTACCGACCGACGGTTGTACTAGGATTACGTAATAAAAATAAAAATATCTATTATTATTATTTAAATAATATAATATTTCTGATAACAATAGTGATAAAATTAAAGATATAAAATAGTATATGAGTAGACACTTATCCTATTTCTAAGCAGACCGAACGAACGTTTAATTAATTTCTAGCTAAATCAAGATTTGGCAAATAAAATTGATTTTTGTTTTGTCAGTATTGCTATGTAAAGGCATGTTTAAAATGAAGATTTCATATTTCTGAATGTGAAATACGAACCCCTTCTAAAATCTAAAATATGAACCCTCGTTTGACATGGGGGCGGCGGCAGTGAACGTTGGAGTTATGAACCATCGTTCGTGAACGCTCAATCTCCCCTAAGTAATTTCATCCATTTTTACGTTCAAAATTATTTTTTTTTCTTGGCGATGGTCATATCCGTTGTCATATCAAAACACATATTTCATACGGTGACATTTTTGTCCAAACTCATCATAACATAAATATCGTGTCAAACGAATAACGACTCGTAACCACCACCACCACCACCACCACCACCACCACCACCACCACCACCACCACCACCACCACCACCACCACCACCACCACCACCACCACCACCATGCCAAACTGACCTCAAAATGCTCAACGTTGAGTTCCAAACAAGTGACTTTTCATTGCACTGTCACATCATGGAAGTGACAATGATGCTGCATGTGAATAATATTCGTCCACATATTTCTTTTGACCCATAGTAAGTACCACATAAAATCCTTATTTGTTTAGTACAAATAAAAAAAAATATTCACGTTTATCACATTTTTAAGCACATGAGTGAAAACCACAAATCAGTATATTTCTTTTGGCGATTAGTCCCGGTGTATTTTAAGCTGTGGATAGGACTTTCTCCATTCTAAGCCACAAATCATTAGACTAGCAATTCAATGAAATATCTAATCTAAAAATTTGACTGAGGGAACTTTTATCCACATGTCATCTATCACATCTATCTTATTGGTTTTGATTTTATAAATAGACATGAAGGAGGAGGGATAAGACATCAGCTTCTCTCCAATATCAAACATTGAAAGAGTTTCTAATGAGACCTTTGTGATAATCGTCTTAGTTTGGAGAGAGCTTTCGGACGTCTGTGCGACGTTGACGAGGAAGACTTTGCTACACGGATTGGATCTGAAGCAGATTCAAGCAACGATTCGAAGAGGCATCTTGGAGAGGATTTGTGTAATCCGTCTCGTCCGCCACTGTCGGTAACTTGCATTTTTTCTGCCACTATTTATTGTGTATTATTGTGTGGTGCAAAGTTGGTGAAGATTCTGGATCGATGAGGGAAAGCCTTGTAATTGCCTATTTGTTTTGCACATTTTTAGTGACGACTTTCCGGGTTGGGCTCCGATCGTCCCGTGGTTTTTACCCTGTTGGGTTTCCACGTTAAATCTTTATGTCACTTTATTGTTGTTATTTTGTACTGTGTTTTGTTGTGTATCGGCATACCGCATAGCGGTCGTGCAGGTACTTGCTCGAACTAAGTTACAGGTGCTCTGATCGGGCTTGCGTGCTCTCTAGCCCAATATTGTCGTCCCCCATGTGCAATGTGTGGTGGCGACCGTTTCCAATCCTATCTCACCATCCTCTGACCTCTGGCATGCATGAAAATGTGTGTTTACGTAATTAAATATACTAAAATCAGTAAAGAGAGTGGCATATTCGACGATTGTCGAGCATGGAGTGTGCATTGGCTCGAAGATCTCCGGGAGGCGAGCACGCGCTCGAAGAACTCCGAGAGGAATGAAGGCAGAGCACGGGAGGCGAATAGCACGGGAAGAGCGATGCACCTATTTCTTTATTTCTTTTTCACGCAAAAAGTGATTCTCCACGGCTAAACTTGTCCTCCCCCTAACTTTTCAAAAATCACTTAAAATGTCATTTTTAGAAACGCTCTATTCCAACAATTGTGCAAACAAAAAGTCACAAAATTGTGTTTGCGTTTAAAACTCTTAGGACTCTGTTTGGGACAGCTTACGATGACGAAAAAACTTCATTCAAAACTTATTAATTCAAATAATTTTTTTGTGTAAATCTCTGCCCAATTATACAATATTTTAGATTTTTTTTTCAAACAAATATTGAATCAATGCTCATGACATTAATTAGATAACCAACTTGGTAGCTGTCATTCCAGCAAAGATGATAATAAAAAGTGTACTATTGTTTCCAGCCCAGATGACAACAACAGGTAATGTGGCCATTACTTTTCCTTTCTGCCCAAATTTTCTTTGTAAAAGTTTTTGAAATTGAATTGTATTAAAAAAAATTCAATTTGGAGATATTGAATTTTTGGATGATTTTCATGTACTCATATATGCTCAAATATTGTGCGCAGGATAAGCTTAGATCATTTTTCTCTAGCCGTATCCAATGTTACATTTATTCACATCACATCCTAAGGCGGTTACGAACGGTTGTTCTTGAACGACCGACCTCACATATCGAATTTAATGTTCAAAACTAGTTTTCTTTTCTGGGTCCGGTTATAAACCGTGTTGTCATGTCAAATATATATTTTATGACAGTGAAATTTTTGTCCAAACTCACCGGAACATAAATGCATCGCCAAACGGAACCCAAGTATTTATTCAATACGAGAGACAGACACGGTCACATGCCTAATGACATCCATTCTCGAAAAGACCGCTGATATGTCTAATGATAGCAAACTATAATAGGTCTAGGTGCTCTACTAAAAGCTTTTTCTATTTTATGAATTTCATCATTATTTTTAATTTAGGGATATAGCGTAATTACATAAATTATATTTTATTTCTGTGAAATATATTATAGTATATATTAAGTCTTATTTTTAAGGCTATATAGAGTAAACAAATAAATAACTATTTGTGATAAATCTGAATGTTGCGTCAAAACCAATTTTCTTCGTATAATATATTAAAGATATATCGGTTATATTTTCTCTCTCTTTTTACTTCATTCATTTTATGTGCCAAAGCGAGAGAATTTAGAAAAAGAGATAAATGCATAGTTTTTCTGTGTGAGTCTATAACAGAACCGCCTCTTCTAATACCAGGCAATATAAGGGTGCGTTTGGTTCGGCCGATCCGCTCCGGTGCGTCCGGACAGAAACGACGTTTCTATGAAACACAGCGTTTGGTTGGGCGATTCATTGCAAACGCCGTTTTTAAGTAAACCTCGTTTCTTTTATCACGCGAGATGGGGTTCCTTCCTCCAGTCCAAACGCGCGGCTAGGGTTCGACGGAGCGCTCCCCGACGATTCTCCTCGACGCATCGATTTCGCCGGCGATTTTCGCCGTCGTTGCACGACGCCTCCACTCTCCGCCGCCGCCGATGTAAGACCCTCTTTTTTTTTGCATTCTTTCCAGGGTCTTACCGCCCAGAACCGTCGTCTTGCGGCGACACCACTACACCCAATGGCCGCCGCCACAAGACGCCGATCCTGCTGGCTATTCATCATCATCCAGGTCAACCATAATCACGGTAATTGAAGTATTAAATGAAACAAATCCACAAAATCACATTATATATTTATCATAATACATGATTACAATGTCCACGATGAGAAAGAACTAGAAGAAAAAGGGCTTACGCCCAGTACATATTCAAATATAGTGCAACAACACTCTCACTCTACATTATGCGGAAGCTATCAAACACTGTCTTCATGCATCTGTAGCTGCTGCTGCGGCGACGTGTAGTGACTGCTCTGCTTCATCCCGTCCTCCTGTCCTGTCTCCTGAACGAGGTCCTGCTGTTCCGACATGTCATCCCTAAAATGATGAGATCCACCGACCGTCAGTCTATAAGACTCAGCATATTCCTCACCGCCTCCACCCGCGACTCCTAGGCACCGTGCGTGAGGAGGAAGCAGAGGACATCAAAGGGTAAATCAAAAGCAGACGACAATCGGGTATTACTAACCTAACAATTATATAAATAGCTAACAACATGTATATAAAAGCATTTACATCTAGCAATTATATCATTAGCTAACAACATGTATATATATATATATCAAACACCTTTCTAGCAAATCTATCATAATAAATCAAGGGGCCACAAAGAAGCCGAGTAGTATATAAACGAGCGTCAAAGTGAGTATACACACGCAGTTAGAAAATAGTCTAAGCAGCTTGAAAAGTACACCAGAGTAGTTATAAAGAAAACTAGTGCAAGTAAAGAAACAACTAGAGCAGCTATGAAAGTAAGCTTAACTTATGCGTATACACACACAAACACATAAGCTAAGGGATCTGGCAAGAAGTAAACACATCGTATAAAAGAGCCCATACTAATTTATATGATAAGGTCTCTGATTTATGCAAGAATGCTATGCTATGCTATGATATGCAATGTAATACAATGCAATGCAATGCAATGTAATGGTGCAACTCACACACGCGACTCTGTACGTACAGACCTTTAGTTCCCACTTTTCGGAGGTAGCTAACCTCTCGGGCACCTCCCGTCGTGGTCAAATGGTGGCAGAGGAGCGGGCGTCTCCTCACCTAGTTGGGTAAGTCACACTACCAGACCTAGACCCAAACGTACGATATGATACCGGTACCCGGTACTCACGAGCTCCTGCGTACTAAACTGAAATGGCCAGGCAGGGTTTAGGGAATCCGTCCCGTCGGACGCGCAGTAAAACAACATGACCCCTAATCAACCACTGGCACTTTCGAGTCAACGAACTGCTGTCGGTGTGACGACTAAGCCAGAATCGAAGACCCACCACATCTTATGCATATGCAAATATATATTAACCCTTACTACCGAGCCTCCAGCTCGCAATTCTAAATCAACATTTATAAAGTAGAGGCTACCGCTCGCCAGACTACATCAGTCTTATATTTAAACTACGAGCCTACCACTCGCTAGACTACACCAGTCTTATATTTAAACTACGAGCCTACCGCTCACTAGACTACACCAGTCTTATATTTAAACTACGAGCCTACCGCTCGCTAGACTACACTAGTCTTATATTTAAACTATGAGCCTACCGCTCGCAAGACTACACCAGTCTTATATTTAAACTACGAGTCTACCGCTCGCTAGACTACACCAGTCTTATATTTAAACTACGAGCCTACCGCTCGCTAGACTATCCCAGTCCTTATTCCTTATAACCCGAGCCTACCGCTCGCAGGACTATCTCAGTCCTTATTCCTTTTAACCCGAGCCTACCGCTCGCAGGACTATCCCAATCCTTATTCCTTATAACCCGAGCCTACCGCTCGCAGGACTATCCCAGTCCCTATTCCTTTTAACCCGAGCCTACCGCTCGCAGGACTTTCACAGTCCTTCCTTATAACCTGAGCCTACCGCTCGCAGGACTATCTCAGTCTTATTCCTTATAACTCGAGTCTACCGCTCGCAGGACTATCCCGGTCCTTATTCCTTTTAACCCGAGCCTACCGCTCGCAGGACTATCACAGTCCTTATATTTAAACTACGATCCTACCGCTCGCAGGACTATCTCAGTCCTTATTTCATTCCTTCCCAAATTTGGGAGGGAGATTATGTTTCAAGTTCTCCTACTTACTATTCTTGTCTATTGTTATTTGATCTTAGCAGCTTGTGGTGAATCCTGGACTTCCCGTGGATTACCCGGTGAAGGGCTCGCAGAGGTACTAGGGAATGTGATGGTGACTGAAGCCCAAATCCCCCTTTCCAGGATATTTATTTTATTTAGTTGCTACCCATTTGTACGCCCATTTACTCTCCAATTGCTCTAAAATCCTAGGGTGGATTACCATTTGACTCGGGCAGACATGTGTCGGTGTTCTATTGAACACCGAGCCATGACATTCCTAGTGATCGACTATTTCCTTGTGTTATCTCTCAATCACAATTTTCACTTCTTGCTCAGTCATCCTTCGCCTCCCCTAATAGGTTCTCGTCAAATTCCCGAATTAATAAATTTACTAAACGCACCCCGTCTTTATTTCCGATGACTGCCCTTGGTGATTAATCCTTCAACCTAATTGGGCATCTGCAATTCTCTTAGAGTTAGTAACTCTGGTGGTGGTGACCATAAGGAAGGGGTCCGAATCTATGTTTTCAGTTTCTACTGTTCGCAGACCAAGGTGGAATTGAACTAGGTTTGACTCTTAAGACGCAACCTTGGTCCTATCATGTCTTAATGAGTTCTAAGTTCTTACCGTAGGTTCACAGTGAGTAATGATCTAACAACCTCAAATTCTACATTCCATATTCTTCCAAAGATTGTTTAACCACAATTTCTACTTACATGAGTAGGGGGTGAACAAGGATTTACACTACAAGTATCATCTACAGACCTCTATAAATTCTGATAAATTCATGGTAGCATAAAATTGACCTAAAAACTTCAGAGCCTAAGTTTCATATTAAACCAAGGTGTATTTATCCTTAATTATCATTTATTAGATTCTTGCCAAATGCACCCCAATTTTTCCTACACCCTTAAGTCCAAAACTTCAACTTGAAGTTCAGAGAAATCCACTCGTGCACTTGAGTTGAATTCTTAACTAGAAGTGGTTGATATCATGTCTAAGGCATGGACAAATTTTCAAAGCATTTGCATGAGCCAAAATCACTAAACACACCAGATACACTTTTATACATGTCTCACTAAAAGTGGCCTAAAAGGAGCTACACTTGACCAAATGACATGAAATCAGTGGCATTTTAAAGGTAACCTCAAGGTATACAATATTAATGTTGATCATTATCTCCAGAAATGAGCCTAACCTAGGTGAAGTCTAACATGCAAGTTCTGTACAAACTGTTTATCTTAACAAAATACACTTATATACATATTGTACAACCCTCATATTTTCCGAGTCGGTGCGGCCCGGCGCGGATGAGGTCGAGACAGCAAGGTTAGCCGAGGCTAGTAGAGTAACCGCTCAGAGGTGACCGGAGCCGGTCGAGTCAGGAGAGCGGAAGGAGTCAGCGGGGCCAGAGGGAGGGCGGAGTCCCCCCCCCCCCCCCCCCCCCCACTGACCCACCTCCTGGGCGAGTGGGGGATCTCCCCACTCGCCCCCCTCCTGGGCGAGTGGGGGATCTCCCCACTCGCCCCCCTCCTGGGCGAGTGGGGGATCTCCCCACTCGCCCGGGGCGAGTGGAGGATTCCCCCCACTCGCCCCCCTCCTGGGCGAGTGGGGGATCTCCCCACTCGCCCGGGGCGAGTGGGGGATTCCCCCCACTCGCCCGGCGCGAGTGGGGGATTCCCCCCACTCGCCCTCCTCCTGGGCGAGTGGGGATCCCCCACTCGCCCGCCTCTTGGGCATCTGCTCAGCCTGTTAGGTCAGCAAGTGGATGATGTCCACTCGCCCAGGCATGGTGAGCTCGGTTCATTTGGCTATCCGCAGTCCAATTTTGGCTATTCGCAGTCCATTTTTGGGAAAGTCTATAAATAGACCCCCATGGGCACCTTGGGAAGGGTTGGTTCCTACCCCCTCTCTCGCGCGTGAGCAAGCACTACCCCTCCCCTCCCCTTGACGTTGAAGGTGGTCGGTGAGGTGTTCCTTAGTGCCCTCCAAGGTGCCCAGGCTCAGCATTGGCTTGGGAGGGGAAGCGCTCTAAGATCTTCCGGGTATGTGGTGGGACCTCCTCGCTGAAGCTTAAGGGGTTCATTTCTAGATTCAAGTGTTCTTCAAGGGCAAGTTCTCCTAGTTCCTAGCAACCGGTCAAGGGTCTGGGCTTAGGTCAAGTAAGGGTTAGTCGCAACCCCCTTTCGAACGCTGAAACCGGGAAACTGGTTTCAACATTCTGGTGCGGTGAGCGTGGAAGTGACTAATTCGGAAAGCTCCGAGCCGAGTCTCATGGCGGGAAGCAAAGAACCGGGGAGGTCGCCTCCCCCCGGCATGTTGCGGCCATTGACGGGGGATGAGGAGGCAGATGAGGCAGATCATGTGTTGGGTGACCTGACCAAGTTAGAGGTGGCAGAGGAAGTGACTGAGAAAGGGGTCATTAGCGGCAGTGGAAGGCCGGAGAAGGTGCGAATTAGCGGGAGGATGAGCGGGCCAGATCAAGAGAAGATCCGAAGATGTGTCCAGCAGAACATAGACATCTTCGCATGGAGCGCCGCGGAGATGCCAGGTATTGACGCGGACGTGGCATGTCATCGCCTCAACCTCGACCCGAACGTCCGCCCCATTCGCCAAAAGAAGAGGAAGGTGTCGCCCACCCTCGCCGGGCCTACAGAGAGGAAGTGGGGAAGCTGCTCGAGGCCGGATTCGTGGAAGAAATCCAATACCCAGGGTGGGTTTCAAATGTAGTAATGGTGAAGAAGGGGGATGGGAGGTGGAGAATGTGTGTGGACTTCACTATGTTGAACAAAGCATGCCCCAAAGACTGCTACCCGTTGCCCCGGATTGATGCGTTGGTAGATTCAGCGGTCGGATTCCCTGTGATGAGTTTCTTGGACGCGTTCTCTGGCTACCATCAAATTCGAATGCACTCGCCCGACGTCAAGGACGTCTCGTTCATCACGGACGATGGGTGTTATTGTTACAAGATGATGCCGTTTGGGTTGAGGAATGCGGGGGCGACCTATCAAAGGATGATGGATCGGGTCTTCAGAGAGCAGAAGGGGCGCAACTTAGAGGTCTACGTGGATGACTTGATGGTTAAAAGCAGGGATGTGGAGTCCCACCTGCAAGACCTAGTGGAGACCTTCGCTACCCTTCGGAGGTTCAAGATGAGGCTGAACCCTTCCAAATGTGTTTTTGGAGCAAGTCGAGGAAAGTTCTTGGGCCATCTACTCACCCCGGAGGGGGTCGAACCCAATCCAGACAAGGTAAATGCCATCTTGGAGTTGGAATCGCCGAAGAACGCGAAAGAAATTCAGAGGCTGACTGGGAAGTTAGCAGGGCTGAGTCGGTTCCTCTCCAGGGCGGGAGAGAAGTGCTCTCCTTTCTTCAAGGCCCTGCGCCAGGGTCAAAAATTCGAATGGACGCCGGAGTGTGAGAAAGCCTTTCAGGCCTTGAAGGAACAACTAACGCGAGCCCCCTTGCTCCAGGGGCCAAGGGAAGGAGAAGACCTCTTTCTCTACCTAGGAGTAGGGGTCGAGGCAGTGAGTTCGGTTCTGGTCCGGGAGGAGGGGAAGAAGCAGCTGCCGATCTACTATGTTAGCAGAGTCCTGAAGAAGGCGGAGCTGAGGTTCCCTGTCCTGGAAAAGCTAGCATTTGCTTTGATCATCTCGGCCCGGAAACTCCGCCCATATTTTCAGGCTCACTCGATCAGGGTGGTGACCGACCATCCCCTTCGCAACATTATGGAGGGAGTAGAGCATTCGGGCAGGTTGGCGAAGTGGTCGGTGGAGCTCAGCGAGTTTGATGTCATCTTCATCCCCCGGTTGTCGATGAAAGCACAAGCGGTAGCAGACTTCCTGGCAGAGTACGTCAAAGAAGTGGACGGGCCAGAGCCCGCCGGGTTGGTGGCATGGGATCTGTTCGCGGATGGAGCATCGGGAAAAAGTTCCCTCGGCGGAGGGGTGATCCTGGTCAGCCCACATGGGACCAGGATCGAGCAAGCGATCCACATTCGGTTTCCTGTGACCAACAACCAGGCCGAGTATGAGGCAGTGATGGCAGGGCTCCGTCTGGCAAAGGAACTGGAGATCCGGGACGTGAAGGTTTTCACAGATTCAATGGTGGTGGCCTCCCAGGTTCGAGGGGAGTTCGAAGCAAAGGAGCCAACCCTCCAGAGGTATCTGGCGAAGGTTAGGGACCTCGTCGGATGGTTCCACACCTTCTCCATTCAACACATTCCAAGAGAGGAGAACGCCCGAGCGGACCAGTTGGCGAAGCACGGTCCTCGCGCAGGAGGAACGGTGACCGAGCTGTTCCGCCCATCCATCGAGGAAGGCGAGTTGATGGAGATTGATCGGAGAGCCTCGTGGATAGACCCGATCCTCACCTTCCTGGCCTCGGGCAAGTTCCCGGAAGGAGACCTAGATAAGAGGCGGTTCAGGTACAAGTCAGCATACTACGTGATGCGCGAGGGAAGCCTGTACAGAAAAACCTTGGCTGGGCTCCTAGCAAGGTGCGTGACTGAAGATGAAGTTCCAAGGGTCTTGGAGGAAATCCACTCCGGAGAATGCGGGAGCCATTCGGGAAGTCAGACCCTAGAAAAGAGGGTGCTAAGGCAAGGGTACTTCTGGCCGACTCTGCGGAAGGATGCCATGGAGTTTGCAAAAAAGTGTCAGAAGTGTCAACTCTTCGCGCCGCTCCAACTTCAACCCGCGCAGAGGCTCAGGACGATCACTGCGCCCTGGCCCTTCGCCATCTGGGGGATGGACTTGGTCGGCCCATTCCCTCAGGCTAGCGGTCAGAGGAGATTCTTGCTGGTTATGATTGACTATTTCTCCAAGTGGGTGGAGGTTAAGGCCTTGGCGAAGACGACCTCGCAGGTGATAAAGAATTTCATCTGGGGAGAAATAATCTGCAGACACGGACTCCCCCTTGCCATTGTAACGGACAACGGACCACAATTCGCTAGCGATGAACTCATCACTTTCTGCGGTCAAGTGGGCATCGACCTCCGCTTCGCCTCTATCCACCATCCTCGAAGCAACGGGCAGGTGGAGGCCGCCAGCAAAGTCATCGTCAACTTGCTAAAGAAGAAGGTGGAGAACCTGAAAGGGAACTGGGTGGAGCAACTTCCCTCGGTCTTATGGGCCTTGAGAACGACTCCCAACACGGCAACGGGCGAAACGCCATTCAAACTTTCCCACGGGTCAGAAGCCATGCTCCCAGTGGAGTTCGAGGTCAGATCCCCCCGGGTCATAGCTGCCGAGGAAGGGGACGAGGACTGGAGAATAGGCAACGAAGAGGAGCAACGAATCTCGTTGGATATGGTTGAGGAGCTCCGGGACCTCGCCACGGTTCGGCAAGAGGAAGTGAAGCGTCGGATGGCCAGGTACTTCGATAAAAACATTAGAATCAAACAATTCATCCCAGGAGATCTAGTCCTCAAAAAGGTCGACGCTGCGGGAAGGTCAGCGAACGTAGGAAAGCTCCAGCCCAATTGGGAGGGGCCCTATGTGATCTTGGAGGCCCTCAGGTCAGGGGGGTATCGCCTCCAGAATATTGAGGGAATACCCCTTGGTAATACTTGGAGTGGCGACGATCTTAAACGTTTTTATCCTTAATGAATATATTGATTGTCTCTTTGGTCATACCTCTTACTCTAGCTTAAAATAGTTACTCTGGCCGATGGGAGCACAGGTTGGCAAGGTTCCACGAAGAGGAATTGCATCGCGAAAGCATCGAGCACTTCCGCCTCCAATCGGTAAGGGGACTGGGAAGGCGTTGAGTTCCTCCACCTCCAGGTGCGCTAAGCACCAAGGACATGGACGGGTACTTCCACCTCCAGTCAGACTGGGAAGGCGTTGAGTTCCTCTACCTCCAGGTAGGCTAGGCCCCTAGGACGTGGATGGGTACTTCCGCCTCCAATTGGATTGGGAAGGCGTTGAGTTCCTTTGCATCCAGGTGAGCTAAGCCCCTAGGACGTGGATGGGTACTTCCACCTCCAGTCAGGTTGGGAAGGCGTTGAGTTCCTCTGCCTCCAGGTGAAGGTAAGCACCTAGGACGCGGACGGGTACTTCCGCCTCCAATCGGTAAGATCCCCGACTAGAGACCATCCTCCGGGCTCAATCATGCCGGCAGATGAGAGGCTCATCGGGTCGACTCGCTACTTGGTAGCTGGACTGGGAAGGCGTTGAGTTCCTCTACCTCCAGGTAGGCTAGGCCTCTAGGACGTGGATGGGTACTTCCGCCTCCAATTGGATTGGGAAGGCGTCGAGTTCCTCTGCATCCAGGTGAGCTAAGCCCCTAGGACGTGGATGGGTACTTCCACCTCCAGTCAGGTTGGGAAGGCGTTGAGTTCCTCTGCCCCCAGGTGAAGGTAAGCACCTAGGACGCGGACGGGTACTTCCGCCTCCAATCGGTAAGATCCCTGACTATAGACCATTCGCCAGGCTCAGTCATGCCGGCAGATGGGAGGTTCATCAGGTGGACTCGCGGCAGGTAAGATTTCAAGAAGGACGATCGGTTCGGTAAGATGGTTGAATCTCTCCGCCCCTCAGTGAAGGTAAGCACCTGGGATGTGAACTGGTCCTCCGCCCCCGGTAGTTCGAGAAAGTGTTGATTTTCCTCCCCCTCCAGGTGAGCTCGGCTCCCTGGTAGATGTGGAGTTTCGTCCCCCTCCAGGTGAGCTCGGCTCCCTGGTAGATGTGGAGTTTCCTCCCCCTCCAGGTGAGCTCGGCTCCCTGGTGGGTGTGGAGTCCCCCCCCCCCTTCCAGGTGAGCTCGACTCCCTGGTAGATGTGGAGTTTCCTCCCCCTCCAGGTGAGCTCGGCTCCCTGGTAGATGTGGAGTTTCCTCCCCCTCCAAGTGAGCTCGGCTCCCTGGTGGGTGTGGAGTCCCCCCCCCCTTCCAGGTGAGCTCGGCTCCCTGGTAGGTGTGGACTTCCCACCTTCCACCTCGGGCCGAGTTCAGCTCGACTAGAGGTGTCGAGTCCCCCTCCACCTTCGGTCGAGCTTAGTCCGACCTCAGGTGTTGAACTTTCCCCACCTCCTGTTGAGCTCGGCTCGCCGGAGGGGTGTTTAGTGGGGAAAGGTTCGTTCCCCACCTCAGGTCGAGTTCAGCTCGACTAGAGGTGTCGAATCCCCCTCCACCTTCGGTCGAGCTTAGTCCGACCTCAGGTGTTGAGCTTTCCCCACCTCCTGTTGAGCTCGGCTCGCCGGAGGGGTGTTTAGTGGGGAAAGGTTCGTTCCCCACCTCGGGTCGAGTTCAGCTCGACTAGAGGTGTCGAGTCCCCCTCCACCTTCGGTCGAGCTTAGTCCGACCTCAGGTGTTGAGCTTTCTCCACCTCCTGTTGAGCTCGGCTCGCCGGAGGGGTGTTTAGTGGAGAAAGGTTCGTTCCCCACCTCAGGTCGAGTTCAGCTCGACTAGAGGTGTCGAGTCCCCCTCCACCTTCGGTCGAGCTTAGTCCGACCTCAGGTGTTGAGCTTTCCCCACCTCCTGTTGAGCTCGGCTCGCCGGAGGGGTGTTTAGTGGGGAAAGGTTCGTTCCCCACCTCGGGTCGAGTTCAGCTCGACTAGAGGTGTCGAGTCCCCCTCCACCTTCGGTCGAGCTTAGTCCGACCTCAGGTGTTGAGCTTTCCCCACCTCCTGTTGAGCTCGGCTCGCCGGAGGGGTGTTTAGTGGGGAAAGGTTCGTTCCCCACCTCGGGTCGAGTTCAGCTCGACTAGAGGTGTCGAGTCCCCCTCCACCTTCGGTCGAGCTTAGTCCGACCTCAGGTGTTGAGCTTTCTCCACCTCCTGTTGAGCTCGGCTCGCCGGAGGGGTGTTTAGTGGAGAAAGGTTCGTTCCCCACCTCGGGTCGAGTTCAGCTCGACTTGAGGTGTTGAGTTTCCCTCCACCTTCGGTCGGGTTTAGCTCGACCTAAGGTGTCGAGTGTTCTCCACCTCCAGTTGAGCTCGGCTCAAAGGAGGGGTGTGTATAGGAGAAGGGTTTTCCCCTTCGTCTCAAAATAATTTCAGCTGAAAAGCTTGGCAGAGGTTCCCCGATAACGGATCCTTTCGTGGATTCCCCTAAGGTCCCACCCACTCGTCAAATAGGTGGGTTGGACTTTCCTTCCGAGCTTGGGGCAAGCTCGCAAAGAGCGGGGATTGTGTACAACCCTCATATTTTCCGAGTCGGTGCGGCCCGGCGCGGATGAGGTCGAGACAACAAGGTTAGCCGAGGCTAGTAGAGTAACCGCTCAGAGGTGACCGGAGCCGGTCGAGGCAGGAGAGCGGAAGGAGTCAGCGGGGCCAGAGGGAGGGCAGAGTCCCCCCCCCCACTGACCCACCTCCTGGGCGAGTGGGGGATCTCCCCACTCGCCCGGGGCGAGTGGGGGATCTCCCCACTCGCCCCCCTCCTGGGCGAGTGGGGGATCTCCCCACTCGCCCGGGGCGAGTGGAGGATTCCCCCCACTCGCCCCCTCCTGGGCGAGTGGGGGATTCCCCCCACTCGCCCGGGGCGAGTGGAGGATTCCCCCCACTCGCCCTCCTCCTGGGCGAGTGGGGATCCCCCACTCGCCCGCCTCTTGGGCATCTGCTCAGCCTGTTAGGTCAGCAAGTGGATGATGTCCACTCGCCCAGGCATGGTGAGCTCGGTTCATTTGGCTATCCGCAGTCCAATTTTGGCTATTCGCAGTCCATTTTTGGGAAAGTCTATAAATAGACCCCCATGGGCACCTTGGGAAGGGTTGGTTCCTACCCCCTCTCTCGCGCGTGAGCAAGCACTACCCCTCCCCTCCCCTTGACGTTGAAGGTGGTCGGTGAGGTGTTCCTTAGTGCCCTCCAAGGTGCCCAGGCTCAGCATTGGCTTGGGAGGGGAAGCGCTCTAAGATCTTCCGGGTATGTGGTGGGACCTCCTCGCTGAAGCTTAAGGGGTTCATTTCTAGATTCAAGTGTTCTTCAAGGGCAAGTTCTCCTAGTTCCTAGCAACCGGTCAAGGGTCTGGGCTTAGGTCAAGTAAGGGTTAGTCGCAACCCCCTTTCGAACGCTGAAACCGGGAAACTGGTTTCAACACATATCTCACCAAAAATAGTGCTGAGGGAGATACAGGGATCCAAATGACATAAAATCAGTGGCATTTTAAAGTTAACTTCAAGATCTACAATTGTTATGTTGATCACTACCTCCAGAAATGAGCCTAACATAGGTAAAATCAACATGCAAGTTCTGTACAAATTATTTAACTTAACAAAATACACTTATATACATGTCTCACCAAGAATGGTGCTGAGGGAGCTACATGGATCCAAATGACATGAAATCAGTGTCATTTTAAAGGTAACTTCAAGATCTACAATTGTTATGTTGATCACTACCTCCAGAAATGAGCCTAACCTAGGTAAAATCAACATGCAAGTTCTGTACAAATTATTTAACTTAACAAAATACACTTATATACATGTCTCACCAAAAATAGTGCTGAGGGAGCTACAAGGATCCAAATGACATGAAATTAATGACATTTTAAAGGTAACTTCAAGATCTACAATTGTTATGTTGATCACTACCTCCAAAAATGAGCCTAACCTAGGTAAAATCAACATGCAAGTTCTGTACAAATTATTTAACTTAACAAATACACTTATATACATGTCTCACCAAAAATGGTGCTGAGAGAGCTACAGGGATCCAAATGACATGAAATCAGTGGCAGTTTAAAGATAACTTCAAGATCTAGAATTGTTATGTTGGTCACTTCCTTCAGAAATGAGCCCAACCTAGGTGAAGTCAACATGCAAGGTGATTCTTCCCTTCAAACCCATTTAAAACCTCCACTAGCCCAAAATGGCTATTAGCACCCCAATTTCCTCTTAGACACAAACTTCATTTTAAAATTCAGAGAAATCCTCTCATGCACATGAGATGAAATTTAAATCAGAGCCCACACATGACCTAAAGAAGCCCTCACCAAAATTTGGGAGGCTTTGGGGTCCATGTGCACCTAATTAAATCTTGCATGCTTTATTTAATTTCAACAAAAACTTAGGAAAAAGTTTTTCAAAAAATCCCCAAATTTTTGCAGGGGATGTATTTGGGTATGACTCATGCATGCCCAAAATTTCATCTCGTTTGGAGTTGTAGAACTCCCTAAATGAATTTTCTATGGTTCACCTAGCCCATTGTACACAGCCCACCATTTTGGTTGCTGAGAGAGCTACAGTTCTCTAATTGACATGAAATCAGTGGCAAATTAAAGTTAAGACCAAGGCCTACAATTTTTATGTTGGTCACTTCATTTGATTCTGGGCCTAAGGGGCCTAAATATTTAACTGAAGAGAACTGAAGTATAAAGGCAGAATTGATATTTATATTAACATTATAATAAATAAATAAAACATGCGCACTGTTCATCTTCTTTCTAAGCCCGAAAACCACTATTGCAGGTCTGTTTTCAACTTCACTTTCCCGGCTACCTATAGCTCACCACCGCCGGCCACCTCCTCCACCACCTCCGTTGAGGTGGTGGCTAACGCCAGGCGGCGACACGGCCGTCAGAGATAGCTTCTCCGACGATCCCGAGCAAGAAGAAAAACTCGAGAAAATTCCCACTATCTCACATGGGATCGTGCTCATTTGAGCTCGATATCTCTCCTAGATGGGTCTAGAATCTAGCACAGATGGAGGGGGGAAGGAACTTGCCTTTGATCGGCTTGAGGTTGAGGGAACCCGAGCTTGTTATGGCCGACCACCTCCCGTGAGCTCCACCTCCCGATCTCATTTCTGCATCAAATCCTCCTCTATAAAGCTCCAGCTCGACTCCTCATGAGCTTTTGAAGGTGATGGTGAGGAGAATTGAGGGGGAGAGGGGGTATATGGCTGTTTGCCATTATGGTGATTTCGGCCATGCCTCCTTGCCGCCCAATTCAGCCAACCAACTCTCCTCCCCACTGCCCAACACGGAAGGGAATTCATTCCCCAAGCTCAGAGGATGCTTGGGGAATGAAGAGGGGGTGCCATTTGGCACCCATCCCTTAATTCCTCCTCTTTTCTCTCTTGTCTTCTACCTCCCTTTCTCACACTTGTACAAGCCAATTAATCCCCCATATTTCGAATTTCAGATGACATGGGGGGGGGGGGGGGGGGGCTGATAAATATGTGGGCTGCCTTCTTGGGCTATGGAGTTGGGTTAAGCCACTTAGCTTGGGTTTGGGGCTCACTTGCCTAAATAGGCCAAATTGAGGATTTTGAGTTTGGGCTTGACCCAAGCTCACACCACTCAATGTGACTGAGTCACATTGCTCCCATAGGCACTATGAACTAATCCCATGAGGAATTGAGTCATGGTGGGGTCAAATGGGGCTTGATTGCATTTATTTGCCTATAGGGGCAATTTGGGCATTTTGGTGATCTTGCCCTAATCCTCCAAGATTGAATGTGCACTTTGGCTCATATAGGTCTCGTTTAATCCCCTTAGTGTTTAGGGGTGATCAATTTGATCACACTAGGTCAATTGGAGATCAATTTGGGCTTTTAGCACATTTAGGTCAATTTGGGGCTTTTTAGAAATTGGCCCAATTTCCCCAAATTGATGGCCCTAGGATGGGGCTTTTGGGTCCATTAGGTCCCCTAGGGAGGATGTCATATGAGGGCGGGTCCAATTTGATCAGTTGGAGTTCAATTGCCCTTATTTATGGAGGTTTGACCTAAGTGGCCTAAAGTTGACTTTTGGTCAATTTGACCAATTTGATTGGCCTCAAGGGTCCCTAGTGGTCCACTCACCTCCTTGGGTGGTCATGGGGGTCATGGTGAGTTTAGGTTGGCTTTTTTGGAGTCTGTTGGTCACCCATAGGCTAGGCCATCAAGATTTGCTATATGCACCCCAAAATGCATTCCTTCCTATCTTAATGAGTTCATGGGGCCTCTTTGGCCCACTTTGTGCACTTGATCCATCCTAGGGGATCTCTATGGCTATGTGTGATGCTCAAGGTGCTTTAGCCTCTTTCAGTCCACTTTACACTAGGGTAGCCCATGGTGGCCGAGTGCACACCATGGGTTCTTCACTCTTTCCAACTGGTCATCCTAGTGCCCGGTGTCACTTATCCTATTTTTGTCATGACTTGTCATGACAAAAATTCTCTAGGGGCCTAGTAGTTTGGGGGATGTTACAGCCGATGCACGCCGCCTCCACTCTCCTTCGCCGACAAGGGATTTTTAGCGTTGCACGCCTCCTCCATTGCTAGGATTTGACATCAATAGTGACAGGAACTCCTCTTCTCCACCACATCATGGACTTCTCTTCTCCAACAAGGGATTTTTTGGTATTCCACTTCACTCCCTCCTTAGCTCCTTATGTTATCTCATTTTTGTTAATGTTTGATTGTGTTTGATTTTATTGTTAGTGTTTTTTTTTGGTAATATTTTTGTGTATTTATGTGTTTATGTATGTGTGTGTGGTTGTATGTGTGTGTTTGTATGTGTGTGTGCTATATGTGTATGTGTTAGTGTGTGTGTGTTGTATGTGTTTATGTATTTGTGTGTGTTTATGTATCATATTAAGGAGAAAAAAAAATAAAAATTTTCATTTTGTTACCAAACAATTTTTTCAAAACTCCATTTCAATAAGCACTGAAAACTCCATTTAACCCAAACAGTTTTTTTGACAAAACTCAATTTCTCAGAAACAGCTCTTTTTCAAAACTTAATTTCTGATCAGCAGCTTTTCAGCAGCAACAGCCCAACCAAACAGAGCCTAAGGCGGACAAAATTTCTCCCGGCTGTAAGCCCAACCAAACAATCTTGTGGTCCTGATTTCTCTCGGCTGTAACCCGGCTCCGTACCAGCGGCAGACAAAATTTTTTTTTGCTTGGCCGTAGTACTAATTTATTAAAATAAAAATTAATAAACAAATATACAAAAATACATATCTTTTATATTAATATCACATTTTTTTAAACACTGGTATTTTTTAATAAATTTTTATACAATGTATCAATATAAAAAAAACTCTAATACTTTAATGAATTTTTCTTGCAATTATAGAAAATAACTACATTTTTAATATCTTAAAAAAACTCATAAAATTATTGTTGACGCCAGGAAAATTCTGACCTCAAAATTCGGATCTTTGCAGCCGGAGGCTACTTGCCCAGCTGTCTGACGAGATGGACAAGCTGGCGACTATGAGGAAGCTAGGAGAGCAACAACAACAGGACCCCAGATGCTGCGACAGGGAGGTCCCACCACGTACCCGGAAGCTCAAAGGAGTCTTCCCCTCCACAACCAAGAATGACCGAACAGGGTACGAGGAAGGCACCAGCTTGGCTAGCAAGCAGGGGTGACGGGCTCAAGAATTCGGAAATCGGGATCCAGAAGCTCAAGTACAGATGCCAATCCAAGTACCCCTGGGGTCCTATTTATAGGCAACCAAGGGGTGGGGGGGGGGGGGGGGTTATAGCCCAGCCCTAACCTGGCGACATACGGGATACTCGGCATGTATCTCCGACCATAGTCGCCCATCTGGCGAGTATTAGTTGCTGCTCGCACAAGCCGGGCCAATACTCGCGCAGGTCTTCTGTGGCTTGCCAGACACTTGGGGCGACATACGGGATACTCGGCACGTACCTTCGACCATAGTCGCTCCTCGGGCGAGTATTTAGCCAATACTCGCCAAGCCTTCTTTGGCTCCTGCTGGCTGATTTGTCTGCCTCTTTGACTTTGACCTCTGCCTACGTGGCCTTGAGTGGGTCCCATCCTCGGAGAATAAGGGTTGTACAATTATGATGTCACGATCGAACCTATGACTTTTCGCTCAAAGCAATAAGACAATGAACTTCTTGTGCGTGCATTTTTAGAAAAAGTGTTAAACACGAAATGCATGTACAAGACGTATTTCTAAAAAACACGTAATAACTCATATAAAAAGAGTGTGAATAGCAAAACTGCAGTGCGGGTAACAATCGTCTTTAATTATTAGTTACAATATCTATACTATTCTATAAAGGAAAACACCTCTTTGGTGCAACATTCATATTACCAAATTTACCCCTCATTTTAAAAGTTAATGCCATAAAATTGTTAACCTAAATTCAAAAAATTTTGAATACAGAAGGCATTAGGGTAATTTTTAATTTCCCGCACTCCTCCCCGTGTATATCATCCCCGTGCACACAAACTTTTCGCATTCTCACTTCACCACCGCTCAAACCCTCCTCACCGGCTTCTCCAACCCGACATTTTCCAAGCGCAATCCTCCGTGCTCCTTCCTCCCTACATCAACGAAATCCTCCTTCATCCTCCATCAGCGACATCCTCAACGCGACATCCTCCATCAGCGGCATCCTCCATCAGCGGCAATACTCAACGCGTCTTCTCCTTCATCCTCCATCAACGGCATCCTCAACGCGACATCCTCCCACTTCGGAAGCAGCCTAGGTAATCCTGCAAACAATCGACGCTTTCTTCATGTTTTTCGCACCATCTCGACCTTCACTTCTCCGCCGCGCCTTCCACTCACTTAATCCACTAAAACGCTGCTATACTAGGGCATCAAGATCCTCCTATTACCGTCAGTTTTGGTCTTCAAAATCCACTGAATACCTTCCTCCCTCTTCCTAGCGGTTTTGGTCTTCAAAATCCACTGAACACCTTCCTCCCTCTTCCCAGCGGTCGTTCGATTCTATCAGCGGTCGTTCGATTCTTCCCAGCGGTCGTTCGATTCTATATGCTTCTAAGGCAGTATTGTTCAATAGCTACGAATTCCAACAAAAACACGATGAACATGAGTATTGCATATATAATAACTACACTTTTCTTCAGATCATGGATCTTCTTTGTTTTTCAATTACAGTTTTTACACTATCCATTCATACAATTCTTACCTTAATTTTTTTGTTATTTCTCTCTTACATAATAAATTATGTAAAATTTATCAATTGTTTTTCTATTAAATGATAGAGACTGTTTTTAATGTTGTGTTCAGGAATTTTGTAGCATTGTGGATGACTAAGCCAGTGTCAAACAGACCTTAAAATATTCTATTGGATTATGCAGAATTGGTATATATGTTTCCTCCTTTACATCAAAGCTGCCCGCGCACTTCATGAATATATACATTAGTATTGCTGATTAGGTCTTAAATATGACTTTTTAATTAGTATCCCAGTAGGGATTCTAAGGGTCAAATGTTATACTATTTTTTATGCATTCCCTTTAGTTGGAACTAGACAAGAAACATTTACAATTCTTTAATCATCAATAATATGTTGTTAGCATTCTTACTACCAGAATTTTTGGAATTCATGTTTTGAAGAACAAAGGTTCATTCATAGCCAAACATAGTTCAATTTGATTTACCTTTTTTTTCACTGGATGTTGCAGGGGAATCGATGAAAAGGGTCGGACCACGTCTTTCTTATTCTCGGCAAGAGATTTCTAATGGGAGGTACCAGTGCTCTATTATGCTTAAACCTCTCACATTATTTCTCTTTGGACAACATTTCACTTTAGAACATGCCCATAATGTGTTTGATCATATGCCAAAAACATCATCTCAATGCTTGCTGATTAAAGCTGATCCTGACTTCATTCACTTCTAACTTTAGATTTGTATAATCGCCCAAACTTTTATCTAAGTTATCTGAACTGCATTCTCATGTCAATGCAGGTAACATTACATCAAGGATCTGCAGGTAACATGAAGCTAATTTGGAACTGAAAGGTGAGTTCCCAACCATATTTATACAATATTAATGATTTAATTTAGGGTTTTAAGTAATATGAAAGAGGATTTGTGTTTAGTAGTGATATATATGTAAATTAAGTTTGGATCAGATTTTGATTATTTCAATTTTAGGTACATTTTAGACTAAACATGATATCGGTTTGAATCTTTGAAATCAAGCAATTATGTAAATGATTTTATAACTTGAAATGAGCTTATATAATATTTTTTTACATATAATGATGAATGCTTTGGATCTTACCATTAACGCAGATAATGAAAGTCTTATATATTTGTCTTTTGGAGAGTTGATCCTCATCTTCTCATTGCTATGCTCACATTGCCCTACATTTTCCAAAGAGGTCTTAACGCAGATAATGAAAGTCTTAATGCTATGCAGATTACAGAAAATGTGTAATTGCTATGCTCACATTGCCCTACATTTTCCAAAGAGAAGTCTATGAGCCATTGTTTTATACAGGTTTTCAGATTTCTTTCTCTATTTGGCATTGTTTAATGCAGGCGACAAATCCATTTTGATCTTTCTCTTCAAACTCAACGATTTTTCTATAAATTCTATATACCTAATTTTTTAACCGAAAAATGCTACTATATTCAAGCTTAATGCTCTGTAGACGTACCATTGTTTTATGCAGGCAGAAACTCCTTCTTAATCTTTCTTTTCAGCTTTACAGTAGGGATTTAATCCTCTTCAAGCTGAAGTTATTTTTAAATTCATGCATAATCAAATTTTTTTTACTTCTTACATGAATGAATTTAATTGTCAAGCAATTCCTTTTGCTATTAGCAGGTGCACTTCGTCGTTGCAGTCATCATGCAATCGAAATCATCATTATTTTAGCATAAAGTCTCTAATTTGTGATTGAAGTTTTTTTTATAAATTGTTGCAGTCATCATGAGAGGACCAGGATACACGTAAGCTATATAGTCGCGTTGATCTACTTTTATCTACCAGGTATGGATTTTCCAATTGCTGTCCTGCCACTTTCTTTACAATCATGTTTAATCATTCAAGGTTCATTCATAAAGACATCTTGATGGTCTAAATTTGTATAGTGGTTATAGGTTACGATGGCATTTTCATCCAAATCTAGAATGTAGTACCTCCACACTTTTTTTATGTACAGTGACATCTTGATTTACATGTGTGGGTGGATTATTGAAGGCCATTCATAAAGACATAATGGAGAGCTAGACTTGGTTCAATGCTTTTTTTTAGGATTCGGGAATCATTGTGTGGTTGCTAATATTTAGCCATTAATATGGGTGTTTGATATGGTAACAGCTTGGTGTTCCCAATGTTATGAGGATCAATGTGAATGCTAACAAGTTTAATGTTTTTAATTACAGTTAAGAAATTATGATTTTCTTGAGGGTAATTTAATTAAATTTTTTTTGTACAGTTTTTTATGGAAGTTCTCGATTACATGTGCACATTTTCATCATAAACACATGATTTCATTTAATTATTTTGGTATTGTTTTCCTGTTTTAACAAAAGGCGATCATTTCTCCTGTGTTTTAATAAAACAGATGGAGGGCTGACTGGCCACACCTCTACAAGAATGGATTGAAAATTAGTCATCTTCCCTTCTGCTTTCATCTATCAGTTCCGTTCAAGGTTTGATATTCATCTTTTGAACTATTAATGCCTGGAATTTTTTATGCTGGCTGAGTATTGGAGAGGTATAAGTAGTGAAGGAGTGAGTTTTTTTAGCATCTCTGCATGCGTCTTACGCTAGGCTTCATCGTTGCTCCCTCCGTTGTAGCGTACACAGTCAAAAGGTTAATTGTACAAAGCCTTCTCAACTCAAATCTCTAGGTATTGCAAGAAATGCAAGAAGACACACGGACATCACCATCTACGGGAGGATGCTTCTTGGGATCAGATGAGCAGGGTTAACCAAAGTTCAAATCTACCAACTGTATCTGACTCAAAGTTGCAATTTACTTCTATATCGAACAAATAAATAAATAAAGCATGAAATGCAAGAGATCAATTATGATGTATTTTTTATAATTTTTTCAAGCGGATGAGTAGATCGGAGGCAGTAGAGTAGTCAAGACCCGCTAAGATGTTAGCGCACAACCCTCTTAGGGGGTAAGCCCGCAAAGAGCATAGAGAAGATGAATCTTATTTTGATTGTTTTTTGATAAAATGTTGGTAGGGACATGCCAAAGCTACCGAGCATGTAAATTTATTGGAATTCTAGGTCTTATTTGCTGAATTTTTCGTGGTCTTTGTGTGTGATCTTCCTATATTCAGGAAAGAAAGCTAGATACATAAGTAACTTGCTTTAGCTGCGTGTCTATATATATTTGCTATCATGTATATGATAACTTCTTCAGTCGAATGTGCGCGCCATCAAATTAATGTTAAATCTTGGATCTTTGGTCGTGCAACGATGATTTTTTTAAAAATATTTTTCAATGCATTGAGGTCGCTACCATGGTTTCTTTCTTGATTCGCGCATGAAGATAAGCCTTATTTTGATTGTTTTTTGAAAAAAATGTTTGCGCAACTCACATGATTTATTCTGTTTCCAACAACATCCTACCCTTCAATTTATCTGCCCATATGACTTTTTTGTGTTCATACCTGAGTTTCTTACTCTCATTTTTCATGGATATGCAGGTGCAAATTTATTTCATGGAAGGTGATGATTTTGGGTCATTCAATCAAGATAGTTGTGTGGAAACCAATTGACTAAAGCTTTGAAAATATTTTTGCGATGATTGTTATTATTATTAATCTGTTAGCAAATCACATAATCAAAGAATTAGAATTTGGGATTATTACTTTGGATTGACTGAAGTCTTGGGATTTCAAGTACACTAATTACTTTTCATTGCCATTTCTTGGATATTAGTTTTACTTATTTAGTTTGATGAATATAGGTCTCCCTCGCGAGCATATGAGCCTCAAGTTAGCCGCCCACCTCCGCTTACAGGCGGAAGTCGGAGCCTCAGACGATGGCGTTTTCAATTAGTGTTTTAGTTAATTTGAATTAGTATGGTTTTTTTGTTGGATCCTTCATTTCCAAGAAGTTTTGTTTGGCAATCAAAAAGTTAATCAAGGAGCATTCAGGTCTTCTGTTCATGCTTGGTGTATATATATACCAGCCCTTGGAAAATTGTGAATGGTTTGGAATGAAATGATGAGTTGTGCTGATAGTGGAATGTTTATTGTCTTAGAATGATGAGATATCACCTGTTTTTGTTAACTTGAATTGAGAATAGTTTTGTTTGCTTAAAATGTTTTATAATTTCAGTCAACCTGTTGCCCTGCAAATACCTGGGTGATCAAAGTAATGACATTTAATCTCCAAAATAAGAGTCAAAATAAAGCAAAACAAAGCAATTAATATGATTAAAAAAAATGAAAGGAATAGTTCATAATTGATTAATTTGAAAATTCATTTATTTTGAATTCATTGATGGACATTAAATTTTAAATAGTAGGCTTTGACCATCTATATATAATGGTTACATCATTCAAAACTAAGGGCATATTGTTCTCATTAAAAAAAAGACAAGTCAAAGTGTAATGATTTTTTTTGCTCATTTGGTTTCTTAAAATTGAAAAAAAAATGTTATCATAGGGAAAAGGAGATAGTAGAGAGAATAGATCTATCAAAGAAGAAAACTGTTTGAAGAAAAATGAATTAGGGTATCTCATTTCATTTCACAAATGTGGCCACCCAAGATAGGTGTCGCCCCTCCACGATAAATGTTGTCACACATGACAACTGTTGCCCCCACGTCAAATGTCTTCTCCACGATAAATGTCGCCCACATTACAAATGTCGCCCTCCGCGATAAATATTGCCCCCACGATGAATGTCACCCCCACGATGAATGTCGCCCGCACGACGAATGTCGCCCCCACGACGAATGTCGCACCCACGACCAATATCACCCCCCACAACAAATGACACCGCCCACGACAGATGCGGGCGCAGCCCGCTTGAATGCCAAGCGGGCGAAGCCCGCTTGGTTACGGGCGAAGCCCGCAACGACGCATCGAGAACGGGCGTAGCCCGTTCGAAGATGCTAGTATAATATATATAAAGAAAAAAAATATTTTTAATTTAATTTATATTTGTGAGTTTTTTTTTAAAATTCAGCGTGGACAATTGGTCATGCACACCATGGTTATGAACCGTAATTCGTCTCAAGAATTTCATTCACTTTTATGCTCAAATCCAGTTTTGTTTTCTTCGCTGCGGTCACAACCGTTATTGGTAATCTTTTTGTCTAAAGTCATTGCAGCCAAAACGCTCGCCCAAACGGAGGCCACCTACAGTAATTTATTGGGTGAGTCGAGGTTAATTAATGCATGGACCAGGAACAGGTCACGGGTGCGCTTCGTGGGACCCTTTTGAGACCACATAATTATTGCTCGCCAATAAAGACGGTGGGCTTGCACAGGCTTTCGATTCAATACTGTAGAAGATAAAATTGTAATTTTGAGACACCTACGAATCGAATGAGAGCTCACCTTTCCCGTTATTAATCTCTCTATGTACACAGAAATTTTAATTGTGCAATTAGCCCATCATATACATATAATTTCAAAATTACTCACATACGGTATCCATGCATTATTATATATATTAAACCCAATGGCGGAAACCGAAATTTTTTCTGGTGTGATGTATTTAAAAAATGAAAATAAAAATAGGAAACAAACATATTAATAAAAAATCTTACAAAAGTTGTGTATACAATAGTAAAAAGATATAAATAATTTTGCTTACAAGACTCCTCTTCGAGCTTTCATGTTTTGAAAGCATTTCATAATGTCCTAATTGTTGATGGTTGAAAATATGTCTTTCAATATATGTCACTAAGCAAACATTCATTCATTCATCCCTTATACGATTACGTAATGATGACTTGATAATCTTCATTGCAGAATTTTTTTTTTCTAATGTTGCAGTGCTAGCTTCAAAAGCAAATATACCAATGGATAAATAACATCATTCTTCAATTCAACTAGTATATATTTATATTCCTATTATATTCCTATATTAGTATATATATATTTTCGAATTTTGTAAACACTTGTAAAATAATTATAGATTATGAATAACAAGATTCTAAAGAAAACTTTCAGTTTTGTAATAACAAAACTTTCTTATAACAGTTTAAAACAGAGGGGCAAGAAATGAAAGAAATCAGAACACAATATATATTTATATATAGGTTTAGAAACGAGCTTGCGTAAGGCGTGTGATCACTGCTCTAAAAAAGTTGCACCACCATCTGACAGGGCTTTCAACCGATGCTCACTCCTCCAAGGTACAACACCCGGCTAGATCTCGAAAGCTCCAATATACGCGGACACCGAAGAAGCACAAAGCACTCGAACTCCCACTTGATGAAGCAAATGAGAAGAAAACCAAATCACCGTTAAAAGTTGCAAGAACGAGAGAGAGAGAGCATGTTGTGAAATCGGATCGAGTTAAGCCGCGGTAGCGCAACGGAATTTCACGAATGAGCAAGAACCAGTATCGCGCAAAATAAAATACGGAACGAGATTCTAGCATACACAGACGACACAAAAGATTACGTGGTTCGCAGTATGGGACTCCTACTCCACGGGGAGAGCGCGCCGAAAGATCCACAATAAATATGAGAGTTACAAGATACAATAGTGAGACAAAAGATATAACGTGGTGCGCCCAGTAGAATCTGCCCCCAAACTGCACTGGTAGCTATCGCGAGCGATACCGATATCGCCGAGCGATGTCTCGCACTGCCACCGGGCCCAAGACCCGCCGCCGCTACTTCCGCACGCCTGGACCACCGCCCTGCTGCCACTGCTCTCACCGGAACCAAGTTCCGCGGCTGTCGCCGGCCTGGATCACACTGAGGGCCTCCGCCGCTGTTGAAGAACTCCTGGAGCCACCGCTGCCGCTGCCCGCTGCTTCCACCTGAAACAGCCCGAAAAGCTCCCTTGGCCTGAGGCCGCCTGTCGCCGCTGGACAGAGCCGCCGCCTCCTTGCCGCCGAGCTACTGGCGCCGCTGCTGCCGCTCACCTCTCTCAACTGCCTCCTCCCTCCTGCGGAATTTGCTTGGCGTAAAGGATGGCTGGGGGGACTGGTCCTATAAATAGGAGCCAAATAAAATCTCCCGTAAATAGGAGATAATCTGCAGATTTAGGAAAGATGCTAAAAATGGGTTTAGCCGGAATAGGAAGAAAATAATCCTCCTCATAATGAAGAATCTTAAATAGGATTAACCCAATAAGAGATTTCCTAATCAAAGATTAATCCTCACAAGTAACAAACCCCCTCCCACGGATCGATGACATGGCGCGATCCTAATGGTCTGGGCGCGATGAGGTGTCAAAATCTAACAAGAGCAGATTTCCGAAAGCATAAAAGCATAACAAAACAATTCAGAAAAATCTCCTTTATAGGAGTCTCGAAAAAAAACACGTAATTAATTGCAACGGTTATAATTGGTAAGTGTTAATCGTGCAGAGAAACGTTGAAAATTTCCAACATAGAAGAGTGATGACGAGAAAAACGTTTAAAAGAAACGGTTAGAATATACACGTAATAATTGCGAAGAGAAAATGCAAAACGACATAGGTCGCGTCGAATTCATATCGACGTTGCGTCGAAATCATATCGACGTAAGTGAGTCCGACGGACTGCTTGTCGACGCAAGCGTCGAGTTCTTATTGACGCGAGGTCATTGCTTCGAGTTCTTATCGATGCTTCTCTAGTCGATGCAAGTCGGGTGTGTCGAGTTCTATTCGACGCAACTCCAACTTCAGGCGATCTTGTCGACGCCACTTCGAGTTCCACTCGACGCAGCTCCGACTTCTTATTCGACGCAACTCCGAATAAAAGTAATGAAACTATTTTGTACAAAAATTACAATTCAATTCAATTATTCCCCAAATCTCAATTTCGAATCCGGTCCGGTGCGGTGTTGTGTGTGCGCGCTTGTGTGGTTCATAGTTTCTCCTTATGTTCTTTTGAACAAATAAGAAAGAGTGAATACATTTATATATTTACTAACAAGATTGAAAATTGGCAAGTGAGACTAATGAGTTCATCATTTCCTTCATGAAAGGTTCATCCAAATATTTGTATTCTCTCTATTTGGTTTTGGAGCTTTTCATCAATTATGAGGAGTCAAACACCAAACACCATACTAGGCTAAAAAACATTATAAATTAAATGTTTTAAAATAAAATCTCTAGCAATCCCTCACAAAAGTGAAAAACTAAAATGCGAACTTCATAAGTTATGATTTAATAATGATAAATAAAATAAAATACAAATTTGCTTCATCAGTTGTATCTAATGCAATGAGTATAGGTGGAATGGTTACCTTGAACCTATACTCAGTATTTATTTCCTCTACCGAAGAGTATAATGTGTCATAGACTTTGAATTATAACCTTTTGACCGGTAAATTAGATAAGCACACAAAATATTGGTTGTCCATTGGGTGATGACGGTGGGCGCATTAATGGTCATGCGCATTCCTTGATTTTTCATGAGGGTATTTAGGGTTCAGCCCGGATCCCAAAGTCATGGCACTACAAGAAAAACATCATTTAGCAACGAAAATCAGAAAGGGTACAAAATTTGTTGCTAATTACCATCGAATTTAGCTAGGTATATGATATCTGTTTTTACCTACAAAAATAGCAACGAAAATTTTTGTTGCAAAAATAGCAACGAATTATTTTGTTGCAAAATAATTGTTGCTAAATAGCAACGAAATATTTCCTTTCAAAATTTTCATACTAATTATTTTGGATTAAATTATTTATGGAGGGAAAGATTCATTTCCCTCCAAAAATTTTCATTTCATTTTTAATAAAAAAATATATTTATATGCTCTTAGCAAATTAAAAAGCCCTAAGGAGCCCCCTTTCCCCCACCCGATAGCTGCTCCCAGCTCCTCTCACTCTCCCACGCGATCTTCCAACGAGCTCGTCACACTCGTGCAATCTCACCGGCGCCCTGCTCCAGCGTGCCATGTCTCCCCTTCGGACTCATTCCTCCTAGTTCCGGTGAATCGGCATCCCAAATATTCCAATCCACGATCTCCCCGAGCCTCCGCGTGACCCCGTCAAGCTCGGCGTCTCCGTCTTCCCCATTCAACGATTTCTGAACTCGCCGGGGTTCGTCCTTCCCATTTCGAGCAGCTGGGGATAGTCCTTTCCACCCCGAGCAGCAGAGCACAATGGCAAGGTAATTTTCTTTCCCTCCTTCATCGATTGTGGTATGATATTTAATAACAAGATGGTTAATTAGGAGGTCATATTTAGTCCACCCCTACTACTCATCCACGTAGACAGGAAGTTAATTTCTCTCCTTCCAACTAATTCCACTACTTCCAATTGGTTTTTGCACATGATGTATTTGATGAAATGCTCAAAAGAATTTTTTGCCTCTTAGGTGCATATGGTATAACTTGAGTTTGACTGTGTGTGTTTGCCATGTATTCTATTTTTTCTTCTGTACATGTGGATATTAATAGCTTTTCATGAGTTGAACTTGAATGATGCACATCAAATTATCTGTTAATGTTTTTTGTCTATATCACCAGTATCATTAATATTCCTATATCCAATTGGTTGAAATTAGCTTCATCAATTTTCATTTTTCATAAATTTTCATTTATTTTGCTGAAGGCTTTAAACCTAAACTACAATATACTTTGTCATGCTATAATGATGAGGAGTCCTTGCTCCATAGAAAAGCACTTAAGAAAAAGAAATGGGCTATATGTGTAATTCTTTTATGGAGAAAAGTGGGAATGAACCCATGCGGCTTCTCAGATCAGTCTTGAATAGTCCATGCTCTATAATTAAATATTTTTTCTCAGGCATTTGATCAACAACAACAAGATTAGGTTGATGCTGCATCAAAAGCTCTTTCCTATAGACAAGATATAATTGAAGAAAACATTCGCCTAACATACTCATTACAGGTACCCATCTATTCTAGTGTATTATTTTGTTTTAATTGTGAAATTATATTATATGAAATGCCACTATATTTCCCAACTAAATCTCTTAAAATCACACCAAAAAAATAAAATTATTGAAATGAATAAGGAGTAGAATCATGTTAAAATACCATTTGGGGATTTACAAGAATAATTTTCATTTGGTAAAAGACCTTGAGTAGAGTTGCTCGAAAGTGTATGGACTTCTTATGTCATTGTTAAAATTTGGATCTCTAATATGCGTGCTTTGCTCTCACATTGATGTAGGAGCAAAACAATTGAGCAAGAATTGTGCTTTTGTTTGATCTGCTACGCTTTGGAGTAGAAGAAAACACAATATCTTTTAGCCATTCTAGGCTACAATCGCGATTAAATGCACTCCAGGACCAAAGCAGCCTTGAAGCATCAGAAAACCTCTAAACCTACCAACATTCTGTTGCAACCAACCTCCTCAAACGTAGGCTTGTGATGTAAAAATTCTGTGGCGCCTGATCTCTAGCGAATTCTAAATCGCTTGATCGATCACTACAACAAAAGTAGGCTACCGCGGCGTTTTTTTGGGCAATAGGAAACTTCATTGACTAAACATCAAGAATAATGAACCTGCATGCCCCCATTCAATTTCGGAAATTTCCTTGGATTTGAAGTCACTTATGTCTCATAAAGAACTTAAAAATCAAAGTAAATCCTAATACAATTTAATAGGCATAAAAGTGCAATATTCTCGCCTAAATAATTCAGAAACATCATTGACTAAACATGAACATGGAGTAGCAATTTATAATACATTTCATTTCTCATGCAAGTAGGCTATGTTTTAAGATGTTGTGCTATAGCAAGGTTAACTATAAATAAATATATATATATATAATATTGAACAAAATACAACTCTGTGAACCTACCTTGAGGTGGAAGACTGAAGAGTTGATTTCTTAAGTGACAGTTTGTATGTGATCTCCTTGGAAAGTTGCGGGGAAGAAAATCTCACATCTGTCCATGACTGAGTGAAATGGTAGAATTGTAAGAAAATCAAACAATAATAATAACAAAGAGATGAAATTAACACATATAAATTGCACGAAGAATGGCGACGCCGAGGAGGATACCTGATGATGATCTAGAAGGTGTCATTTTTTATGTATTTCTAGCATGACTCCCATTTGGGTTTCATGGCCCTTTAATTGTTGCCCAACTTAATGTGTGAGATGCATATTTAACTATTGTGAAAAAATACATTATATGTTTTATGTCTGTAGTGTTATTAGCTGACAAATCCCCATTTGGAGATCTTGAGTTCTGTATTTATCAAGAGAAAAAAATCATTATGATGTGATTTTTTAAGTTGAATGTGAAGTTGTTTTACTAAATTATCTCTGTTCTGTAATGTTGAGTCCACATCTCTGTCTCTCTGTCTCTCTCTATTTTTATTTTATTTTATAATAAGGTGAGTCATTGTTTTGGCTTAAGCTGAACTGAACTTTAATGTTTTATCTTGTAGCTGAAGAATTTCCCTCCACAAAACAACTTAAAAAGATAAGGTACCTAATACTGATCATAGCTTATGATATATGATGTAATTTACCCACATTATATTATCCCAAAATGTAGTGACAATGGGAACTGTTATGTAATGGGAAGGTAGAGGCGCAAAATGGGCTTGTTTTGATATTCTATCCACTATTAATGCTGATGTATATTTGTTAAATGAGATGCAATGTAGGGTGATGTCAGACCATAGTTTTGTTGAGGAAGAAAAGGGCTGCAGATGATTATATGAGGGAATGATATAATGGGTTATAGAATGTTAGCATGTTTTCCGATGATTAACATGAAGTGGTTATATCAGTTTTCATAGTTAGCCAATAGAAATTGTGTTGAACTGTGCAATGTGTCATGTATTTCTTGCATGACGGTGGCATTTTTGTCCAAACTCACCGGAGCAAAAACGCCATGCAAAACGGAGCCTTAGTTAAATGATCGCATATAATAATTGGTATTAGATGATAAATAACACAACATATCCATAATGAAAAAAATGAGAACAGTTTATGTTCAATACAATATTACTACAAATAAAAGAGATTGTGAGGTTCATAATTGTGCAAAATTTCAACAAGCATAAAATAAAAACAACCAACCTCTTGTATATATGGATCAGTGTAGTAAAATTTGAGAAATAGAATATGCTTGCTATTAATCAGTGTAGAAAGAAATTATACAAATTAAATAGAATATGCTTGCTATTAATCAGTGTAGTAAAATTTGAGAAATCTCATCTTACCCAAGTGCTTTTTTCAGTCAATAGCAAGTGGACACTGAGCAATGCAAACCTTTGGTGTAGTGTCGAGGAAATAAACTTTGTTTAACATAGGACAATGTAATCCTATTCTTGAGATTATAGACATGGTTTATATTATATCCTTACTACTTTGGTACATAATAATGTTCTGAGATGTTTGTTCTTATTTATTTGATTTAATTGTCAAGTTGAACATAAATGATCTGATAATATTTTTGTTGAATATATGATTTAAATCCGACTGACTACAATTGTAATCATTTGGTATGTTTTATTTACAGAACAACAATCATGCATCCAGATAGAAGTTGGATCAATAATCGTGTCTGCCCAGGTGGATATGACATTACAGATGAGTATCAAATGGGGGGTTAAAGGATTCATAGAATTGTGTCAACAATATC
Source organism: Dactylorhiza incarnata (assembly GCA_033032865.1). Classification (NCBI taxonomy): domain Eukaryota; kingdom Viridiplantae; phylum Streptophyta; class Magnoliopsida; order Asparagales; family Orchidaceae; genus Dactylorhiza; species Dactylorhiza incarnata. Next base: position 4,620,141 of record JAWHQI010000066.1, read on the forward strand.
CAAGATATATGGACCGAGAAAAAATTCGATGTCCATGTTGCGATTGTAGAAGCTTGAGATTTCTTATGCCTGATATGGTCAATTTTCACCTCATTTCTAGAGGTTTTGAGCGTGGTTATATTAATTGGGTAAGGCAAGGTGAACCGCATTGGGATGAACCATCCACTAAAGCACATGTTAGTCATATGCAAGAGAAAATAGTGTCTGAGCAGAGAGTCATTGAAGAACAACATAATTCTTTGATTGACATGGTTATTGATGTAGCTAGTCCTGATTTTGATTGGAATACTAGAGATCATCAGCCACAAGACCCTAATGTAACTGCTAAAAAGTTCTTTGAACTGAAGGACGCTGCAGATAGTCCTCTTTGGTCTGGTTGTGAGGAATATTCAGAGTTATCAGCATTGTCAGAACTTTTAAACATCAAGTCTGAATCAAACTTGAGCGAGAGACATTTTAATCGGTTTTAAAGGCATTTGGTCGGATGCTCCCGAAGGGACATAAATTACCTGATAGTTTTTATTCAAGCAAGAAGGTGGTTGCTCCACTCGGCCTTGGCCTTTAGAAGATTGATGTTTGTGAAAATGATTGCATGTTGTATTGGAAATATGATGAAATGTTGCAAGAATGTAAGATATGTCGACACCCTAGATTCATGCCTAGAAATCGACGAGGGAATAAAATGCATAAAGATATATCATTTAAACATTTGAGTTACTTACCACTTACACCGAGACTACAAAGGTTGTACATGTCCAAAACCACTGCAGAACATATGAGATGGCACAAGGAAAATATCGGTGATGAGGGAAAATTATGCCATCCACGGGACGGTGAGGCTTGGAAGCACTTTGATAGGACTCAACCTACCTTTGCAGCCGAGCCACGAAATGTTAGACTTGCTCTTTCCACCGATGGATTTAATCCACATAATCAAGGATCTAGACCTTACTCTTGTTGGCCGGTTATTGTTACACCTTATAATTTACCTCCTTGGATGTGCATGGATCGACCTTATATGTTTCTCTCTTTACTTGTGCCAGGTCCAAAGAGTCCAGGTAGGAGCTTGGATGTGTATTTGCAACCTTTAATAGATGAGTTGAAGATATTATGGGATGTTGGGGTTGAGACTTATGATGTGTCAAGAAAACAAAATTTCCAGATGAGGGCAGCATTAATGTGGACTATCAGTGACTTCCCTGCATATGGAATGTTGTCGGGTTGGAGTACACATGGTAAATTGGCGTGTCCATATTGCATGAATCATATCAAGTCTTTTAGACTTAAACATGGTGGAAAACCATGTTTCTTTGATTGTCATCGCAAATTTTTGCCACTAGATCATCCATATAGATTACAAAGAGACAACTTCACCAAGGGAAGGATTGAGACAGATGCTCCTCCTATTCAGTTAACTGGTCATGAGCTCGAAGCTATAGTCGCATTCTTACCAAAGATTGACTTTGGTAAGACTAAGGACAAGGAAAAAATAGAAGGGTTTGGCGATTCTCATAACTGGTTAAAAAGAAGCATTTTTTGGGAATTGCCATATTGGAAAACAAATCTGATTCGTCATAACCTAGATGTGATGCACATTGAAAAAAATATGTTTGATAATGCATTTTACACTATTATGGATGTAAAAAGTAAGACTAAGGATAATGTAAAAGCCCGTCTAGACCTTCAAAATATATGTAAACGTCGTGATCTTGAGCTCAAGGAGGTGAATGGGAAACTTCTTAAACCCAAGGCAAGTTATACATTATCTAAGGATGCACGAGAGATTGTATTAAAGTGGGTAAAAAATTCGAGACTTCCGGATGGGTATGCATCTAATTTGGGTAGATGTGTTAATTTGGAGGACTATAGTATGCATGGAATGAAGAGTCATGATTGCCATATTTTTATGGAGAGATTGTTTCCTCTTGCATTTCGAGATTTATTACCAGAAGTTGTGTGGAATGGTTTAACTGAATTAAGCCAATTTTTTAGAGACTTATGCTCAACAACTCTCTATGAATCAGATATGAAAAAAATGGAGGAGAACATAATTGTAATATTATGCAAACTTGAGAAAATATTTCCTCCAGCTTTTTTTGATTCCATGGAGCATTTGCCAATACATTTGGCATACGAAGCAAGGGTTGGTGGGCCTGTTCAATATCGCTGGATGTATCCCTTTGAGAGGTAATTATCTCTTGAAAATTACTTTCTTATTGCATGTTATATATATTAACTTTGATATTTATAGGTTCTTGAACTATGAGATAAGTGATATTCCAGTAGAAGAATTTTGATCGTCGTTGGCGTGCGGTTTTTAAAGTTAAAGCCAGAAGCACATATGAGATAAGTGATATTCCAGTAGAAGAATTTTACCAAGAGACTTCAACTATGAATCCAACTCGTGTTGTACCAGATGATGACATTGTTCTAGTTGATATTCATCGTCAAGCGGAAGAAGTAAATCCTGGTGAATTACAATCACTAGAGAGGGAACTTGAACACAATTTCGAGTCTGATGAGTTCGAAAAAGGATCAACTGAATCAGATGATGATGGATTAGATGATATGGATTCATCGGGGGAAGAAGATGACATCACTTTTACTGATAGACATGCTCTATAACGTTTATGCTTGTGTAAGCTTGAAAATATAACTCTCGTGTTAGTTATACTTACTATTGTGCATGCATTTCTTCTTTTCTTTAGTTGTAATTGCGTGTTTTTAATATGCTTAAATTAGTAATGTATTAATATGATTTGCAGTTACTATGCAGACTAGAGGACGTGGAGGTAGATTATTATCTAACAGAAATCGAGATGATACTTTTTTGAGACTCTTAATGGAAGATATGAATCATCAATCAAGCACAAATTCCGGCTCGCATTGTGATACAGATGAGGAGCATGAGATGTCTGATGACGTGAATGGTCTTGATTGCTCGCCTCCTGATATTGAGACGCCTCCTGATGTAGAGAAACATGAGCCAAAAAATTCAAATAGCAAAGATGATATTGAGCGTGATGAAGAGGGACGAGAGATACTCATCATCTCAGGAAAATGGTAATATTGTCCCTTTAAAATTCAGTTTTTTTTTTCAATTTATTTTCTTATGTTGTATAAATTATAAAAGACATACATTTGATAATGTATGTTAATTAATTATGTTGCTTTATATCATGTTTGCAGCTTCATTAGTACTTCTGCACCTCGTTCCATGTTAAATTGTTTGAGAGGTTGGTTCAATGGAGTTTGGCCCACATTTTGTGCAATTCCAAATGATGTAAAACAAAATTTGTTTAATATATTCAAGGTAAAAAATACTTTGATTATTCCTTAATTTTTATGTTACAATGATGTGCATATAATACATTTTTTTTTAATTGTAGGCCAAATATACTTGGCGTGCTCCATCGACGGAGCAACAAGTGTATAAAATTTGGAAAAGTTATTTTAGCAGAGCAATGGCTTCAGAAATGAGGCGTATCCGAAAAGCAGCAAAGTCAAGGTCTGCACCTCCACCAACGTGGATGCGACGAGAAATTTTTGAAGGATTATGGGACATATGGGAAGCACCTAAATTTAAAGATCTCCAAAAAAGTAATCGCAAAAATAGACTCTCTGATAGAGATGGCCTAGGGGTAGTTAAAAGCACCAGTGGAACAATTTCCATTCATCATCATGCTCATAGGATGGTAAGCATTTTTATTATATATTACAATTATCTGTTTGTGAGTCTCATAATAGGATGTTGTTAATTTCATTGTATGTTTGCGAGAGGTTTCGCCGGAAAACAACATTTGGAGGCGACTCCAGTGCTCGGAACTCCTCAAATTGTGCCCAGTTCGCTGTTTTTCAGCGAACTGGGCGCCCGGATCGCTGTTTTTCAGCGAACTGGGCGCCCAGATCGCTATTTTTCAGCGAACTGGGCGCCCGGTTCGCTGAAAAACAGCGATCTGGGCGCCCAGTTCGCTGAAAAACAGCGATCTGGGCGCCCAGTTCTCTGAAAAACAGCGATCCGGGCGCCCGGTTCGCTGAAAAACAGCGATCCCGGCGCCCGGTTCGCTGAAAAACAGCGATCCGGGCGCCCGGTTCGCTGAAAAACAGCAAACTGGGCGCCCAGATCGCTGTTTTTCAGCGAACTGGGCGCCCGGTTCGCAGAAAAACAGCGATCTGGGCGCCCAGTTCGCTGAAAAACAGCGATCCGGGCGCCCGGTTCGCTGAAAAAACAGCCCGGTTCGCTGAAAAACAGCGATCCGGGCGCCCAGTTCGCTGAAAAACAGCGATCCGGGCGTCCATTCATCTACTAAGATTTCACAACTTACTGCCTTCATTGCTAGTACTGTTAATTGCTATTTCATCTACCCAGGGACGGAGCCAGAATTTTTTTTAAGGGGGGTCAAAAAATAGTAACATACAAATGATTTAAGAAAATGCTAACATATAACACGATATATAATTAAAATAAACATTAATTACCTCATAAGTCAAAATTAAAATACACTGAAACATGATTTATAATTGAACGAGTACTTTATAGAGTTGATAATCACCTGCAAATAACATAAGTAAAAGAACTTAAACTAAATACATACATTTATAACAACATAGTTTCGTTAATACAACATAGGGTACTACTGTTACATGACGAAAAAATCAATGCGTCAAAAAGGCTAGAGCAACCCCTTGGTAATCCATTAATTTTTGGAAATAGCCCCATTCGTTAACCTAATTCAAACGTAAGATTAAGATTGAGATTTCAATGTTACAATGAGATTCATCATGAAATGTAACAGATCAAGAATGTTTAGAAAAATTTCAATGAAATTACCATTTCTCTACTGGATCAGAAGGAAAGAAGCAGAAATCACACCATGATTCCCGAAAAAGATCGGCAGAGGCGAAATAGAATACCTAGGCAGCCAGGCAGGGAAGATCTACAAAAGCAGAAATCCACGTTCTTGATGTTCTCGAGGGGAGATCTTCCAGTAGCACTCAAGCAGGCTGATGGGGAAGAAGCACGCCTGGGAAGAAGACGGGCGGCCGCATGCCCGCATGGGAAGTCGGGAAGAAGACGGGAAGAAGCACGCCGTCTCGCCGGAGCCAGAAACGGGAAGGACCGAGGACGGGAAATCGGGAAGAAGACGGAATCGCCAGGGATCACGTGAGGTCGCGAGTCGCGAGCAGCGGAGCCAATTCGCCGGATCAGGGAAGGAAACGTGCGTGTGCGGGTGCGGGCATGGGCTTAGGGTTTAGCCTTTAATAATATTTTTTTTTTAATTCAGGGGGGTCAATTGACCCCCCTGGTCCCTTGATAAATCCGCCCATGCATCTACCATTAGTTGGTTTTTTTATCTTGTTACCACTGATAACATGTTAAGTATTTTTCTTTTGCATTGTAGGCCAAGGATAATGGAGGAATACCAGTGCCTCATGAAAAAGTGTTTACTCGCACTCATAGGAGAAATAAAGGGAAAGGGCCCTTTGTAGATGATAAATCAAAGAAAGCATTTGTAAGTTTTTCATTTATTATTTTTTGAAGAAATTGTAATGTATTGATATTATTAATTATATTCCAATTAATCTTATAGGAGATTTATACCTCTAAGCTAAACGAGAAGCAATCTCAGAGCAATTTACCTTCTACTCAAGGTTCATGCATATATTATCCTGAATTGTGGGTTGAGGCATCAGGGGGTCCAAAAAATGGTCGTTGTTATGGATTTGGTAATTCATATAGTGAAAATATGACTTTCTCTGATACTAGCTCAACTAGCGGTATACAAGTTGAAAATGACATGTACAAGGATCGTATTAAAGATTTAGAGAATCAACAAATGGAGATGAATAATAATTTTGAACGAAGAGTTGATGAAGTTGTTCAAAGTATTGTTAAGAATGCCGTTTCTACAGCTCTAGAGATGCATGGTATTGGCCAAGGTCATCAATTTTCTTCCGGGCAGTTTCCTTCTCAAGGATTATATAGTTCTTCAGGACATTTCTCTGCTCCAGGTCCTGGCTATTTTTCAGCTGCAGCTCCTGGCTACTATACTTCTCATGGCTTTTTTCCTGTACCAAGTCATTATCCTCATGATGCTCAATATCAAGTTGAAAGCCAAGCTCATGCTCCCACTCAACGCCAACCTTCTGAAAATCGTTATTCTTCAGATCCACAAATTACTCAATCATAGTCATTGATTTTGTTATATTTATGTGTTGTTTTGGGTTTCAATTCTATGTTAGATCACTTTACTTTGTTATATTGATGTTTTGGTTATATAGTACACTTTGGTCATGATGTATGAAGGTTTGATGATGTATATATGAAGGGTTTGACGATATATGTAATTAGTTTGTTCATGTATGAAAGCAAGTTTCACGTTATATTAAAGTTTATTAATATATATGAAAGTTTGGTTATATGAGCTCGATATTGGGTATGCATTATATACATTTGATCGTGTCTTTTAATTATAGTGCATGTTATTAACAATTTGTGTGTTGCTTTAATCAAAACAGTTTTGTTATTAATTAATTTTTCAATTTGGCTTAATCAAAAATAAAATTAATTTAAAATTATTTGTGTTATTATTAAAATAAAATTGATGCCAAATATTTTTATTACTAATTGATTAAAAAGAAATGATTCATCATTAATTTATCCACAAAATAATGTATTATTAATATATTTATTCCTCAGATTTGACATTTATTAGCATCAAAATCTGCAACAATTTTAATGCTAGCTAATCTTAGGATCAAAATTATTTGATGGTGATTAGCAACGAATTTTTTGTAGGTATTATCCCTTGCTAAATTAGCAAGCAATATATTCGTTGCTAAAATTCTCTTGCAAAACAGCAAGGAAAAACATCCTTGCTGAATTTAGCTAGGCTCAATTTAGAAAGGAAATTGTTTTGTTACTAAATCCCTTGCTAATATAAATTATCAACGAATTTTATGATTTAGCAAGGGATTCTTCTCCTAGCTAATAAGGACTTTTCTTGTAGTGTGGCCTCATGACTATCCCCACATAGGTGGTGCCTCAAGAGATATTTCATAACTAATATCTCTTAAAGAAATATGTCTTTGACAACCTTTAAGAACTTAAACGTTCATCCTAAACTATTACGTAGAACACAACATCATTGGAATGGGGAGAAGGTTTCTCAACCTTTAAATTTGTGCTCATAATATAACTATGCTACATCAACGACTTCATTTCTACCACATTGAACCCAATTCATGGGATCTTCAATCACATGGGCTGGGTATCCACCGTTGGCAGCAAATCATGTGGGCTTAAGCCTCATTCCCCTTGATGATAATAAAATCTCCCTTCGGGACAATCTCTTGGTAAGATTATCAGTCATATTCAATTCCGACTTTACATAGTTGAGTGATATCACTTATTTTCTTCTTTGTTTCACGGACTTGTACCTCATTCTTATGAATTTATTCATTTTAGCATTAATATTATTTGAAGCAGTTAAATCAATCACAGATTTATTATCACAATGCAAAGAAATAACAGGTATTGGTTTTCCAACTAAAAGAATTTCAGAAAGTAAAATTTTAAGCCATTCGACTTCGACACATGTAGTGTCTAAAGCTATAAGCTCGGATTTCATGGTGCTTCTTGAAATCCCAGTTTATTTTGTAGAAGCGCATGAAATGACGGCTCCTCCAAGGAGGAAAACATAACATGTTGTAGACTTGACGTCTAAAGAATCAGTTACCCAATTGACATCCGAATAACCTTCAAGTACTTCGGGAAAAACCTGTATATAGTAAATTATAATCAATAGTTCCGCGAAGATATTTAAAAAATTCTAGTTAACGCTATCCAATGGTCATCACTTAGATTACTAGTATATCTACTAAGTCTGCCTACAGTATATGAAATGACGGATCTAGTGTGATTAACAATATAAATAAGCGATCCTATCATTTGTGCATACCTATGTTGGTTAATAGGTTCGCCTAAATTTTTACAAAGTTTTATGCTAGCGTCAAAATGGGTAGAAGCAGGTGCGAAATCATATAAATTAAATTTATGCAATATTTTCTCAACCGAGTGAGAAAGAGACAATGATACACTAGAATCAGATTTAGCTAATTTCATTCTCAAAATGACATTAGCTTTTCCTAAATTCTTCATATCAAATTTAGATGATAAATTATTTTTGATATTATTAATAATTTTAATTGAACTTCCAAAGATTAAAATGTCATCTACATAGAGACATAACAAAACATATTCATTTCCTTCTTGTTTTGCATAAATACATTTATCATATTCATTGGATATAAATCTAAAAGATAACACTATAGAATCAAATTTTTGGTGTCATTGCTTAGGGGCTTGTTTTAATCCATAAAAGGATTTAATAGGTTTACAAACTTTACTTTTTTTACCTTTAACTACGAAATCTTCGGGTTGAGACATATATACCTCTTCATCTAAGTCTCTATATAAAAATACGGTTTTTACGTTTATTTGGTGAATGGTTAATTTATGGATCGAAGCTAAGGCTACTAGAACACGAATGGTTGTAATCCTAGCTACGGGAGCATAAATATCTAAATAGTTTATTCCTTGTTTTTACGCATAGCCTTTAGCAACAAGGCGAGCCTTATATTTTTCTATGGAACCGTCTGAATTTAATTTTTTCCTAAAGATCCATTTATAACCTATGACTTTGGTACCAGAGGGAAGATCGGTTAGAATCCAGGTTTTATTTTCTAGAATAGAATTAATTTCAGCATTTATGGCTTCATTCCAAAATGGAGAATCAGATGAGGCCACAGCTTTCTCATATGAATTAGGATCTCCTTCAACTAGGTAGGTGAAGTAGTCCTCTCCAAAAGTTCTTTCGTTTCTAACTCCTTTGCTTCTTCTAGGTTCATCAATTTCTAATGGATCTATATCAGAGGAAGGTTGAATTGAGCTGGAAGATGGTTGAGATGAGTTGTCTAATTTATATGAGATCTTATCTTCAAAATAAACGACATCTCTATCTTTTATAATAATGTTATTTGATATTTCATTAATTAGTGAATTAGTAATAAGAAACTTATTAGCACTACTATCGAAAGCATAACCTATAAAAATAAAGTCCACGGTTTTAGGTCCTATTTTCTTTCTTTTAGGTTCAGAGATTGCTACCTTAACCAAACACCCTCACACTCGAAGAATTTGAAAATTATGTTTCCTTAATTTGAATAATTCAAAAGAAGTTTTATCATTATGTTTTGAAGGAATCCTATTTAGGATGAAAGGGGAGGTGAGCAACGCTTCACCCCAAAGATTTTCTGGAGCATCAGACTCAGCTAACATGACATTGACCATGTTCATCAAAGTTCGATTTTTATGTTCAGCTACACCATTAGATTGAGGAGAATAAGGAGCAGTCACTTGATGAATAATCCTATGTTCTTGGCAAAGTTGGGTTAGTTCATTCGAAGTGTATTCTCCACCTCGGTCGGATCTAAGAATTTTAACAGATGATTCTAATTAATTTTCTACTTCCGTTTTGAAAATCTTAAAGTATGAAAATACTTTATCTTTAGCTTATGATAAATAAATGTAACAATATTTAGTGAAATCATCAATAAAAGTTACAAAATATTTATTTCCACATCTAGTAGGTTGGCGGTTCGAGTCACACACATCCAAGTAAATTAACTCTAAAGGTTTTGAAGTTCTTTCTACTGATTTAAAAGGTTTTCCAGAAAACTTAGATTGAACACATATTTCACATTTAACACTTAGTGCAATATTAAATTTAGGAAATAAATTTACAGATATCATTCTTTTCATACAATTTGAATTCACATGTCCTAGTTTAGCATGCCAAAAATCAGAATATGAACTTGAAACAATAGAAGATGAAATTTGATTTAATTCTAAATCACCAACATTCAATTTAAATCAATCATCACAAATATAACATTTACAAGTATAAACATAATTAAATGTTATTACAACTTTATTTGATTCTAAGACAATCTTATAACCCTTCTTCACTAATAAGGATCCGCTCACAAGATTTATCCTAACACTCGGAACATAAAGCACAACATGCAAGACTAGGGTCTTCCCGGATGTCAACCTAAGATCCACTCGCCCGCATTCAAGTATTTATGTCGAAGAAGCATCTCCTAAGATCACGCTTCCTCCACGGATGTCCTGGAAGGTGGCAAATCAAGAACGATCAAAACAGGTATGAACATACATTTGCTCCGAAATCAAGCCACCAATCTGATGAACAAGTGAGAAGAAGACTAGGAGAATAATCTAACATGAATATAGGTTGATCTGGTGCTTGGATCATGTTGGCCTGAGGCTTATCACCATGAGACTTATCAATCACAGGTTCTGTCTTCTTATAGACACAATTGGTAGACATGTGATTTGCGCGGTCGCTGATGAAGCACCATTTCTCTTTACCTAGGTTTTGGTTTGAAGGGTCAGACTTGGGATGATTAGGTTGTTGATGGCGAAAACCTGGTTGGAAAGGTTTCTAATGGATCTTGCCCTTGCCTTTGACGTGATGGTGAGAGGAATGGTTGTCATGAGATTCAGTGAGATTTATTTTAGGTACATGGTCTTTGGGGGGTTTAGAACTCTTGTTCTTATGTTCCTCCTTTATGCGGATAGCATTTTGGACTTGAACATAAGTAATGTTGGATTGGTCATGTCGAAGTCTAGTACTAAAGCCAGACCAAGAATGTAAGACCCCTCCCCCGCACCGGGGAGTACCCAAGTATTATGCCCAGAACCGTCGTCTTACGGTGACACAAACTTCTGAGTTAGTCGCCATCGCACGACGCCAATCCTGCCGGCTTTATAAGACTTATGACAAGCTCCATAATTTTCTGAACGAATTTCTCAATTTTATCTTTTTAACTTCAAAAGTCAACATAATTAAATTAATTGAAATACCCAGGGTTTTCCCCCAAAATCCCAATATTATATTATTAAGGATGTTGTATTTCATCATTATAAGTCTCTGGCCAAAATTTCATTGGCACACCAAAGGGCATATAGGCTGAAAATCCCATTTTTCCACTTCTTGCTAAGTGCAACCCAAAACACAAACCTTGTCCTCTCTTGCAAGTTGGATTCACCAACTTTCAGAGGTCAAAATGGGTTCAAACTTTTGCCACTGGCTTGTTATAGCCTAAGAAGTGTACAACCCAAAAATTGGGGCATTTGAATTAATTTAACTTCAAATATTTCATTTATCTGGACAAGCACATTTTACGTAAAACTATAAGAAAAGGTTGTCCAAAAATTCTCATTTTTGGACAGAGTGTGCATATAGGGTTACATGCATACATGTACCGAATTTCACCCTCATAACCTTAGCCATTCAAAAGTTATTCAAGTATTATGGGTTGTCCTACCCTAAGGGCACAATCCACCAAAACAGTCCTACAAGGAGCTACAGGAAACAGTCCACCAAAATAGCCCTACAAGTATTATGCAGCTCAATTGGTGATGAGAAGTGAAAGTACTCCCTAGTTAAGCATGCACGGGCTAGAGTAGTCACGGGATGGGTGACCTCCTGGGAAGTCCCCATGCTGCCCGCTTAACTTGAGTTTCCCTCATCAAAGGGAGGTTGCGACCTCCAACAACCTGCCCATGGATGGAGAGGGGTTGGGGTGCATGGTCTGCAGACCGATTGAGGCTGAACCCTAGCGAGCTGTGTGCTGGGGGTGTCGGCGGTCGTCCTTGCGAGTTGTGTGTTGGGGAGATCGTTATAAAGAATCAGGAAGAGAATCGATGAGACACACCACTACATAATTTTCGGATAGAATTGAGCCATCGGCTTGGATCTTGGATAACATCTCGTCAAGTTGATGGCGTTGAGGATTGATAGGCTTGGAAGCAACAATCTTGAATTTGTTGAGGTTTGAAACGTTGTAACGTTCTATACCCACATTATCAAGGTTATAACGTGCTTCAAGAGCATATCACAAATCCTTAGCCGTACGATATTGAAGGAAGACATCGTAGAGGCTGTCAGACAAGACACTAAGGATTCAGTTGCGATAATGATATTCAATATCTACCGGGTCTCTATAGGGAATACATCTAACATAAGTTCTATTGGTATATATTAGCACTGGGAGATGAAGACGAAGGAAGAGAGGAGGCAACTGCATTTGCAACGCTGAGGTTTTCAGATTCTACAACAAGAGCGTCGAAAATAGCAGATAAAAGCCCTAAGGTATTCAACCAATATTCTACTTTAGCTTGCCAACGACGAAAACCATTTCTATTAAATTTCTCGGGTTTGATCCCGACAAAATCATCAGATCTACAAGTCATGACAGATTTCTGAAATTTATAAAACATAAAATAAATTCCAGTACATATGAAAATAAAAACAGAGAAAATCATTTTGATTATTTGATTTTATTTATCTTGTTATTATTGGACATCCCAAGGAATATCAAATGACGGGCTCTAACTGGTACTAGGCGGTTTGTGAGATGATTGCCCAACACGACTCTTTCACAAGAGATTATGTGATGTGTATCTTTAACTTCTTTAGATTGTTGAAATATTTTCTATATATACATATATATTCTTATATTAGTATATATATTTTTTTGAATTTTGTAAGCACTTATAAAATAATTACAGATTATGAATAACTTGGTTCTAAAGAAAACTTTCAGTTTTGTAATAACAAAACTTTTTTTATAACAGTTTAAAACAGAGGGGCAAGAAATGAAAGAAATCAGAACACAATATATATTTATATATAGGTTTAGAATCGAGCCTGGGAAAGGCGTGCGATCACTACCCTAAAGAAGTTGCACCACCCTCCGACAGAGCACTACACCATATCATGCATATGGTAGCGCTCAAAAACCGCTACTGTAGGTGAAAAAAACCGTTACTGTAGGTCTACGGTAGCGGTTGCGCGCGCGCTACATCCGCCGCCGTGGTCGTAGGGTATGGAAGCGATTACCCAATGTATTGTGACGTTTTTGCAACCGCTACTATAAGTACATCTATTGTAGCGTTTATGATATCCAATGGTAGCGATTATTTCATTTTACAGCAACGGTTACGATACTCTATGGTAGCGTTTATGCTTATATTTGGCCACATTTATGATTGCTATGGTAGCGGTTATCTTTTTAATAATGCCCAAAATGCATTTTAATAAATTTATTTATTTTCTATTAAATTGACTAAAAAAAGAAAATATATGAGACAATAATAGAGTTAATATCTATTTGTAAAAGAATTTAAATGAATTTTTTTTATTAATAATAAATTAAAGAAGGTGGGAGATAGCCCAAACCCTTCAATAATACAATCAATATATATATAAATCCACTAATTTTCATTACTAAACTCATTAATTACATGAAAAAACATATACAATAAATATTCTGCTCTTGAAAATTATTCTAATTCTTCTTCACGGGCTCATCCTTCTTGTCTCTCTTCCTTCTTCACAACCATCTTCCTTCTTCATGCACCAATTTCTCTACCCGACCTTCTTCGTTCCCAGCCATATATGCAAAATCTTCACCATCTACACTTCCAACAAAACCTGAACCATCAAAGATTGTATAAGAAAATACAGTTACAAAAATGCTAAAAATAAACAGCATGCAGCAGATGAAAAATTCTAAACAGTTTGTTCGGAAGGGCGAGAATGTTAAAAAAAGAGGCCTTTAATGCTAGACAAGATGATAATTCATACAACAAGCAAAATATTATGGCCCAGATATTTTTAAAAGTTGGACACCTTCATAATTTCAAAGACTATTACATCTACTCACAAGATATATGCTATCAGCGTCGAGTTGGACACCTTCATAATTTCAAAGACTATTACATCTACTCACAAGATATATGCTATCAACTGTTAATGATTGCAGCATTTGGACCAACAGATGAGATGGTTGGGAAACTTAATCCTTTAAAATGCTTCAAAGCAAACAACATAAATAGATAATCAACAGTTTATTTAAAACAGCAGAAAAAGCTACAAGGAATTGATTTATTTGCTTAATAAATGTCAAGTATTAGAGAAGAGCATGGGCTTAGGGATCTTAAATGCTTTGAAAACCTGTGCGACATGCATACACACTCAACACACACACACATTTATATACATGCACAAACATACACTCAACACACATACACACATTTACATACATCCACACACACACTCAACACATGCACACACACACATTTACACACATACATGCACACACACTCAACACACACACACACACACACAAACTCAACACATACACATAATCAAAACATCCACACACTCACTCACATATTCACCAAAAAATCAACACACACATCACATAAATGCACACACACACACACTGTAAGACCCCCCCCCCCCCCCCCCCTCCCCAATCCTGAACCGGGTTCAGGGAGGGGGGGTCTTACAGCCCAAAGAAGACCACCCAGCGCTTTCCGGGTGGCGACGTCCCACCCGCTTAGGCACTGAGCGGTCTCTTTGTCAGGCACAAGAATCATAACCTCTCATCAGAACACATAGCGGAAGCAATCAAAAGATGGGCAAACCAAACATACAGCTTATATTTACAACTTAACGGGGCCGAAGCCTATCGTTTACAAAATATTGTCCGTAGACTACATATGCTAAGACAAAAGGGAGTCCTGGGCTCGTCCCTATATACTCGTACTCACATCTCTGAAGATAGAAGGGGAGGCTGGGGTAATCGAACGGATCATCTCCAAGGCTTCCCGGTCAACCTGTGGTGTGGGGGCTTCACGCTGTCCCGTCTCCTGTGATTGGTTATAAGAAATAACCGTTAGTCACAGAGCTAAGCAGAAAACACATCCCCCTCCCCGGATCCGTATCCAGGGGGCGGCTAAAGACAGAATTGAAATAGCCGAAGCAAGGAAAGGGTTAGCAGCAGGTAATCATATACATACACATCTATATATATAAAGCGGGGCTCCTGCCCGAATAACCACAATCGCGCGGCATAATAAATCTACAATACTATCGCGCGTATACACACACCCCAGGTTCTCAAGACCTGTACCCACACAAAGACCCTGTGTCGACACAGTTTTTAGACCGCTTTAGTTCAAGCAGGGGAGCTAATCCCGCGGGCCTCACCGATGTGGCCGTCGGTGACAGTGGCCAGTCCTGCCACTTCTGAATGTAGTCGTACCGTATCATTCAGGCCCTCCCGTACAACTTGGTGTACTGAATGGATGTGAGCGACATCC
This sequence comes from Dactylorhiza incarnata, assembly GCA_033032865.1. NCBI lineage: Eukaryota > Viridiplantae > Streptophyta > Magnoliopsida > Asparagales > Orchidaceae > Dactylorhiza > Dactylorhiza incarnata. The sequence continues at coordinate 4,635,400 of JAWHQI010000066.1, forward strand.
GGCGAACCGATTTTTTTTAGGCCGACCAGCGGAGGCGATACTGCAGGCTCAGAGGGTAATAACCCACTGTGCCCATCTCCCTGTCGCCATGAGTCGTCAACTCACCCGCACCGGTACGAACGGTCTGCGAGCGTGACCGACCCGCCACTTCCAAACAATCTTCACCCTCTTATTTTTAAACGAACCTTTAGGCCACGTGGCAATTCATACTCGACCGGTCGCATGACCTTGGACCGGGAGGCTTAGTGGTATGAGTGCTCCTTGCTTGGGGCTAACTTGGGAGGAGAGACTCGACTCCGAGTTTTCCCCAACTAAGGCCCCGCCGAAGGGAGGATAAGCACCGCATTTGTTGCCACGGCAGCTCTTCACTAGTAAATAAATTAGGCCGAAGCATGGGCCATAATATTTAAACAGAAATGTAGGCCGAAAGCAAAGGCCATGTAATAAACAGAAAGGTAGGCCGAAAGCAAAGGCCATGTAATAAACAGAAAGGTAGGCCGAAAGCAAAGGCCATGTAATAAGGAGAAAGGTAGGCCGAAAGCAAAGGCCATGTAATAAGCAGAAAGGTAGGCCGAAAGCAAAGGCCATGTAATAAGGAGAAAGGTAGGCCGAAAGCAAAGGCCATGTAATAAGCAGAAAGGTAGGCCGAAAGCAAGGGCCGTGTAAATAGGACCAGTACGAGACTGGATTTAAATGAAAGTGCTGAATGTAAATGCGGGGGACCAGTACGAGACTGGATCTAAATGAAAGTACAGAATGTAAATGCGGGGGGGACCAGTACGAGACTGGATTTAAATGAAAGTACAGACTGTAATTGCATAAGATGAAATGGTTAGTAGTCCAATCACTCTATCAGAGGAGGCTTCGATCGACGACTCCGTACTTTTATTATTGTCGCGACGAGGTTACGTTTTGGCGCCGCGTCGCGATGTCGTTCCGATTTTTGCGTTGCTTTTCCGAGCTTAGTCGGTCTCTTAGCTTACTATGCATAATTTTGGGATAAGTATTTAAAATATGCGTCGAGGGGACGCCGATTTATTTTAATGAATTTCGCTCTTTTCCGGGCGTCTATTTTTGTTTGAAAAGGCTTTCGAGGGGTCAAATCACAAGTCCACACTTCCTACCTTTGATAGTATTTGTAAAATACCTATATTTAGTGCCCCTAATTTTTGGGGAATTTTAGAGACTCATTTGGGTATTTTATTACCTAAAATAAACTTTATATTGGGTTTTAAAAATAGTAAAACCCCTCCTAAAAATCCCAAAAAATTACAGGGGGTGCCCCCAAGGGTGAGGCACATTTTTCATATAGAAAAGTTTTCCTGAAAGGGCCCCATTTTTCCTCAGAAAAATGGAGAAGCCTATAGGGTGTTTGGGGTGCAAATAGAGGCAGGGAGGGACCTGGGGGCGCCGCACCGGGCGCCGTCCTTTGTCCCCACAGCGGATCCACAGCGGATCCGCTGTGGGGGCACTCAAACCCACGCGGGGGCGGGAGTTAAGGCTACAGGAGCCGTTGATCTCCCGGGGGAGATCGAACGGCTCCCGCCAGCCCTGACGGGAGACGGCCGCTGCCGCCGTCGGCAGCGGCCGGTTGTGGCCGGCGCCGCCCCCGGTCGGTGCGCCGGGGGCGGGCGACCACTCCGGTGGTGGTCCGGCGGCCTGGCGCCGCCGGCCACCGCCGGGGCTCGTGCTGCAAGGGCACGGGGGCGGTGGCGGTCCGCACGCCTCCTGCATGCTTGCCGCCACCGCCTCCACCGGAGGGGATGGGGTGGGGGGTGCCCCCGGCCGGTGCGCCGGGGGCCGGCGACTCCTCCGGGGGTGGTCCGGCGACCTGGCACCGCCGGCCACCGCCGGGGGAGGGATTAAAAGGGGCGGGCGGCGGCGGCGTGGCCTGCATGGGCCATGCAGGCCACGGTGCCGCCGCTCCTGCCGAGTGCTGCCCTCCCGGCCGCCACTGGACGGGGCGCCGGGGAGGGGGCAACCCTCCGGCGGTGGCCCGACGGCCTGGAGCCGCCGGCCGCCGCCGGGGGGTTTGGCTATTCCTGTACAGGAAAGCAGGGGAGGCGGGGAAGGCCACGGGTGCCGCCGGCCGTGCCCGCCGGCGGCCCGGCCGCCTCCCCAGCGCCGGCGCCGAGGTCCCCGACGGGGACCTGTTGACCTCCTCCCCCCCCCCCCCCCCCCCCAGCGCCACCACCGGCGCTGGGGGAGAGTAGGTCTTCTGCCGGCCTCCTCCCCGAGCCTTGCCAAGGCTCGGGCGGCGGCCGGCGGCGCTCCGGCGGCAGGGGAGATGGGGGTTCTACCCTAGAGGTGGGAAGGAGGAGGAGGAAGTCTCTACCTGGGGTGGAGGGGGTGCTCGGGAGGAGGAAGGGTGGTGGTGGCCGGCCATGGAGGAGGAAGAGGAGGGTGGTGGCGGCTTGGCTCCGGCTAGCTCCGGCGAGGGGGGTGGCCGGCTGGGTTGGGGTGCTGGCAGAGGGGAGCTGAGGGAGAGAGAGAGAGAGAGAGAGAGAGAGAGAGAGAGAGAGAGAGAGAGAGAGAGAGAGAGAGAGAGAGAGAGAGAGGGGTGGTGTGTGGGGGAGGAATGGAGGGGCTGCCCCTCCTTTTATAGGAAGGAGGAGGCTCTCCTCCCCCCCTTCCTCTTCCTCCACGTGGGGATAAGGGAGGGGGAGATATTTCTCCCCCTCCCCTCCCTCCTCTCTCTCCTGCCCAAATAGGGGGGCTGCCCATGAATAGGCAGCCCTTCCTTTTTGGGGGAGGGGCTTCTCTTCCCCCCCCCCCCCCCCCCCCCCTTTTTTTCTTTTCGTCTTTTCCTAAGTAATTTCAGACTGGGGGGGGGGGGGGGGTTGACCAAGTCAACTTAGGGCGGGGTCCTCCTCGGCTCCCGGGACATGATAAGAGTCGCCGGGGCCGATGCCGGGTTCGTGTGCTTTATATTTCGTGCGTTGCACTGAGGCGATTTGCATAGGACTAAAATGGCATACCCTCCATACGACCTCGTATCGAAACGCAACGAGTTCCGTTGTGCTCGTATTGTCCATACGAGTCTATCGGAACTGACGGAAGTTAATTCGGGGTTCGTACGGCCACTATTCATAATAATGAGGTAGTGGTGCGCTACGATACCCGAAATGGTCGTTTTCTCCAAACGACCTCGGATCGAAGTGCAACGAATTCCGTTGCGCTCGTATTGTCCATACGAGTCCAACGGAACTGACGGAAGCTAATTCGGGGTTCGTACGGCCACTATTCATAATAACGAGGTAGTGGTGCGCTACGATACCCGAAATGGTCGTTTTCTCCAAACGACCTCGGATCGAAGTGCAACGAATTCCGTTGCGCTCGTATTGTCCATACGAGTCCAACGGAACTGACGGAAGACAATTCGGGGTTCGTACGACCACTATTCATAATAATGAGGTAGTGGTGCGCTACGATACCCGAAATGGTCGTTTTCTCCAAACGACCTCGGATCGAAGTGCAACGAATTCCGTTGTGCTCGTATTGTCCATACGAGTCCAACGGAACTGACGGAAGTTAATTCGGGGTTCGTACGGCCACTATTCATAATAATGGGGTAGTGGTGCGCTACGATACCCGAAATGGTCGTTTTCTCCTGCTCGGGCCTACTTTTATTGGGCTCACTAGGGTCTAGTGGCCCAATAAAAGTCGGGATGTTACACACACACTCATCAGTCACATATTCACCATAAACGCTACCATAAACAACACACACATTTATATACATGCACAAACATACAGTCAACATACATACACACACATTTACATACATCCACACACACTCATCACATGCACACACACATTTAAATGCACACACACACTCAACACACATAAACACACACACACACACACACACACATTTACACACATACATGCACAAACACTCAACACACACGAACACACACACACAAACTCAACACATACGCACAATCAAACATCCACACACTCACTCACATATTCACCAAAAAATCAACATACACATCACATACATACACACAAACTCATCAGTCACATATTCACCATAAACGCTACCATAAACAACACACTCATTTATATACATGCACAAACATACACTCAACACACATACACACACATTTACATACATCCACACACACACTCAACACATGCACACACACATTTAAATGCACACACACACTCAACACATACAAACACACACACATTTACACACATACATGGACACAGTCAACAAACACACACGCACACACACACAAACTCAACACATACACACAATCATTTGAAATATATAAATGTATGATGTGTGATTCTTCCCGGTGGCTGCACGCTTTTATGAATCGCAGAGGTACCCAATCTGTGTGGTTTTATTTGTGAATGTGCTGCTGAGGTTATTATGATAATTTAAGTTTTAGGGATGATGACTGGATGGGGATGATAAATTGCAATCAATTAAAGGGTTGCTGTATCAAAAGGGACTTTCACATACATGGATGTATATGGTATAGGTACATATCTAAAGGGGCTTTCACATACCCGTTAATGTCACCAAACAACATATCGAAACAGAAATACAAAAAAAAAATTCATCAACATAGAATCGTAGATGGCAAAGCAACGGAGAGTACCTAGATCTGGGGGGGTAATAGCGTTGGAATAGCAGCCGAAGTGTAACTCCACTGATTGGAGGTTTTCCGGCGGAAAGGTGTTCCGGCTGTAACATCCCCCAGACAGCTAGACCCCCCAGGTGAATCTGTCCTGACAAGGTCATGACAAGGCCTTGGTAGAGTAGAAATCCCCTTAACTTAGGCAAGATTAGGATTGAAAGTGCCTTGGACTGCAAATAGCAATTTCTAGTGACCTAGCTTAGGGTTGGATTTTAGGGCCTCATCTTAACCATTTGGCCCCACCATAGTATCCCTAACTCTTTAGGGGTCCCCTTAGGGCACCAAGGGCACATTGGGGTCAACCAAAGAGGCCAAATTGACCAAAGTCAACCCTAACCCTAAATTGGTCAAAGTAGCCTAATTAGGGTCAATTAACCCTCACCATGCCAAATTGACCACTCATCTAGGTCTAGAATACCATAAGAGACCTAGTTGACCTAAAAGCCCCATCATGGGACCCTTAGGGGTGCAAATTGACCAAAATGCCCCTTTAGGTCAAAAATGGCAATTCTTCACAAAGTGCCCTAATTGACCATCACCATATTAAATTGACCATACCCATAGTGTTATAATGTCATAGGGGACCCAGTGGACCAAAAAGCCCCATGACTGGGTCAACCCTAGGGCTCAATTTGACCAAAGTCAACTTAGCCTGTTTTGGTCAAATCAGCTTAAATTGGGTCAACTAAGGCTCATGTGACCAAATTGACCCCACCAGTAGTTTCTAAACCTGATTTGGAATTCAATGGACCCAAAAGCCCCATCCTAGGGTCACCCAATTGGCCAATTTGACCAAAAGTCAAACTTGCCCAAATTAGGTCAAATCTCTTGAACCTAGCCCAATCCCTTTGGGCTAAGCCCAAATTGATCATTTGACCAACCTAGTAGACTGATATTAAACATGAGAGAGAGGGAAAATCGGCCATGGTGAGTAGGAGAGAGAAAAACCCAATTTTGGAGGAGAGAGGAGGTGGTATTCATGGTCATTAAGGTGTTACACCCCTTGGTATCCCTCCATTACTCTTCCATTCATCTTCTCTGATGAATTTGAGAAGATTCCAGCAGTTCCCAGGAGTTAGTGGGGGGGGGGGGGAGTGAATAGGGTCGGCCAAGGGAGGGAGACCAAGAGGCCATTAATGGCTTTCTTGGTTAAAGCCTCCCTCCCCCTCAATTGAACCTCCCTTCATCTTCACAACCATCAGAGGAGTGGAACCCCTCATTTTCCCGAAAGTTTAGAGCCCCCTATGCACAAGAAGCCATGGCACCCAAAGCTTGGAGAAGGAAAAATGGTGGCCGGCGATTGGAGCCACCAAAACCCCCAAACAAGGTCCGATCCTCCTCCTCCTTACTCGTGCTAGCATCTTAGATCGAATTAGGTGAGAAATCGGGCTCAAAAGAGCCCGATCGGAGAGTTGAAATCTCATATTTTCCATGGAAATTCACCCTCTTGAGTTCGCCGGAAACCGCCCCTCCGGCGGCCGTGCCGCCGCCCGGCGATAGCCCCCAACTCGACGGAGGTGGTGGCGGTGGTGGCCGGCCAGGGAGGTGGCTGGGTGGCCGGGAAATCCCCTTGGAAAAAGCTACAGGAAATAGCCTTATTTTTGTTGTTTTCGGCCTAAGGAAGAAGATGAACAGTGCCTTGTATTATATTAATTGTTATTATGTGATTTATTAGGTATTATTTTTAGCAGAACTTGATTTTAATTACTAAAAATACTAGATGCCCTCTACAGAAAAAGCGCCCAACATGAAAGTTGTAGGCCTTGCCCCTAGGATCATACAAAATTGACTTCACTCAATTTGGAGCCCTGGTTTGACCTCAGCACCCATTTTAGTGCAAAGTTTGGCTGAACTTTGAATGGATGCCCACACCAAACCACTAGTCCAAATGACTTGAAATTTGGACTAGGAATGAGTCATGCCTAGGTCTATGGAATATCCAAAAATGAGAATTTTTGGAGAAATTTTTCCTAAAGTTTTTGTAAAAATTTAATAATCCTTGCATAAATTATTTGGAGGGTCAAATGACCTCCAATCACCACCAAATTTTGGTGGGGTGTTATTAGGGTCATGATAAACCCCTGGTTAAAATCTCAACTCATTTGGAGTTCTTTTGGTTAGGTAATCATTAGGCCAAAGATTTGTTCATTTAAGGGAAATTTGTGAATAAGGGCTATCTGGGACATTTCATGGTCAAACCACCTCCAATTGGAGTGGGATTTTGGCCACTGCCCTAATATCACCCAAATCACCTCCAAGAGAGGTATGGGGCCATGGGGAGTTGGTTTGCCCTAGGGCTTGGGGTTGGAGCACCTTGGGGTGCATTTAGTCAAGTAGTGATCCATTGGCCAAATGGGTTCATAGAGACTTGAGTCTTCTTGGAAAGGTCAGTGGGATCAATTTGAGACCCCATGAGGAAGATTGGTGAGCATTGGAGTTGTTTTGCTCAAGGCCATAGGGTTGATCCCTATGGAGTGGAATTTGGGGTTGTGAAGGACATAGGGGTGATTGTCCTTGGAGAGGAGTGAAGTAGATTCCTCTGAGTTCTATGGGTGATATAATACCCCCACAAGAAGTTTGGGTGGATTTGGAGAGGTTTTGACCCTAACCCTAGGCTAAACCCTAATGGGGTGCAATTAGAGGCTAATGAAGGAAGAGGGGTCAAACCTCAATGATTTGACTTGAAATTGTGGGGAGATGATTTTAGGGACCAGAGATTGCTACTGTGAGAAGTTGGTGGGGTTTGGAGTTGCCAAACCTAGGTAATAAATCCTTGGGTAGATTTGTAAATATTTAGGGTTTTGGGTTTTAGGAAGAGATAATACTTAATGATTAACCATCTTCTGTCAAAATCTTAATTTTAATATTGTTAAACCCTGGAGATTCTATTAGAACCATTGGAAAACATTTGGAGGTTCAAATTGTAATTATTCATATTGTTGGCAATTTTTGGGACGATTGATTTTAGAGTGTTAACTTTCTGTAAATGCATGAAACTTTGCAGTATGTCTTTTCATACCAATATGTACCCACTGTAATTTTCTCATAATTTATAAATTAATATTTTTGGTATCTCTAGTTCATTTTGGAATTATTTACAAATATATCCATTGAGGAATTTACAAATGTAACCTCTGTGTTATGTGGTCAAACTTGGTAGACCTGAATATTTTAGTAGGAGACACCTCTGTATAAATTTGCATAAGGTTTAGAGATCATATGAGGGTACCTCCTTTGGAATTTATTGGTAATAAATGAGTTTTGGAATTTTTAAAAATAGTAAATCTTGCAGTATTTCCCTAAGATTTCATGACTACTGATTAATAGGTACTTTTGATTTATGTAAAAATTGGGAGGGGCATTGGAAGTCAGAAAAGTGCACTTGTAGTTCAAACCCTAGGAAGTTGTCCTTGGGAAAAATGGTTTTAAATATTAATAATATGGGGAAAATTATGGAACTCTGGAATGGATCTTAAACCAGTGACATGGAGAATATTGGGTCATAGAGTTGATTAATTAATGTACTTCCCTTCATGAGGATCAAAACGTTAAGGGTGGTCTGCGTTTAGTAAATTGGCAGTTTTGGAGTTACAGGCCAATTTGGAATACATTGTTTGGAGATGTGGGAATTGAATGGTGAATATATGGTATGAGAGGACCCTTGGAGAGATTTAAGGTTGAAGAGTTCTGGGATGGTGGGGTGCCTCCATTGGGGTAGGTCATCTTGGGATTTGGCGAAAGATCGTCTTTTCCCCTAAGTGTCTTAAAGCACTTAGGATTAGACCAGGTGAAATGTTAAGAGGGTTTCTTAAGGGTAGTAACTAATAAAATTAAGTGTCTTGGGAGTGGGAACTAAGGGGTGTCATCCCATAGTGGTTCCTAGTACCGTAGCGAGCCCCTCACAGGGTAACCCTCGGGAAGTCCAAGACTAACCCTAACTCATAGGAGTAAGACATTGTACGAGATTAACTAATAACACACTCATCCATACCCTGTGGTTTCGGAAGTTTAGTTGGATTGGTTGTCCGAGCGGTGGGCTCGGTGGCTGTTGCAGCAGACTAGTTAGTCTGGTGAGCTTATGGCTCGGAAGGTTATTGATGACGGGCAGGTTAGCCCGGGGAGCTTTTGGCTCGGAAGGTTTTGACGACGGGCAGGTTAGCCTGGGGAGCTTTAGGCTCGGAAGGTTATTGATGGCGGGCAGGTTAGCCCGGGGAACTCATGGCTCAGAGATAGGAAGTAGAACATGTTGCATGTGCACTGAAGGTGGTGGGTCTTCGGTATTGGACGATCGTTCACACCGACGTAGATACGTTGACTCGGCGAGTGTTTTTACACTTAGCCTTGATAGTCTGGCGGTCCAGTCAGCAAGAGTACGCAGACGCTCTGCGGGTATAGTGGAGGCGTACAATAGGTCTAGGTTGGGTAGTGTGAATACCAACCTAGAGGTGGGCGAGGCCCAACCCACCGCTTCCGTTTGCCACTACGGGAGTATCCTGGGAGTCTAGCTCGCTCCAAAAAGAGGGAACTAAAGGTCTATGCGCATAGAGTCGAAGTGTGTGTGTTGCACTTGTATGATCATGACATAACAGCATACCTGCATAACATAGCATAAACATTGCATTCAACCCCTGACACCTATCGTATAAATTGGTATGGAACTTTTTATACGATAGGCCCTGCTAAACGACCCCTTGGTCTATAGGTTTGTGTGAGCATTCCTATAAATCAATGGTTATTATTAAATTACCTTACCTGTCTATTTACATACAGCTTTTCTATACTTTACTTGCTCCTTACTATGATTATTTACTGCTTCATATATATATACACATGTGTAGAGTAGAATCATTTCATGTACCACTGTCACCTGCTTGTTTCCACTCTGCCTTTGGTCCTCCTTTTCACTCCTCCCCGCTCGGTGCCTAGGAGCCATGGGTTTAGGGGCGGGGGATTGTTGACTTAGTCTTTTTGACTAACGGTCGGTGGACCATATCATTTTAGGAAATCGAGGAGACGCAGCAGCACCAGAGGCCGGAGCAGACGGAGGCGGGCCAGTCTAGTACAGGAGCTCAGGATTCAGGATTTGTGAGTGATTAGTAGTTAGCTTCCGCGAGTGATCTTGTAGTGAGGAAATGATGTACAGGGCAAGAGCCCCTTTTATTTTGTAACCCTTGTTATCTTATCTTTATTCAGTTATTGTTAGTGGACATTTACCTCCATGGTTTTAATTCGTGTGATTATGTGAACTTGCCTTCTCTTTTATGAACTTTTCTTGTGATCGAGTTGGCCGGCAGAATCGGCGTTTTGTGGTGGCGATCTTCCCGAGTGAAGGTGTCACCGCAAAGCGGCGGTTCTGGGCCTAAGACCCGGATGTTTAAAAAAAAAAATGGGGTCTTACAAGTGGTATCAGAGCAAACCTCGATCCGAAGAAAAGAAGTCCACAAAACCCTGGGCCACCCCGCACGAGCTTAGTTTGAGGACAAACTAGCAGCGGAAGCAGTGGTGTGCCCATATGGGAATCACATTGAGAAAGGTCCACTTTTAACTGAATCTTCTTAGTCAAATCTCTTTACGAGTGTCAAGTTTTCTTTTGTAGCCTGTGGCGAACCCTGCCCCCAGCAGGAAATACCTCCGGCTACAAAGATCTCTTTAGATAGTCTTTTAGTCAATGTGTTAGACTCAACCCTGCTAGGACACGTGACTTACTTTGACAATTTATACCATGACCTAGTCTGAAATAGATCGTAGGTATAGCTTTTGTCGAAGGTACGAGGATACCCCAAAGAGGCTAGAGAAAGGAAGATTGATACATAAGTAGAACGGTAAGAGACTCTTAGACTCAATCCTCGTATATGTGCCAGGATTACATTAAGACAACCACCATGACAAACACCAAGGGTCGGATAAGAATTGAAGTTCAGAAGGGACCCGTTTGGGATTGGGTGACATAGTGACCCTGATAAGGTTGTCATAGAAGGTACCTAGAAGAGTCTAAAGCGTGGAGTACACCAGTGAGCCCCAAGATAGAACCCCAAGTTTAAGGATTTGTGCCCTAAGAATTGTTTGCATACTTTGGACGAATATACCTTGGTGATATTGAAGATACTCAGCCCCAAAATAGATAGTGGCTTATCTTTTGTTTATTGGGGGCTTGTCTTTTGTTTATGGGGGGCTTGTCTTTTGTTTATTGGGGGCTTGTCTTTTGTTTATTGGGGCGTACCTTTTGTGTATTGGGCAAACTAGTGACAGACTTGGATTTCCCTTAAACTTAAGTTAGAAATTTTGTGTCGTGAACACTATGATTTTGAAGTCGATCTTACTCAATGTTACTTGAGAGAAGATGAGACGGTGTAACAGTACGTTTGGAATGATGACCGCTAGAAGTACTAGGGAATGAATAGACATCATTTGGGTCGGACAACAACTTGCCCTTAGTTGAATCATTGGAAATATTAAGTCGCCAGGACTAATCATTTAAGGATGTTGATGTCCTAGTATAGAAGTTAAGGGCGGAAATTAGATCTTACAAGTTGTAGTTAAATTTGAAAGCTCTTGTGGTTGGGGGGGAATTCGGAAGTGATTAACTTTTAATTTGTTAAAAACCACGCTCTGTCATGGTAGAAAATTTTATCTACAATAATAGCTTTATACCTTGTGAACTTAGAGGATAAATAACCAGAGATCTTAGACGATGACTTGTTAGATTTGGAATATAGTGTTTGATTTCACTATGGTAAGAATGATCTAAGTTTATCTCGCTTTAGACCATTTGAGAGTGATCAAGACTAGCATAGGTGGAAGTGATAGGACTTTGATGAAATAAGCGTGATGATACTTCCTTGATGAAATTGACTTGTGAAAAATCCTAAGGTATCAAAATTTTGCCCTTATGAATCAAACTTCACGTAGAAAGTGATTGGGAGTCATCTTACCATTATGATTGGTTAGCATATACTCATAAAAGTTCACAAGTGCACCCCCAATAATATTTAAGGATGATTGGGACGCTAGCCGATTTTGATTAGTCCCATCAATAGTAAGAACCAGAAAAGTTGTAGATTGGAGACGATTGATTACTCGGACGTACCTGAAGGAGTAAGAATTTGAATGCGAGAAGAAAACTTTAGAGGCATAAGAGTCTGCCCAGGTTAGAGTGGAAGTTCGAGGATAGATTGACCAAGGTAGCTAGGTCACCCCAGTCAGGATAGATGATACGACGGTGCGAGTCTTGCGGCGCAAGAAGATTACAGAGGTTAAGACATGTGGTTATTTAGGGTCAGGAGGAGCACAACTTGGAGCCACCAGAGATGGTGTGGCATAGATAGTCGGTGCTATTCGAGCCAGGAATAACTTTGACTCTTAGGGGATGTTACGTTCAGTCACTCGCGGTGAAAACCCCGCAAGCCTAACCTGAATTTCGAGGACGAAATTATTTTTTTTGTTTATTGGGATTTGTAACATCCCCCAGACAGATAGACCCCCCAGGTGAATCTGTCCTGACAAGGTCATGACAAGGCCTTGGTAGAGTAGAAATCCCCTTAACTTAGGCAAGATTAGGATTGAAAGTGCCTTGGACTGCAAATAACAATTTCTAGTGACCTAGCTTAGGGTTGGATTTTAGGGCCTCATCTTAACCATTTGGCCCACCATAGTATCCCTAACCCTTTAGGGGTCCCCTTAGGGCACCAATGGCACATTGGGGTCAACCAAAGAGGCCAAATTGACCAAAGTCAACCCTAACCCTAAATTGGTCAAAGTAGCCTAATTAGGGTCAATTAACCCTCACCATGCCAAATTGACCACTCATCTAGGTCTAGAATACCATAAGAGACCTAGTTGACCTAAAAGCCCCATCATGGGACCCTTAGGGGTGCAAATTGACCAAAATGCCCCTTTAGGTCAAAAATGGCAATTCTTCACAAAGTGCCCTAATTGACCATCACCATATTAAATTGACCATACCCATAGTGTTATAATGTCATAGGGGACCCAGTGGACCAAAAAGCCCCATGACTGGGTCAACCCTAGGGCTCAATTTGACCAAAGTCAACTTAGCCTGTTTTGGTCAAATCAGCTTAAATTGGGTCAACTAAGGCTCATGTGACCAAATTGACCCCACCAGTAGTTTCTAAACCTGATTTGGAATTCAATGGACCCAAAAGCCCCATACTAGGGTCACCCAATTGGCCAATTTGACCAAAAGTCAAACTTGCCCAAATTAGGTCAAATCTCTTGAACCTAGCCCAATCCCTTTGGGCTAAGCCCAAATTGATCATTTGACCAACCTAGTAGACTGATATTAAACATGAGAGAGAGGGAAAATCGGCCATGGTGAGTAGGAGAGAGAAAAACCCAATTTTGGAGGAGAGAGGAGGTGGTATTCATGGCCATTAAGGTGTTACACCCCTTGGTATCCCTCCATTACTCTTCCATTCATCTTCTCTGATGAATTTGAGAAGATTCCAGCAGTTCCCAGGAGTTAGTGGGGGGGGGGGGGGGGGGGTGGGGGAGTGAATAGGGTCGGCCAAGGGAGGGAGACCAAGAGGCCATTAATGGCTTTCTTGGTTAAAGCCTCCCTCCCCCTCAATTGAACCTCCCTTCATCTTCACAACCATCAGAGGAGTGGAACCCCTCATTTTCCCGAAAGTTTAGAGCCCCCTATGCACAAGAAGCCATGGCACCCAAAGCTTGGAGAAGGAAAAATGGTGGCCGGCGATTGGAGCCACCAAAACCCCCAAACAAGGTCCGATCCTCCTCCTCCTTACTCGTGCTAGCATCTTAGATCGAATTAGGTGAGAAATCGGGCTCAAAAGAGCCCGATCGGAGAGTTGAAATCTCATATTTTCCATGGAAATTCACCCTCTTGAGTTCGCCGGAAACCGCCCCTCCGGCGGCCGTGCCACCGCCCGGCGATAGCCCCCAACTCGACGGAGGTGGTGGCGGTGGTGGCCGGCCAGGGAGGTGGCTGGGTGGCCGGGAAATCCCCTTGGAAAAAGCTACAGGAAATAGCCTTATTTTTGTTGTTTTCGGCCTAAGGAAGAAGATGAACAGTGCCTTGTATTATATTAATTGTTATTATGTGATTTATTAGGTATTATTTTTAGCAGAACTTGATTTTAATTACTAAAAATACTAGATGCCCTCTACAGAAAAAGTGCCCAACATGAAAGTTGTAGGCCTTGACCCCTAGGATCATACAAAATTGACTTCACTCAATTTGGAGCCCTGGTTTGACCTCAGCACCCATTTTAGTGCAAAGTTTGGCTGAACTTTGAATGGATGCCCACACCAAACCACTAGTCCAAATGACTTGAAATTTGGACTAGGAATGAGTCATGCCTAGGTCTATGGCATATCCAAAAATGAGAATTTTTGGAGAACTTTTTCCTAAAGTTTTTGTAAAAATTTAATAATCCTTGCATAAATTATTTGGAGGGTCAAATGACCTCCAATCACCACCAAATTTTGGTGGGGTGTTATTAGGGTCATGATAAACCCCTGGTTAAAATCTCAACTCATTTGGAGTTCTTTTGGTTAGGTAATCATTAGGCCAAAGATTTGTTCATTTAAGGGAAATTTGTGAATAAGGGCTATCTGGGACATTTCATGGTCAAACCACCTCCAATTGGAGTGGGATTTTGGCCACTGCCCTAATATCACCCAAATCACCTCCAAGAGAGGTATGGGGCCATGGGGAGTTGGTTTGCCCTAGGGCTTGGGGTTGGAGCACCTTGGGGTGCATTTAGTCAAGTAGTGATCCATTGGCCAAATGGGTTCATAGAGACTTGAGTCTTCTTGGAAAGGTCAGTGGGATCAATTTGAGACCCCATGAGGAAGATTGGTGAGCATTGGAGTTGTTTTGCTCAAGGTCATAGGGTTGATCCCTATGGAGTGGAATTTGGGGTTGTGAAGGACATAGGGGTGATTGTCCTTGGAGAGGAGTGAAGTAGATTCCTCTGAGTTCTATGGGTGATATAATACCCCCACAAGAAGTTTGGGTGGATTTGGAGAGGTTTTGACCCTAACCCTAGGCTAAACCCTAATGGGGTGCAATTAGAGGCTAATGAAGAAAGAGGGGTCAAACCTCAATGATTTGACTTGAAATTGTGGGGAGATGATTTTAGGGACCAGATATTGCTACTGTGAGAAGTTGGTGGGGTTTGGAGTTGCCAAACCTAGGTAATAAATCCTTGGGTAGATTTGTAAATATTTAGGGTTTTGGGTTTTAGGAAGAGATAATACTTAATGATTAACCATCTTCTGTCAAAATCTTAATTTTAATATTGTTAAACCCTGGAGATTCTATTAGAACCATTGGAAAACATTTGGAGGTTCAAATTGTAATTATTCATATTGTTGGCAATTTTTGGGACGATTGATTTTAGAGTGTTAACTTTCTGTAAATGCATGAAACTTTGCAGTATGTCTTTTCATACCAATATGTACCCACTGTAATTTTCTCATAATTTATGGATGAATATTTTTGGTATCTCTAGTTCATTTTGGAATTATTTACAAATATATCCATTGAGGAATTTACAAATGTAACCTCTGTGTTATGTGGTCAAACTTGGTAGACCTGAATATTTTAGTAGGAGACACCTCTGTATAAATTTGCATAAGGTTTAGAGATCATATGAGGGTACCTCCTTTGGAATTTATTGGTAATAAATGAGTTTTGGAATTTTTAAAAATAGTAAATCTTGCAGTATTTCCCTAAGATTTCATGACTACTGATTAATAGGTACTTTTGATTTATGTAAAAATTGGGAGGGGTATTGGAAGTCAGAAAAGTGCACTTGTAGTTCAAACCCTAGGAAGTTGTCCTTGGGAAAAATGGTTTTAAATATTAATAATATGGGGAAAATTATGGAACTCTGGAATGGATCTTAAACCAGTGACATGGATCCCCAGTGAGAATATTGGGTCATAGAGTTGATTAATTAATGTACTTCCCTTCATGAGGATCAAAACGTTAAGGGTGGTCTGCGTTTAGTAAATTGGCAGTTTTGGAGTTACAGGCCAATTTGGAATACATTGTTTGGAGATGTGGGAATTGAATGGTGAATATATGGTATGAGAGGACCCTTGGAGAGATTTAAGGTTGAAGAGTTCTGGGATGGTGGGGTGCCTCCATTGGGGTAGGTCATCTTGGGATTTGGCGAAAGATCGTCTTTTCCCCTAAGTGTCTTAAAGCACTTAGGATTAGACCAGGTGAAATGTTAAGAGGGTTTCTTAAGGGTAGTAACTAATAAAATTAAGTGTCTTGGGAGTGGGAACTTTGGGGTGTCATCCCATAGTGGTTCCTAGTACCGTAGCGAGCCCCTCACAGGGTAACCCTCGGGAAGTCCAAGACTAACCCTAACTCATAGGAGTAAGACATTGTACGAGATTAACTAATAACACACTCATCCATACCCTGTGGTTTCGGAAGTTTAGTTGGATTGGTTGTCCGAGCGGTGGGCTCGGTGGCTGTTGCAGCAGACTAGTTAGTCTGGTGAGCTTATGGCTCGGAAGGTTATTGATGACGGGCAGGTTAGCCCGGGGAGCTTTTGGCTCGGAAGGTTTTGACGACGGGCAGGTTAGCCCGGGGAGCTTTAGGCTCGGAAGGTTATTGATGGCGGGCAGGTTAGCCCGGGGAACTCATGGCTCAGAGATAGGAAGTAGAACATGTTGCATGTGCACTGAAGGTGGTGGGTCTTCGGTATTGGACGATCGTTCACACCGACGTCGATACGTTGACTCGGCGAGTGTGTTTTTACACTTAGCCTTGATAGTCTGGCGGTCCAGTCAGCAAGAGTACGCAGACGCTCTGCGGGTATAGTGGAGGCGTACAATAGGACTAGGTTGGGTAGTGTGAATACCAACCTAGAGGTGGGCGAGGCCCAACCCACTGCTTCCGTTTGCCACTACGGGAGTATCCTGGGAGTCTAGCTCGCTCCAAAAAGAGGGAACTAAAGGTCTATGCGCATAGAGTCGAAGTGTGTGTGTTGCACTTGTATGATCATGACATAACAGCATACCTGCATAACATAGCATAAACATTGCATTCAACCCCTGACACCTATCGTATAAATTGGTATGGGACTT
Source organism: Dactylorhiza incarnata (assembly GCA_033032865.1). Taxonomy (NCBI): domain Eukaryota; kingdom Viridiplantae; phylum Streptophyta; class Magnoliopsida; order Asparagales; family Orchidaceae; genus Dactylorhiza; species Dactylorhiza incarnata. Next base: position 4,652,145 of record JAWHQI010000066.1, read on the forward strand.
TTTATACGATAGGCCCTGCTAAACGACCCCTTGGTCTATAGGTTTGTATGGGCATTCCTATAAATCAATGGTTATTATTAAATTACCTTACCTGTCTAATTACATACAGCTTTTCTATACTTTACTTGCTCCTTACTATGATTATTTACTGCTTCATATATATATACACATGTGTAGAGTAGAATCATTTCATGTACCACTGTCACCTGCTTGTTTCCACTCTGCCTTTGGTCCTCCTTTTCACTCCTCCCCGCTCGGTGCCTAGGAGCCACGGGTTTAGGGGCGGGGGATTGTTGACTTAGTCTTTTTGACTAACGGTCGGTGGACCATATCATTTTAGGAAATCGAGGAGACGCAGCAGCACCAGAGGCCGGAGCAGACGGAGGCGGGCCAGTCTAGTACAGGAGCTCAGGATTCAGGATTTGTGAGTGATTAGTAGTTAGCTTCCGCGAGTGATCTTGTAGTGAGGAAATGATGTACAGGGCAAGAGCCCCTTTTATTTTGTAACCCTTGTTATCTTATCTTTATTCAGTTATTGTTAGTGGACATTTACCTCCATGGTTTTAATTCGTGTGATTATGTGGACTTGCCTTCTCTTTTATGAACTTTTCTTGTGATCGAGTTGGCCGGCAGAATCGGCGTTTTGTGGTGGCGATCTTCCCGAGTGAAGGTGTCACCGCAAAGCGGCGGTTCTGGGCCTAAGACCCGGATGTTTAAAAAAAAAAAGGGGTCTTACACCGGCGAAGAGGGGTTCCAGCGCTAAATTGGCAAGAGGGTCAAAGTGGTGGAGGTGGGGAAAGCGGAAAGCAAAGAAGGGAAATAAATTAGAGAAATTACCGGCGGGGTGGAGGTTTTCCGGCGGAGAGGTTTTCCGGCGGAGAGGTTTTCCGGCAGAGAGGAGGTGTTCCGGCTTCCGGCGCTGTGTCGGCGAGAGGGATGATGGAGATTCTTACATGGAGAGTAGATCGCAAATGTGTAGTTGAAGGCGTGGTCGTGGTTATCGGAGAGGAGGCGTGGAGCGCAAGCGGGGAGGCCGGTAGGAGGTGCTGCGGTGTGGAGTCGACTGCGGGAGGGAATGCGGCGTGGAGTGAGTTCTAGGGTTGAGTTGTGCACGCGTAAGAGGTGTATATATTACCGTGAGATGTTAATCTGTGATTTAGATAACGGCTAAGATTGTGTTGGTGTCTTAATTACATAGGCATAATACTCTAAGTCCTAAACGTGATTTCCTCTAGGGGATACATGTTGTAGTTTTTTAGACAACAACAAAGATTGACTTTGATAGATTGGGATTTTTTTAGCAGTAGCTAGGCACTTTGATTGAGAAGACTCGAGATCACCCAAAATTAACACTAGAACTTGTGACTCAATGTATCAGTTCAAGACTACTCGAAAACTCTAGCTATTTATACCCCATCCTCATGACCAGACAATCACAAATCTAGGCACCGTCAATTTAGTGCCCGTTCGATGTGGCATTTTTGCTCGATCTGGTAAGTTTGGACAAAAGCACCATCGACATTAAAATATGTGTTTGCATGACAATGGTTATGATCGCCACTAAGAAAAAGAACTAATTATGAACATAAAATGGATAGAGTTTCTTAGGCGAAGCCCGGTGTTCAAGAAAGATGATACTTATTTAATAGCTTAAAGTACTAATTATTTTAGTTAGCAATCTCTTTTGTGAAACTTAAATCACATTTTGGGAAAAAATTAGAGTGTAGTAGCGTTTATTATATATAGTAGCGCTTGTAAACGCGACCATAAAGTTCCTATGGTAGCGTTCTCATGACCGCGACAAAATAAATGACACTGTAGGTATGATACTCTATAGTAGCGTTCATTTATCTATAGTTGCGGTTCTAAACGCTACCATAAATATCTTTTGGTAGCGTTTACTAAACCGCTACAAAAAAAGTGCTACCATATGCATGATATGGTGTAGTGGAGCTTTCAACCGATGCTCACTTCTCCAAGGTACAACACCCGGCTAGATCCCAAAAGCTCCGAGGTGTGCGGATGCCGAAGAAGCACAGAACACCCGAACTCTCACTTGATGAAGCAAATGAGAAGAAAACAAAATCACCGTTAAAAGTTACAAGAACGAGAGAGAGAGAGAGCAGATTTTGAAAAGCAAAAAAGCATAACAAAACGATTCAGAAAAATCTCCTATATATATAGGAGTCACAGAAAAATAACACGTAATTAATTGCAACGATTATAATTGGTAAGTGTTAATCGTGCAGAGAAATGTTGGAGATTTCCAACGTAGAAGAGTGATGGTGAGAAAAACGCGTAAAAGAAACAGTTAGAAAATTACGCGTAATAATTGCGAAGAGAAAATACAAAATGACAGAGGTCGCGTCGAATTCTTATCGACGTTGCATCGAAATCATATCGCCACAAGTCAATCTGATGGATTGCTTGTCGACGCAAGCATCGAGTTCTTATCGACGCAAGGTGGTTGCTTTGAGTTCTTATCGACGCTACTCTAGTTGACGCAAGTCGGGTGCGTCGAGTTCTATTCGACGCAACTCCAACTTCAGGCGATCTTGTCGACGCCACTTCGAGTTCCACTCGACGCAACTCCGAATTCTTATTTGACGCAACTCCGAATAAAAGTAGTAAAACTATTTTGTACAAAAAATACAATTCAATTCATCCCCAAATTAATCCCAAATCCCAAATCCGGTGCAGTGCGTGCGCGCGCGTGTGTGGTTCATAGTTCCTCCTTAGGTTCATTTGTATAAATAAGAAAGAGTGAATACATTTATATATTTACTAACAAGATTGGAAATTGGCAAGTGGGACTAATGTGCTCATCATTTTCTTCATGAAAGGTTCCCTCCAAATATTTGGATTCCCTCCATTTGGTTTTGGAGCATTTCATCAATTATGAGGAGCCAAACACCAAACACCATACTAGACTAAAAAAAAAACATTATAAGTTAAATATTTTAAAGTAAAATTTCTAACAAATCCTCTAAGCCCAACCACCTCTGAGAAGTCATCATTTAATCAGACGTCTAAAATATAACATTCAAGTTGATTATCAAGCTCCATTAATGCAATTGGAGAGAAGTCCATGTGATAATGTTCAGCAAATCAAATCAATTTGTGCTTATCAAATGCAAGAAATTCATTATTTGGATCTAAACTTGCTATACATACAAGCAATTCTATGTTCCCCTCATCAAATCGACTATTCAGCTCAACAAGTTGTAGATCTATCACTGCATAAAATATATCGACACGATAAAAATGAAAGTTTGTAGTTTCTTCAGTTTTATGTCTTAATCTCCCTAGAGCAACAAATTTGTCTTTAATATTGGGAACGACAATTTCATGTTTGTTACAAAAGAGAGTTACCTCGTTAAATAGCTAATCCCATAAATTGTTCCGCATTTCTTGTAATCGTAACTTGGAAATTTTGATAAGAGTCATGACATTTACAAGGTCTTGATCATTCCTTTGCAATGCTTGTGACAACTCATTGGTGATTCTCAGAACATTCTTCATTAAGTGGGTCAAGAATACAAACTCAAAATATTGCATATCATTCAATAAATCAATCACTTCAGTTTTTTTGCTCTGAAAGTGTGGCATCCACTTCAATGACCTCAAGGACATCAATAACTGATGAAAACAAACAAATGAAACTCAAGAGAGTTCTATAATGAGAGTTACATCTTGTGTCTCCTGCTCTTTTCCAAGTTTTTTCTTGATTCAAGCCTCTTCCTGTTACAACTTCATCATTTGATATTTCTTCAATAACTTGTATAAATTGTTTCTCCTGGAGGATGTCTCTACGTTTGCAAGATGCCCCAATAATATTTGTAATAGTTGTTACCAAGTTACAAAAAAAAGAACAAATTCTCTTGTGTTTTTTTGCGACCGCAATAAGTGTCAATTGAAGTTGATGAGCAAAGTAATGAATATAATATGCAGATTGATTTTCTGTCATAATCAATATTTTAAACCATTGAATTCACCTTGCGTTTTACTAGCTCCATCGTACCCTTGTCCCCGTAAACTTGTTATACTCAACCCATATTTAGAAAAAAACATGCTCAATCGCTATCTTAAGTGATGTAACACTTTTATTTTCAACATGAACAATTCCCCAAAAGCGCTCAATTATCCTTCTTTCTGATCAACAAAGCGTAAAGCAATTGGCATTTGCTCTTTAACAGATGAATCACGAGATTCATCAACTAAAATAGAGAACAACTCGGCTTTGACAATGTCTTTAATGATGATATTGGTAGTCTCTATTGCTGCAACTTGAACAATAACTTCTTGGATACTTGGTGCTACCTGTTTACCCAGAAATCGGCGATCCCCTCCGAGCTAACTTTTTCAGGTATTACGGTATGTACGGAGATCCGGGCCGATCTCGCTCCTCCGGGGGGGGGGGGGGGGGGGTCTCATCGAGCCCAAGCGGTCTCGCTTAGGAGGAAGGTCGCCCCTCTTGGGCGACCTCACAGAGGTAGGTCGCCCCTCCTGGGCGACCTCGCAGAGGTAGGTCACCCCTCCTGGGCGACCTCGCAGAGGCAGGTCGCCCCTTCCGGGCGACCTCGAGAAGGAGCAGGTCGCCCCTTCCGGGCGACCTCGAGAAGAGCAGGCCGCCCCTTCCAGGCGACCTCGCAGAGGAGACCGCCCCTCCTGGGCGATCTGCCAAGGAGCAGGCCGCCCCTTTCGGGCGACCTCGCAGGGAGGAGATCGCGCCTCCTGGGCGATCTCCCAAGGAGCAGGTCGCCCCTTCCGGGCGACCTCGAGCAAAGGAGGCCGCCCCTCCCGGGCGACCTCGCAGGGAGGAGATCGCCCCTCCTGGGCGATCTCAAAAGGAGCAGGTCGCCCCTTCCGGGCGACCTCGAGAAGAGCAGGCCGCCCCTTCCAGGCGACCTCGCAGAGGAGACCGCCCCTCCTGGGCAATCTCCTAAGGAGACATCTCGCAGAGGAGAGATCGCCCCTCCAGGGCGATCTCGCAGGGAGATCGCCCCTCCTGGGCGATCTCGTTCCAGAGGTCTCGGTCCTATACTAATTCTGTTTTGTGTGATCTGTTCAGGTGATGCAGGTCCAGACGATCTCGACGATCTCAGCGATCTCAGCTTGTCCCGGGCGGTCTCAGCTGGTCCAGACGATCTCAGCGGTCTCAGCGGTCTCAGCAGCAGGTCCAGACGATCTCAGCCATCTCAGCTTGTCCCGGACGGTCTCAGCTGGTCCAGACGATCTCGGCGGTCTCAGCAGCGGTCTCAGGCGATCTCAGCAGTTCCGGGCAGCCTGTTACCTTTCAGATCTGCCCGTTCGGGCAGGCCCCGTGTCTATAAATAGAGGGGTAGGGGTACCAGTTTGAGGATCTTTTGGAGAGTTCCCAGATCTAGTCGTGGACTTGAGCGGTCTCAGTTTTTGGAGACCGCCGAGACCTTCCCGTCTCCCTTCCGGAGACCTCTTTTTTCATTTCCTTTTCTATTGTAATCTTAGCTGTAATACAAGTTTTATATCAATAAAATTACCTTTCCTCCAGCTCAAAGTAACCAGCCACCCAACAGTTTCACCCCCCATCCTTCAGCTTGAGCGATTGTGGACGAGGTACCATTTTTGGTGCCAACACTACCAATTTAAGATTTTCGGGAACATTTCTTAATACAACTTTATTGATGTTGTCATTATGGTCCGCAAGAAATTTAAAGAGTTCCAGAAAATTTCCTCTATTGTTTGATTCATCAGTTTCATCATGACCACGAAATGCTAATCCTTGCTTTAAAAGAAATCTAATGCAGTCCATTAAAGCTTCCAGGCGGGTGTGATAATCAGTTTGAGCTTGGTCAGATTGAGTGCACAAAACAATTTCAACGTGTTGTTTTTGGTTAATCAAGTCAAGACAAGACTTCAAGCACTTGTTATGGATGCTACTGTGGTTTCCAACATGAACATATAATTTATCTTTATGCTTTCAATTTGTGAGCCCCCCCCCCCCCCCCCCCCCCCCCACTGATAAAAGAATATCCGCCGCTTTGGTCACCATGCTCTGGCTTGAATAAATAGCAACATAAGCAAAATGCATCGTTTTTCACTATGATATACTCCAACAAATAACTGTATTAATTCCTCAAACCACGAACGAATAAATCTACGCGGATCGATCTTTTCCAATAAATCTTGTTGAAAAATTATGATTTTTAGGTTGCAAAGCTTTTTTCTGTAAATACCATCTTCGAACTTTCTCCCTCTCATTAGGATCATATTCATAAATACTCTTCCGTAATCTCGGATGCGCAGGAAGATCATCTACATTGAGTTATAACCGTGGGCTAGTTGATCGTCTACTAGAAGAACTAGATGATCCTTCACTTGTTTTTCTTTTAAAAATCTTTTCCATAGTAACCTAACATAAATTATGAAAATGACATTCAGAATTCATCGCCTAAATGCACACATCAAGCATCACCGATCCGAGCCTATCGCCACGGGTAGGCTTCACACAACATACCTAAGTCCGTCTCGAGAGGAGCTCTAATGTAATTTAATATCGGGGACAGACACAATCAACCCAGTGAAATAGATCGTTATCCTTGAAGCGTGCCTCAGAGCAATTGAATTGATCGTAACGGCTCCCACTTTGCTGATCTGAACTATTTTCAACTAATTTGGCGCAAGAGAGCACAAACTAAACCCAGATTTTCATGAATGCAAGAAATCAGTATGAAAAAACTGGAGCAGAATTCTCCTAAATGCAAACTGAACTATTGCATAAATCAAATTGAACTCTCCTGAGCACAACTGAACTCAAACTATGGAAAAACTGAACTATTTTCCTGAGCACAAATCAAACTATGGCAAAACTGAAATCAAACTATGGCAAATCAAAACTGAACTCATTAGGTGCAGAAATCAAACTATGGCAAAACTGATTATGGAAATGGAGGCAGAGCAAAACTGAAATCATTGTTTTTGTTTTTCTTCCTGGATGGTTAATTGGTTATGTTAGTAGGATTCGAATCCTACAACATTGTTAGCATTATAAATAAAAAATCAACTATGATTTCAACAAAAAACTATGGAATTCATTATTCAACTATGACTTCTCTAAAATAATTCAAGTTTTATTAAGATAAACATAACAACATCTTCGAGGAAATGGAGGCATAGCAATTTTGGAGAAGAGCAAAACTACGAAGAAAGAAAACCTAGAAGATCAACATAACAATATCTCTGAAAATGGGGGAAATGAAGGCAGAGCAAACCTTTGTTTCCTTGTTGGACTTGGAGGAGAAGAGCGGCTGGATTCTACGAGTCTGAGACTGGGTCTGATCTGAGGATAGATGCCACCACCGGAGAGGATGCTGTCGAAGGTCTGTGCGGAGGTTGCCATCGTGAAAGAGGGGAAGGCGAGGTCGCGAGAAGTGCAGAGGTTGCTGTCGAATGAAAGGGCGACGCTTCCGTAGTCACTGCCAGATCAGAGGTTGCTGTCGAATGAGATGGGGGCACTTCCGTCGTCGAATGAGAGGGGGGCACTTCCGTCAACAACCTAAGGAAAGGTTTTCGTCGCCAAGGAGGAGAGAACCGAGCCGATACCTAATATCGCGAAAAAAAATTTTCGGTGTGGGCGGCCGCCCACACTCCCCCATTAATAGATCCGCCGGTGATTAAACCTCAAACTATATAAATGATGTGATGAAGGTAAGAGGTATATATAAAGAATGTCACTCATTACATATTAAGTTTAAATGTAAAGATTACTAAGAAAAACTTTTCATCAAAACTCCATCAACCCTGTTGCGGGTCGTTCAACGCTCTCCCGGACCGGTCGAGTTGAACCGCCTTAGCTCGAGAGTGAGCCGAACGCGCAAACAGTCAAAAGTGAGAACCAACAGTAGACATCGAGATTTTTACTTGGAAAACCCGGAAAGGGAAAAAACCACGGGGCCTAGCCCAGTTCTGAATGATCCACTAGTTTTGTGAGTTACAGAGAGAATTGTTTTTCGAGGGTGACAAACCACCGCTCGTTACAGAGATTTTGTTAAGTTCTTCAAGTCCTCGGGAGCCGAGCGTGGTAAAGCGTGCTCGGGTACAGCCTTGAGCGGAGCGCTGCGGAGCAGCCTGGAGCGGAGCGCTGCCGAGCAGCCTAGAGCGGAGCAGCCTGGAGCAGAGCGCTGATGAGCAGCCTGGAGCAGAGCGCTGCGGAGCAGCCTGGAGCAGAGTGCTACGGAGCAGCCTGGAGCAGAGCGCTGCGGAGCGCCTGGAGGAGAGCGATGCGGAGCAGCCTGGAGTGGAGCGCTGCGGAGCAGCCTGGAGCGGAGCGCCTAGGGCAGAGCGCTGCGGAGCAGCCTGGAGCGGAGCGCCGAGGGCGGAGCGCTGCGGAGCGGCCTGGAGGGGAGCGCTGCGGAGCAGCCTGGAGGGGAGCGCTGCGGAGCGGCCTGGAGCGGAGCGCTGCGGAGCGGCCTGGAGCGGAGCGCTGCGGAGCGGCCTGGAGCGGAGCGCTGCGGAGCGGTCTGGAGCGGAGCGCTGCGCAGCGGCCTGGAGCGGAGCGCTGCGCAGCGGCCTGGAGGGGAGCGCTGCGGAGCGGCCTGGAGCGGAGCGCTGCGGAGCGGCCTGGAGCGGAGCGCTGCGGAGCGGCCTGGAGCGGAGCGCTGCGTAGCGGCCTGGAGCGGAGTGCTGTGGAGTGGCCTGGAGTGGAGCGCTAAGGAGCGGCCTAGATCCAAGTCGCTGAGATCCTCCCCAATTCCTTGAAGCAAAGCTGGAATGCTGAGGGAGATCTCTAAGGAGAGCTTGAAGGCCGATGAAGATCTTCCGAGAGTTCTCGCCGGAAACTCAAGAGCTCCTTCTTCTCCCAGTCCCCAAAGTCCCCTCAAATGGAGGCCTGACCCTCCTTTTATAGTTTTTTGAGGAGGGCGTTCTGGTAACTGCGTCGTGCTGATTCTTGGACAACCGAATGAGGATGCTTGATTTGGGGTACGCGGATTGTCAACTTTGTGATTATGACGAGTTTGCCCTTCGGTCACGCCGAGCAGCTTGGGCAGCTCGGGCAACCTCTCTGGTGGTGACGGTGGCCGGCGATGGACGGTGGCGGCGCTGCTTGCGGAGCAGGGGGAGCGGAAGCGCCTCTTACGGACCATACGAGAGCGGAAGCGCTTCCGGCGGAGCAGGAGCGAGCGGGAGCGCGAGAGCGCTTCCCGCGGAGCAGGAGCGAGCGGGAGCGCGGGAGCGCTTCCCGCGGAGCAGGAGCGAGCGGGAGCGCTTCCCGCGGAGCAGGAGCGAGCGGGAGCGCTTTCCGCGGAGCAGGAGCGAGCGGGAGCCCGGGAGTGCTTCCCGGGGAGCAGGAGCGAGCGGGAGCGCGGGAGCGCTTCCAGCGGAGCAGGAGCGAGCGGAAGAGCGCTTTCCGCGGAGCAGGAGCGATTGGGAGCCCGGGAGCGCTTCCCGCGGAGCAGGAGCGAGCGGGAGCCCGAGAGCGCTTCCCGCGGAGCGGGAGCGCGGGAGCGTTTCCCGCGGAGCAGGAGCGAGCGGGAGCGCGGGAGCGCTCTCCGCGGAGCAGGAGCGAGTGGGAGCCCGGGAGCGCTTTCCGCGGAGCAGGAGCGAGCGGGAGCGCGGGAGCGCTTCCCGCGGAGCAGGAGCGAGCGGGAGCCCGGGAGCGCTTCCCGCGGAGCAGGAGCGAGCGGGAGCCTGGGAGCGCTTCCCGCGGAGCAGGAGCGAGCGGGAGCGCGGGAGCGCTTCCCGCGGAGCAGGAGCGACCGGGAGCGCGGGAGCGCTTCCCGCGGAGCAGGAGCGAACGGGAGCGCTTCCCGCGGAGGAGGAGCGAGCGGGAGCCCGAGAGCGCTTCCCGCGGAGAAGGAGCGAGCGGGAGCGCTTCCCGCGGGGCAGGAGCGAGCGGGAGTGCGAGAGCGCTTCCCGCGGAGCAGGAGCGAGCGTGCCGCTCAGCGGGCCCGGGCGAGGTCGTGATGAGAAACACTCGGTTCGTCTCAACCCGAACCCTTTTAGGGGAACCCCAACAAACCCGACCAATCGATCATCATTAAAATAGTACGGGCATCGACACTTTTCCTTCTCCAGCGTGGAAAGCAAGGGATCGATATACGTGTTTTCTCAATTGATCGAACTGCTTATGCTTGGGTCATTTTCAAATTGTCTTATAATTTTTCTTTCATACAAAGAGTTAAGTGATATCATATTGTCTGCTTGAAGCTTGCGAACGTACCTTCTTACTTAGACAACACACTATGTTCGATCCAATTTACATGATTCAAAGAGCTGAGGTGGGACAACACTTTATGATTCAACTCAATCAAACACCAAAAGTGCAACAAATATATGCATATATGCAAGCACACATACATACATATCGTATATCTAAACATAAATTAAGGTGAGCTAAGAGCTCTACTTTTTGGTGTTAGTGGGCGTTTTCTACTTTTAGAATAAAGTTGAGACAACTCCTCACACTAAACTGAAGAGGGAGGATTCTCTCCAGTTCGGTTGAACTTGATCTCCCAAATCCGACAGCGAGCACGTGACAATGAGCTGAGTTGGCGAGCTTAGTTTTGAGATCCTTTCATTGTGGCCGTTGGATGATCAACTGGATACTATCCGAACTGGAGAAGATCCTGGTCCAAAACTAAAAGCATGGAACCTCATCTACCGACGATGTGAGACTAACGCAAAAATCATCCGCTCACATATTGTCTTAAATTAGAAACAAACAACCTAATATTGTACTCGCGCACTAACAAGCATAAATGTTGAAGCACGTGTCATCGTCGCCCACAAAAACTAACTTAGAGTATGCGAGAATTTTCTCATACTTATAGACAAGCTCCAAACCCCCTCTGTGGAGGGCTTCATGTACAGCAAACTCAAGAGTCGTCGATCAATCACTATTAAAATATGGCATTCATAAAACTTTGAACTTGGTTGTCTTCAATCATGGGTGAGATATAATACTTTCAAGATAATATTTTTTGAATCCCAGTGAAGAGAATATTTCAACAGTGTAGTCTTTAACAATTTGAAGGTGTGATTTCACAACAAAAGGTCATAATTTGACTAGGGATCCGTTTGGCGTGACTTTTTTTAGTCTGGCGAGTTTGGTCAAAAACACCACGGCCATAGAATGTATGTTTGGCATGACAATGGTTATGACCGCCACCAAGAAATGAAGTTCCGAGATCAGATGAACGGGGGCTCACAACAAGAGCGTTCATGATCGCTACCGCCGTGCCAAATTGAGCCGAGATGTTTATCCATTAATTAATATTTTCTTAGAAATGAGAATAGGATAAACTCAAACTTGAAATGACCATAATGTCCCCCTATGCTATATATACATACCTGTGATGACATCCCTAACATTTTGGCATTAATCTTCCCCCTTAATTATGTAGGTAAATACGTGATTAACTTCAATGATCGACAATTATTTGGCATTAATCTTCCTCCTTAACTCTAAGCTAATTATGGTGACTTTTGCCTTTAAGCCCTTCAACCAGTACTCTTAGGCTCCGTTTGGGGGGACTTATTTTCACCGGTCAAGCGGTCACGACCGCATGAACCGGATCTTAATTTGTAAAAGTATATTCGGACATATAACGGGCTCGGGGGCTTTGCGTGTGGAAACCCTAGGTATTCTTCTATATATATCTAGCTGGAGGCAACGGAGAGTAAGTTCCACTTAGGCTTTTCTCCGGATGTTTCGAGCTCCCTCTACATTCTCGAAACAGCCCTAAGGGTTCGCTCGTTCCCGTCCGAAGGAGAAGCCACAGCCGATCGCGCCGTTCGTCCGCGAGTTCCTGCAGACGCGAAGCCTTCGCGATCCTCCGCTCCCGTCGTAGTTCGTTGCGCCTCTCCCGCCGCTCTTGCCGCTCGCGATCGACGAGGGAGGTTTCTTTCTGCTGTTGCCGCTGCCGCTCGTTGAAGGAGATCGAAGCCGCCGCTGTCTTCGCTGCTCCAAGTACCAGATCTGCAGTGTGCAGTCTTCGGAATCGCCGGATCCTTTGTCTCCCGCCTCAGATCCTCCGCGCCGCCGCTTTCGTCGTCCAGATCTGCCGCCGACGCCTCCGTCGCCGTGCCCTAGGTCTCCCTCTCGTGCGAAGGAGACGAAGCCGCTGCTCGCAAGAAAGGGAGTTCGCGCACGACCGCTGATCGTGCGCTCGACCCCTCACGCACGACCGCTGATCGTGCGCTCGACAACATCCAGTTCCCTCGCACGACCGCTGATCGTGCGCTCCTTGGTCACGCACGACCTTTGATCGTGCGCGTCCCAGCGGTTCTAGCCGTCTCAGCGGTTTCCAAACCGTCTCAGCGGTTTTTTTCCAGCGTCCCAGTGGTTCCGCCCGTCTCAGCGGTTCCAGCTCGTCTCAGCGGTTCTGTCTCGGCGTCCCAGCGGTTCCAGCCCAGCCGTCTCAGCGGTTCTGTCTCGCCGTCCCAGCGGTTCCAGCCCAGCCGTCTCAGCGGTTTCCTGTGCCGCAGCCTCCCTCAGCTGCTCCAAGTACAGATCCCCCTCAGCCTCCATCAAGTCTCCCGCTGCCGCCGTCTCCAAGCACAATGATGAAGGGGAACTCCATGGCGTATCCCATTCCAATGATAAAGCTGGAGAAGTTCATGGCGACTGAGTTTAACGACTGAAAGTTGAATACTCAGTTCGGGATGAAGTTTCTGAACGTGTTCTACACAATTCAATCTGATGGTGCTGAGGTCGTAGGGACTGCTGACGAGGCACAATAAGTTTCTGATGAAGACTTCTGCAGGGACTACCTGCTGATGCCTTTCTTCCAATCTGGCGAAGATGTACATGAAGCTGAAGACTGCTAAGGCAATCTGGGAGGCATTGGAGGAGCACTTCAAGAAGGAGGAGGACCTCTCTAAGGCTCACCTAGTGGACAAGTTCCACTTTTTCAGTTTCGACGAGGAGAAAGCCATTCTCCCTCAGGTATCTGATTTTGAAAATTTAATTGATTCTCTGCATAGTGAGTCTATTAGTCTGCCCGATAGTTTTGTTGCGGGCACGATTGTGTATAAATTGCCCTCCTCGTGGTACAATTTCAAAACGGAAATGTACCGCAAGAAGATGCAGGTTGGTCTGAACGACCTCAAGCGTTTCATACGCATTGAGGACGAGAACAGGACGAAGCACGCTTTGGAAGCTGTTGGCAAGCAGAAGGCTGCTGCCAACATGATTTCAAGCTCCAAGCGGCCTCCTCCCCCTCAGAAGACCAAAACGTCTCGTAGTAGCCCTCAGGTTGCAGGCCCAAGTAGACCCTCTAAGAAATTTAAGGGTAAATGCTATAACTGCAACAAGTGGGGACACTGCGCATCTGACTGCAAGCTACCGAGGAAAGAAAGAACCCAGGCACCACAAGAAGGCAACCAAGCCCATCTGGTTAGCCAAGCTGAGCCATCCGACTTTGTTGCCATGGTCGGACCCGCGCCGGCCAGCACGGAGTGGTACCTGGATTCTGGGGCAACGTGCCACGTTTGCAACAATGCTAATCTTCTGACAGAGCTGAAGGATGCAAAGGAATCAGTAACTGTGGCAAATGGAGACACAGCTGACGTGATGAAGGTGGGGAACACAACTCTGCTGCTCTCCTCAGGTAAGTCTTTAATTTTAAAGAACGTTAAATTTATTCCTTCAATATCTGCTAACTTAGTGTCCATCAGTATATTATGTGATGCGAGTATGTCGCTTAGCTTCTGTAGCGGTAGGGTAACTCTGTCAGTTAACTCGCACTATTTTGGATGTGCATATGTCCAAAATAGGATGTACCGTCTGAGTCTAGCAAGTGAGGTAGTCCAACAAGTTCAATTGAACTTAGTTAGCCCTAGGACTCTACACGAGAGACTAGGACACTTAAACTACAGGAAAATGTTCCAAGTAGCTAGAACTCACAAGATCACATTAGACACTAAGTCTCCATTTGAAAAATGCGAAGTGTGCCCTCAGACTAAGATCACTAGGAAACCTTTTGGCACGGTTACTAGGAGCACAACACCTCTTGAGCTTATACATTCTGATATTTGTGACTTTAAGAGTTTTGTCACTAGAGGTGGGAGGAATTATATGATCACGTTTATAGATGACTGCACGAGATTTTGTCATATTTCGTTGCTTAAAACTAAAAATGAAGCGTTTGAAAAGTTGTCTTTTCAAAACCGTGGTAGAAAACCAACTAAGCATGAAAATAAAACATTTTAGGAGTGATAGATGAGGAGAATATATGTCCAGTGAGTTCAGATGCTTCCTTGCTTCACAGGTCATCATAGCAGAAACCACTGCTCCTTACTCCCCCCAATCTAACGGCATAGCCGAGCGCAAGAATAGAACGTTAACAGAGATGCTGAACTCTATGCTACTCACTGCAGGCATGCCTTCCGCTTATTGGGGCGAAGCAGTCTTGACTGCGAATCACATTCTGAATAAAGTTCCTCATGCTAAGTTAGAGGTTACTCCCTACGAGCTTTGATTTAAGAGACCCCCGTCGTTTACTCGACTTAAGACCTGGGGCTGTATAGCCTATGTCAGGGTTCCTGACCCTAGACGGTCTAAGGTTGGACCTAGGACCAATACTTGTGTCTACCTAGGTTGTGCTGAGGATAGTGCTGCAGATAGGTTCCTTGATATTTCTAATAATATCATAATAAATTCTAGGGATGCGGTGTTCTTCGAGGATAAATTCCTCAAAGATAAGAACTTAAGAATCCCAGGTATGCAAACAACTATTACTGAGGAAGATCCTGAATCAGTACCGAGCACCTCCTATTCCGTTCCGGTAGATAACTCTGGCCTAGAGTCTCGAAGGACTTCTCTAAGAGAGCGAATTCCCAGAACCTTCGGTAGTGACTTTGAGACTTACCACGTTGAGGCCGATCCATCCACCTATAAGGAAGCGATGAGATCCAGGGATTCACTACTCTGGAAAGAAGCTATATATGAAGAGATGAATTCTCTCCTTCAGAATAACACCTGGACGTTGGTTGATAAACCAAAAGGGGCTAAAACCGTAGGGTGTAAGTGAGTTCTGAAAAGAAAATTGAATCCTGATGGTAGCGTAGCTAAGTATAAAGCACGCCTGGTGGCTAAAGGTTTCACACAAGTAAGCGGAGTAGATTACTTTGATGCCTACTCACCCATGTGTCACTTAGCAACCATTCGGGTTCTCCTTGCTATTGCATCTATTGAGAACTTTATTGTTCATCAAATGGATGTTAAGACTGCGTTCTTGAACGGAGATCTGACCGAAGAGATCTACATGAGTCAACCTGAAGGTTTCATTGTAGACTGTCACGAAACGAAAGTCTGTAAATTACTTAAGTCTTTATACGGACTAAAGCAAGCACCGAAATTATGGCATGAGAAGTTCGACTATAGTGTAAAGAACATGGGATTCATGTCGAGTCTCTCGGATAAATGTCTTTACATACGTAATAAATCGGATAAAGTCGCCATAATATGCTTGTACGTAGATGATATGCTCATTCTAGGGTCTGATCAATCTGAAGTGGATGACGTTAAATCAGATCTAATAAAAGAATTTAGCATTAAAGACCTACGTGTAGTTAACACTATACTAGGCATGCAAGTGAGCTTTGGGAAGAATGGTATCTCCCTAAGTCAAAGCCACTACATAAAGTCCATGTTGGACACGTGGAGATACAGTGCCAGTAGAGCATCTGAGACACCATACGACTACACTAACCGCCTAAAGCCCAATGAAGGAGCTATGGTTAGACAGTTAGATTATTCTAAACTGCTTGGTAGCCTCATGTATGTCATGGTCTGCACTAGACCTGACATAGCCTTTACGGTCGGCATGTTGTGCAGATTCACTAGTAATCCTGGTAAAGACCACTGGAACGCCTTAGATAGGCTAATGAGATACTTAAAGCACACCCAAAAGTATGCTTTAGTTTACACTGGTCATCCTTCAGTTCTTGAAGGTTATTCTGATGCATCTTGGTGCTCAGAATTAAACGACAACAAGTCCACTAGTATTTCCTGCTTACCGTGACCATGCAAACAAGACGATGCACCACTTAAACCCTAGTTTTCAAGTTTTGCTTATGACACTCAGGACCTAAGAGATTCATAAATTTAAGCTCGCTATGACCGGTCCTTTGTTCCCATTAGGGATTCAATAGGGAACCCAAGTCAAGGAGTTTCATCAATTAAACCCTAGCTTTCAGTGTTAACTTACGTTATTAAAGACTTAGCGTAGGATTTCGTGGATTCTAGCATATCAAGACATGTAATCAAGATACTGATTTAGATATACAAGAGTATATTTTACAAACGTGCAACGGGAGGAATCATGTTATATGGCGTTATTTACTCAAGTCTTAGAACCAGACAGACATAAGAAACGAGATTCGATGACTCAGAGAACTCGATAAAGAGTTTTGGAACTTGCGGATTCAAGTATTCACGAGTAATAAGATAATTATACATCATTTTCTAGGATATCCAGTTTTCCTTTAGATTTTGTCATTTCCAAGACACGAATATCTTCTAAGTAACCATGTGTACGAGCCGAATATTTTATATCAAGCACAATTCACCTAGTTGTCAGCAAGAATATTAGCATTTATCATTATAATAATTAATGCTCATAGTTAAAAAGAACTATTAGTCTTCCAATTATTCACCAACCGAGACAAAATTCATCTAATTGAATATTCAAGTAACCATCATTCATTAACTTGTCTACCAGTTATCCAAAAATCATCATTTGCATTCACAACTCGTTGGTATTCCAATCGCGTGAACCTCAAACTAATAACAAGTCTATTTAGGAATTCGAGATCTAAATTTATTTGACGAAACGAGCATCAAGGATGAATTCATATAAATATAAGAACAGACATGACAATTAAATTCAATGTTTGCAAGAGAGAGGGATCTCTACTTGCCTTAAATGAGGCTGAATCTGACGGCGACGGCTAAGCGGCGCAAGCAAAAGCAGACATCACCTTTGAACTTATCTTGTATTTCAAAACTATGCGTAAAACGATTTCGACTATAAAAAATGTATGCTTCAACATCTATATTCAATTATGAAGACCTTTATTTCAGGGCCCTGCCCTGGGGACTTCACACCGCCGTCGATTGAAGGTTCGCCCTACTCCTCCGCCGTAGAGTCCCGGCGTCGTAGGGGCCTGCCCCCCTTACGTCGCCCACTGTTTGAATACACCGGCTATTCACCGCCCATCTCGGGGCCTTGCCCTGGGGACTTCGCACCGCCGTCGATTGAAGGTTCGCCCTTCTCCTCCGCCGTAGAGTCCCAGCGCCGTAGGGGCCTGCTCCCCTTACGTTCGCCCCCGGTTTGAATACACCAGCTATTCACCGGCCAAGCCTATATTATATAAAAGCCGCGAGCTCAGACTCGCGCAAACTAATTTCTTGTTATTATAAACTCGCAGGGCCGAACCCGCGCAGACTCCACCGTTATCTCGTAAAAGGCTATCAAGCAGTTCGGGTATCAACGCCTAAACAGAATAAGAGAGCAATGTTCAAAGCTGCCACAGAAAAATCGAAACCTACGAACTCCTCCGCGGCAAAATTCGGACTCCGAAGGTTTGGGGGGCTTATGTTATATACCCGTAGATGCCTTGGGGTGCGTCTAGGGAAAATTCCACTAAAGGAAGGTAGGGTCAACGCATGGTCGCCCGAGTTGAGAGGGTCGAACCCGCCACTTTCACCGCCAACACGCAAGCACGCACGAAGCGCGCGTCACGCCTCGCCGTAACCGAACCCCGCTACTGGGGTGCGGTTAGCCCGCACCCCACTAGCGGGGTGCGAATAGCCGTACCCCCCATAGTGGGGGATGCGGCCAAACCGCACCCCATATGGGGTGCGGCCAAACCGCACCCCCTTGGGGTGCGGCTCCCTTAGGGTGCGGCCAAGCCGCACCCCATGAGGGGTGCGGCCAAGCCGCACCCCCCTTTGGGGTGCGGCCAAGCCACACCCCATGTAGGGTGCGGCCAAGCCGCACCCCCTTTGGGGTGCGGCCAAGCCGCACCCCCCTTTTGGGGTGCGGCCAAGAGGAGTCGCCCCCTCCCTCGGGCGCGGCCGAGCCGCGCCCGCCTTTAGGGGCGGTCGAACCGCTCTCCTCCGTGGCTAGGTTGGGGTGAGTCCTCCCTCTTCCGGCTAACCGCCCGCTTTTCGGGCTCCGGGCTCCGCTCGGAGCATTCTCACTTTTCCGACTCGGCTCGCTCACTTTTTGTCTTTTTAGCACGCTCACATTTCCGACTCGCTCACATTTCCGACTCGGCCCGCTCACTTTTTGTCTTTTCAGTTTCTCACTTTTCAGGAACAACTTGTCGCCTTTCCTCGAAGGGCAGCATGGTCATTTACAAAAAATGATGATCCGTGGGCTCTGAACCGGAAAATATGATTCGTCCTCCCAAGTGGTTACGGTGGTTACAACGGCAAAATTACCAGGCTACCCCCGGCCAAAGCTATAAAAGGACCCCCTAGGCTTCATTTGAGGGGATCCGTCCTGAATGCCCAGAGAGAGCTCCTTGAAGATTTCCACGGATTTCTCCTTCGACGCTTGAAGATCTCCTTCGCGGACTTGAAATTTTCCGTCTTCACGAAAGCGGACAAAGCTTTCTCACTTTCGTCTCCACGAAAGCGGACAAGGCTTTCTCACTTTCATCTCTACGAAAGCGGACAAGGCTTTCTCACTTTCGTCTCCACGAAAGCGGACAAGGCTTTCTCACTTTCGTCTCCACGAAAGCGGACAAGACATTCTCACTTTCGTTCTCTACCGTTCTCAGAAGGAAAAGACTTAGTTTTTTCCGAGAGGTGGCCTGTCGCCCTCGGAACGTTCTCTCTCTCTCTCTCTCCGATATTGTAACGAGCAGCGGCCTGTCGCGCTCGACTTCTAAATCTCTAATTGTAACCCCCCAGAAGATAGTGGAAGTTTGGTCGGCACAACTCCGGCCACGTGGTTTTTTACCCTTTTCGGGTTTTTCACGCTAAAAAGTCCAGGTGTAATCAACGAATCTCAAATTGACTGTTTGCGCGCTTGGTTCGCTCCCGAGCTAAGGTGGTTCAAGTAAACCGGTCTACCAAGAGCCCTAAGCGACCCGCAACAGTTTGAATTATTATTTTGTTTACTCTCCAGCACCCTGAAACGTTACCGTTATTAGTCACGAATATAGGAGGAGATTGTAAAGGTATATTCGGACATATAACGGGCTCGGGGGCTTTGCGTGTGGAAACCCTAGGTATTCTTCTATATATATCTAGCTGGAGGCAACGGAGAGTAAGTTCCACTTAGACTTTCCTCCGGATGTTTCGAGCTCCCTCTACATAATTAATGTCCGATTCATGCGGTCGTGACCGCTTGACCGGAGAAAATAAGTTCCCCTAAACGAAGCCTTAATTAGTAATTTACTATTTATAAGCTGTTGGGTGCAACTCCCCTTAAAAGTAATGGCTTTGAATCTTCTTAATTAAATCGATATAAATGTAGGATCGGATTAGGCGACCATCCTCTTCATCTCAACCGTCCATCGCCTTTAACTAATTACTGTACCTTCACTTTTTTCATTATAAGAGTATTTTGTTTTAATTCGGTTGCTTGTAGAAATATAATATGTTTTACAAAGCAGTAACTTTTGGCTTAGGCTTTGTTTGGGGGGACTTATTTTCACCGGTCAAGCGGTTACGACCGCATGAACCAGACCTTAATTAAGGTCTGGTTCATGCGGTCGTAACCATTTGACCGGTGAAAATAAGTCCCCCCAAACGGAGCCTTAATCTACTTATCATTCAGTGTTTGAATCGCGTAATCATAAGCTAGTTCAGCAGTAGTTTTTGTATGTACATGCTTTACATGGGATAAGAAAATGAAGTGAGAACGTGGTGGGCGTCGGGATTAGGCGTCGACATGTGACTGCGAGCTGCATCAACCTCGGAGGAGAACGTAAAGTGTGCGGGTAGCGGTGAGGCTCAATTAAATATTAATGAAAAATAATAATTTAATTAATAATTTTTAATAAAAGGTCCAGCCACACTGGACCACGTGTCCCACTGCGACGGGTCCCATGGGAGCTTCTAGCACAAGATAACTTTTCTTGTGACACCACGTTATCTCAAGCTCGAAGATATTTTTTGTTCTCATAAAACTAGAAAAAATAAATTTATATGCGGCGTTTCTCCATATTTATTATATATGCATTTAATTGTTTTTAATTAATTTCGTTAACCTCAAAGTGGTTTTCATAAAAACTGATGACTGCGTCACATGCAACGTTTCGCATGCTCTACCGCACAATATATAATCTACGCAATATGCATATTATTATTATTATTATTATTATTATTATTATTATTATTATTATTATTATTATTATTATTATTAATAGGGTGGTATTACGGGCACACCAAAATTCGCTATGGATAGCCTACGGCTAAATACAACCATTTTGCTATGGACACACCATATCGCTATTTACACACCGGTTTTAAATAAGAACTATTTTCAAATTTCAACAAAAAAAAGTTAAATACAATTCGTTAAAATGTTAGAACATAATATGTTTAAGAGTCCATCGTATAAAATTGTTGTATCAAAAACTATATTTGAAAGCAAAAATTTTTTGAACTTCTTCAAAAGTTTGAATGAAGTTCATGAATGTACTCAAAACTTAATTCCTAGGACATAACTTGACCCTGCATAAATAAAATTATTTGACTGCCTTTATTTCCGTCACTCATTAATAACAAAGGTTTTTCTTGATTCATTTTAACCTAATTAGAGAATCCTAAAATTAAACAACAACTTATGATGGACACACAAGCATAACAATTCCATCTAGGCTATCAAAAGAAAAATATATATAGGAAGAAGAGATTATACATTCACAAGAATGCAGTTGAAAACTTCTTTGTGACGTGACTTACTTTGATCGAGCAACATCTAATAGAAAGAAGAATAAAATTTCAAAACGAACATAATAAACACTAACAAAAACCCTAACAATGTTAATGCCCAATTCCAAACAAATGCAAAAAAATACCTATGGGAGAAGAGAGGATCGAAGAAGGGATCGAATGAACTCTGGATGAAAGTAGTTCTCCACGGAAATGAGAGGAGATTGCAACGGGAGGAGATGGCTAGATCAAATCGGCTCAAAATGGGAGACGGAACAAACCTTTTTCGTCGGAGCAGAATGGCTGGGGAGACGGCCGAAGCAGATGAAAATTTTTTGCTGGAGAAGATCAGGAGGCGGGAGGCGGAACCAAGGTCGCAGAAGGCGGGATGTGAAACATAGGCCGCGGGAGGCGGATGGAAAGGCCGATACTTTTGGCTGTGTTTATCCTTAGAAAATTTGGGTGTTTTAAATGCTTTTGGAAATAAAATTGGGTGTCCCCATAGCTTATAATTTGGGTGTTTTAAATGCTTTTGGAAATAAAATTGAGTGTCCCCATAGCTTTTTTTGGTGTGCCCGTAACACCACCCTAATATTAATAATATTGTTTCTATTATTTCCACTAGTGGGCTAGAGAGAGTAGGACTATGATCCTCTCCATTTGAAGTGTATCAATTTCATGGTCCAAATTTATTTATGGCTGATTCATCTGGTTCACTAATCACATCCGTTTATATTTTTCATTAAATCAAAAAATTATGCACCATTAGATCAAGTGGGAATGCATCCACACCATGAAATGGACCTCCATTTGAGACCCCAAATGGAGAGAATCCTGAGTAGAGGCCTAACAAATGCTTCTCTCAATGTAAAGGAGATGGGAGATTATTTGGACCGGGCTCTTTTCCGAAATCAAAATCTCAGAGAAATCCTAATTTCTCGCATGGAGGAAGCAACAGAGGCTATCATTCACTTTACGGTAGAATGCACCGATTCAACGGCCCACGTGTATCGGTGCACACATCTCAAAATGCATTGCATTGATCCACACGTACGTACCATTGGATCAGTACATTTTGCCGTAAAAATGCATTTACGCACTTTATCCACCTCTCTCCCAAACCACAAACCTAAAAGGACACGAGAATTTTGCATCGCGCGCGATCATTCCGGGCACCTGGACCGAAAAACTTCGCAAAGGAGAGATGAGGTCAACCTCGTAAAATCTGTTCGGGCACGAAATCGGTGCAAGCTGCAGAATCCAACTCGGTGATGACAACCTCAAATTTCTATAAATAAGTACACCTCCCCGGCCACTTCTCCTCATCCCCTCAACTTCACTTACAACAGCATACAGGAGCTTCTCCGGCAGCAATGGCGGCCTTTGTTTATACAGTAAAACACTACCAGCTGCCCTCCTCTTCATGCACCTTCCCTACAAAACCGAGCCGCCCGATCTCCTTTCCCCCCAGAAACCTCACTTTCCGAGCGGAGGCATCCAAAGAAGACGTCGCCGGCATCGGAGCTGCATCGCGCCGCAACCTCCTCATCGGTTTCGGAGGCCTCTACGGTACGGCCGCCGGACTATCGACGGACCGCAGCAACAGCGCCATCGGCGCCCCCATCCAACCTCCGGATTTCTCGCAATGCGGGCCAGCCGACTTACCCGCCGGCGCTGACCCCGTCAACTGCTGCCCTCCCGTCAGCTCCGTCACCGACTTCCAGCTTCCTCCGGTAAACGCGCCGCTCCGAATTCGCCCCGCAGCACACCTCGTCGACGACGCCTACCTCAAAAAGTACAAAAAGGCAGTCGAGCTGATGAGGAATCTTCCCGCCGACGATCCCCGGAATTTCATGCAGCAGGCCAACGTCCACTGCGCATACTGCGACGGGGCGTACGACCAAGTCGGCTTCCCCGGCGTCGAGCTCCAGATCCACAATTCCTGGCTTTTCTTCCCATGGCACCGCTTCTATCTCTATTTTAACGAGCGAATGCTCGGAAAGCTCATCGGCGACGAGACCTTCGCCCTGCCTTTCTGGAACTGGGATGCGCCGGACGGGATGAAGTTTCCCGCCATCTACAATGACGGTATACTTACTGCTACAAAAAAAGAGAGTAAAAATAACTAATTTCTGCTAAAATATTAAATAAGTAAACAAAAATCATAAAATAAAATTATATATGTAAATACCATCAAATTCATTGCGACATAAAATAGAAAAAAATATATATAAATATAGGTAAAACAAAAATTAAAATAGTTATAAACAATAAGCTATAAACAAATTAAATAAATATAAATGGGCGATAAAAATGAAGTATCAAGTAGTATGTATGCAAGACTAAATTTATTGTCTCTAAATAATCTGCAGAAAAAAATCGTATGAAACTTTAATTAATTATACTTAAAATATAATGATTTATACTAATAAAAATTGATCAATTAATTTTAAATCCAATAAAAATAAATGATTACTTAATTACTTCTGCCATATATATAAAGAAGTTCTTTTGGTGTAATGATGATGACTCATTGGGTTAATTTGAGTCTTCAATTGTAATCTCGCTGAAATCAAATCTAGCCTTATATATGTTAAATAATTTACTAGAGCTCCAATACATACTATGGTAGATTGTCCTAGGTCTATATTTTCATGTCACGACCGTCACGCAAGATGAAATTACGATTTAGCCCCTGTCTAAATTAAAATTTTAATTCTATTTATAATAAGGATAATTTTCTTGCAAAAATGTGTTGTCATGAGATCGAACCTACAACTAATTATATATTGAATAAAAACCAAATACTATATATTGTAATAAATTATTATATGTACGAAGAAAACTTTAACTTTTATAACTAATATAAGTAAATATATTATAACATATTAATATTATCTAAATATAAGTTAATATAAATATAATTTTATGTTTCAACATTTATAACTAATATAAGTAAATATAATATAAGTTTGTATGCGGGCGAAGCACGCCGACGTCGTCTATCAAAACATCTCGCCCGACAAATGTTTACTGCACGGGAGAGCCTTGTGCACTATAACTAGTGTGTGTATATATATAATAATAAATAACCTAGTATAGAAATGCAGAGGGCTCACATTGAGAATCAATGTGCTTTAATGTTGGGCCCACTCGAATGTAGGTGCAAAGTAATGTATGGATTCATGTTGACTCAAATTCATCTAAAAAATATTATTCTAATTGAGTTGACTTTACTTGGTATCCTTAGTTTCATTCAGGATATTCTAAGATAATTAATTTGTTTATACATTTTAGTTTCATATATTTTTCTAACATTTTATATACGATAAAAGAACTCTCTTTAATATAATTTTGAGTTTTTTTTTTCATTTTATCATTTATTTTATATATATCTTACTCCGATCACGTGCATAAGAGATGGAGCGAGGGAGGCAACATAAAACACTAGTATAATATATATAGACTACATATTTATATTATAATTTTATGGGAAGACTTAACGTTACATTATCGAAGTAATCGTAGTTAAAGTAAAAAAAAATTATTTAATTAAAAAATATTTAATTGAAAATATTATAAAATGGATATTTTAACTAAGGCCGAGCTTGAACCCGAGATTAATACTTTTTTTTGAGATCGTATATATATATGTAATCAGATTATATATTATGTGCAAGCGACAATACTACTACTATTGTCAAATTATACGAGTAAAATAACGATGACACTGCTTAATTATAAGGAGTGCAAATGAGCGCTCTTCCACCACTTAAATTATGAAAAAAATTTAGGTACAGGCGTACTTAAAATATCGTTGGGGAAATTCAAATATACGTTGTATTTGATTTTTTTTTTTTAAAAACACTAAATATTAATCCATGTATTTTTACGATCATTTTAAATAGTCATATGTATATATTTTAGAATGAATATACACCTATAAAAAAGTAAAATTTTTGAACTAAATTACAACTATAATATAAATTGAAAATACAGATCATTTACTAATTAAAAATACAACTATAAAACAAAAAAATATACATAATGAAGATATCGTGTAGGTAGTTTAAATTTTGAGTTTGTTAAAACAAAAAAAAAATATTTAAATAATATGAATATAATGAAATACAACATTTTGCTGCAGCCTCTTCCTCGCTCTTCAATCCAAACCGGGACCAATCGCATCTGCCGCCGACCATCATCGACCTCGACTTCAGCGTACGCGAGACGACCGACAGCGGGCAGAAGCTCATCGACGACAACCTAAACATCATGTACCGGCAGGTCATCTCCAACGGGCCCACGGCGGAGCTATTCATGGGGGAGGCCCTCCGCGCCGGAGACCAGCCCAACCCCGGCTCCGGCTCGCTGGAAAATGTTCCGCACGGCACCGTCCACATCTGGACCGGCGACCCGCGTCAGCCCAATAGGGAAGATATGGGAGTCTTCTACTCCGCCGCGCGAGACCCCATCTTCTTCGCGCACCACTCCAACATCGACCGACTCTGGAATGTATGGAAGACGCTCGGCGGCCGTCGGGCTGACTTCACCGACACCGATTGGCTCGACGCCAGCTTCGTCTTCTACGACGAGAACGCGAAGCCGGTGAGAGTGCGGGTCAGAGATTGCGTGAACACGGAACTGCTGGGGTACAAGTATCAGGACGTGGCTAACCCGTGGGAGAACGCGAAGCCCGCGCGCGCCGGAACTGGTCGCTCGGTGAAGCCGAAGACCGAGCCGACATTTCCGGTGACTCTCACGACGGCGAATGTGAGCGTCACGGTGAATAGGCCGGCGAGGGCGGGGAGGAAGGGGGATGAGGAGGAGGTGATACGCGTGCAGGGGATCGAGTTCGACAAGTCGGTGTTCACCAAGTTCGACGTGTACGTGAACGCATCGTCGGAGGCGGTGCTGAGGCCGGCGGTGGCGGAGTGCGCGGGGAGTTTTGTGCACGTGCCGCACCTGCACGGGGGGAAGGGGAGCGCGACCGTCAAGACGAACCTTGTGTTGGGATTAACGGAGCTGCTGGGTGACATCGGGGCGACGGGGGATGACAGCGTGGTGTTGACGCTGGTGCCGCGAGCGGGGACGGTCAAGATTGACGGGATCTCCATCGAGATGCTCGCTTGAGTGAATTTACTCGTAGCTGTGAAATGAAGTATGATGAACATCTTTGTGCGCGTGCGTTTATAATCATATGAACTAGTTTGAATAAATGATGTGTAATAAACTACATATTATATTATATTGCTTGCTTTGTAATATTTTATGAGTCTTCTTTTTGTTCTTAAATAACAAATTGATTGCTTTGTAATATTTTATGAGTCTTTTCTTTTATTTTAAACTATAAAATGCTTGCTTTGTAATAACTTATCATAGCCTTTTCTTTGTGTTTACACTACAAATTGCTTGCTTTGTAATATCTTATCTGAGCCTTTTCTTTGTTCTTAAACAACAAATTGTTTGCTTTGTAATATCTTATCAGAGCCTTTTCTTTGTTTTTACTCTACAAATTGTTTGCCTTTGTAATATCTTATCAGTCTTTTCTCTGTTTTTAAATTATAAATTGCTTGCTTTGTAATATCTTATCAGAGTCTTTTCTTTGTTCTTAAACTACAAATTGCTTGCTTTGTAATATCTTATCAGAGCCTTTTCTTTGTTCTTAAACTACAAATTGTTTGCTTTGTAATATCTTATCAGAGCCTTTTTTTTGTTTTTACAATACAAATTGCTTGCTTTGTAATGTCTTATCAGAGCCTTTTTTTTGTTTTTAAACTACAAATTGCTTGCTTTGCAATATCTTATCGGAGTCTTTTCTCTGTTTTTAAACTATAAATTGCTTGCTTTGTAATATCTTTTTTACAGACCCTTTTCCTTGTTTTTAAATTACAAGTTGCATGTTTTTTTCTATATATCTTGGCTCGAAATTAATTGAAAACTGAAAATGATGAGCATTTATTTAAGGCAACTGTATCCGCAAATCAAGTTTTGCTCACTTTATTTGAGTTTATGAATTGTTATCCACAGATCAACTTTAAACTTGAGCAGCCGATGTATTCGTTCTCCTGAGCAGGGCCAGACAAAAGGGACATCTCCGACGACTTTTTGAGCATTTCAATGTGTGCACGGATCGTGATTCATAAAATGAATGTGCGGAGTTGAGAAAGAAAGACGATTTCTTTGATTTTCATGCGATTTCGGTTTGTTTGAGAAGATTTAGATAGTATGGTTACTTTTCTTGTGGTGTGGAAGGTGAAGAGGATGACCAAATTTTTTCTTTTACTAATCTGTGAATAACAAAAATATCTATGAATAACAAAATTGACTTCGTTAAATCTGCGAATAGACAATCTGCATATAGATAAATGCAATTTGTACCAATAATGCTAACAAACAAAGGAGAAGCTCGATGATGGTAGTGTATTATTGTATCCGTGGTCCCATAAATAAATGCTTTAGCTAGTGATGTATTCGATCCACGCCACCAACTTTCCCTTCTCTAAAGATATGTTGCTTTTATCTTTCACTCGTGCAGGAAATATCTTTTATTGTAGTTTTATCCTTGTTGAGCTGTGTTTGGGCGTCGACAGATAAATCGGATTAAATAGATTAGGTTCGTATTAAGCTCTAGAGTTAGATGAGTGCGCACACAATCAAAATAGGGTCCACAATAGAGTTTTAACATGAAAAAATGGGGAAAAAAACCAAGGGGGTTGACCCAATTTAGGTGAAATTCACTACTAATATTATTCTTGCAGTATACAACCATCTTAGCGAGGGTGACTTGTCACCGCTCATTTAACAATGTTAGCAAAGAATCTTGTGATTGTTTTGAGTGTTCGGGATATACTTTGGGAAACGGTCTTGTTCTGGAAAGCGGTGTATGGGGCAATGGATAGCGGGGGCGCGAGCTTGAGAGCAGAGTTCTTAACCGCTCACTGAAGACCGTAGTGCGGGGTAACACATTGTAGAGCGGAGCGCACTCAAGAGGGGCGCACGAGGATGCTAGTTGGCACTCGTTGGAGAGTTTTCAATGTCGCAACACACAACCTGCAGCATTCATACTCTTTCTCCACTTTCGCCGCTTTCAAAAGATGTAAATTTTAAGAGGAGCGCACAACAAAATTTGCCATTACAATTAGGGTTCATTTGGCGTGGCGTTTTGGCCGCGCGTTTGGGGCAAACGCCGCCGGACGGCGTGTAAACAAACGCCCTCCGGCGGCGTTTGCTCCGGTTGGACCCGCCGCACCCTGAAAAACGGAGCAAAACGCCCAGTTTCGATCCCCTCCTCCTCCCCTCCGTTCCCGCTTTGATGCAGGACGTCGGGGCCCCGCCGCACCCCGTGACATCACACTAGCTAGCAGACCACGTCCAAGCACGCCTGCCAGAAAGACTGCAGTCCAGGCACCCCAAACCGTCTCCACGCCTGTTCTCAGCGCGGCAGGTCAGTTGGTGATAAGGCTTGTTAGGAGTGGTTCTTATCAAGGAGGTCTGAGGATCGAGCCCCAGCCTCAACAACCCGCCGCGCTGAAAACATGCGTGGAGACGGGTTGGGGTGCCTGAACTGCAGTCCTTCTGGCAGGCGTGCTTGGCCGTGGTCCGCTAGCTTGTGTGATGCCACGGGGTGCGGCGGGGCCCCGACGTCCTGCATCACAACCCTCCCTCTCCACCCGTCGGTTCTGCCCGCCACCGCCGCTCCAAATAAAGCCTTAATTGCGGACACATGCTCTGTTTGACGATGTTTTTGTTCCAGTGAGTTTGGTTAAAACACCAGTCATATAATGTATGGTTGGCATGATGACGGTTATGGCCGCCACCAAAAAAGGAAAACTCAGTTTAAGCATAACAAGTGAACGAAATTTCTTAGATGAGGCCGAGCATATACACGAACGACAGTTCATAGCCACCGCCGTGCCAAACTGAGTTTTAGATTTTTACGAGTGAATAGAAGTTGCATTTCTTCGCATATTTTTAAAAATAATAAAATATCTTATAACAAGTATTGATTGTTGTTCTCTTTCAATTCAACAAAAATAATAAATAATCATTTTTATGGAAAAATGCCGTGCCGTCTAATTAACTTCTCATAGTCTGTTCTTTGACTTCTTTCCAACTAATATTTTATTTATATATAATAAAAATGCTATAACGGGCGATTCATGTTTCTTATCGTCGTCCATTGACATCTCACCGTCAAATCATCTTTCTCCAAGTGAAGTGATCCAGTTCCTTTCTACTGCATGCAATGAATGAATATTCGATGAAGAGACGTAAAGGTATGCTATAATTAGTACTGAAAGAAGAAAAGTATATCGCAAAAAAAAAAAAATGGCAATGTTATAAGCAGAGTTCTGTAACCGTTAAATGTAGTTCGTTGATATTCGTAGTCCAATGATTTTAAGTATTTTTATAACTGCGAATAGTCATTTTAAGTATTTTTAGGACTGCGAATAATCGTCTTAAGACTGCTTATAACATCACCAAAAAGAAAAGGCATGCAATGAATATCTGTTTGTTGGACTGTTTTTGTTTCATCTCTGTTGGGAGAAAAACCGCTATTTTCATTGCCTTTATCGTCTTTTAGAAAAACTCTACTGCTATGTCGAAGGAACCCAAATTGTGAGGAACCGAAGAAAAAGAGGGCGAGGAGCAGACGACAAAGGCTCAGCCTCTCAACTCAAGCGCCTTTGCCAAAGTAGAAATTTTTGATGGCCGAGAGAGCGGAATGGCTGCTGCCATGACTCTTTAAAATAAATTTATATATTCATATTAGTAATTATTTCATTTCATTGCTACCGCCTACCATGTAACATGGAAGCATGCATTTCACTCAGTAGTCTTAGTTGATGGGCCAACACTGAGAGACGAAAGCTAGAGGAGCAAATGAGATTAATACTCAGTAGTTTTAGTTGTAAACGATGGATACTAGGCGCTGTGCGTATCAACCCGTGCAGTGTTGTAGCTTACGCTCTAAGTATCCCACCTGGAGAGTACGTTCGCAAGACTAAAACCCAAAGGAATTGAGGGAGGCCTTCACAAGCGGTGGAATATGTGGTTTAATTCAATACAAAGCGAAGAACCTTACCCGGGTTTGACATGCTGTGAATCCTCTTGAAAGAGAGGGGTGCCTTCGGGAATGCCACGGCATTTGCGAGCGAATCTTTCACATTCACTTTAAGCTTTCAATTCTAAAGTATTTTTTTATTCTGATTTGAACTTCCGATAAAATGTTTACATGTAAGATATAATTCTTGCTTTCATGCTTCCGATAAAATGTTTAGTATCACAGATAAGGCTTCGTTTGGGGGGACTTATTTTCATCGGTCAAGCGGCCCCTCAAACGGAGCCAAGTAGAGTGGCGCAGTGCGGTCTAAGTTCTCGTGGATCTTGTATAATTTATTCTTGCTTGATATAAACATTTTTTTTTTAATATGGACCGATTTGTATATAACAAAAATATCTGAATATAACAAATTTCATTTATTCTAATTTGTATTTATGGGTCCATTACCATCGTTTAGATTTATATGGCCGGTTATGATTGTTATATATATATATATATACATATTACTATTATGTTATTAACTTTGTAGACATGATTTTTGTAGGAATTGTTATGTACAGACAGAAATCATTTATCCACAAATTTCTATTATCCGCAGCTGAAACTAGAATAGTTATTCACATATATTTTTGTTAACTACAGAACAATGAAAAAAAAAACATAAGTTTTCTCTCGGAGCAAATATAATTTGTTAAATGAACCCAAAAACAACAGTCAAATTCAAATATGTAACAAAAATAATGAAATAAATTCCTCCAAGGAATCCTACCAAATAATATCCTAGCAAGCAGAACAGCTGCATTGCATCACAACTCACGGCTCGGCTGCGGAGCTTGTAAAGAAAACACGGGCGATACCAAGACGAGAAATTCGACAGAAAAATCAAAACCACACAGAAGAAACACAGAAGACACACAGATATACAGAGGTTCACCCAAGCCGGGCTACGTCCCCTCTTCCCTTCCTTTTCTCTTTGTTCTAATCACCAAGACGGATTACAGCTTACAAAGTTACAAGGATCAAAACCGATCCTACCTCACACAACCCTCTCAGACAAGAACAGAGGAACCGCCGCCAAGAACAACCGCGCAAACACTGTTGCACTCTCTTAGGCCTTAACCCTAAAACCAGGGTTACGCACCCTTTAAATAGGGCGCCAAACCGGACTCAGAACCACAACCGCTGAGACGGCATGTATATCCGCTGAGACGGCTCAACAACATCCGCTGAGACGGCATGTATATCCGCAGAGACAGTCCAGCAACATCCGCTGAGACGACATGTATAATCGCTAAGACGATTCAGCAACATCCGCTGAGACGGCATGCATATCCGTTGAGACGGCTCAGCAACATCCGCTGAGACGGCTTGAACACCAGGCGTCGAGCGCAGGCATCTCCCGTTCGACAAGCCGCTGAGACGGGAGTAATCAAGGACCCGTTCGACGAACACTCCTCCGTTCGTCGAACGCCGTTCGACGCCTCAGGCGTAGTTTGACGAACTCTTCTCCGTTCGTCGAACGCAGGCGGAGTTCGACGAACCCTTCTCCGTTCGTCGAACGCCTTTCGACGAACCCTGACCAGAAGTGTTCCCCAACTCCAACATTCTCCCACTTGGTGAACATCTTCCTCCGACGAGAGCTGCTCCTCCAACCTTCCTCTTCAACCCTACGGCCGTTGCACACCACTGAAATTTGGCTACAGGAACCGCCTTGGTAAGAAAATCAGAGCTGTTCTCCATCGTGTCCACCTTCTCCAGTTGAACTACCTTCATCTCCACCCTCTCCCAGATGAAATGATACTGGATGTCAATGTGTTTGGTTCGTGCGTGGAAGGCTGGATTCTTGGCTAGCTGAATAGCCCCTTGACTGTCACACCACAGCTTCACTGGCCCCTGCTCAAACCCGAGCTCTAAACATAGCCTCCGCAGCCATATGGCCTCCTTGCTCGCATGAGTAAGAGCCATGTACTCTGCCTCCGTCGACGAGAGTGCCACCACGCATTGCCTCCGATTCATCCAACTGATAGCACCTCCAAACAGTGTGAACACGTACCCACTGGTGGATCTCCTGCTATCCAGATCACCTCCCCAATCCGAGTCTATGTGCCCAACCACATCCAGGACTCCTTCACCAGCTCCTTCAAAACATAGGGAGTAATTTGAAGTGCCTCAGAGATACCTGAACACACGCTTCACAGCGTTCCAGTGTTCATTTCCTGGTGTAGCCATATACCGGCTCAACACTCCCACTTTGAGCAATGCAGGGCGAGTGCAGACCATGGCGCACATCAAGCTTCCCACAACACTAGCATAAGGGACCTTCACCATGTCCTCGACCTCATCTTGAGTCTTCGGGCTTAACTCTGCAGATAACTTGCACCCAACAGGCATTGGTGCTCCCACTGGCTTGCAGTCCGTCATATTGAACTTCTTCAACATCTCCTCGACGTACCTCTGCTGCCCCAACCAAAGCTTCTTCTTGCTTCGATCGCTGGAAATCTGCATTCCCAAGATGACACTTGCTGGCCCCAAATCCTTCATCTCGAATTTGGCTGAGAGCAGCTTCTTCACTTGTTGGATCATCCTGACATTATTGCCCACCAGTAGCATATCATCTACATAAAGTGTCAGGAAGATGAACTGCTCTTCCTTTCTCTGGATATACACACAGTGGTCCGAATTCGATCTTTCAAAACCTAACTCCAGCATGTAGGTGTCGAATTTCTGGTACCACATCCTCGGAGATTGCTTTAGTCCATACAAGGACTTTTTCAGCCTGCAAACCTGATCCTCCTTGCCCTTGGCTTCGAATCCTTCCGGCTGCTTCATGTATATCTCCTCCAGATCACCGTGAAGAAACGCCGTCTTCACATTCATTTGCTCGATCTCTAAATCATGCGCTGCCGCAATAGAGAGAACCAGTCTGATCGACGTCATCTTGGCTACCGGTGAGAAGATCTCATCATAATCAACACCTTCGACCTGGGAGAATCCCTTTGCAACCAACCATGCCTTGTATTTCTCCACAGTGTCATCACCCTTCACCTTCTGCTTGAAGACCCATTTACTTCCAATGGCCTTCCTCCCCTTTGGAAGCTTACACAGACTCCAAGTCTGGTTCTTCCTCAGAGACTCCATTTCATCCACCATGGCTAGCTCCCACTGATTTGAATCAGCCCTTGATCTAGCATCTCTGGCAGATATTGGATCTTCACCAAGCATACTCAGACAACATTGTGCAGCCACTGCACATTGGGGATATCTCACTGGTGCCTTTCTTTTCCTTGTCGATCTCCTCAGAAGTGGAATTTCCTCAGCTTCATCTTCTGACTCATCATCACTTCTCACCACCTCCAAATCATCTGATTCAGAATCAGATTCAGCCCCAATAATGGTAGCTCCTTTCTCAAAGCTTCCTTCCACCACCACTGTCTCTTTCTATGCTTCTTTAGCCTTCTCAACTTGTGTGATAGCCTGTGGACTGGTTTCATGAAACACCACATCCTTGCTGAATGTTACAGTCCTGGTCACAGGGTTCCAAAGCTTGTACCCTTTTATGTCATCTTTGTAACCCACAAAGATGCACTTCTCAGATTTGACATCAAGCTTCCCCCTCTTCTCCTTTGGAATGTGAACATATGCATCACACCCAAACACACGAGCATAGGCCAAATTTGGCTTTCTCTTGAAGATGGCTTCAAAGAGAGTACATCCCTCCACAGCAGATGTAGGGGACCTGTTCTTCAGGTAATTTGCAGTCGCCACTGCTTCAGCCCAAAACTCCTTCCCGAAACCTGCCCAACTGAGCATGCACCTGGCCTTCTCCATCAAGGTCCTGTTCAGCCTCTCCGACACTCCATTCTGCTCTGGAGTGTACGGTGTGGTCTTCTGCCGTGCAATCACCTGCTCAGTACAGTACCGCTCAAAAGCATCAGAGCAATACTCACCTCCATTGTCAGAACGGAGGACCTTCACCTTTCTCTCCAACTGGTTCTCCACCAGGTTCTTAAATTCTTTAAACCTGTCCAGAACTTCTGACTTGGACCTGAGAAAATAGATTCAGGAGTAACGTGAGAGGTCATCAGTAAAGGACACATAGTACCTTGTGTCGCCTGGCGATGGAGCTGGAGTTGGCCCAAACACATCACTGTGTATCAACTCCAGCACTTCAGTTGCCCTCGTGCCCGTCCCACGAAAGTTTACTCTGGTCTGTTTGCCAAGCAGGCAATGCTCACAGAACCCAAAGCTTGTGGAGCACTCAGGCACCCCTTCCACGAACTGACCAGATGCCATGGCCAACATCCCCTTCTCACTGATATGCCCAAGCCGATGATGCCACAACCTGGACACCTCCTCCTGGTTAACCTCCTGACTCTCAGAGATAAGAGCCCCACTTGGAACCACTGTATCAACAAGCAGAGTATACAATGTTTCATGTCTCACTCCACTGACAATCACCATTGCCCCTCTTGTCATCTTGCAAGATTGCTTGTCACACCTGAAGTGCACTCCTGCATCCGCCATGGAACCCACCGAGATTAAATTCCTGCTCATCCCCAGAATGTGCATCACATTGGGAAGAGACCTTGTGATCCCATTAGACAACTTCAACATCACCTTGCCACGCCCAATAATCTGCACAGCAGAATCATCGCCCAGCATGACATCTCCACCATCAAACCTCTCATACTCACAGAACCAGTGCCTATGAGGGGTCATGTGGTATGATGCTCCTGTGTCTACATACCACAAATCAGAGTCTCTCTGAGCAACACATGCGGCAACGATGTACATGTCACCGCCATCGCCCTCCTTCTTCATACCAGAAGTTGTCAGTGTCTCCTTGTTTTGAATGGCCTTGTTCGGACATTGAGACTTCACATGACCAGTCTCATTGCACTTCCAGCACCGAACGAGCTTCTTACCCTTCTCCCTCTCCTGGCTCTTGGATCTACCTCGAGACTTATCTCGATATCCACCATGCTTGCTCTCCCTTCGTTGAGGACGAGATCTAGATACACTCAAAGCACCTTTGCTTGACGCCTCAGAACCTCCTCTCCTGATCTCCTCAGATAAAAGAGCTGCACATACAGTATCATATGACAGTTCCTTGTCTCCACTCCCCGCAATCACGACAATCATATTGTCCCATGAATCTGGCAGTGAGCACAATAAGGTGATGACACTATCCTCATCCGAGATCTTCTCACCAATAGAGATTAACTGACTCACAGTGGTATTGAATTGAGTCAGGTGCTCTGAAAACAAATCTCCCTCATGCATCCGAAGTTTATACCATTTCTTCCTCAATAGCAATTTATTTACCAGAGACTTGCTCTGGTAGAGTGATTCCAACTTACGCCACAGACTTCGTGCCGAAGTCTCCTCCATGAGGTTAGTCAAGATTGAATCTGCTAGGAATAATCGAATCAGGCCCTTAGCCTTCCGATCGGTTTTCGTCCAAGTCGCAGCCTCCGCTGCAACATCTGCAGTCGCCTCTGCAGATTTTCCCTTCGATGCACTCGCATCCTTCTCTGCGACCTTAGGAACGGGAGGATCATCCTCGATCGCAGACCATAGATCTCGATAAATCAACATATCCTCCATCTTTATCTTCCATAGATCGAATCGACTTCCGTCAAACTTCTCGATCTCGATCCGCACGCCGCCAGAACCCATTTCCAGGATCCAGAACCTGGCTCTGATACCAAATGTAAAGAAAACACGGGCGATGCCGAGACGAAAAATTCGACAGAAAAATCAAAACCACACAGAAGAAACACAGAAGACACAGATATACAGAGGTTCACCCAAGCCGGGCTACGTCCCCTCTCCCCTTCCTCTTCTCTTTGTTCTAATCACCAAGACGGATTACAGCTTACAAGGCTACAAGGATCAAAACCGATCCTACCTCACACAACCCTCTCAGACAAGAACAGAGGAACCACCGCCAAGAACAACCGCGCAAACACTGTTGCACTCTCTTAGGCCTTAACCCTAAAACCAGGGTTACACACCCTTTAAATAGGGCGCCAAACCGGACTCAGAACCACAACCGCTGAGACGACATGTATATCCGCTGAGACGGCTCAGCAACATCCGCTGAGACGGCTCAGCAACATCCGCTGAGACGGCATGTATATCCGCTGAGACAGTCCAACAACATCCGCTGAGACGGCATGTATAACCGCTGAGACGATTCAGCAAAATCCGCTGAGACGACATGCATATCCGCTGAGACGGCTCAGCAACATCCGCTGAGACGGCTTGAACACCAGGCGTCGAGCGCATGCATGTCCCGTTCGATGAGCCGCTGAGACGGGTGTAATCAAGGACCCGTTCGACGAACACTCCTCCGTTCGTCGAACGCCGTTCGACGCCTCAGGCGTAGTTCGACGAACTCTTCTCCGTTCGTCGAACGCAGGCGGAGTTCGACGAACCCTTCTCCGTTCGTCGAACGCCGTTCGACGAACCCTGACCAGAAGTGTTCCCCAACTCCAACAGAGCTGAGAGAAGCAGGGTGGAAGAATCAGCTGTTTCAGGGCTACAACACTGCCTGCTGTGGGTCGCCAACCGCAACAGAAAAATGTGCGGTGGTTTCTTGTCACAGCCAGCACCAAATATATGTTTGGCGGGGTGGCAGGAACAACTGTTCCGCCCCGCCAAACAGGCCCTAAGCATGTAAAAAGCAAATATCAGACCACTGTGGTCATCATGATATCAGCAAACCTGCTAAATGCCTCTGGGATCGAAACTAAAGATACATTGAAGACTTGAGAAACATCAAAATGTGGAAAGTTGGAGATGGAAATTTGTTAACACATTATGTACTGCTAAAAGCTTTTGGAATTGTAGCATTGTCTTTCTTACAATATACCACCGCATGACCCTGCTTGAAGCAACCTGAGCAGTACATAATGTTTTTTTTCCAAAGTAATGGAATGAATGCAACACCTGTTGAGTGTTATGCCCATGCACACCTAGGAACGAAAAGGATGTGGGGAGCGATCATAACATTGACTTCCATACATACTCGAGCAAGATCCACGCGAGTCCCGTGACGCGTAGGTGAATCAAGCGCCACAAGCTTTCCAATAGATTTGACAAGGACACGAAGAATATCCTTGTCGACGTAGTGGAAGGGGAACCCCTATACAAATCAAGGCATGAATAATATATTGCTAGCGAGCGGGGGAGTAATCTAGCGACCAGTCAAAGAAAACGGAACAGAAATCGCTTGAAAACCATGAATTCTTTAAACCACACCTTCATGAAGTTAGCCTCCGAGTGATCAGGTTCTGTGAAGGTAAGGTTTTTAACGAACAAGGCTACATTTTACAATCTCAATTGCTAGCACAAAGCCTGTATAGGTTCCAATTCAAGAAATGTCAATGATCCAATTGTAGACAGATCTACAACCCCAAATATATGCAATGGTCCTGAGGCTTCGAATAATATTGAATCAGCACTTATCCTTATAAATTCCATCCTCCGCCAGAAAATCTTATGATGGGAGAAAGACTTTGGGTAAAGACACTAAGGGCCCGTTTGTTTGGGCGGAATTGGAGAATTGGAATTGGAATTCAATTCCCAATTCCAATTCCACCGTTCGGCGGCCAAATATTTTGGTAGGAAATGGAATTGGACACAATTCCATGGGAATTCATATTAGCCTAAATCTTTCCTCCCCCAAGTCCGACCTCAGGAGGTCGGATTTCGGGATTCTGCCCGTGCCCGTCGTTCTCGCGAGCGAAGAAAAGCCGCGCCTCCCATGTCTCTCTTTCTCGATCAGGTGAGCTACCCCGTCACCCCGCCTCTACAAAACCCTAGATCGCTGGGAGCACCTCATCATTTTCTTCGAGTGGAGACCGCCCTGCATCATCGGCTCTTGTGTCTCACCTTCTCCTTTCGCCAGCTCCTATGCCGTTAGTAAATTCCCTTTCCTCTGGATAGGCCTCTCTTCCGCCAGAGAGAAAGAGCTACCTCATCCCGGCTGCCATTTTGAATCACCGCCTGATTCCCAGAGTCCGCAGGCTGACGCCGATTCATCTTCTCGCATTTACCCCAAGTCATTGAAGCAACTGGCATTCTTTCTTCTAATGCGGAGGTACCTGGTCCTGATTTTCTTATTTGGTTATGAAATAGTTAGTATTGAACTAGAAATGGTGCGCTATGGCTTATGTTTCATGAAAATTATTCTACCACTACATCTAAATCTGCCTTTCCAGTTTTCCTGTGTTATTATAGTATGATGGGTTCACAGTTTATGCAGTATGCTAGATTTCTTACATTCAAATTATTCAACGTAGTGCAAAGTTTATAGATCTCTATGGTTTACTGAGAAATTGATGTGAAATTAGAGGTTTGATAGGTGATAGGAAGTCTATCGTCTAATTTCAATGATTTTGATTTGAACCTTCCTACTCAACTCCATATTTCTCTTGCATTACAACGCATAATGTTTATAGAGAGCAATATTTGGAGAGATAATTTGATTCCTGATTACAATCCATCCATCTTTACTTTTCATAAATCATAATCTATTGTTTGTAAACAACACAATTAGTCTAAAAAAATTATGTTGTGTTTCTCTTCTAAATGAAGAATTGACAATTTCAACGCCGACCTAAAGAATTCTTGATTTGTAGCCGAACGAACGACAAAATTGGAATTGACTCGATTCAAATTCCCACATTTAAGCCAATTCCAATTCCTATCTGTTGGACGGTCCAACATGAACAAAAAAAAGGCATGCCAAGATTAGTCCCACACCACCTATCCAGACGGTCCACTCGTGCGTATAATAGACCCCACCTCTCCTATCTTTGACCTGGGTTTTGGAATGGAAAATGAGTGTGGTGGTTTAACATGGTATCAAAGGGAGGTTGACGCTGAGGGGGCGTGTTGGACGGTCCAGCATGAACCAAATAAAAGGCATGCCAAGATTAGTCCCACACCGCCTACTCAGACGGTCCACTCGTGCTTATAATAGGCTCCACCTCTCCTATCTTTGACCCGGGTTTTGGAGTGGAAAATGAGTGTGGTGGTTTAACACTTTCCATCCAAACGAATAGAGCCTAATAGAACTCTTTAAACATTTATTAGATAAACAAGATAATGAGCAAGAGGTTCGTGGAGAGCACCTAAATAACAAGGATAAATGAACAAACTCAATTATTCCACCACTTTCCTTAATTTGCACACTACTAGACAAGTTATGTCCTAATACTCATAAGGGGATTGAGATTATTTTGACTCAGGGAGACTTAATTAGAAAAAAATTATGAAGGACATAAACAGGAGTGAATGTATCAGGGATAAGACAAGAGTGACGCCAATTGTAGAGAAGATGCGAGAAGCTCGTTTAAGATGGTTCGGACATGTACATAGGAGACCATTAGAGGCACCTGTTAGGCGTTGTGAGAGTTTAGTCACTAGACATGTTAAACGGGGGAGGGGTAGAACAAAAAAGACTTGGAATGAAACTATAAGGAAAAACATGATGTACTTAGGCATTAGTGAGACTATGATTAAAGATGGCGTGCAATGACGACAAAGAATCCATATAGCCGACCCCACTATGGTGGGATAAGGAAAGACATGATGTACTTAGGCATTAGTGAGACTATGATTAAAGATGGCGTGCAATGACGACAAAGGATCCATATAGCCGACCCCACTATGGTGGGATAAGGAAAGACATGAGGTACTTAGGCATTAGTGAGACTATGATTAAAGATAACGCGCAATGGCGACAAAGGATCCATATAGCCGACCCCACTATGGTGGGATAAATGCTTGAGTGTTGTTGTTATAAACATAGGTACTCATGAGGAGTCTGAAATCATTCTCAATTATGAGACTGATTGTTAATTATATGCCTCAAATCCTAACCCAAAGATGTGACCGAACTTTTTCCGGGGTAGTTATCAAGGGGTATTTTGGATATTTTGTAAATGTACAGAGTGATATAAACTTTTGTCGTTCTAAGGTTGAATTACTCTGAAATTCAAAAATTCACCCACCGCCTCTGTTCTTGATCTAGTGAAAAACATACAGTCGCTGCCCGTGGACATAGCCTATCTTAGGGTGAACCACATAAATTTGTCTTTTGTGTTGTGATTTTTTATTTGTTTGATCTTTCTACTCTCGTCTCCGCAACACGGATAATAAAGATACTCCTAAGGTAACCAATGTAGATTGTCACGATTTAAAAGAGGAATAGATGATACAAGAAAAGAAAGATAGCAAAAAAATATATGCATGAAGAAAGACTCTTCACAATATTTCAGAATCAAACCAACGAAGGAGAGATTTTGGGGTCCTTCAAGTAATGAATCTGAAGATTTTTAATCATTGACTATACTACTGCGTTGATTGTACTGACTATCTAGAACAAAGCTTGAGTATGAATCATCGAGCGTGAGGGAGAGTGGAAGAAAGCCTCCTATAGGTTTTGGTCGCACGAAGTACTAAAACAGACGGCCCTGGCCACCTCACCTTAGACTCATTTTCATTATGCAGGCTTTTTCAACACACTGCGATCAATACCTTTGACTCTCAAGCAGGGTAAAGCAGCCTAAAGGTCAGTAGTCTTCATAAAGAGATGTGATTTGTACAGCTCAAAGTATCAGTTCTTCGTGAAGAGATTGAAACCAGCTTTTAGTACAATTGAAAAGAAGAATGTCTAAACATTTCACTCTCATCTGCATATCCCTGAACCAATATATCACTGAACCGGTCCCAGATCGAGTTCTCTTCACAAGCACCATTTATTAGCCACAAATTATCGAAAAGGTGGAATCCGGGAATCCTCAAGTTAGGCTACTAACTAAAGTATTAACAAAAGATTGTTTTTTTTTCCAATTAAAAAACCAATTAAAAAATAGGAAGCTATACGTACAGAATAATTATTCTGGCATCAGCTATATAAATAACTGCCCATTATTGGAAATAAGTAACACTTCAATGGGAACTCAAATAATAAATAAATACAGCCCAACTGGATGCCTAAACCTAAAGAAGATGTAGACATGAAGAAGAAAAATAAATAAATAAAACAAAGCTGTACAAAAAACATTACCAAAAAAAAAAACGTTGTGATGCATTGCAAGATACTGGAGAGGTTTATTTGCGAGCTGCATGATATAACTCTAAATAGTCCAAGGCCGGTCGATTCCAGGACCAGTCTTGCTCCATAACTCGCTTGCATAAGAGGTTGAACCATTCACGGTTATCGTACCAAGCTGATATCGCTCTGGAATGCAACAAACACAAATAAAAAACACTTGAAATCATTAATGTAAATCTAAAACTTACAATTTGGCATAAATTAATATTATTAATTACCCAATCCTCTGTGATTTTGCATAAAAATGAAATGCGAATTTGAAAATTGGATATCCTAAGTTGTTTACGTAAACTTCTGAATTTAGGGTCTGTTTGCGGCAACTTTTGCTGATGAGGAGGATCCATTCCCACTACAAACGTTATTTAGAAACCGTTTGTATGCTCAGCTGTGGAATAGAGCTTTTCATAAAAAGGTGTGATGTAGGGTAGGCTACGTGAGTGTACGACTAACATGCAATCCTAAGTGAAGTGCCGGGAAAACAACTCGATAACCCCAAACTACTGTATGTAAGATACAAGATCGGACGGCGAAATCAAATTAAACAATAAATAATTAAATCGCGCTTAGATAATTGAAACAATGTAAAGTTATTTCATTAAGCTAACAAGCTTTGGTAATCCTTTGCATGGAGGGACAAAGCAAGAGCACGTGGCGAATGGTTCCTGCAAATCACAAGATATCTAGAACAAAATTCTACGATGCTATTTATCCAAATAAATATGAAATCACAATCACCATACTTTAATATTGAAAAATAAGATCCTTGCAACAAATAACAACTCACAAAAAGTATGAGGGCGGCCCGAGGTGAGGAGATCCGGTGAATTATGGCACGGAGGTGGCGATCAGGAGGGGAACTAGGGTCGGGAATGACTGGATCTGGCTGTTTGGAGAGGGATCGGGCTGTGAGGACTTGGATCAAAGCAGTGGTGGTCTGTTTGGGGCACGGGAAAGCGGCAGGGAGGGAGGTTTGTGGCTGTGGGCTGTCTAGGAGGGGAAGGGGTGGTGCGGTGGGCTGTTGGGGGGCCTTAGGTGGGGCGGAGGATGGCTGGGAGGGGCCTGGACAGGCGGCGGCCGCAAGGGGAGATCCGGACTGGGTGGTGGCTGCAGGGGAAGAGCTGGATTGGGGAAGGGCTGGACTGGGCCCAAAACTCGTCCTCCGCCGCGGGTCCGCGTCTCCATACCGCATCATTCTCCCCGGCTTGAAAGAATTCATCTCCTGATGAATAGAGATTGGAATCCTCTCGGTGTGTGTCAGGTAAGAATCAATGAGGTCCATCTGAGGTTGTCCAATTATCGTCGATGACAGAGCATCCTCGCCAATGATAATCCTGTCTCTGTCCGTCAAGCATCCACTCCAATGGTACTATGGTGTCCGTCCGTCAGGCGTGGCTATACTCTCGTAGGCCACGATATAATTAATGCTCTCAAAAGTCAAAAGGTGTGATTGTGGTACCAGTGCGATCACAAGTGCAAACGGTGAAGCCATTGGTGACTGACCTAAATGTAGGTGGGGCTCAGAAGTGGACTGAGTG
Organism: Dactylorhiza incarnata; assembly: GCA_033032865.1. Lineage (NCBI taxonomy): Eukaryota > Viridiplantae > Streptophyta > Magnoliopsida > Asparagales > Orchidaceae > Dactylorhiza > Dactylorhiza incarnata. Next base: position 4,694,753 of record JAWHQI010000066.1, read on the forward strand.
TGAGACTGAGGATGTGGAGGTGTAGGCTCAAAAGGATGTGAAGGTGTAGACTAAAGAGGATCTCCATGAAGTGGGTCCACATACTTGTGGGGCTTGGAGTATGGCGTCAGATTCTCAACATTAAATATGGGATGAATACTCACGCTCGTATGAATATCAAGATCATAGGTATTTGTTTCGATCCTTCTCATGATTGTGCAGGGATCCATTCGCCAAACGCTCAAACTTTTAACATGCCTCTCAAGGAGCCTCACGACGCAGATTTTCACCATCACCTGCTCGCCTTCATGAAATACCCGCTCTTGCCAATGAACATCTGCATGCGATTTATAAGATTTATTACCAGTATTGATCCTCCGCCGGACCAACTCATGAAACACATGCAAACGATGAACAAACGACTCAACAAATACATGCAAATGTTGAACAAATAACTCAACAGACTCATGCAAATGATGCAAATGACACGACACGTTCTCGAGGGGGCAGTCTGATAATGACCTGCAAATATCTAAGACGGGACGACCTATCAGGAGGCTCTTTCGGTGGAATGTAGAAAAACTCATCGAGTGTGCGACGAGTATCCAAATGACTGTATGAGACAACTACACTCAAACACGAGCTCATAAAGAGTCAAAAGTCTTTCAAGAAATGTGACACATCAGGGGGCTCACCAGGAGGTATCTATGAAAATTCATCGCGAGTGCTACGACCACCTGAGTGAAAACCATATACATAAACTAGAAGACGTGATTCTAGAGTGTGGCGAGTGCCCCTCGAAAGAAATAACTCATCTGGTGGGTTAGCAGGTGGTGTGTCCTAAAACTCATCAAGAGTGCGATGTGTCATGAGGCAGGTCCTCGAAATATCAGGAGTATGCTCAAGTGTACTTAAGGAAAGCCCTAAATACTTGATGCTCCACTCAAGATTCATTCTCTGGGGCAAGACCAAAGACGATAACGAAAGAGACGGCAATAACTCGATACTCATAAACAAGTATCTCACCTGAATCTCATCCTCACCAAGACGTGGTGGCTCATCAAGAGGCTCAACGGAGGGCTCGTCAAAGAACCCGTCAACAGGGTCATGATCCTCCAGATGAGTACCAATGTAAGGGGTAGTGTCTCCATAAATATGTGAGGCAACTACTATGAGATCAACACCAGGCTCTTGGCTATTAGTCGTGATGTGGATCGGGACAATGACAGACGGAGAGTGAAAAAGATATACTCTCAAGAATGGTTCCATAGGTATGGTGTCAATAAGTGGGTCTATGGTAGGAGCAATAATGAAGTCAACACAGGAGGTAGGATAAGAACACATCACTATAGGATCGCTAGGTCGCCCAGACTCACTCTCAATCAAGATCACAAAAGATGAGTTAGAATCAAAGGATGGACCACTCGCCGAACTAAGTACCTCACTGGGGTGAGAGAAATCAGACTCGGGTAACACTTCTGTCGTGTCCAACAGGACAAGGGTAGGTAAAGTGGTGACCTCCGTACGGGAGGGGCTCATACTAGGGCGGCGATCAAGGCGTGAATCAACTTGTGTAACTCTAGCGGATCTCAAGGAATGTTCATGATTAAGGGCGAGCTGATATGACCGCTCAAGGGACTCCGAGTGGTGATAAGTCACTTCAGTGCGTATGTCAGATCGCAGTCCAGACTGAAACCGGGAAGTGATCATAGCTGGCTCCTCTCGGATGTCACTCCTCACTACTAGCTCATCAAAACGATCCCTGTACTCAGAGACGGATAGGGATCTTTGCCGAAGGGGAAATAACTGATCGAGCAAGCGGCTCCGATACGATGCAGACAAATACCTCTAACACAACCTACGCTTCATTTCCACCCAACTAGTGATGCAGTGAAGATGATCTCGCACACGGGTCCTTTCAATGCTAGACCAATATGCTCTCGCCTGATCTAGAGGCCTAAGTTTCACAAATTTTATGCGACGCTCATCGAATAATTTGAAATAATGAAGATAATATTCCATATCCACAAGCTAATAACTGAAAGACTCGAGACTCGATGAACCGTTAAAAGGTGGGGCAACAACATAAAACCTACACTCAAGATTTCTCTCAAAATGATGATCCTCATAATAGTCATCCCTAAAATAATTGAATCGTGTCGAAGGGTCAACACGATCTGCTCCTGCATGGGGGATGGGGACGACGATAATTATCATAGTAATCATCTCTAGCACAGTGGAATCACGTCGAGGGGTCGACACGATTTCTGGAAGTGGTGTGCGACAAACGATAATAATCATCATAATAACACAAGGATATCTCTAAAAGATCTCTATGGGATCAGGTATATGTAGACTCGGGATCCACAAATAGAGAAGAGAAATGTTGATGATAACTAGCCATAGATGAACCTAAAGACTCTATATGACCTACCACTACGTATATAAATGTGACCCAAACCTTGCGCTCTGATACCAACTGATGTAGGGTAGGTTACGTAGGTGTACGACTAACATGCAACTCTAATGTGAAGTGTCAGGGAAACAACACGATAACCCTAAACAAATATGAAATAACATCACCATATTTTTATATTGAAAAATAAGATCCATACAACAAATAACAACTCACAAAAAGTATGAGGGCTGCCCGATGTGAGGAGATCCGGTGAATCACGACGCAGAGGTGGCGATCCGGAGGGGAACTAGGGACGAGAATGATTGGATCTGGTTGTTTGGATCGGGATCGGGTTGTGAGGACTTGGATCGGAGCAGTGGTGGTCTGTTTGGGGAACGGGAAAGCGGCTGGGAGGGGGGTTTGTGGTTGCGGGCTGTAGGGGAGGGAAAGGGGTGGTCCGGTGGGCTGTTGGGGGGCCTTAGGTGGGGCAGAGGATAGATGGGAGGGGTCTGGATAGGCGGAGGCAACAAGGGGAGATCTGGACTGGGGGGTGGCTGCAGGGGAAGGGCTGGACTTGACGGTTTTTTGCTGGGCAGCAAGCAGGAGGGGCGGCGGATGAGTGTTTGGAGGATTGTATGGGCGTCGGTGGAGGGCTTTGAGGGTGGAGGGCTTTTAGGGTGGAGGAAGGTGTCTAAGGGTAGGGGACACCTTTGGGGAGCGGGATAAGGCATAGGAGTCGTCACCTAGGGTTCCACGGAGTCAGCACCGCGGAGGGATCGCTGGAATCCGGGATTTCAAATCTTCAAATTCTGCAATATCCTCCAAGCAGCCCCATGCCTCTTATTTATAATAAAACATAATTAGGGCACCCCGACATCAACGACTATGATTGGCCGCGGATGCAGAGGACTCGATTACACTAAATAAAACTGAAACACAACAATATAATATATGAAAATGTAGGTAAATGACGAGACGAACGCATCCGTGGAGTCGGATCGTCGATCCGGAGATGCTATATATGGCGGTGGCCAATTGGCCCCGAATGGGCCCAAAACTAGTCCTCTGCCGTGGGTCCGCGTCTCCATACCACGTCACGGTGTTTTTAGGGGATTCTGGAAAGTTGAGCGCGAGCCCGGGTTTAGCTGTCGAGAAGCATGTTCCGCTGGATAAAAAATGTGAAACATTAACATCTCGTGCCATTACCATCATGTGCCCTACCCTCGTTCTTTCCTCATCCATCGCCAATCCCCCTTCCCTTTGCCTCATGATCCCACGATCCTCAACGACGAATTGTTTCTTGCGTCGACGCAGCCCAGGCCACGAGATCTACCAGCGTCGCCAATCCCCCTTCTATGGTGACGAGCTTTGTATTTCTTCTGCATCCCGGAAGCTTCGCATGCCTTCGTATTTCTTCCACTACCACTTGCTGCATCCCACAGTTCTTCTGTGGCGAAGACCTGCGTTCCATAACTTTGAGGTGATCCAAGTTCGCTACATGTGTTTCCAGAAAACACTGTTCATTTCAACATCACTCTCTTCAGTTGTTGCTTTTATGCTGAATTTCCCTTATCCTTATAGGTGATTACGCCTAAAAGTTTTTTTGGCATTATCAATCTTAAAGGTTTAGGGTTTATAATGATCTATTCTTGGTTCCCATTAAAGGAAAAATGAGCTGGAAACTCACTCGCTGCATATTCCAGGTTACTTGCATGAACATAAGTTCAATAATTTCTCTAAATCACTCAGGTGTCAGTTACTTGACAGTGCTTGTTAGAAATTTTGTAATTAAAATATTTAATGTATAATGTTTTATTGGAGCCTTGTATGGTGTTTGTTGTTTGGCTCCTCATAATTGATGAAAAGCTCCAAAATCAAATGGAGGGAATCCAAATATTTGGAGGGAACCTTTGATGAAGGAAAGGATGAACCCTTTAGTCCCACCTTGCCTTTTTACATTCTTGTTAGTAAGTATATATATGTCTTCACACTGTCTTATTTGTTCAAAGGAACATAAGAAGGACTGGAGGAACTATGAACCACACACGCGCGGATCCGGATTTCGGATTTCGGATTTGGAGAATAATTGAATTGAATTGTATTTTTTGTACAAAATAGTTTCAGCATTTTTTATTCGGAGTTGTGTCGAATGGAAATCGAAGTTGCGTCGAGTAGAAGTTGAAGCAGCGTCGACAAGCTCGCAGAAGTTGGAGCTGCGTCGAATGGAACTCGACGCACCCGCTTGCGTCGACTGGAATTGCGTCAATAAGAAGGTCGAAGCAGCCTCTTGCGTCGATAAGTTCTCGACGCTTGCGTCGATAAGAAGTCGAAGCGGTCCGTCGTCTTGACCCGCGTCGATAAGTATTCGACGTACCGTCGAGTTGCGTCGATATGTTTTCGACGCAACATCGAATTAAATTCGACGCGACCTGTCGTGTTGCGTTTTCTCTTCGCAATTATTAAGCGTAATTACTAACCATTTGTTTTACGCATTTTTCTCGCCATTACTCTTTTACGTTGGAAATCTTCCACGTTTTCTGCACAATTATCTCTTGCCAATTATAACCGTTAGAATTAATTACGCGTTTATTTTCCGAGAATCCTATATAGGAGATTTATTCTGAATCGTTTCACACACGCTTCACATTTTCAGAAATCTCTCTTACTCTCTGGTTTTTGCTACCATTTTCGTGATTCTGCTTTCATTACATTTGCTTCATCAAGTGGGAGTTCGGGTGCTCTGTCCTTCTTCAGTGTCCGCGCACATCGGAGTTTTCAGGATCTAGCCGGGTGTTGTACCTTGAAGGAGCGAGCATCGGTCGAAAGCCCTGCCGGAGGGTGGTGCAACTTCTTTAGAGCAGTGATCACACGTCTTATCCAGGCTCGATTCTAATCTATTATATATTCTGATTACTATTATTTCTAACCCATCTGTTTATTCAAAATCTGTTACTATTTTATTATTTACTGTTTCTCAAATTCGAAAATTATATATAAATATAGGAATATATGAAAAATATTCCAATAGTGCTATACATGGAGCTGTTTTTCTTTATATATTTCTTTTCTACAAAATCTTCTTCTCTAGAATTCATTTCCATAATTACATCCTTAATGCAAAGCATTGGTCTTGACGAGAATTCCATTTAAAACGCTTGCAGATTCTATTTTCATGCCAGTATTTAACTTGTTACTTTAGAACAATACAATTGTTCCATATGCATATTTGTGGGATTTTACTTCCAAGTTGGTACTGGTTCCCACCAATGCTTTCTCATCAGCAACAATTGGTTCAAACAGAGCCTTAAGCTAATGATTACTCAAAAGGTCCTATAATGCCAGAGGCTCAATGAAATATTTAAGAGAATAACAGAGCTTAATAGTTTACAGTCACAATAAAAAGGCAGAAAAGTGAATACTTTACATACCTATTGAGAGCATAATCAACCCCACTGGAATTTGTACCCTCAAAACTAAATCCATTTGGCTCAAGACCCAGTGATTGAGCCCTCTCTTTATCATCATCAACATCAAAAACAGTGTCGTACAATCCTAACAAATGTTAGAAAATCCGTTCAGTTCATGCATTTATCACAACAAATAAATGGGATTATAAATGATTGATGAATAATAAACTTCTAAATATTTCTTAGTAGGATGAATGATGTCGGGCAGACTGTAGAGGTGGACTAACACTAATGCAAATCTATATAAGTGGTGCCGAGTTGACTCGCTCAAACTTAATCTACATGATGAGTGTATGATTTAAATTAATCCGGAACAAATTGAGTAGTAAAAACTAAATAAAGTTAGCAACTCACAACAATTTCAGTTAAGTGGGCAATACTTGTTCTCCTTCGCATGAAAGGCTTTAAACTAAAACTTTCACTTATGGATTATTATAGGAAAACAAGAAAATGAAACATAAGACACTAACAATTCAATACTCCATGCACATATATGATTTCATTCCAATATTCAATAAAACAATAAGAAACAATACAAGATACTCACGAACAAGAGGGTTCGGCGGCAGGTAATGATGGCGTACGACTGTAGCTTGTAGGAGGGGTGACGGGAGTCGTGGGGCTGTACGAAGGCTGGTGGAGGCAGCAGTTAAAACGGGGCTGGAGGGGGCGGCGCCGGAAGATGAGAGTGGGGGCAACGAGAGGGATTAGGGTTACGAGAGGGAGGATAGAGTGGAAAACATAAAACAAACCGGGATGTCGCACCACGGGATCTCGCGGTGTTGCACCACGATGTGATTACCGGCCCTGGATTTCTTCACAAGGCTAACAATGCCTCGCAATGGTTGTCATCCCGTCTTATTTATAATAAAAGACTAACTAGGACACTCAGTGTGAACGACAATAATTGACTGTTATGCCCGGTGTCCGATCACTACTAAATAAATGCCCAAAAATAACTGTGTAGAAAGAAAGGAGTGAAATGAAGGTACAATTTTATTCTTCCACATAGGAGCTAATTTATAGGAATTGCAACGGACTCACAAACTTAACCTACGATGTGGGACTAAACCCACTCACATACAAATACCTAAATATTAATAACTCTAACACTCCCCCTCAAGCTGGAGGTGAAACCTTCAGCTTGGACATAACCTAAAAGGAGGTAAAAGGTGGTTGACAGCGCGGGACAAAAAAACAGCAGCCACCGGGGCCCAACCGCGTGTCACCGGGGGTACTCCAACCGGGCATAGGCCACACGTCGTTGGTCCACAAGCCGACCATGATCACGTTGGATGCTCCTGGAGCTGGAACCAGGTCAACCAACAAAGGTCAAACCAACCCTACTTAACATTGAAGAAAAATATGGGGAGACACAAATAACAAACACAATATGCCTGGAGGTCGTGTATGACTAAGGAAAGAGTCGGAAAAGAGGCATCTGAGTTATCGTCATCACAAACACTCCTCCTCACATGGATCATGTGCATGAAGGCATAGACTACGCCTGGAGGCCATGTGTCACTAAGGCAGGAGTCGAGAAAGAGGCATCCGAGTCGCCGTCATCACAAACACCCCCCCTCACATGGAATACGTGCATTAAGGCATAGACACCACCTCGAGGCCGTGACGAACACTCCTCACGTAGAACACGTGCAGGAAGACATAGATCGCATGATGAAACTAACAACACTGTAACGAAGACAACAACACAACACAAAAAACCAAAAAAAAAAGCAAAATCAGCACCATCATCAACGAGAGAAGTGGGTAGTGGGATCCATATCCCCGGCGAGCAGAGAGACTGAGCCAGAAGAAGGACAACTGCAAGAGAACAACAACGACAGAGGAGATCAACCAGAAAGGGAGCACCGGGAGCATCCAAAAGCTCGATCAAAAAGAAGAAGAGGCTCGGGCGCAGCAACACCAGGGATCGACCGAAAGACAGGATAACTGGCGCAACAGAGCTAGACGATGACAGAATTAGGAGACACTCTCCCCGTCGACGAGAAAAGCAGCAACAACGGGATCCATGAACGAGAGTACCATCCGGTCGATGGGATCAACAAGACCAGCGGGTAGGGGGGATCCGCTCCCCCTGGCAGCAGCCGAATGAGAAGGAGAGTGAGCATGTAAACATCGGCAACAAGATCAGAAGCCGACGAGAACGGCAGATGCGGCTCCCTCCGTCGACGAGAACAAGGGCGGCATAGGCTGTGCCCTCCGTCGACATTAGCGAGGCAGGCTAGATGAGAGCAGCAGCGGCCCACGACGACGAGATTAGTAGAGAGAGAACACCTCGTCGAGGGGATAGAAGGCCACTCCCGTCGATGGAATCAGACGACGATTTCGTCAACGGGAGCGGGAACAGATCTGCTCGACAGGCCCATCAACATCGCAATGGACGAGATCGAATCGACGGAAGAGGGAAGGAGAGACTGAAATCAGAGAGCGCTGAGAACTTTTAGGTTGCCAACTAATTAGGCCTACCAAAAGAATCCTTTACCAAGCTCTGATACCATGTAGAAAGAAAGGAGTGAAATAGAAAGTACACTTTTACTCTTCCACATAGGGGCTAATTTATAGGAATTACAACGAACTCACAAACTTAACCTACGATGTGGGACTAAACCCACTCACATACAAATACCTGAATATTAATAACTCTAACAAACTAAATAATAAAAGAACGCTCGGATGCGCTCGTGGGCTCGGATCAATGATCCGATCAAACCCTCCTGCGCAAATACACGTAAGTGGGTCCCGTCAATGAGTGGTCAGCTCTCCACTACTGATCCTGCAACTGAAATTGCTGCTGATCCCATCAAGGAAGAGAAAGTATAACTCATTCTCAAATAAGGTAATGTTAAAGAAACCACTAGGAAAAAATAACAGACGCTTAATGATGCAAATATAATAATATATTCATCTAAAACACACGATTTTCTTTTGGGGAAAATTTGGCCTCAACTTCATCCATTTTTAAGAATCATATTTTCAATACAAAACCTATGAGATTCACATCCAACACATCGTCAACACAAATATCTTACCATACTGACAGTAATTGGAAAAGTTGTGCTATTACCCATTTTTTAGTTTTTGCAGGACCTTCTAAATGAAAAAACATAAGGTTCATTAAAAATTACAAATTTAGCATTCATAAAGCGGAAGTCAAAATCCTTTGTTCTCAGCATGCGTAAATAATCAAACATTTCTGTTAAGTGTGTGGACGTTTCAAGAGGGTGAGGGAAAGGGTTAAATTCCCAGAAGGAAAAAATCGAGGAACTTACCTCCTGTTTTTCGAACAACTGGAATAGAGCCGTATCTCATGGCAATGAGTTGAGTTAAGCCGCACGGTTCAAAAATTGACGGGACGAGAATAAAGTCGGCACCTGCATATATCTATAAAACACAAGATAGTAGAGCAGAAAGACATCAAAAATTCATCAGTAGAGAGTTTTTTGAGATTCAAAGTGATGTTCAAAACAGCCAGTTAAACCTCACCAAGTGCGAAAGAGGCTCGTCATATGTCAAACAAAGTCTCACACGGTCAGAATGCGATGAATGCAATTGATTTGCCAAGGCAACAAAATCATTTTGTATGCGAGGATCTGGAGCGGATCCAAGAAGAACAACCTAAATATAAAAGGTTTTAGCAGATTATTAGACCGAAAGTGAAACATGAAAGTGGCGAGACCTGAGGAAAACATGAAGCAACATCTTATTCAGCTTCAAAATGTCTGATTTTTAGAAACTATTTGTCATGGGTTTGGAAATAAGTATTAAACTTCAACTAAACAAAATATAAGGGAAAAACCTGCCCATTGCGTTCCAGCGTCTGCCAAATAGCATGTTTAATGAGGTGGATTCCTTTCTGAACAGTTAAACGAGTGATAATTCCTACCAATGGATGATCAGATTTCTTCAAGCCAAGCTTCTGCTGCAATGCTTCTTTGGCAGTCTTCTTACCCTCAACAGAATTTTCTGAAGTATAAGACACCTGTGTTGAAATTAAATTGCAGCCACTCATCAAATATTATTTAAAAAATATTAATGTAAAATATAATGGATAAATGCTGAGTTCCAATCTGGCCTTTGTAAAGAAACTAGGATGTTCTCTAGTGCAATGAAAGAAGATACATGGCAGTATCGATCAAGCGGATATCTAAATTGGAGCGGCGAGTAGGGAGCCTACTCGGAAGATCCAGATCGGGAGAGCCAAACTGCAGAAGCCAAATTGGAGAAATTTACTAGCCCTAACAAATCTGCAGGATAAATCAATCTAGGCATTAACAGAGAACTCACCGAAGACAGAACGAGCCTCCGCAAAGAACGATTCTGTAACTCAGTAATCGAAGCGGTTTAATAAATGTTTAATTGTTTGCCATCATAGATGTACAATGAACACGAGTTCTTAAACTCAAGCGCAAATAACTAGAACATAACTTCTAATCCTTCTCTCCTTAAACCTTGCATACAACTTGGTATCTAGGAAGGGAAGTTCTTACAATTTAATACAATTCGCATGACGGCGGATGGGTCTAGCAACGTAAAAATCGACCATATGAATAACTAAGCTACCATTTGAATGTGTAATTAGCTAATTTCCTCTGAACTGAATAACGGCTAAGTCCTTGAGGTGGAATAATCACATCACATCATACATGTAACCATCATATCACTTTCACGGATCTCTAAGCGCCAACCCAACATGACTTGAGATCTACATTCACGGCTCGATAGCAACCATTTACCCATGGGTCGACTGACCTGCTACCATTCATAGAGCGACTACACGAACACGATAATCCTGCTTCACAACACGTCACACATGATCTCTCGGGGCATCCCCGAGCTGGCACGATGACCGAAATGTTCATCCTGCTCGTCCAGTTGTCCATCTCGCTTACTTGTCTCAACGAATGCCACGTGCCGACTCCCTTCTCCCACTTTTCTCTCCCCTCGCTCTTCTTTCCTCTCGCGCCATACATTGCTCACTGAGAAAGCCCCTTACATATCACTCCAGCTTCATCACCGAGATAGCGAAAAAGCTATCGGCTAAGTGAAATTTGTCTTATTTCCACTAAGTACGCTCTTTCCACTACCTCTCGCTCCATCCCGAGGGTAGATACACTACCTTCACCATTTATGGAGACAAATCTCTATTTGCATGCTTTCAACGAGCGGAGTTCCAATTTTGCAGCCAAAAAAGTTTTTTTGAAAAGGACATTTGCAACATTCCTTGTATGATTGTGTCCATCATGATGCGTCAAATATTGGCATTTGCGATGACAACGGTGACGATGATGGCGTCGTGTAATGGTTCCCCAGCGAGCACTAGGTATGCTTGGGAGAATGAAATAGTTCCCATCGAGATGGGCTGCATCACGAGGATGGCGAGAGCAACTTCACTTGTCCGTACCCGCATCATGTTGGATTGGCTCCGCGCTTCCAAACCGAGACCTCCATTGATAGTCTCAACATCAAAATTAAGCTCTTGAGGAGAGACATGAGAAGTCCTGGCCTCATCACTTATTTTCTCCTTTCCTTGGACAGAGGAGGACCAAGAACTCCTGTACCTTACCTTCCTGGAACAAACGGTGGAGGAACTCCTTCAGTTGCCGACACTCCTCAGTAGTGTGGTCTGTCTCCCGATGATATTCACAGTACATGGCCTTATTCCGAGGGCGAAGCGGAACGAGCATGGGAGGAGGTGGTCTGAAGAAATTGGAGGGGCAAATTGCTGCACAATCTGTGCCAAGGGCTAGTTCAGCAGAGGAAGGTTGACTTCACGAGTTAGATGGATACTTGGTGGACGATTCATTGGTGGGGGAAGATGTCGTTGGGCCAGGGGTGCATCTCGGTCAACACGGTTGAAATACTGGTGGCGACCAGGCGTTCGCCTTACCCCTTCTCGCCTCGGAGGACGAGGAACTATGAGGAAAATGGGTCGATACTGGGGGTCATCCATACTTTCTTTTGTGTCCATGTACCAATTGACGAGCTCCAAAGCTTGGGAAAAAGTTGTTGGGGGAAGACATTCAATTGATATTTAAAAAAACATCGCAAAGTTCACGTATGAGAGTGACGAAATATTTCCATCCGTTGACCGCAATCCAGTCTTTGCCTACTGGAATCGAGTGACATAATCCCACAATGATTCATGGTCGCCTTGCCACAAATCCAATAGATGGACAGGGTCCACGCTTAATCTCTTCGAACTAACAAAGTTCGAGGCAAGCAAACCTTTGAACTTTTCATAGCTTGTGATGTTTCAGGCTGGCAGACCGAAGAACCAATCTATCGCCGATCCTTCCAACGTAGCAAACAGGAGTCGACACTTCAATCTCCTGAGAGATTTCTTGTGGCTAAAGTAGACATGAAACACCTGTGATGCGTATTCAGGTCCTCATTCCCGTTATACATCAGTAATATGGGTTGCCGGAAATCCATTACGAAGGAAGCATCCTGGATTTTAGCAGAAAAGGGGCCAAGAATTCGTGATCCACCTCCTCTTTTAAATCATCATCTGGACGTGATTGAAGAAGATGTGCACCCGCTAGTGCAGCACGAGGAACGATTGGAAGAACGCCTGGTAGATGAGAAACTCCTGGGACATATAAAGCTGTCACTTAAAACCGAAAACCGTAATCCGAACCGGAACCGCAAAGAACCGGACCGAACCGTTCGCGAATTATTTGGGTTCCGGTTTGAATTTTGGAACCGTGAACAACAATGGTCCGGATGTGGTTTTTTCATTTTATTATCCGGACCGGAACCGCTATATATAAGTCTCAAGTGGTTTCAAGATTTTTAGAACCGGACCGAAGCAGAACCGAACCGCAACCCGTTTATTATTATTATTACTATTATTATTAATATTATTATAATATTGTTATTTTTTATAATATATCTATAATATCTATACTTACTATTATGGATGAAACTGGTGCGGTTTGAACCCAAATCGCATTCGCAACAAAGGGGGTCGATTTTGGACTGAACAAAATCGCACCACACTAAATTCGAGTCGTGTAGTTTGACATTGGTGCGATTTGGAATTTGTTTTTGCGGCGTACTTTCGGTTTTCATACAGTCATATAATGTATTTTCAATTTTACTCACATATTTTTCTGAAATATTTTGTTTTAAAAATATAAAGAATATACAACTACTATTTAATAGTAATCATGAAAGACAAATCTAATTGTAGCTAATAAATTAATCAAATTAAATTAACTAATATATTCTTCAAATAAAATTTTAATTGTAAAATAATATTTCATGAGCAATAATTCAAAGTTCTTTACCCTATGTTGAGTCGTGATCTTCAGCAACATGAATATTGCATTAGCATTAAACGATCGTGATCTTTGAATTTTAAAAATCGGCACGGGCTGGTGCAATTTTATGGTTTTGCGGTTTCAATTTTTTACTTTCAGCCCGACTTGTTATATATTATACAAAAAGTACTCTCCCTTGGTGTAACACGAAATTCCTGCGCTCAGGCCTCAGATTTCGAAGTCCCTCTTGCAAAAAAAACCAAACGGGTATACTTTTCCCCTCTGGTTTTTTATTTTTGACATCCCCCATTCATTCCGTCAAGTTTGGTTTTGGTTCTAGTTGGAACCGATTGGAACCGGACCGAACCGCATAGAACCGGACCGAACCGCATGAAACCGGACCGAACCGTTAGTGGTCGGTTTGGTTTTGGTTCTTGTTGAACCGTAACACGATGGTTCCAAAAATTATACTGGAACCGGAACCAGGACCGGAACCGGTCAAACCAAATACGGTTTTGGTTCTAATTTGAAGAACAGTTACCTTAGTGGTTCGGTTCACGGTTTTAGTAAAACCGGAACCGAACCGGAACCGTGACAGCTCTAGTGACATAAGTGGATGTAGAATGATGTCGTGGAAGTGGATGAAGGCTGATGGATTTGCTGCACATGGGGAAGAGTTTGCGGTGGCATAGAAGAGGTAGAAGGGGCGAAGGAGTTGAGGATCTCTGTATGGCTCCAACCATATGAGAGAGAACCTCAGTTGACTGCTGCATAGTGACCAGGTCTTGCTTTGTGGCGAATTCTGGGGGAGGATTTGGAGGGTGATCATTGTGATTAGCCGGGGGGGGGGGGGCAGAAAGAATTTTAGATCACGCACCCGCATTCATGCTCTGTAGCTTGGAGGGTGTTGGATCCTAAACCATCCACGGTCGGGGCTGAACTTACTAACTGGTGGCTGAGAACAACAAAGGCGGCCAGTGATCGTCGGAGGTCCCACTGCACACCCGGGAGCTTACCAAATGAGCTCCTCCAGAATTTGCAATGACCTCCTGATTCCAAGTCAAATTGGAAGAAAGAGAGCTAAAAGAGAGGGCAAAACCAGGTACCTTAATAGTTTTCAAGTTAGGCTATATATATGAGAATGAATTGAGTCATATCGTTCGATATTGAAGTCTTGTTCGCAGGCACTGTTCTTCCCATTGAGGTTGTCTAAAGCAACCCATACGAAGTTAGGGACGGATCTGATGCCTTACGCATGATGTGCATGGGTGGCTTGCGGAAAGATCAAGTAAGATCTTGTTAGTGAGGAACAAGGAGAGATAATTGAGTAAAGGACAGAGATTTTTGGGAGAATGAGAGATTTATCAGTATTGCGGACCTCTGATAAGTTTCGTAAGAGATCAGATAGAGGTGGAAGGATGAATTCAACTATAGGTTACTATAACAAGGACAACGAGAATGGTCATTTTCATCGTGATTGACGGCCTTGACACATACAATGCCATCTTTGGTCAACCATTGCTCAACACATTCAAAACAGTCCACGCGACACCTGATGAAGTTCTCGGCGAATGACAGAGAAAGTGGTAGTCAGAGACCCTATCGTATCCCGGAGGTTCTATGTGGAAGCTGTAAATACTATCGAGGAAGGTTTCTGCGAGGAGGAAGTGTCCCGCATTGTACTAACCCACCCCATCAAACAAGTCTCAGTAAGAGGAGGAGAAAGAAGCAGATGAGGTAGAAGTTTGTCTGAGAACGAAGACCTCTCGAAGGAGAAGGAATAACCCATTGTGTGCTTGCGAGAGAACATTGGCGTCCTCGCTTGGTTCCCAAGTGACATGACTAGGGCTGACTCCCCGTGTTTCCTGCGACAGACTGAACATTGGTCATGTATTCCACCTGTAGCAGAGGAAGCAAAAGGATGGTGACGAGTTGCCGGTTCTTCTCCGGACAAAGTAAAAAAGTTGTTGAAAGTCGGGTTTGTGAGGGAAGTGTAGTATCCCAAGTGGATATCAAACAACCATGGTAAATAAGACCAATGAGCAATGACGAATGTGTATCGATTTCCGCAATCTTAATGAAGCCACCCCAAAGATTCCTACCCCCTGCCCTTAATAGATGCTTTAGTCGATTCTACCTCTGGCTTATCATTTCTCAACTTCTTGGCGCATTCTCTGGATATCATCATATCCATTTACATCCTCCAGATTAGCCTAAGATAGTTTTTCTCACAAATGAAGATTACTTTTGCTACAAGGTGATGCCCTTCAGACTAAAAAATGCAGGTGCCACCTATCAAAGGGCCATGAATTTTATGATCAAGACACAAAGGAGGAGGAATGCTGAAATCTATATTGAAAATCCGTTGATTAAGAGCAAGACGTTTCAAGACAACCTTACTGATCTAAGGGAAACATTCCCTACCTTGCGCAAGCATCACAAGAAACTCAATCCACTCAAGTGCACTTTTGGTGACTGCCAATGAAAATTTCTAGGTCATCTTCTAACTCCGCACGGGATTGAGCCTAATCTTGACAAAGTTGAAGCCCTCTTGCAAATGAAGTCCCCATCGAATCTCAAGAATCTCCAACGGTTAACCTTAAGCATCGCATGTCTCAGCTGTTTTCTTTCAAAAGTCGGCGAGAAATGTTCACTTTTATTCAAAGGTTTGAGAGCAGCAACTCGTTTCGAGTGGAACGAGGAGTACGAGAAGGCCCTGCAAGAGCTTAAAATACAATTGTCTTCCCCGACACTTCAACAGAGCCCTCGCAAAGGAGAATAACTATATCTTTATATTGACATCGGCAACGAGGCGGTTAGTTCTGTTCTAATTCGCGAAGAAAATAACAAACGGTTTCCTATTTTCTATGTTAGCAGGACCATTAAGGATGCAGAGTTGAAGTATCTTATTGTAGAGAAGCTTGTTTTATCTCTAATCACCACTGCGAGAAAACTTCACCCATACTTTCAGGCACAGACTATTCATATCATTACTGACCAACCACTCAAGCCTATACTCTACAAGGTTGAACGTTCAAGCAGACTTTCCAAATGGGTCATTGAATTAGGCGAATTCGACATCACTTTCATTCTGTGGATTGCAATCAAGGCTCAAGTACTTATCGATTTTGTCACAGACTTCACAAATACAGAAGACCCCCTTCCAACTGATACTATGTGGGAACTAGTTGTCGACGGTGCTTCTGGTGTCATGACGGGTCTAGGAGTCATTCTCCGAAGTCCTGTTGGCATGCTCATACAGCAAAGCGCTGACATAATCTTTTCGATCACGAACAATCAAGCTGAATACGAAGCTATTCTTGCTGACCTGCGTCTTGCTCGAGGCCTCTGTGTGGCCACTTTGCAGGACTATAGGACTCACAAGTGATCACCATGCAAATCAGCGAAGAATATGAAGCGCGAGAACCCATTCTAATACAATATCTAAGAAAGGTAAAATATCTCATTGGAACTTCGAGCAATCCACGATTCATTACATTCTGAGAGAGGAGAACATGCTTGCTAACACAATAGCAAAGGGAATCTGTGTGGCCAGGATTTCCCCTGCCATTTTACCTCACCCATCTATCAATGAAATGAAGGTTGCCATCATGGAGCATGAAGAAAGTTGGATGAGTCCAATTATTCAATATCTATCAACAAACACTTATCATCCCACAATCACCAAGAAAAATCAGTTATGACAAAAGGCTGCCTATTACACTCTGATAAACAGAAAGCTCTATCGACGATCTTTGGTGGTTCTATTAGCTCGATGCGATGATGGAGATGAAATTCAACACAACCTACAAGAAGTTCATAATGAGGAATGTGGTAGCCACTCTGCAGGGTGCTCTCTCAGCGAATCATGAGACAAGGTTATTACTGGCCCTCTATGAGCAAGGACGTTGGTGCTCATGCAAAGATGTGCCTCGAATGTCAAAACACGCCACCTTACAACTAAAGCCCTCTTAGATGATGTGCTCCATTTCTAGCCCATGTTCTTTCGCTATTCTGGGTCCATCTCGCACACTCTCGTAAGCTTTGGGCTAGCCTCAGGCTTGCACAATTTCTCAGTCACCTTGGTACAAAATCCTCGTTCATGCAACATTTCCAGCATAAACGTCATGCCTTCAATACCAACCCCATTAATTGTTGAAGCTCATCCGCACGAGAAACTTCGTCGACATAATTCTTCTTCAACAAGTCCAACAGTGGGAGAACCCACCGCTTCCTTATCCTGAGGGGCCTCAATCTTCCTGGCTTGTTCATCACTCACTACCTACGCATCCACAAAAATAGTAAGTATTAATATAATAGGAAACAAAGGAACACATCAAGCACAACAAGTGCAACGACTCACCTTGATGCAACCCGAGTCACATCCTTATGTTATTTTCCACAGTTTTATTTGTATTTGTATCACGCATGTTGTTGCGTCTGTTTCTTTTATTTTCGTGCATGTTCCTTTTAATTCCGCGCATACTATCAACGTGCTTATGTCATGTATCGCGCTCGCGCACACTAGCTCGGCTTATTGGCGTGACCGACCAATAAGACCATGAATGCAAAAGTCCATCAAATAAGGTAATATGGTAGTTAGGGCAAGCTTTGAAAAACAAAATGATAAATTTTAAATCAGAAATTACAATTCAGAAATTATAATTTAATTTCTGAATTTACAATTAATTTAACAATTTTAATGGGAAATGAGAAATGAAAAGCCACCTAACAATTTTAATGGGAAATGAGAAATGAAAAGCCACCCTTTGAAATCCATTCCTTTATTCTCATTGATATCCCAACTCTCTTTCAAAGAATTACAACCGGTCCCTTGAAATAAAACCTCCCTATTTTATTACAGCCGGTCCCTTGAAATCCTCTTTTAAATTCTAAATTATTATCTAGCATTAAAACGCCTATAAAATGATCTAACCCATCCCAGTTTTATTTTATTTTGAAATGAACCGACCCCATCTTTACTACAATTAAAGCTCATATTCCCTTTTAATATTCCATGCCTCTTGCAATAGAAAGAACCGTCTGCCTCCTTCCTTAAAGGCCATTTATTATTTCTACTTTTATAAAGAAAACAGCCTTCATTCCAAAATCAGCTTGGACAAAATTGGGAATAGAGAATTCATTTCTCTATTTCCCGAAGGTCGAGTCCCATTTGTCCTCCTTCGCGAAGCCTCTCCCATTCCCACTCCCAGATGCCTCGCTGGAACTCGCCTCTGCCGGTCGGCGCCACCTACGGCTCCGACGACCAGTCCTCCATTTTCAGCCCATCTCCTCCGACCGTTTGTTATGCGCCTCCTATGGTATACCTCTTACCCTCTTTTGCTCACTTGCGGTTATTTTAATTTTATGCTTAATATTTATTGTGATCATTAAATTTCCAGAGCTTGCCTAATTATTACTTATACCTACTTGTCGTCAATTTGAAATTTTACGCGTTCTCACACTTTCATTTCTCGAATTGCAAACTTGTGGATGTCGTATCTCATATTGTGGAATGCACGCGAATGTTTAGCCTTATGATCACATGCGAACCCTAGATTGGTTATCGCTAGATAAAGCTCGTGAAATTTTTGAAAAGCGTCGCTTAATTTAATTTGTTTCCAAATTTTATCTTTTAAAATTAATTCATGGACTTAGGAATACATCACACCTTCAGCTCTACAACCCTATCCATGTACTTCCTCGCCTGATGGGGAGCTTCTAGGAATTTCCAATTGAGGATATGTGTATGCTCATAAGAACGGATGGCTGCTCAGTTACTCTCTATGATGATTTGATGCATCCCGAAAGCATTGAATTCACTCAGATCCACCATCGAAGTGACAGCCATACCAAGCTCATAAGGAGCTGTGCCACCTTTTGTTGACTTAAAAGATGAGAGCTCCACACACAGACGTATCTCCGTCCCATTCACCGATCTTTTCGAAGATAGGCCTCCCCTCGACATTGAGCACACTAGACGTTCTCAAAACAACAACCTCCTCTTTTCCTTTCTCTCTCGCAGGAGGGTTCTCTCTTCGACTCATTCCCCTCCCCGCATTGGAAGGTTCACCCGGTGTCGTCGGAATCCAGAAACCCGATCCTCTACAGCCTTCCTGGACTTTCTCAAAATTGCTTCACTCTGCATATGGATTAACGTTAGCAAGAGACCTCTTTCGTTTCCTATCGTCTTCCCTGAATGGTAAAGTCTTCTTCCTCGGCGAGAATCCTTCAAGTTTTCCTGCTGAAAGCACGAAGGCTTCCTGAGGTAAGATAAAGTGAAGGTCGTGGTGTGAGTATGCATTAAGAGAACTCTAACAAATGCATGCACGTGTAGTGGGGTAGGGAATTCTCTATAGATGCAATGCACGTGCAACGATTAAGATTAATCTTTAAGAAAAATAAACAAGTTCAAGTTTAGAATTAAAGTAATAATGATTTAATTAAATATGCAACAAATATACCCTTCAAGTAGTGTATGAAGTTAGGAAAACTTAGACAAATTTTAATCCCTAGAGAATATAATTTCCAACAAAATATTTAATATCAAGCATATGAACTTCCAATTGAGAACTTACATAAGTAATTAAGGCTCGAATGAGAGGGATTACTGTTGTACATGGATTGGGACAACAGAATCTCTGAAATTCAGGTGCTGGAAACTAGATTCCTGCACAGTTTTGGGCTGCCAGAGGAGACTGTTGTTGTCAGAGACGTGCAACGTTCTGAGGGCGTAGAGAACTTGCTTGACCAATCGGAACAGAGGCTAGATGGATAGTTGTTTGCTGGTTGAATGCCCCTAGATCCTCAGAACAGTCCATAGATTTCAGGAATCCGCTGGTAAGAGGCAATCCAAGTAGAGTTGCAATCCCAATGGCCCTCAAAGAAGGTCGACTCAGGCTGCTGGAGGGAGTAGTCGTGCTAGAAATGAAGTATCGGGCTGCTGGGAGCAATCGTCTAGGCCGATTGTCGATTCTAGCGACTAAACAAGGGGGCTTCGTTATCGGGCTACTAGGAGAGAACAATCGGCTTTAGCGACTGGAGGCAATCCAGATCTTCCTCAGAGAGGGTCAACGCGGGATACCAGAGAGAGATATGCTGATCTCGAGTAAGATTCTCCTGTCTGGATCAAAAGACGGGCCGAAACCAACGATTTCCCGTGAGAAACAGGTGGTCCCCGGCTATTGCTGCACTGGAACAGCAGAGAGGTGTCTCCTTCTACCCCGAGAAGGATCAACTATCCAGAATGCACAAGAACGGGCAGTTATTCAGCAGTTTTATGCAGTTTCCACTGGTTGTATTGGAGAATCGTGGGAGGTAACGTGAAAAACAGAGGAGTTGTGTGGTGACATGGTAAAGATGGGGTAGTTAAATGGAAAGGAAACACTATTAGGCTTCAACACCTAATGCTCCACAGCTTCGGTACCGCGAAATGATAAAAAAATCTGAAATCCCTCAAAATTATGCAATGCCCAAGAAGAAATCTACAAACATATTTATAGGCTAGAGATTCACGATAGACGACTGTGATTAGCCGTCACAATACACACAAAAAATGCACATAAATAACATGCAAAAAAAACATTTAAAAAATATCCCATCGATACTCTGAACACGACTATGGGCTCGGATCGTCCATACGACGCCCATAACCCCTCCTACGAGTGTAAACCCGAACCGGCTCTGATATGGGTCGGCCTGTCCGTGAGCTATCATCCCATCAATTCCCCCCAACTTGAAAGCATTCAACTCTGTAGAATGTCGATGGTCATACTCCTGACGAAGACCGGGGGAAAGTGAGCCGAGCTCTTGTGATGACATCTATGTATCATCAATAGTCAACTGCTCCCTCCAATGGAGCAGGCAACAGATACTGTGGCCGTCTGGTGTCGCAGATACGTCCTGCACCACAATGTCCGCTATACTCTTAGATGTCGAAGTGTGTGTATGCGGATCCACGAGTAGCTGGGTTAGTGGGTTGAGGCTCAATAGTGGGATCAGAGAATGTGTTGAAGTACACATGAGGTTCACAATATGCAGTCAAATCCTCAATGTTGAATACATGATGAATTCTCATACTCTTATGGTCTGTTCGGATCACATGAATTGGAACTGCAGAATTGGAATTCATCCAAACTCCTGGAGGAATGGAATTGGAATTGACTTGAATTCCAATGTTGTTGTTTGACTGCAGGATGATTTTTTGTAACAAGAATTGGAATTGTCAAATTATGATGTTCGGCTACAGGATGGAGCTTATATCAGGAATTGAAATCCGCAGAGTATAAAAAATAAAGATAAAAACTTATAAAGCCATAGTCATACTATTTCCACGAGCATGATATATTCAGAGTCTCCAAGCGATAAAAAAAATCTACTTACATAAAATAGTCAAGAGAGTATGCTAAAATCAAACATAGAAAGGCTAATCATAAAATTGCATTCAGAGTCATGTTGTCATCATTTTGTCTGATAAAGCCATAAATACTCTAAACCTAGTGGTATCACGGGAGAGCATATTCAAGAATTTAAGTACTTATCGTTGGTCAAGCTCGGGTTAGTTCAATGAAGACGAACAAGTGTCCAGAAAGGATGATTCCTTTGTTTGATAGTTCAGTAATATCCAGCCAGACAGCCAAGGTGATTGGGTCGTTAACCCAAGCAGCTTAATAAATGTTCACCATCAAAGAAGTACAGTGAACGAAGAGTTCATAAACCCATATAAATATATGTATATCCAAAGGAATAAGTATACGGAACCTAGCTTCTAACTCTTCTCTCTTAAACCCTATTTGTGATACCCCTAGGGATATCGTGAGAGTGGAGGGAGACGAAAATCTGAGATAACTCTAAGAGGAAATCCTCTTAGCCAGCCCTAGGCTCCTTCACATTAAGATTCCAAGTTCAAAGATAATCCAAATACAAAACAAAGGGGTATATATCCCCACATAATGATAAAAATGTAAATACGACAAAATGTAAAATAAACATTCAACAAAACATCTCCAAGTGTAACGGCTGCTCCATCCAATCGTCTCATGCTCCGGTTGGTTTCCTTCCAGAGTAGACCCGCCAAGTGGTGTCGGCTCCTTTGAGACAGTTACGGAGTTACACGACGCCGAGCCACCATGGCGAGTCTACACGTGCCGAGCGCATGTACCGAACAGTACTGTAACAACCCTTAAATATTTAACTTAATAATAATAAGGATATAAAATCCCCCCCCCCTTTATTATTATAAGCCCCAGCCGAGCCCCCCTTCTCCCGATATCCCTCTCGGTCCAGGGTTTCGAGCCGCTCCTCCCGATCCCGCCTCGCAGCGCCGCTCCTCCCGTCAGTCGCACGCAGCGCCGCTCCTCCTGTCAGCCGCACGCAGCGCCGCCGCCTGCTCCGCCTCCTGCGCCTCCTCCTTCCCTTCTCCTGGCCGACGGCAGCAGCAAGGACCGCTCCTTCTTCCCCTTTCCAGGACGACGACAACAGCAAAGGTAGCAACCCTTCCCCCTCGCTTCCTCCGGCCAACTGTGCCTTCTCCTCCGCTTCTTGAGGGCCGGCAGTGGTTCCTTCTCCTGCAAATAGGTCGACAACCCCTCTTCCTCTCCGTTTCGGCCGGCGGATTTCAAGGGGACTCCTAGGGTTTCGCTCGAAACTCCTCCTCGTGGATTCTTGAGCCCAGATCTAGTCTCCTTGGGTAAGGAACTCCGCCAAACTTTCATTTTCGGTTTTGCCCTAATTTGTCGTGGTGATTTTCACTCTCCGATCGACGTAATTTCGTCGGTCCCTCTCGTGTTCGTCGTATAATCGCCTAATCCCGTATTTGTTTGTGTTTCCGGTACCGCTCGTCGGATCTAGTGGTGGAACCTCTCCAAAACCCTCTCCAAATTTAGGGTCTTCGTCACCCAAGCGCCGCCAAGTACCCGATCCTTCGTGGTAGCCCCTCTCCCCTCACACTTGAGGGAGGTAAATTGCTAATCCGCTCTTGAGTGTGTTTTTGCAAAATAAACTGTCTGTGTTAGCATTTGGTTTTCTGCTTGTCATGTATCAAATATCGTCTGCGATTATTCCTGAACAGGTTCAATAGAGCCTTTGACTTTGCTTGTGTCGTTTAGATGTTGCTGGTAGTTCGGCTTCACCTTAAGGCAAGTGGAGAATTCCCTCTCGCTTGCAAACTAAGAATTTTAAGTTCTTTTCACATGTATTTAAGTTATTAACTGTAACTGACAATGCGAGGATCATCGCTCGTAAGCATGTCGTGTTATGATAACAGTCTCCACGGAAAAATCATGAATCACTTAGGTCTTGAGTGTCATAAGAAAATCTTGGAAACTAGGGTTTAGGTGGTGCATCGTCTTGTTTGCATGGTCACGGTAAGTAGGAAATACTCTTATTCTAGTAAGACTTACACTTGGACTTGAGTGTGAACCATGCGTGCCCACTATAAACACCTATGTATTTCATCGATTACAGCTTATGTCGTTGCAAAATAAATGTTTAAGCTATACTCCGGAGTAGGCTAATATTTCTATAATAGTTTCTGCTTGTTTCAGTTACTTGCCTGTTTCACTAGCTTGCTTCAAGATTTAATTGGTACTTTAGAATTATTTCTGCACGTACTTAAATTTATAGCCTGTTTTCTGTTATTTTTCTTGTTCTAAGGCATTTTCCTTCTGTTTGGATTTGTCTTAGGGTTCGTGACCGCGCCGTCTGCTCCCTAAGTTTTTTCTTCGTTCAGTTGCAGTTTTTATTTTGATTACTGTATCAGCAGGTTCTATGTATTTTGTTTCAGTTACTGTTGGATTTACTTTTATGTATTAGTTACTGTCAGCCATTTTCTCGTGTATTGTGGACAACTCATTGGATGTTTTGATGTATCAGATCATTTAATTTATCACAATTTACTCTTGTGACTTATTGCATGTTCAGCATTTCAGCATAGTGTGTGACATTATATTTTATTAAAAATGCATGAGCATTAACCTTTCATTGTGGCTTCCGCATACTTATAAATTGTACTAAATTCTTTTCAAAGTAACAATTCAAAACAAGTGTGGTATTTTAGTTTCCGCCTTAGCAGACATGAGTTCCTTTCCGCCCATGCCTGTGGCATCACGGCCCGCCCAAAGCGCACTCTGACCCTTGTCGAGACGGGTCGTGACAGTTGGTATCAGAGAGAGGTTGAGCATCTAAAGATAAAGTATTTTAAAATTACATATATTTTGAAATCTATTATGTAAGAATACGTGCATGCATCATTTCCTCACTCACTTTGTTGTCGTCTGTTGTTCGAGGCTGAAACACGCACACACTCACTCATAAGCATGAGTAGTATGCGTACAAATGTTAAGGGAGTATGGGCAAACTTAACATTTATATGCATATGAATTTTCACTAGGATATACACCGCTTGCGAATATTAAATTGTATGAGCGGTTTAATATTTTCAAGTGCGCTGACATTAGAATCATCATGCACGTGACATGTTAAGTGATATGGGCGCTTAACATGACATGTGTATCCATTCATGAACATTCTCAAGGATGCATTGTAGGCATGAATACATTGCATGCATGACATAACTCATTGCACAAGTGTTAAGTTAAGAACAACAGATGACGATTGTACACACATGGATTTTTTTCAAATCATTTTTCTATCGCACGCGATCTTATCGTCGCATTTGCACTTGCATGACTACCACCTAGAGTTGTCCAATGAAAATGCTGTAACTATTACATGATTTACGTATTCAACAGTATTAGAATGCTAGAACCTGTAGTTTCAATCCTCTAAGCTTAGCCTGACTGTTTCTCTTATTTGACTCTTTTGTGTTTCTTTCTAGATGGCTTCGAAGCGATCGCAGCGCAAGAAAGCTACCGCATCTGCGACGGAAGCCCCTAGGGATGAAACTGCCCAGCTTCTGAGACAGCTTCTGGAGCATGTCACCCGCCTGGAAGGGGATCGCCAAACTCCCGACCCAGCCCTTGGTTCCGACAGTGCAGGGACAGCTGGAGTTACGAACACTACAGCTCCCCTTGGAGCCACCCCTCTTGCAACTGATTCTGGGACCGGCTCGCCTGCCGTCACCTTGGTTCCCCCGCTCGTGTCAAGCATGGCTGCCCCGCCCGTGGCAATGGCAGATACTCTAGCATTCAAGAGGCTGAATCCGCCGTTTTTCGATGGCAATCGAGACTACTTCGTGATCACCGAATGGATCTCCCAGATGGAGAAGCATTTTGAGTATGCTGGAGTTCCCGAGACCCAGAAGGTCCTCCTTGCGACCTATCAATTGTCTGAGGATGCTTATACTTGGTGGCTCCAGCGCCGCAGCCTCCCCGATTCTACCACCTTATCTTGGGGACAGTTCAAGGATGCTCTTATGGAGAACTTCCTCTCTTCCGTGGAGCGGGACAAGTTAGCTGAGAAGTTCCTGTCCCTTCAGCAGCCTGGTAGGACAGTGACCGAGTACGCGAGAGAGTTCTCCCGCCTTTCCCTCCTTGCTGCGGAGTTCGTGCCGGATGAAGACAAAAAGATCAGCCGTTTCGTGAAGGGGCTCCGTCATGACTTCCGCCAGCTTGTGGTAGCTCATGGCGCCACCACCTACGCGGAGACCGTGGGAGCCGCCTTGCAGGTGGAAGCTATTGAGATGGATCGTTTTGCCAAGAAAGCCCAGCATGGAACAAGCAATGCCGCCGCATCCGACCTCAAGCGCAAGGATGCTCCATTTCAGCAACAAGGCCCCAGGTCCAAAGAGGTATGTGCCTTCTGCCACAAGGTGGGCCATATCGCCCAAGTCTGTCGCTCCCTCCTGAAGAAGCAGAAGATGGTTACTCCTGCGCAGCAACCTCAGATGACGCTTGCCTCTGCTGCCTCCGTCTGTGCTTTCTGCAAGAGGCCGGGCCACTTGGCAAAGGACTGCCGCCGTAAGCAGAAGGTCTGCTTCAAATGTGGGCAGGTTGGGCACCTCATGCTCGACTGCCCCATAAAGGAGAGCCCGATCCCCGCTCAGCCTCTGCAAGTTATCCCCGGAGCTCAGGGCAAGGCTGTGTTGAACGTTGTCACTCAGGGCGAGGCGCTCGTGTCATGACCCGTCTCGACAAGAGTCAGAGTGCGCTTCGGGGCGGGCCGTGATGCCACATGCATGGGCGAACAGAAATCCATGCCTGCTAAGGCGGAGACAGAAATACTACAAATAGTTTACAAGAGTTACTTTTTGAGTAAAAACAGGTTGTTTTATTGCGGAAGCTTTAAAACATGATAATTTGAAACAGGTGCATAATAAAACTCAAGATACAAGTTTTGAAACAGATTTTTATGCAGTGATCATCTCAGATGAATGAACATGCAAACATGTCTAATTCTAGTACATATAATATTTAGCCTAGCAGTTGTCCATGAAACAAGAGAAAATGACTGATCGTAATTACTACATAATAGAAATGTCCGACAGTAAAAGAAATGAAACATAAACATAGAACCTGAAACTTGACATAGATCGGCCTCAGAGAGCAGGCGGCGCAGGCACGAACACTAAGGCAAATTCCAAAACAAGAAGGAAAAGCCTCAAAACATTGATAACATAAGCAAGATAAATTACAAACTAGCAAGGGAAACAACAATGCATAAGTACCAATTTTATCAGAAACAAAGCTAGCAAGGCAGACAGTAGAAATAATTAGAATTATTAGACTACTCCGAAGCACAACAAAGATTCAGTCATGTAATGTCATTAGTTGTAATCATTGAAAGGTGCAAGTGTTTCTTTCTGATGCACGAGATTCTAACAGGAGTCTAAATGCAAGGCTTATCAAAGTAATTGGGCTTGCTATGACATTATTGGTTCCCGTTACAAGGTAAGCGGGAACTCGCTTCAAGGCGTCACATCAATTTAACACTACCTTTCAATGATTGCTAAGCACATAAATGAACTGAAGGATTCATGATTCAGACAGATTCAGGTTCAGATACAGGTTCAGATTCAAGACTTGCCGGAGATACAAGAATAAGCAGATAAAAGATCATGTAATATCATAAGCTGAAATCAATAAAATGCGTAGGTGTTTATTGTGGGCGCACATGGTTCACACTCATGTCCGGGTGTAAGGCTTACTAGAATAAGAGTATTTCCTGCTTACCGTGACCATGCAATCAAGACGATGCACCACCTAAACCCTAGCTTCCAAGATTTACTTATGACACACAGGACCTTAGTGATTCAGAAATTTAAGCTCGCTACGACCGGTCCTTTGTTCCCATTAGGGATTCAAGAGGGAACCCAAGTCAAGGAGTTTCATCAATTAAACCCTACCTTTCAATGTTAACTTACGTTATTATTGACTCAGCGTAAGATTTCGTGGTTGCTAGCATATCAAGACATGTAACCAAGATACTGATTCAGATATACAAGAGTATATTTTACAAACGTGAAACGGGAGGAATCAAGTTATAGAACGTTATTTAACCAAGTCTTGAAACCAGACAGGCATAAGAAACAAGATTCGATGACTCAGAGAACTCGATAGAGAGTTTTGAAACTTGCGGATTCAAGTATTCACGAGTAATAAGATTATTATACATCATTATCTAGGATATCAGGTATTCCTTTAGATTTAGTCATTCCAAAACACGAATATCCTCTAAGTAGACACGTGTACGACCCAAACATTTCATATCGAACATATGTCGTCTAATTGCTAGCAAGGAATTTTAACATTTGCCAATATACCAATTAATGTTCATGCTCAAAAAGAACTACTAATTTCTCCAATTAAAATCATTATTTCACATTTCACAACTCGTGTTATTTCAAATGCGTGAAATCTCAAACTACTATCAAGTCAAATCAAGCAATCAAAACTAAACTTATTTGATGACACATGTATTCAAGAGTGAAGCATAAAATTATAAGAACAGGTCATGCTAAACAAAATTCAATGCTTGCAAGAGAGAGGGATCTCTACTTGCCTTAAATAAGCTGAAGCTGACGGGGGCGGCCAAATAGGACGAGCAAAAATCAGAAATCATATTTCGAACCTGTTTAAGAACGATGAAAGCAACATAGCTTAATTCACTGTGCTAACACGAGCATTCTACGACGTGGAAAATAAACAAAGAGGGTTTAGCGGATTACCTCTCTCAAAAGAGAGGGGAGAAGAGATTCCACGCGGAGACGGAGACTTGCGGCGCTTAGGTGACGGAAACCCTAAATCGAAGAGGGCCTTGGAGAGATCCCGCCAATTAGGGCGACGAACGACGTCGGGGGGCACGAATACCTAAGGATTTGGCGATTAGGAAGTGCACCAAAAATCTGAAATGCAAAATGGGGCACGAATAAATCATTAGGGTTTAAGAAAATTCTGAAATCAAGGGTGGAGGAGGAAGGTCCTTACTCAAGGAAGACAAGGTCGGGCTCAAGGAGGAGAGGGAAGAAAACCCTAGCGGTCCCCCTTGCAAACACCGGCAAGACGAAGAAGATCAAGAAGAGAAATTAGGGATTCACTGCTCTCGTAGGGGAGAAGGGGGCAGTCAGCCCTAGAAGAGGAGGGAGCTCCTGGCCTTGAGGGAGAAGGAGCTACTGCATGAGCAGTTGCTGCAGCCGGCTCCTTGGAGGAGAGGGAGGAGGACTGCTGGAGGGTTGCCTGCTTGAGTAGGAGGAGGCGCAGGAGGCGGCGAGCAGAGGCGGCGAGCAGTGGCGGCTAGCAGGAGGGAGGCGTCGGCCATGACAAGAGGAGGAAGCTCCCGGCGGCGGCGGTTGCTCTGCGCGCGCGAGACGGGAGCGCAGAGGGGCACGGGAGACGAGCGGCAGACGACAATCGGGAGACTTGCGGCTTGCGGTAATAGCGAGACAGGAGCCCTAGCTGAGGCGGGATTTAAATCGGGGGAGGGTTGGGGTGCGGTTAGACAACAAGGAAACAAAAAAAAATTTATTTTTTTAAAAATAAAACTTGAGTTGTTACAGCTCGCATCTACCGACGTCATCTCTGGTACGTTTCGTGTAAAATTTTAAAATTTTCTGCATTCTTAAATCTGGTTGCCTTAGTCGAATAAACTTGTTATGCGTTTATGTTTACCTTTTTAGGAAGTTTTATGGTCAAGAATAAGTGGATGCAAATCTTATTTGACTTTGGTGCATCACACTCTTTTATCGCTCGCCGCATCGTGGACCTTTATAGTTGGCATACTTCGCCACTTGAGGTTCCTTTTGAGATTTCTATACCCGGTCATCTGCATCTCTCAGCCAGAGGCGTTCTCAATTGCCCGATCCTGCTTGGAGAATTGCAAGTCGTCGCTGACCTCATAATTCTGGATATGACAGAGTTCGACGTAATCCTGTGAATGAATTGGTTAGTCGCGTATCAAGCAAAGCTGGACTGTGTGGCGAAGAGGGTCAATCTCAGCATCGATGGCAAGGACTACATCGTTCATGTTCAGACCCGCAGTCACCTGAAGGTAATCTCTGTTGTATGTGCCACTCGACTTCTTAGCCAAGGATGTTCTGCCTGCTTCGTTTATGCTTCTCACTCGGATGCTATCTTTCCTCAACTCGAGTCTATTCCTGTTGCTTCGAAGTTTCCTGACGTGTTCCCCGCCGAATTGCCTGGGATGCCTCCTGATCGAGATGTAGAGTTCTGTATTGATGTACAGCCTGGAACGCGCCACATATCTAAAGCTCCTTACCGTATGACACCGCGTGAGCTAGAAGAACTCAGATCGCAGTTAGACGAATTGCTTGAGCGTGGGTACATTCGCCCTAGCTCGTCACCTTGGGGAGCCCCTGTACTCTTCGTGAAAAAGAAGGATGGATACATGAGATTGTGCATCGACTATCGAGATCTTAATAAGGTGACCATCAAGAATAAGTACCCTCTTCCGCGTGTGGATGATCTATTCGATCAGCTTAAAGGCAGTATAGTCTTTTCCAAGATAGATCTCAGGTCGGGTTACCATCAGCTGAAGATCAAGGACTCCGACATCCCCAGAACGGCCTTCCGGACTCGGTATGGGCATTTCGAATTTTTGATGATGTCTTTTGGGTTGACTAACGCCCCTTCTGCATTCATGGACATGATGAACCGTGTCTTCCGTGAGTACCTGGACAAGTTCATCATCGTCTTCATTGATGATATCCTGGTCTACTCCAAGACCCGCGAGGAGCATGCAGCCCATCTTAGACTCACTCTCTCCACCCTTCGTAAGCATCAGCTTTGTGAGTTCTGGCTGGATCGTGTTGCCTTCTTAGGCCACGTCATTTCAGGAGATGGACTTTCTGTTGATCCTGCCAAGATTTCTGCAGTTATGGACTGTAAGCGACCTTCTAGTGAGATCCGCAGTTTCCTTGGTTTGGTTGGCTATTACCGACGCCTCGTCAAGGGTTTTTCCTCTCGTGCTGCCCCCCTGACTCGACTAACTCAAAAGCATGCTAGGTTCGAGTGGTCAGATCAGTGCGAGCAGTCCTTTTCTGAGTTGAAGCAACGTCTGAGTTCAGCGCCTGTTTTAACTCTTCCGTCAGAAGGGTTGGACTTTTCAGTTTACACTGACGCTTCCGGAGTTGGTTTGGGTTGTGTCCTGATGCAGGATGATCGTGTTATTGCTTATGGGTCGAGGCAGTTGAAGGTTCACGAGCGCAATTACCCCACTCATGATCTAGAGTTCGCTGCGGTGGTGTTTGCTTTGAAGCTTTGGCGTCATTATCTCTATGGCGTGAAGTCTCACTTTTTCACCGACCACCAGAGTTTAAAGTACATCTTTGTTCAGAAGGACCTCAATCTTCGTCAGAGGCGTTGGCTCGAGTTCGTGGCAGATTATGACTTGCAGCTCACGTATGTTCCTGGTAAAGCCAATTCAGTGGCAGATGCGTTGAGTCGGTATGCCTCCGTAGCCGCTTGTGCACCCATGTCAGCTATTCTAGCAGCCTTGATTGATGACCTCGATCAGATGGATATATCCATCGCACCCGAGGGTCATGGGGAGGTTTCTGTTCCGTTGTGGGTAGAGCAGGTGAAGGATTTGCAACCATCTGATCCCGCACTCCAGCGCATCCGCCGACAGGTTGAACTTGACACTCTTCCGGATTTCTCCATCTCTGACGATGTCCTGCGTTTCTGAGATCGCCTCTGCATTCCAGATGTTCCCGAATTGCTCGATAGTATTTGCCGAGAAGCTCACGAGTCCCGCACATCTGGTCATCCAGGCAATAATAAGATGTATCATGACTTAAAGCAGATCGTTTGGTGGCCTGGTATGAAGAATTATATAGCCCGCTTCATCTCTCGATGTCTGACGTGCCAGAAGGTGAAAGCTCAGCATCAGCGTCCTGGTGGTCTTTTGCAGCCTTTGCCTATCCCCGAATGGAAGTGGGAAGATGTTTCTATGGACTTCATCACGGGTTTGCCCCGTACTCCGAGAGGGCATGATGCGATTTGGGTCATAGTGGATCGCATGACGAAAGTGGCTCATTTCATCCCGTACAAGGAAGGTCACTCCACCGAGAAGATGGCCCGGATTTATGTTTCTGAGATAGTTAAACTTCATGGGATTCCTCTGCGGATTGTTTCTGATCGTGACTCGAGGTTCGTTTCACACTTTTGGAAGGGTTTCCAGCAAGCTTTGGGTACGGAGCTCAACCTGAGCACCGCTTATCATCCAACTACCGATGGCCAGACCGAAAGGGTTAATCAGATTCTTGAAGACATGCTTCAGTGTTATATTCTGAACTTCAAGGGAGCTTGGGATGAGCACCTACCGTTGGTCGAGTTCGCCTACAACAATAACTATCAGGAGAGCCTCAAGATGACCCCCTTCGAAGCATTGTATGGGCGTCGTTGTAGGACTCCTCTCTATTGGTCAGAAGTTGGTGAGAAGGTGGTGTTGGGCCCTGAGTTACTTTAGGAAATGGAAGAAGCCACCAAGAAGACTCGCCTTCAGCTCAGTCGTTCCATTAAGAGACAGAGGAAGTATGCTAATCAGCGCCGCCGTCCGTTGGAGTTTGCAGTAGGTGATCAGGTGTTCTTGAAGGTTTCTCCCACCCCTGGGGTGAAACGGTTTGGTCGTCATCATAAGCTCAGCCCGAGGTTTGTGGGGTCGTACGCTATCTCAGAGCGTGTTGGAGGATCTGCTTATCGTTTAGAGTTACCAGATTCGTTGTCCGGTGTTCATGATGTTTTCCATGTCAGTCAGCTCCGGAAATACGTCTGTGATCCTAATCATGTCCTCGAGGAAATCCCAGTGGTTCCTGAAGGTAATTTGTCTTATCGGATTGAGCCCGCCAAGATAGTGGAATATCAATAGTGCAAGCTTCGAAAGAGAACTATTCCTATGGTGAAGGTACTTTGGATGCATGGCAAGTCTGAGGAGTTCACTTGGGAGCTCGAAGCTGACATGCGTAGCAAGTATCCGCACCTTTTCTCCTGACCCTGGCATGCCTCCGCTCTTGTTCTCCTCTCTTTTTGCAATATTAATAGTTGGTTTCCATGCTTTGATTTGCAAACCTTGTCAGTATAAATGACATCTGAATCTTCGTCATATTATCCCCCAGCCAGGAAATCCTAAGAAGTTTCGGGATGAAACTTTCTAAGTAGGGGAGAAACAACCCTTAAATATTTAACTTAATAATAATAATAAGGATATAAAATCCCCCCCCCCCTATTATAATTAGCCCCAGTCGAGCCCCCCTTCTCCCGATATCCCTCTCGGTCCAGGGTTTCGAGCCGCTCCTCCCGATCCCGCCTCGCAGCGCCGCTCCTCCCGTCAGTCGCACGCAGCGCCGCTCCTCCCGTCAGCCGCACGCAGCGCCGCCGCCTGCTCCGCCTCCTCCTTCCCTTCTACTGGCCGACGGCAGCAGCAAGGGTCGCTCCTTCTTCCCCTTTCCAGGCCGACGACAACAGCAAAGGTAGCAACCCTTCCCCCTCGCTTCCTCCGGCCAACTGTGCCTTCTCCTCCGCTTCTTGAGGGCCGGCAGTGGTTCCTCCTCCTCCAAAGAGATCGACAGCCACTCTTCCTCTCCGTTTCGGCCGGCGGATTTCAAGGGGACTCCTAGGGTTTCGCTCGAAACTCCTCCTCGTGGATTCTTGATCCCAGATCTGGTCTCCTTGGGTAAGGAACTCTGCCAAACTTTCATTTTCGGTTTTGCCCTAATTTGTCGTGGTGATTTTCGCTCTCCGATCGACGTAATTTTGTCGGTCCCTCTCGTGTTCATCGTATAATCGCCTAATCCCGTATTTGTTTGTGTTTCCGGTACCACTCGTCGGATCTAGTGGTGGAACCTCTCCAAAACCCTCTCCGAATTTAGGGTCTTCGTCACCCAAGCGCCGCCAAGTACCCGATCCTTCGTGGTAGCCCCTCTCCCCTCACACTTGAGGGAGGTAAATTGTTAATCCGCTCTTGAGTGTGTTTTTGCAAAATAAACTGTCTGTGTTAGCATTTGGTTTTCTGCTTGTCATGTATCAAATATCGTCTGTGATTATTCCTGAACAGGTTCAATAGAGCCTTTGACTTTGCTTGTGTCGTTTAGCTGTTGATGGTAGTTCGGCTTCACCTTAAGGCAAGTGGAGAATTCCCTCTCGCTTGCAAACTAAGAATTTTAAGTTCTTTTCACATGTATTTAAGTTATTAACTGTAACTGACAATGCGAGGATCATCGCTCGTAAGCATGTCGTGTTATGATAACAGTCTCCACGGAAAAATCATGAATCACTTAGGTTTTGAGTGTCATAAGCAAATCTTGGAAACTATGGTTTAGGTGGTGCATCGTCTTGTTTGCATGGTCACGGTAAGCAGGAAATACTCTTATTCTAGTAAGACTTACACTTGGACTTGAGTGTGAACCATACGCGCCCACTATAAACACCTATGTATTTCATCGATTACAGCTTATGTCGTTGCAAAATAAATGTTTAAGCTATACTCCGGAGTAGGCTAATATTTCTAGAATAGTTTCTACTTGTTTCAGTTACTTGTCTGTTTCACTAGCTTGCTTCAAGATTTAATTGGTAATTTAGAATTATTTCTGCACGTACTTAAATTTATAGCTTGTTTTCTGTTATTTTTCTTGTTCTGAGGCATTTTCCTTCTGTTTGGATTTGCCTTAGGGTTCGTGGCCGCGCCGTCTGCTCCCTGAGTTTTTTCTTCGTTCAGTTGAGTTTTGCTTGGAGGTTTTATTTTGATTACTGTATCAGCAGGTTCTATGTATTTTGTTTTAGTTACTGTTGGATTTACTTTCATGTATTAGTTACTGTCAATCATTTTCTCGTGTATTGTGGACAACTCCTAGGATGTTTTGATGTATCAGATCATTTAATTTATCACAATTTACTCTTGTGACTTATTGCATGTTCAGCATTTCAGCATAGTGTGTGACATTAGATTTTATTAAAAATGCATGAGCATTAACCTTTCATTGTGGCTTCCGCATACTTATAAATTATACTAAATTCTTTTCAAAGTAACAATTCAAAACTAGTGTGGTATTTTTGTTTCCGCCTTAGCAGGCATGGGTTCCTTTCCGCCCATGCTTGTGGCATCACGGCCCGCCCGAAGCGTACTCTGACCCTTGTCGAGACGGGTCGTGATAGGTACCACCCAGCCCGAGGAGCAGATTACGGCTTAGACCGCTATCGTATCATTTATTTCCTGTTTTGATTATTTCTCATTTATTTACTTCATGTTTCATTTATTGCCTTTTAAATTTCGCCACCTGCTACGATAAAGGGGAGCACTTGTACCTTTTAATTTTATGGTGGATGAATATTGCATTTCCCTCTCTCTCCCTCTTAACCCTAACTCTCTCTCTCTCTCCCCTTTTTTTCCCTTTCTTTTCCTTCCTACCGCAGACCGACCGGTCCTCTCCGTCTCCAGCGCCCGAGT
The DNA here is from genome assembly GCA_033032865.1 of Dactylorhiza incarnata. NCBI lineage: Eukaryota > Viridiplantae > Streptophyta > Magnoliopsida > Asparagales > Orchidaceae > Dactylorhiza > Dactylorhiza incarnata. The sequence continues at coordinate 4,729,738 of JAWHQI010000066.1, forward strand.
GCGTAATAAACTGGTCCGACCTGCCGCTTTTGCCAACCGAAGGACGCCGGAGTTCCCTGCCGCATCAGCCCACCTCCATCGCATGCGTGCACCGCGTCTGCCGAGCGTGCAAGTGCACCGCGTCCACCGAGTCTGCCGAGCGTGCGTCTGCGCGCATCTCCCGCTGCAAAAATTCGAGCTTAGTCTGCCTACTGCCGGGCCCGGCTACCAGCGCCGCCCTCAGTCTCCCCCGTCCACCACCGCCCCGCTCTGCTTCCTCACCCCATGGGCCCCCACAACCCGCCGGCAGTCCGACACGTCCGATGTCGATAGCCCCGACGACGACGTCCAGTGTTGGCTCGACGCCCAGGAGGCCCTCGTGACCTCCATGCACGCTTACCTCGTCGCCCTGCATGCCAAGATTGACGCCCTCCAAACCGTCACCGCCACCTCCGCCCATGGCTCCGCGGGTCCGACCACCGGCGCATCCATCCTCTGCGCGGCCCCACTCCAGCACAACGGGGAGTTCGTGGCGCCGTTACCGCCGGATCGTCCTACCGTAGCCCTGGATCTTCCCACCTTCGTCGGTGTGGATCCAATGGGGTGGATTGCCAAGGCCGAGCAGTACTTCGACCTCCACCGTACCCCCGAGAGGGACAAGGTCTCTACCGCGGTCGTCGACCTCGACGAATCCGCCCTTCATTGGGCCCAGTGGATCCGACAGTCCAATCCGACGATCTCTTGGCCGAAACTCAAATAGGAGATGATCAGCCGCTATGACAGCCGCTATTCCGGCTCCGCCATCGAACGACTCTGTGGGGTACGCCAAACCAGCACATTATCTCGCTTTCTTCATGCAGGGCCTCAAGCCCCACATCCGATCACGACTCCGCACCCATCATCCCCGAATGATTTCGGAGGCCCTCGACATGGGCTCCCCTTGTGGAGGCGGATCTGTCTCCACGACCGCCTTCGAGGCGGTCGGCGGACTTTCAACGGGGGATCGGCCATGGAGGGCGGATACTAAGGAAACGCCGATCCCTCGACCCCCTCCCGGCTGCCGCCACGGCCGTCCAGGCTCACCGCAGCGCCTCTCCAACCGCGAGCTCGATGACCTCCGTCGCAAGGGACTATGCTTTCGCTGCCGACAACCCTACTCCCCTACAAACGTTTGCACGGTCAAGGAATTCCACGCCATCATCGGCGACTTCGAACCGGAGGTTACATTGGCGGATTTTGAGGAACTCAAAATTTCTGCGGAGGACACCACCGAGACCGCCACCACCGCCGACCTTCACCTCTTGGAACTCCCATGTTTCCCAATGGGCGGCATTTCAGGGCCCCAAACAATTAAGTTGGCGCGCAAGTTGTGAGATCGCCACATCGTGATCATGGTGGACAACAGAGCAAGCCATAATTTTCTCTCATCTCAACTAGCCCAGCAGCTCCACCTGCCAATGGAACCCGCTCCGAACTTCACGGTCAGCTTGGGCGATGGCCGTCACCGCGCAACCAAGGGTCGTTGTCCGGTCATCTCGCTTTCAGTGGGCCTTTACTCGGTGACGACGAACTTCTACGTCTTCGGCCTGGGCGGGATCGACGCCATCTTGGGCGTCGCGTGGCTCTGCACGCTGGGCGACGTGCGCGTCAACTGGAGGAATATGACGATGCGTTTCTTACAAGACGGTCAGGAGCGCTGCCTGGTGGGAGATGCCGCAGTAGTTCGCTTCCCGGTCTCCTTCCACGAGATTAAGAGGACCGCAGACGTGGAATTTTCGGCGTGGCTTTGGACCGTCTCGGGCGCCGAGCCGCATGCCTCCTCTACACCTCCGGCACATCAGGCCCTCCTGTCTGAGTTCACGGACATCTTTACTGCACCCTCCGGGTTACCGCCGGTTCGGCCCCACGATCACGCCATCCCTCTTCAAACCGGTGTGCCCGCGATCTAGGTTCGCCCATACCGCTACGAGCACGTGCAAAAGGATGAGATCGAGAAGCTGGTACGCGACATGCTAATAGGGGGCCATATTCGCCCCAACGCAAGCCCTTTTTCCAGCCCGGTACACTTGGTCAGGAAAAAAATGGAAGCTGGCGTTTTTGCATGGACTATCGGGAGCTTAACAAGGCCACCGTCCCAGACAAATACCCAATCCCAGTTATTCAGGAGCTCCTGGATGAGCTCCACGGCGCGACCATTTTCACTAAGCTGGACCTCTGCGCTGGCTACCACCAGATTAGCGTTCGGCCGGTCGACGTCGCCAAGACGGCCTTCCAGAGCCATGATGGACACTATGAGTTCTTGGTTATGCCTTTCGGCTTGACCAACGTGCCAACCACATTTCAGGCCACGATGAACGATATTTTTCGCCCGGTACTCCGACAGCAAGTACTTATTTTTTTATTGACATATTGGTCTACAGTTATTCTTGACAGAAACACCTCCAGTACGTTCGCCAGACTTTGACCACCCTGCGACGCAATCACCTGAAGCTCCACCCAACAAAGTGTTCCTTTGGGGTTCCAGAGGTGTGCGATGGACAGAGATAAGATTGAGGTGGTCCTTCATGCCTCTGCGATGTCCGCGGTTATTTGGGATTGACAGGGTACTACCGTCGGTTCATCCAGGGGTACGACACGTTGGCCTGACCCCTCACCTAGCTCCTGAAGAAGTCGGCTGAAGGTCCATTCGAGTGGTCGGCGGCGGCCTTCGCCACGTTTATCGCGCTGCAGCAAGCCTTGGTCCGTGCCCCGGTGTTAGCCATGCCGAATTTCTCCCAGCCTTTCCTCATCGAGTGCGATGCCTCGGGCGTCGGTGTGGGAGCCGTACTTACACAGGCCGGCCGCCCTGTGGCCTATTTCAGCCGCGCTTTTTCTGACACCATCCGCAGCCGCTCCGCGTACGAGAACGAGCTCATGGGCCACGTCCTCGCAGTTCAGCACTGGCGACCTTACCTCTTGGGCCGAAGATTCGTGGTTCGCACCGACCACCACAACCTCCGCTACCTCCTGCAACAGAAGATTGCTACGCCCGCTCAACAAGTGTGGGTGGCCAAGCTGCTAGGCTATGATTTCAGCATCGAGTTCCGGCCAGGGAAGGCAAATCGTGCGACCGACACCCTCTCCCGCAACCCCATACTGGCAGCCATCTCCCGTCCGGTCTGGGACCCGCCAAGTGCGTGTCGGCTCAGTGCGGTGTCTGTCTGCTTGGACCTTCATGCGCTCATGTGTGGTGTCTGTCTGCTTGGACCTTCATGCGCTCCTGTGCGGTCCGTAGGTTGTACCGAAGTAACGTTAAGGTCCGATCCCGATCCTGTAACGTCCGCTTTACGGCCGGAAGAGCGGTGTTGTCTGGATCATAAGAACGCAACGTGGGAGGAGATCTACCGTACACCACCTCGAAAGGAGTGAGCTTGTTGGTCGTATGAAAGGACGTGTGGTAGCAGTACTCTGCCCAATGTAACCAACGGGTCCACGTGCGCGGTTCATTCATCGCGAAGCACCGTAAGTAAGTCTCAACCCCCCATGTTGAGAACCTCCGTCTGCCCATCGGTCTGGGGGTGGTTGGCCGTGCTCATGCGCAGTGTGGTGCCCTGTAGCCGAAAAAGCTCCTTCCAGAATTTGCTTACGAACACTGGATCCCTGTCTGATATGATAGAGCGTGGTATTCCGTGGAGTCACACGAACTCCCGGGCAAATAACTCAGCAACTGTCTCCCCCGAGTATGGATGGCTCAAGGCTAGGAAATGCCCGTATTTGGAGAGTTTGTCAACCACCACGAGGATGATGGACTTACCCCGAGACTTGGGAAGGCCGTCGATAAAGTCCATGGAGACAGTCTCCCAAATCTGGTGTGGAATCTCTAGCGGGGTAAGCAGTCCCGCGGGTGATGTTGTCTCGTACTTCTGCCGCTGGCAAACCTCGCATTCCCGCACAAACTGTTGGACATCCCGTCGCATGCCCTTCCAAAACACATTAACCCGGACCCGCTGCAGTGTCCGGAGAATACCGGCATGGCCGCCTGTCGGGGACGCGTGGAACTCCCGCATCATGATAGTACGCCACGCCGACGTGGCGGGAATGACCAATCGACCCTGGAAGTAGAGTCGCTCACCCTGTAAGGAGTAGCCGGCTTCCGTGGTATGTCCTTGCTGAAGTGCCTCTATAATGGCCCGAAGCTCTGGATCCCGGTGTACCTCTGCCTGTATCTCATCCAACGACTCGATCACCAGTCTCGAAACATGGGATAGGGAGCTCTCCGGTATGCGTGATAGTGCGTCGGCCACCACATTTTCCTTCCCTTGTTTGTAAGCGATTTCGAAATCGTACCCCAATAACTTTGTCAACCATTTCTGCTGCAATGGAGATGCCAACCTTTGTTCGAGGAAATGTTTTAAGCTCTGATGGTTCGTGCGGATCTGGAAGTGGCGCCCCAGAAGGTATGGCCGCCACATGGCGACCGCGTGAAGTATGACCAACATCTCTTTTTCGTACGTGGAAAGTCCCAGCGTCCTTGGTGCCAAAGCCTTGCTGAAATAGGCCAATGGTCGTCCCTCCTGCATCAGGACTGCTCCAATTCCAACCTCTGATGCATTTGTTTCCACGACGAACTCGGAGAAATCTGGGAGTGCCAACACCGGAGTAGTGGTCATGGCCTTTTTCAAGGTCTGGAAAGCATCCTCCGCCTCTACGTGCCACTGAAAAGCATCCTTCTGCAACAACTGAGTGAGGGGTCGCGCGATCTTCCCGTAATCCTTCACGAAACGACGGTAATACCTTGTCAGCCCGAGGAAGCCCCGTAAGGCCCGGATCGTCGTGGGTTGAGGCCGCGTTACCATGCTAGCGATCTTCTTTGGGTCGGCCTAGACCCCATGAGCAGACACCAGGTGGCCCAAATACTCGACCTCTGCTTCCCCGAACGAGCACTTGGACCGCTTGGCATAAAGCTGGTGCTCCCGCAGTATAGTGAGTACGTGTTGGACATGCTCCAGATGGTCTTCCCAGCTCTTGCTGTATATCAGTATGTCATCAAAGAAGACCAGCACATAGCGTCGTAGAAGTGGCCGGAAAATCTCGTTCATCGCCGCCTGAAAGGTAGATGGGGCGTTCGCCAGCCCGAACGACATCACCAAGAACTCGTAGTGTCCGTCATGGGTACGGAACGCCGTCTTGTGAATATCCTCTTCCTTCATCCGAATCTGATGGTAACCAGATCGGAGATCCAGTTTGGTGAAAAGGCTCGCTCCATGCAGTTCATCTAATATTTCTTCAATCATCGGGATGGGAAACTTGTCCTTGATGGTGGAGCTGTTCAGCCCCCGGTAGTCAACGCAGAATCTCCATGAGCCATCCTTTTTCTTCACCAGTATGATTGGTGAAGAGAAAGCATTGGTGCTGGGTCGTATGACGCTGGTCGCTAGCATCTCGTGTACGCTGCGTTCTATCTCTGCTTTCTGAATATGAGGATATCGAATCTGGTGGTCACGAAACCTCGAGGGAGGAAGAGTGTACGACTCCTGGAAAACATCCTCGAATTGCGTCAATAAGGCCTGTATCTGCTCGGGCTCCTCGGGGGTGCCGAGCCCGCCGGCCGCCACTCCTAGTACCATGGCCATCGTGCTGCCTTGCTCCCCCAATCTCTGAAGGCTCCGGATAGAGATTTCTTTAAGTGGGGATGATCGTATGCCGTGCAAGCAATGGTCCATCCCCTGCCGAGTAAACTCGAGCGTCATCCGATCCCAATCCGTGGTCACCCGTCTCAACTGGCGGAGCCACTGCACCCCAAGGACTATATCGGATCCTCTAATCGGCAGGAGGTAGACGTCGGTGTGGCACACGTACCTATGCATCCGTAACTCGACTCCCTTCAGCACCCCTTCACACTTCAACTTGCTGTCATTGGCCACCATAACCTGAAAAGCAGCCCCCCTGTCAACTGTATGCCCCGCCTTCAGTGCCACCGCGGGGTTGATGAAGCTGTGGGTGCTCCCACTATCGATCAGAATGGTTACCCGCTCCTGGCCAATCCTCCCCTTGATGCGCAAAGTAAGAGGCGCCGCACACCCCTCCATGGCATGTATGGAGACCCCAAACTCTGCTAAGTCTAACTCGTCCTCCTCCTCAAGGTTGACAGGACCCTCCTCATCGTCCTCCTCTTTCAGCATGAAAACCTGGACCTTTTGGCATCTATGTCCCGGGGCGAACTTCTCATCACAGTTGAAACACAGCTCCTTCTCCTTCCTTGCCTGCAGCTCAGGATAGGTAAGTCGCGTCACCGCTGGTTTAACTGCCAGTGGTGGGTCCCTTCGCCCCGCCACTGGGGCCGTCGGAGCTCTCGACGTGGTCCGGTTCCTCTGGCGGTTGAAGCGTTCTTCCTGGATCCGGGCTAGGCTGATGGCGTGACTCAAGCTACGGGGCATATATGCATGCACCTCATCCCGCAGGAAGTCCTTCAGACCGGAAACAAAACAGCTCAGGAGTGTCCTTTCTTCCCAATTGACCCGATTGGACAGCCGCTCAAACTCGGTGCGATACTCTGTCACGGTGCCCTTCTGTCGAAGCTTCTGAAGCGTTGCCTCGACATCTTCGTATTCCAGTGGTCCGAAACGCGCGGAGAAGGCTTCCACGAACTCCTTCCATGGATCATGGAGCGTGTGCTCGACCACGCTGAAACCATTTGGTCCATTGGTATGCATCAACTTCCAGATGGAAAGCCGCCAACTGGACCCACTGCTCTTCCAGAATCTCCTGGTAGTTGAAGAACAATTCTGCTTTTTGCACCCATTCCAGCGCATCCCCAATTCATACGTGTCCTCTTCGGTTGCATATAAGCTCTTGGATTCATCTGACCATGTCCCTCGACTTCCTGTCCTGGCCCAACTAGTCGGCGGTGTTCCATTGGCGGTCCCTGTAGGCCGGGGTAGTAAGGGCCTCCACGATCGTCTCCCTTGTGTTGCCCCCCTCCAAGATGTAGGGCTGCCGGAGGGCGATTATAGCCCGGGTTTCCATTTCTGGCCCCCGCAGGAGGTCTGTAGGCCCTTGGAGGAGGTAAAATTCATGTGATTCCTCCAAACGGCCCGTTCGATGCTCCGTTAGGTCGATAACCCCCTCCCATCTGCTCCGGAGGTCTCCAAGGGGTTGCTGCTGGCTGTCCCGCCCCGTTCCAGGCCTGCGGCTCTGCTCCCTGCCAAGCCGCCCCCGTCGGCTGAGAGACAGCCCTCCAAAGCCCTTGCCGGCTGTCGCCGGCTCCATCCCGACCACCCGGTGGTGCGCCGGCCTCCAGGTGATGCGCCGGCCCTTCTTCCGTCACCCCCGCATGCGTACCGGTGATGTCATAGGAATTGGGTCTCGTCCAGTGCCCGATCGGCTGCCCGCCTCCGTGGATCCCGCTACCCGTCAGGTTACTGCTCCCGGTGGCTGTCTGGGGCGGGGGAGGTCGCTGATTTCCGCCCATCCCGGTCGCCGGAAAATGCACGGATGGTAGATCCGATGCAGACGTCCGACCCTTTGTTGACCGTCAATTTTCATTTCAGATTTTGAGTAAGGAGAGTTTTAATCTCCTCTATGCGGGCATCGAAACGCTCCTCCAGATTTTTGGCAGATGATTTCATTTGTTCTTCGATTGCCGCCACTGAATCCGCCAACCCCACATAATTTCCTCTAGGGTTGCCAGCCGCGCGACTTCCTCCTCCATGCGTATCACCATGGTCGCAGGAAGGATGCTCTGATACCAAATGTTATGAACTTGCTAGGGAAGAAGGAGAGATCTAGAGGGAAATACTACGGAGAAGAGATTAGGGTTTGGGAAGGAGAAGAAGAGGATACCTGAAAATATTCGTTGATAGCCGCCAAGGAGGATCCCCGGGCCTATTAATACCCCGGGAAGGAGAGGGCCGGCCGGCCCCCTCATGTGGGGGCTGAACCGGGTTGGTTCAGCCCCCCTTCGGTCCTTTTACTGATTGGGGGCTGAACCGGATGGTTCAGCCCCGTTGCCTTGAGCGTGCTCCCTTGGTCGCCGAGAATATTTATGCCCCGTGAACCGTAACGCGTGCGGGGGAATAACAGAGACCCTCCCAGTTCACCTCCGTATCAATTTGCAACTTGGTTTCTAGGATGGTGCGGGTCCTAATTTATACAATCCACATTTCTTATTCATTCTTTGCATTTAGCTTGTTGGGATTTAGGACTTGGCAATAAGTAATATTGGTCTAGCATTCATGGAAAACTAGGGGTCTAATACCTAGTATTATCTACTAAGTTTGCAAAACCTGTGACCATGAAATATGTTCTATACATCAATCCTTCAATTTACAGGCACTGGGAACAATCATAGAAAATGCTGATAATAAATAGCACAAGTGAACTACTATAAGTCAGATTAAATATGACCAGAAAAATGAATATATAAGTTTTATGTGAAAAAGGGCACGACATACAGGTATAAAGTTGTCATTAAATGGATCCCAGATATCAGGGTCAATGCCATTAACAATGCCATGGAACTTGTAAAGATGTGGAGAAATAGCTGGATTTTGTGAAATTTCTTTTGAGTATGTATGTGATACCTGTATAAAAGATCAAAAGACGTGATAAACAACTAAGCATCAAAGTCTTCAATAAAACAAAATTTGGCAGCAAACAAAACAAGATTTAAAGCAGCAGAAGAATGCCATAAACACGCAATTAAATCAGAAAGGCTACTGCGTGTACGTTTTTTGATATAAAAAATCCCATTAGTCCATTAATCCAAAAAACTAATGTGACGTGCTATGAAATACAAAGGCGGACATAACACTGCTTTTTTTAAATAAATAAAAGATCAAAGACGTGATGAATGCATTTTATTGCCTGTGAAACTAATAATTACAAATCAATATTCTATATGAAATTAAAGTGGGACCTAAGTATGATGGCTTTAAGTGCCTTTGTTAATTAGAAAAACGAATGGGGATAACTATGGGAATTGGGGCATAATCTCTAGAATTAACAAGCTAGTTTAAACCGAGGTAGCATGTTCCGGGGGAGCCCCAATGAGATGAGGAGTAGACACGCATATGGCGTGTGGTTATGGGCTTCGGGCCGAGTTACCTTACTATGCATGAGTCAATCAAGTCTTGTTATATGTTGTGTCTTCTCCTATTTCACATTTCTATTTCGTGTAAGTTGGAGTAGGTTCGAGTATAGATACCTGATACGATCATGACTCCTCGAGTGAGCCACACGTCCCCCTATCTAACTATGTAGACTTAGGTGATCGGCCGCCGCCGCCGCCAGTTCCGTCAATCGTTCCTATGCCAGTACCTCCCACCACCCCAACACTTATCTCACTAGTAGTACCTCGAGCTTCGTCACATGAGCCTCTATTTTCGCTACCACCAACGGTACTCGCCTACCCACAAATGCCCTCTCAAGGAACTGTACTTGCTACTCGACACTAAATATGAAGATCTGGGTTTCGCTGACATGTATATTCTAATGCTCGTTTATAACACCTACGAGCCTCAACCTTGAGGACTAGATAGATTTTCGGGAGGGGAGTGTTGGCACAATGACGACTCCCCGGGTCAGTCATGTGTCCCCCTTTCTACCTATGTAACCTTAGGGCATTTCCTTAATTATGTATGTCTCACTCCCACTTATATATTGAGACTTCTAGAGTTATCTTGGATCATTGGGTATTTTGGGTTCTCTTAAAGAGTAAGCTCTTAGAGAGATCCTACACTCAAGAGATTGTCGCGAGCTTATTTCGATATCTTGTGTCTTCATTCATATTAATTAATATTTGTTGTTCGACGATAGACGGGGCTATTAGTACTTTATTATAAAAGTGTCAACTTGTATTCTCTTATTTAAAGCCCCTTGGGATAGTAAAATGGTGCGCATGAAGTAGAGTCTTCTTCTTGTCCCCTGAAAGAGGTTGTGGTAGCTCTCTCTCTCTCTCCCTCTTGAACACACCGCGCTTAGGGTGCCGCAGTTCTGACTCCACAATATCCTCCTCCATCATCTCCACCTTTAACAACCCTCCGAAGAAGCGACCGACGTTCTATGGGTTTACTCGTAGTTGATGTTGCTTCCATTTTGTCTGCATTTTTCCTTTTTATTTCACATTTTTATATTTTTTTAATTTGATTTGTAGTGTTTCCCCAGTATAATGAAGGGGAGATCCCATGTAATGTTCATGCTTTAGACATTGAAGGATTAGTGTTGGGCTGAAAATTTAACCTCTATATTTCTTTATTTCGTTCATACATGTGCTCCAGCTCGGCGACTGTCGATCTCGCCTCCTCTGGATTGTTTATAGCATCTCATCATTGGACGCTAGGGAAGACCCTCTAATGATGATTGACCCTGTTGATCTTGCCTGTTTTCCAATCATTGTGTAGTCATGCGCTAGTGATTCATGTGTGCCCTAGTAACCGCTCAATCTCAACAATCATCGATCCTCCGCAACTTTCCTCAACAAGTTATCGCATACACCGCCTCGCCCTCCTCAGCTTACTCTGCTAACGGTGCTCACAAATTCCTTCTAGATCTAGCTTCTGTGGAAGTTCCATCTACAAATGGATAGTACTGTTAATTGGTCACGTTGGAGTTGTGGGAACGCACGTTACAACAGACAGTTTGGCAATCACCCTGGCACACAACAACCGCGAGATCAATGGGCAAAGAGGTTGGTGGTTCACCCACGTGCGTTGGCGGCTAGGAGAGCCATGCAAGGGAGCTGAGACGTGGCTGTGTGCATCGACGATTGGCAAGGTCGTTGCATGCATAAGAAGCTAGACGAGGGTGAGACACACTAGACCGAGGAGAAGAAATCCCATTACCTAGGGTTATGTAGAGGGAAAACGACAAGATGGATCAAGTTGAAACGATTTCGGCAAGGAAGTTGTATTGCATGGTTAGAAAGAAGACAAATAGCGATGAATATCTTTAATGTCCCCTAGCGCCTCACAATTACAAAAGACTACTCAGATTCAAGACTCTAACTCTCACCTCCTCCTTACATAGGAGTTTACATGATGCTCAAAGGACCATACTACCCTTCCCCTTCTAGTCTCTTTGTTGCTTTGCAAGAATAAGCCACGGGATCAATGGAGCTCCCACATTCACCTCCTGACTATCATTGGTTGTAGTCATATCATATTACTATAGATGTTATTTTACTAGATAAAGTGATCCAATTAGTATATCATCATTATCATCATCAAAACATTATCCCAACAATCATATTACTATATATATTTAACTAAAATAGTTACTTCATTTATTTATTTTATAAAGTGAACTATTAAAACTCATAAAGCGCTTTTCAAGGAATTCATCTCAAGCATCAACCAATCAAGCAGGTTTAAGATTTTATAGCAGAACTTCCCTTAAACCGTAATACCACATGCCTCAAAATTTCTGGTTTCAACAAAGAAGGAAAAAAATGTATTATCAAACAAGTATTAGCAACACATACAATGGGAAAGTAATAAAGAACTAATATAATAGACATGTAAAAAACACAATGACAAAAGCTGAGGCAAATATAGTTTTTGGGAAAGTAACTACACAAAATTTGATGATTAAATAGTGCAATATAGAAGAAAGGGTTCACATTTATATTTCATTATAAATGTAACTTAATGCACTGAATACAACATATTGGAGCCAAAAGTAGGTACTAACTGTGGTAGCCTTGTCGGTATAAATCATTGCTTTTCCAATCTGATGTATCCCAAACTCAAGGTTATGGATAGTAAAAATAATTCGAACATTAGCCAGCTTTTGTTGCTTATAATGTTCCTTAAATAACCATGCCACTGGGGCACTAGACCAATCATGGCAATGTAGAATATCCTTCCAAAAAAAATTTTGTTAGGGAACAATACTTGCATGCCAAGATACAATAGAATAATCATACAATCATTATCTAGAAATCTGGAACAACATGCAAGAAATAATATTTTAAGATCATTACCAGAAATTAGGACATGAAATAGCAAAAATTACATGCATTATGAACTATTGAGCATGTTAGAAATTTGAAATAATGTGCAGATACAGTTAAAACCAGTTGACACATCATTATGAACTACAGAGCATGTTAAAAATTTGAAATAATGTCCAGATACACTTAAAACCGATTAACACATCAAGTGCAGGCCAGCGAATTGACAAAAAGGCACCCTAAACATGGTCAATAAATCTATTACACTTTCCATAGTACTAAGTAATCAACAAAAATTGATAATTCAGAGGTGTAGCCTACAGAGAGTCAATGTCGAGTGAGAACTAGGTCAACAACTCCATAAAGACCCCCCCCCCCCCCCCCCCCTCCCGCGGATCCATCTCAAGCATTCATCTTGAAGCACATGGGCTGATGCAATTTCAGATATTTTAAGATGGTATTACTGGCAAACCTTTTATGTTTTAATCTTCATTTAGATGTATATATCATTGTGTATAAACAGGACTAATTGACCCTTAGTGAGATAAGAAATGTTATTACATAGTTCTTCATTGTATCAAAGCTTAAACGATTTATCATGCTCCTCTAAAAACCTTTGACAAAATTTTCATGTTCCCTTGACTATTATAAGGTACTCATCTGCAATACCTGCACACAAACAATGCCACCCGCAGCTCCGACTACATTGTGTAATTGTCGACTTTGCTCTGTCCGGTAACCCACCACCTCCTAACTTTTTTGGATTTGCTGTCTTTATTAATAAAAGGGAGCCTTGACGCACTGGATGAGGTGTGCCGTGTGACCTTGAGGTCACGGGTTCGAGTCGTGGAAACAGCCTCTTGCAAAAAATGCAGGGTATGGTTTGCCTACATTTCGCATTTATGGTGGGACCCTTCCCCGAACCCTCGTTGCGCGAAGATGCTTTGTGCACCGGGCTGCCATTTCTTGTGTCTTTGTGATATTGTTGGGTATATTATAGAAAAACATGGAACTAAACCAATTATATACATCTTTGTATGATATGCTTCTATTGTCCTCATCTCCAAAAAAAGATTGTTACGAAAAATGTTATCTTTTTCGAAGAAATACCTTTTTTTCTCCAGTCAACATAGGAACATCAGTTTTACTAATAACTAAGATAGGGATTTGAAAATTATTCTTATGCTTCCTTCGCTTACCGAGGATAGAGACCGGTTCCTATCACTGGATTTGCCCAGGAAATGGTTGCTAAGGATAAAACTAGTCAAAATATTAATATTAGACAAGCAAAAGAACGAAAGGTATATATACCAAAAAGGCGAAGGCAGGTTGAAGAACCCCTCACAACTTATACCATACTTTTTATACAGCTCCCCAGGCTCATGTCCTTGATGCTACCAGAAATTTATGCCACAATATTTGCACTCTCAATAAATAAGTATATGAGTTATCATTCTCTCTCGCCATCTTTCGGTGCTTATATTCCTGATGTATCTTCTGTTCATATTCCTAACAATTTGTTGAAGCTATCATTGATGAAAAAAAAATGGTATGGAATATGAAATGGGCTGACTCTCAAATAACAAAACACATGGGAAGTTATGATACTCATGGGAAACAAGTGGTTGGTCGTCAATTGTTGTTTACAATTATATATGACTAAGATAAGACCATTGAGAAATCTAAGATGAGATTGGTGGCCAAAGGCTTTACTAATGTTGGAGTACATTATCAAGAAACTTTTGCTTTAATTCCCTAACTAAATTTATTCAGATCCTTCTGCATATTGTTGCTAATCAATCATAGTCACTTCACCATCTGGAAGACAACAATTCCTGCTTGCATGATGATCTTCAAGAATAAATTTACATGGCGCACCTCCATGCTTTTCCCAAAACAATTGCCTCTCCTTGTCCCCTCATCTTGGCTTACCTGATGTGAAATCTATAAATAAGGGAATTCTTCCTCCAACTATCAGCCACCTACACCAAAGGAATCGGTCCTTGTTTTTAGTCTCTACGTTGTGTCCCATTCGCATGCTATATAAAGTACCTAAGATTAGGAGAGTAACTTATCTGCACTCCACATTAGGATCATTTTAGTATTCACACACACTAGCCTACCCTACATCAGTTGGTACCATAACCCAAGATTTGGGCCACATTTATGTATGTAGTGGTAGGTCGCATAGAGTTGATAGATCATCCATGACTAGTCATAGTGATCGTTCGACACAGTTTTATGGTGATAGGGTTGAGTATTGTTCGGATCATCGCTGTCACACCTCTCCGCTATTTGAGGAACCGTAGACTGTATATGCTCGACCCCATAGAGCCTCTCCGGAGAAATCCTCATACTATTATGTTGATCATCCTCGTCCGCCGCCGCACATTCGTAGGGATCATGTCTACCCTCGTGCACAATTTGATTATGTTAGGGGAAACCATTTAAATGATTATCAGGAGCCCTATAAAGGTCATCATCATAAGGATAACATCACATGTATAGACCATCCTAGTATTCCAAAAACAGAGATGCCGGAAGCCGAATTTCAGCGATTGCACTTGAGCGATTTGATCGCATTGATGCTCACTTCGAGCGTCTGAAAACTGCCTTTAAAAGAACCAATATGATAAAACCTTGGGATTTTAGGTCACTGGTATGAGGGGCTTGCACCTGACTTTGATACATCTCATCTTGATGAGACTCGGTGCCCACTTGATTCTGAAGTTGAGTCTGTTCATGACCCTATGTTACAGGTGGAGAGCGACATTAATAGGACTAGTGAGTATGGTCACGAGAGTGAGGAAGAGTCGCCCAGTGACATGGTGATGGTATATCCATCCCCTACACGAGAGTGAGGACTCATTTACGAGTACTGAATTATTGGCATTTCTTCAATTCTCACCAATGATCTTGCCTAGAGAGTGGATCCTAAGTGTAGCATCAAGCACGTAGGGATTTCCTTAAATACACTTAAGTATACTTTTGATGTTTCGAGAGTCTACCATATGACCCCTCGCACTCTTGATGAGTTTTGGGACAAAATGTCTGCTGATCCACCAGATGAGTTCTTTCTTGTTCAGGGCACTCACCACACTCTAGACTCACATCAGGTCGACAATGTCTCTGGTATTCACTCAGGTGATCTTCGCACTGGCGACAAATTTTCATACATGGCTCCTGGTGAGCCCCCTGCTGCGCCACGTTCCCTGGGAGACATTTGGCATTTTATGAGCACGTATTTGAGTGTTGATGTCTCATGCAGTCATTTGGATACTCGTCGCCCGCTCGATGAGTTTTTCTACACTCCATCGAAAGAGCCTCCTGATAGGCCAACTCACTTTAGAGATAGTCAATTCGTTAATGGATTTCCTCCTAGAATGTGTGTCGCGTCTGTTGCGCTTCATTTGCATTACTTTTATAAATCTGTTGAGTTGTTTGTTTGTCATTTGCATGGGTCACATGAGTCGATACGACGGAGGATCAATACTGGTAATAAATCTTATAAATCTCATGAAGATAATCACAGGAGGGAGCAGGTATTTCATGAAGGCGGGTAGCTGGTGGTGAGAATCCACGCTGAGAGGCTCCCACTGGAGCCTGCTAAAAATTTGAGCACCAGGCGATGGGTACCTACACAATCATGAGAAGGATCAGAGCAAATGTCTACGAGCTTGATATCCCTAAGAGTATGGGTACTCTGTTATGTGTTATGGTCCACCGTCAGTTATCATATTATGATCGTAGTATGTTATGTCGAGTTTTTATTATGAATTAGTCAAGTCAAGTGTTTTAGTGGGTCTAGTCTTATTATATTAGTATTTATGCATTTTAATATTTTTATGGTTGAATGTAATTACGGGGTTGCTCCCGGGGTTCTATATAACAGACCCAGTCATGTATTGGGAGATTAAGCAATGAAATATGAATTCCTCCTTTATCTCTCTCTAATTCCTCTCTCTCTCTCTCTAAACTCTTCTCTCCTTCCTCCACCCTCTAGGGTTTGTTCCTCTCTCATCTCTGCCTCCACCGTTCTAGGGCTTGACCCTTTGTATCTCTGCCTCCAACGATCGGCAACGAACCAAGTCCATAACAACTTGGTATCAGAGCTAAACGTCGGCGACTCCATTCCCAGCACTCCTTCCGCCGTCTTCCGCCGCTTCAACTGCTTCCGCAAGACAAAACCCCTCCGCTGCCGCTGCGTCCCATTCACCGACGACAACCCATTCCAGCCAGCAACCCCTTTTCTTCTCGCTAGGAACACCAGCGGATACCGTCGTTTCTTGACCCCAGCCCCTCTCCTCACGACAATCCCTTCCCCGCTCTTTTCAACTACAACCACCTGCCGGAGGTTACCCCCCAGCCCACCCAACGCTGCTCTGCGTCCTCACGCTGCGAGATCGCCCATCGCCTCACGCGGCGGGATCGTTCTCAAGCCGCAGCTTCGACGACGACGCATCGTCGCTTCGCGCTTCATTTCCGCGGTTTCTCCAGATCTGCGTCGACAACGCAGTTGGACCAGCTTTTTCTGCGAACCGCTGTGCCGCATCATCTAACCCATTCTGTCCGCCCCAACTTTTCTCGGACTGCACACTTCGGCCTGAATTAATTAATGAATTCAGAAATCAATTGTTTACGAAATTAATTCCTCCTGAATTAATTCATTTCCACTTCCCTAGTCCCCTTCCCTAGTCTACGTCCCTAGTCCCCTTTCCCATCAACATCTTTCCCTAGTATTTCATTTCCTTGTCTCTTCCTAACCGCACCCCTTCTTCTTAACCGCACCCCTTTCTTTTTGTTTTAAATTCCCTAGTATTTCATTTCCTTGTCTCTAATTCCTCTCTCTCTCTCTCTAAACTCTTCTCTACTTCCTCCACCCTCTAGGGTTTGTTCCTCTCTCATCTCTGCCTCCACCGTTCTAGGGCTTGACCCTTTGTATCTCCGCCTCCAACGATCAGCAACGAACCAAGTCCATAACAACTTGGTATCAGAGTTAAACGTCGGCGACTCCATTCCCAGCACTCCTTCCGCCGTCTTCCGCCGCTTCAACTGCTTCCGCAAGACAAAACCCCTCCGTTGCCGTTGCGTCCCATTCACCGACGACAACCCATTCCAGCCAGCAACCCCTTTTCTTCTCGCTAGGAACACCAGCGGATACCGTCGTTTCTTGACCCCAGCCCTTCTCCTCACGACAATCCCTTCCCCGCTCTTTTCAACTACAACCACCTGTCGGAGGTTACCCCCCAGCCCACCCAACGCTGCTCTGCGTCCTCACGCTGCGGGATCGCCCATCGCCTCACGCGGCGGGATCGTTCTCAAGCCGCAGCTTCGACGACGACGCGTCGTCGCTTCGCGCTTTATTTCCGCGGTTTCTCCAGATCTGCGTCGACAGCGCAGTTGGACCAGCTTTTTCTGCGAGCCGCTGTGCCACATCATCTAACCCATTCTATCCGCCCCAACTTTTCTCGGACTGCACACTTCGGACTGAATTAATTAATGAATTCAGAAATCAATTGTTTATGAAATTAATTCCTCCTGAATTAATTCATTTCCACTTCCCTAGTCCCCTTCCCTAGTCTACGTCCCTAGTCCCCTTTCCCATCAACATCTTTCCCTAGTATTTCATTTCATTTCCTTGTCTCTTCCTAACCGCACCCCTTCTTCTTAACTACACCCTTTTCTTTTTGTTTTAAATTTCTTCTTTTATCCACGTCCTACTATTTTTAATTACTCCTACTCCCACTTCTCCAATCTCATATTTAATTTGATGAACATTCATCTTAGTGCCCCGAATGCGGGCGTCCTCCACTCGATGTTGCTGAAGTGGTTGACGACATTTCAAGCCTCCATGTCTCGCTTCGAGGCCAAGCTTGATCAATTGGAGCACTCGGGCTACCTTGTCGTTCCGCCACCGACTGTTCCGCCTCCTCCACCACCGGCCCCTGCCTTGTCGGTACCACTCTCCAAGCCCGCGCAGCTTGTGCTGGCTCCGCCGCCATCGCCGTCGTCCCTGCCTCCGTCTGCTCTTGCTATGTCGGCCCCTGCCTTGACGGTCCCTCCAGCCTCGTGGTTTTCTGCTCTACTGGCCACCTCACCGCCGGTTTCCGCTCTGCCGCCTCCGATCACGCCGCTGACTCTGCTGTCGACAACTACTCTGTCAGCCTTTTCGTCCGCATGGCCATTGCTGCCTCGCACCACACCGCCGCTCCCGCCGGACCCCTTCATTTTGCCGACCGTTGTTCCTCCGGTTGCCCTGCTGCTCCGGCTTCCCGCCGCTCCGCCAAACCAACCGACCCCATTCCTTCTGCCACTCATCTTCCCAAAAGCGCCGCCGCTACTCCTCGCCGCCACTACCACCGCGGCGGACTACCAGACGCTATTTTGGCGCGATATCGAGGAGCCAGACAAGTCGCTCATCCTACTGAAGTTTGAGCTTGAGGACAAGCTCAAAATGAAGGACGGGTGGAGTGTTATGTGTTATGGTCTACCGTCAATTATCATATTATGTTCGTAGTATGTTATGTCGAGTCTTTATTATGAATTAGTCAAGTCAGGTGTTTTAGTGGGTCTAGTCTTATTATATTAGTATTTATGCATTTTAATATTTTTATGGTTGAATGTAATTACGGGGTTGCCCCCGGGGGTTCTATATAAAAGATCTGGTCATGTATTGGGAGATTAAGCAATGAAATATGAATTCCTCCTTTATCTCTCTCTCTAATTCCTCTCTCTCTCTCTCTAAACTCTTCTCTCCTTCCTCCACCCTCTAGGGTTTCTTCCTCTCTCATCTCCGCCTCCACCGTTCTAAGGCATGACCCTTTGTATCTCCGCCTCCAACGATCGACAACGAACCAAGTCCATAACATACTCATCTCGTATTTAATATTGAGAACCTGACGCCATGATACGAGCCTCCCAAGTATGTGGACCCGTATTATGGAGACGTCCCGGAGCATATACCACCACATCCCCAGCCCCACACCCAGTCCACTCCTGAGCACCACCCACCTTTGGGTCAGTCGTCTATGACTTCACAGTCTGCACCTGCGATCGCACCAGGACTACTGGCAACATCATTTAAATTTTGGGAGCATTATTGACATCGTGGCCCACGAGTGCATAGCCACGCCTGTCGGACAAACACAGGAGTACCAATGGAGAGGATGCTTCTCCATCGACGATACTTGGACGATCATCGATGGTCCACATCGATTCTTACCTGGCATGCACCGAGAGGATTCCTATCTCTATTCATCAGGAGATAAATTCTTTCAATTCGGGAAGAATGATGGGGATCGGCGACACGGACCCACGGTGGAGCACGAGTTTTGGGCCCTTTCGGGGCCGATTGTCTACCTGCCATATTTAGCGTCTCCGGATCGACAATCCAACTCCGCGGATGCGTACAGATTTTCGTTTACTTGCATTTTCATATATTATATTGTTGTTTTTAGTTATTATTTAATATAATTGGGTCTGTTACATTAACGGTCAATCTTAATCATTGATGTAGGAGTGTCCTAGAGTAGTTCTATTATAAATAAGAGTGCGGGGCAGCCGTCATGGGATGGCAGATTTGGAGAAGAAGAAATCCAGGAATCCGGGAATCCGGCAATCCGACAATCCTCTTACGGTGACGACTCTGCGAGGCCCTAGGTGACGACTCCTAGGTATTTTCCTGCACCTCTTTTGTATCCCCCACCCATAGCCGCACCTTTCCTCTCCCTAATACCTCTACTGAAACTCTACAACACTTTATTTTCACCAGCCTGCTACTTCCCCTTCAAAACCACTTGTTTCCTCTCAGGAAGGCTACAACTAAGCTTCTAGCCAGCCCCTTTGCCCCCTTCCCGGAGTTCGCGCCACCACCCACTGAGACCCTCCCAGTCCCTGCTCTCCCAGGAAGCCCACGACCCTATTACTACCGAAGGCCTACAAAATCTTTCAGCTTCCTGCAGCCCACAAATACTATTGTACCTTCAAATCCTCTTCAAGAACCCCTCACCCAACCTTCCCTACCGAACCCCAAACCCCTCCCAGGGAACCTACGCCCCAGCCACTCCAAGGTCTAATCCCAAACCCCTTTCCCGACCCATCCAGCAACTCCACCTGCAGATCCTCTTCCGCCCACCAACAACTAACCACCATATAAATCCCTCACCGTCATTCCGCCATCACCGTCACCCCGGGGACAGCACACCTACATCTCCTACTGTTGGATCTACCACATCCACAGCTCCCCCCTTACTAAGTGTTTTATTGTTGTATGAACTTTTATTTTCAAAATTAAAATATGGTGACGTGATTTCATATTTATTTGGATCTATACTATCGTGGTTGTTTGCTCTAGACTATTTTGTGATTTGCAGAAACTATTCGTCACGCGTTCTTGCTTTGACCCTCCCCGCGGAGGAAAGCCTAAGTTTGATTTGACGAAAGAAATAGTTTTTCTTTGCTAAAATTATATCGTGTGATTTAATATTTTATTACTTATTTTTGGTCTCTCTGTTGTGTCTCATTTGCATGCTACATATAATACCTAAGATTAGAAGAGCAAGTTACCTGCACTCCACATTAGGATTGCATTTTTGTATTCACACACACTAGCCTTTCCTACATCATTCATCCAATTACAACAGATTTTAAAGTGATTTTTAACTGGACCATTCGGTAGGTCAAAAATAAAGTTCAAGGCAATCAAGTATCATAGCAGTAAAAGCTAATCTCCATAACCTCAGTTCAGTGTCACTAGCAGAAAGAAGTCTTATATATATATATATATATGTGTGTGTGTGTGTGTGTGTGTGTGTGTGTGCGTGTGTGTGTGTGTGTGTGTGTGGAAGAAAAGAACTTACAGGACAAAATCCACTTTGAAGAAGAAACTCAAGAGCAGCGTGACAGAAAAAACTAAATCTATCCCCATCATTGTTTCTTCCATATACACAACCAACCGAAAACATTCTGCAAAACAAAGAAACTATCAGGAGCTTTAGTATATTGAACCTCTTCAAGCAGTGAAACCCCAAAAAATAGTACTGGTAAGCAGATAGGTAATACTAATAAAAGGAACTGTCAAACAGTAAAAACATATATTATCTTGAATAATAATAAAACCCACTATATATAGTAGAGGGATATAAGAGAAAAATAAAATAAAATATCAAAATATTTCTAACACTCCCCCTCAAGTTGAGCATGTAATGTTCTTCATGCCCAACTTGCTAATAATAGACGCAAATATTTTTTCGCTCAATGCCTTGGTGAGAAAATCTGCAAGTTGTTGTTATGTCACTTGCCGCACGGGACCCCCTCTGGGGCCGCACGTATCAGCGACGCCAGCAGCACGCCGCCGCGGAATGAAGTTATCCGTTAAATAATTCTGTCCGTTTTATTTCAGCACTTCTATTTTGATGAACCCATATGTCTAAGCCCAAATGGGGGGCCCAACTATGAACCGCATATATGCTTGTGGCTTTGATGTTTTATGAGGGCAAGAATTAAATCCTCTCCTTATCTCTCTCTCTCTACTCCCCCTCTCTCTCTCTCTATCGGGTCGATCCCTTCCGCGCCCTAGCTGCGGATTCCGCTCGCCCGCCCGCCGACACCCAGCGACAGCATCAACGCCACGGCGTTAGCGCCCCTCCTCCTCGCGCCTCTCTCCTCTTCCCGTTCCCTCTCCTCCGACCTCCTTATCTCGTCGCCGAGTTCGTCCAGGCTTTTCAACCATAGCCCCGTCCGGATCTAGGAAGGGGTCGGCCAACCCGTGGTGGGATCGTTCCTTCTCACGCCCCGTCACCCGATCTCAGTCTCGAGCACACATCAACTTGGTATCAACGATTCGGACCGGCAACGGGAACACCCTACGTGCTCTTGGGAGGAATTTCGGACGGCTTGCACATTACGATTCGGACCGGCAATGGCCGGCAATCCCTTGGGCGATCTGGTCGCTCTCAAACATTCGGGCTCCATCGAGACCTACGTGGAGAACTTTCAGATGTTGCTGTCACGTGCGACGTCAGTGTTGTCGTCGCAGCAGGTCCCACTTTTTACGGCGGGTCTCCCGGAACGCCTCCGCTGGGACGTGGAATTCCAAAAGCCACAGGACCTCACCACCGCCATGTGCCTGGCTAGAGCATGCGAGCGCCGCCTTTTGCTGGACCGGCCCCCTCCTTTCCGACCAGATCATACGGGCCCTCGGCCGCCTCGTGGCTTTCCCGAACCCCGTTCCACCGGCGGGGAGGCCGCACCCCGGCCAACTTTTCGTCGGCGTCTCTCTCGACCGGAGATGGCAGCTCGCCGCGAGAAAGGATTATGTTTCAACTGTGACGAACCCTACACCCCGAACCATCGGTGCAAGCGGCTTTTCTGGCTTGAAGTGGATGACCCTTCCGATGAGGACGATGACGACCAGGGGGACTTGGGCACTCCGCAGCTATCCCTTCACGCGATGGCCGGACCGCAGGAGGGGTGCACTATTCAGCTATATGTTGACGTGGGGGGCACACACCTGCTCGCCTTGATTGACACGGGCAGCACCCACAGCTTCATACGCCAAGATCGGGCGCAGGCCTTGCGCCTCCCTTATGCCTCCCGCAGTCATGTTCAGGTGGCCGTGGCCAACGGCCAACAGATGCCGTGTCCGGGCGTGTGCCGGCAGGTGGCCTTTTCGGTGGAGGGCTCCCCCTTTCAGACCGACCTTTTCATCATCAACCTTCGTGGCTTTGAGCTGGTCTTAGGTGTTCGATGGTTGCGTACTTTGGGGCCCCTCACCTGGGACTTCGATCGCCTCACGCTATCATGGCACCAGGGTTCCTGCTTGATACAGTGGCACGGCCAGGACCCGCGACAGTCTCCCTCTTCCTTCTTGGTACATACAGAGCCGCTCTTTCCTCCCGCTATGACACCAGACATTCACCCACCGGATTTGGGAGGGCTTCTCCAGCAATTTCCCGGCATTTTCACCCACCGAGCGGGACTCCCCCCCCCCCCCCCCCCCCCCCCGCCGCCTCCAGGACCATCGGATTTGTCTCCTTCCGGGCACGGCCCCGGTCGTCGTCCTCCCGTACCGCTACCCATTCCACCAAAAGGATGAGATCGAGTGACAGTGCGATCTTCTCCTCCAGCAGGGTCTCATCAGGCGTAGTGTATCGCCTTTCTCCTCACCGGTCTTGCTCGTACAGAAGAAAGACTCCTCCTGGCGCATGTGCGTGGATTACCGGGCCTTGAACGCCCAAACGGTCAAGGATAAATTTCCCATTCCCGTGGTCGAAGAGCTCCTCGACGAGCTGCATGGAGCACGCTACTTCTCCAAGCTGGACTTGTCCTCCGGCTACCACCAGGTCCGTATGGCGGCGGACGATGTCGAGAAGACGGCCTTCCGGACCCACCACGGTCATTTCGAGTTTCTAGTCATGCCGTTCGGGCTAACGAACGCCCCTTCCACCTTTCAGGCGATCATGAATGAGGTATTCCATCCCATCCTCCGCAAGTACGTTCTTGTTTTCTTTGACGACATTCTCGTGTATAGCAAGTCTTGGGAGGAGCACCTGTACCACCTCCGCACGGTCCTCAATTTAGTCCAGACTCATCAACTGGTGCTTAAACGGGCAAAGTGCTCTTTCGGGCAAACCTCGGTCACTTACTTGGGGCATGTCATCCACAAAGAGGGAGTCTCGGCGGACCCGGAAAAAATCCAAGGGGTGGCATCATGGCCACTACCGCAGTCTCCTACTGCATTACGTGGCTTTCTGGGCCTCACGGGGTACTACCGCCGCTTCATCCGGGACTACGGCACTATTGCGGCCCCCTTGATGAGTCTCCTCCGGAAGGACGCTTTCCTTTGGACAGCATCCGCCACCGCCGCCTTTCATGCCTTGCAAGGGGCCCTGCTATCCGCGCCCGTCCTCAGCTTGCCGGATTTCTCTCTACCATTCCTAGTGGAATGCGACGCCTCGGGCCACGGCTACGGCGCCGTGCTACAGCAGGCCGACCACCCCGTCGCCTACTTCAGCCGCCCCACCGCCCTCCATCACCGGAAGTTGCCGGCCTACGAACAAGAACTGATTGGGCTTGCGAAGGCGGTCCAACATTGGCGGCCCTATCTATGGGGCCGACCCTTTGTCATCCGGACGGATCACTTTAGTCTCAAATACTTATTGGAGCAGCGACTATCGACCGTACCGCAACAACGATGGGTGAGCAAGTTAATGGGATTTGATTTTCAGGTAGAATACCGGGCGGGTATGCTCAATCGCGCAGCGGACGCTCTTTCTCGCCGAGACACGACGCCGGAACCCTCCTTCATGGCCCTCTCATACCCGACGGCGGACATCCTCGCCACCATCCGTCAGGAGATCCTCGCCTCGCCTAGCTTGTCGGAACTTCTTCACCGGGCGGAATCCGGCATTGTGGGGCACCCGTGGACAGCCCGCCACGGCCTCATCTTCTATCGGGATCGGGTCTATCTGGACACGGCCTCCCCACTCATTCCCAGGATATTGGAGGACGTCCACGTCCGCAGCCACGAAGGGGTTCACCGCACTCTTCAACGGGTGCGATTGGAATTTTATTGGAAAGGCATGCGCAAGGCCGTGCACAGGTTCATTGCGGAGTGCGCGGTGTGCCAGCGCAACAAGACAGACCACCTTCTACCGGCCGGCCTACTTCAGCCATTACCCGTGCCGACACGGATTTGGGTGGATTTGTCCATGGACTTCGTCGAAGGGCTGCCCACCGTGCGTGGAAAATCCGCACTGATGGTAGTGGTCGACCGTTTTTCCAAGGGAGCACATTTCATCGCCTTGTCTCGGCCGCTCCTCGCCGACAAGGTAGCCCGGGTATTCTTCCAGGAAATCTTTCGTCTGCACGGCATGTCGGAGACCCTTGTCTCGGACCGCGACAAGGTTTTCACTAGCAATTTTTGGAAGGAACTATTCGAGCTCAGTGGCACCAAGCTCGCTTTCTCTTCGGCCTATCACCCCCAATCAGACGAACAAACTGAGGTAGTGAACCGCACCCTGGAGATGTATTTACGGTGCATCACGGGAGACCGACCCCGCGATTGGACGAGCTGGCTTCCATGGGTCGAATACTGTTACAACACCGCATACCACACAGCTTTGAAGACGACACCGTTCCGGCTCATCTATGGACGGGAACCCCCTCGTCTCCTCTCCTACACGGGGGGGCTCAGCTCTCCTATCGACCGTGGACCGCGAGTTGGAGGATCGCGACGTCTTCCTACGGGCCGCCCGCCAGCGCTTGCTTCAGGCTCAACAGCGCATGGAAGTGGACTACAACCGGGGCCACCGCGAGCTCATCTTTGACATTGGGGATTGGGTTTGGGTGAAGCGCCGCCCCTTCCGCCAGGTTACCGCCTCCCGACCCTCGTCCAACAAGTTGGGCCCCAAGTTCTTTGGGCCTTTTCCGATCACTGCCCGCATCGGCCCCGTGGCGTACCGTCTTGATCTACCGCCGGATGCCCGCATTCACGATGTGTTTCATGTATCCCAACTCAAGCCATTCGTGGGACCCCCGCCCCCAGCTCCCTTGGTCGAAATTCCACTCCAGCTTGAGGACAAGCTGTCTTCCGACGGGGAAGGTGATGTTATGTCACTTGCCGCACGGGACCCCCTCTGGGGCCGCACGTATCAGCGACGCCAGCAGCACGCCGCCGCGGAATGAAGTTATCCGTTAAATAATTCTGTCAGTTTTATTTCAGCACTTCTATTTTGATGAACCCATATGTCTAAGCCCAAATGGGGGGCCCAACTATGAACCGCATATATGCTTGTGGCTTTGATGTTTTATGCAGGCAAGAATTAAATCCTCTCCTTATCTCTACTCCCCCTCTCTCTCTCTATCGGGTCGATCCCTTCCGCGCCCTAGCTGCGGATTCCGCTCGCCCGCCCGCCGACGCCCAGCGACAGCATCAACGCCCCGGCGTTAGCGCCCCTCCTCCTCGCGCCTCTCTCTCCTCTTCCCGTTCCCTCTCCTCCGACCTCCTTATCTCGCCGCCGAGTTCGTCCAGGCTTTTCAACCATAGCCCCGTCCGGATCTAGGAAGGGGTCGGCCAACCCGTGGTGGGATCGTTCCTTCTCAAGCCCCGTCACCCGATCTCAGTCTCGAGCACACATCAGTTGTCCCTCTGAGTGAACAAAATAGGTACATACAATCTCTTTCATAATTTTCTTTAATGAAGTGTCGGTCAACTTCAATATGCTTGGTGCGGTCATGCAGGACAGGGTTCTGAGCAATGCTGATTGCAGTCTTGTTGTCATAATACAAGTTGAAGGGGTCGGTTTCCAATAAACCAAGATCATTTAAGAGGGAACGGAGTCACATCCCATCACATATACCATGAGTCATAACTCTAAACTCGGCCTCCGCACTAGAGCGAGCCACTACGTGTTGTTTCTTGCTTCTCCAAGTGAACAGTTTAGCCCCAACAAAAGAACAATATCATATAGTAGATCTTCTATCACTAACTGATCTAGCTCAGTCAGCCTCAGTATACACTTCAATTTTTAAGTGATCCCTAGGAGAGAATAGAATTCCCCTACCAGGCGAGGTCTTCAAATACCTCAAAACTCTGTGCACATCAAGATGTATGACCTTCGGGGAATGCATGTATTGACTTACCACTACTGCATATGAAATGTCAGGACAGGTATGAGATAGGTAGATCAGTTTACCTACCAGCTTCTGATAACTAGAAATATCTTCCGACAAACTCTCCATCATCACGTCCAAGTTGGTGGTTCACTTCAATAGGAGTATCAGCAGGCTTGTAATCACTCATTCCTGGCTGTTTTAATAAATCAAGGACATACTTCCGTTGTGAAATATGAATACGATATTTTGATCTTACTACCTCAATCCCTAGAAAATATCTCAACTTAACCAAGTCTTTCACTTCAAATTTACTAGCAAGTTTGAGTTTCAGGGCACAAATTCCATCCATGTCATCATCTGTAATAACCATATCATCAACATATACAATCAGGAGAGCCATCTTCATCTCTTTTCGTCTCATAATTAGAGTGTGATCGACATGACTTTGGATATAGCCTAATGAGATCATGACTTTGTGAAGTCTCCCAAACCAAGCTCTCAGATATTGTTTTAACCCATATAGAGCTTTCTTCAATTCACACTTTCCCTTCAGAGCCGATAGGGACAATACCCAGAGGCATTGACATATAGACTTCCTCTTCCAACTCACCGTGAAGAAAATCATTCTTTACATCTAGTTGTTGAAGGTCGCACCCTTTACAGGCGACACATGATAATAGGACCCGTAGGTCGTATTGTATTCATTTTCGCCACATGAGTAAATGTCTCTTGGTAGTTAATACCATGAGTTTGGGTGTAGCCTCTTTCCACCAATCGTGCTTGAATCTCTTCACAATACCTTCAGAGTTCTGCTTTACTGTAAAAAGTCATTGACAACCAACTATCTTCTTGCCAAGAGGGAGATCGACCATGTCCCATGTATGGTTCTTTTCTAGAGCCTGCATTTCCTCCATCATCGCCTTTGTCCATTTTGGGTGACCAAGTGCCTCCTGCCATGTACCGGGAACAAACACAGAGAAAAGAGAAGCGTCGAAGGCTTTATGGGAAGAGGTTAAAGAGGCATATGACACATAGTTAGATAACGAATGTTGAGTGGATGAGTGTATACCTTTTCGGAGGGCAATAAATAACTCCAGGGGTGTTGTAGACGAACCCGGTGGGGGCTCTGGTATTATGGGATGCGATTGAGTGTTTGATCCCTTGCTTTTTCGAGTGTACACTTGCAACTCCTTTTCTTTGGGGATATCTTTGGGAATATCCGCACTCTCCCCATGAGTGGTAATGTATAGAGGAGGTATAGGAAGAGGAAGAGTAAGAGCACTCACTTCCAAGTGTGAAGACTCCCCGTGAAATGACGACTCATAATAGGAGGTAATTTCATGAAAAGTGATATTCATAGAGACAAAGATTTTCCTGCTAGGAGGATGATAGCATTTGTACCCTTTCTGTGTAAGAGTAATCAATAAACACACAACGAAAGGCACGAGGATCAAGTTTTGTTCGAGTAATATTATGAATGTGAATAAAACATAAACATCCAAACACACAAGGTAAAAGAGTAGTAGGAGGGATACCTAAGGTATGAAGAAGAGTGTGATTGCCCAGATGACGGGATGACATACGATTGATGGGGTAAGCCGCAGTAAGAAGGGCATCACCCCAATAGTATTTTGGAAGAGACGTCGTAAATAACAAGCATCGTGCCACTTCAAGAAGATGACGATTTTTCTATTTAGCAACACCATTTTGTGCAGGAGAATGTACACAAGTGGTTTGATGAACGATGTCATGATCACTCAAATAGATTTCAAATTTGGTATCCAAATATTCACGACCATTATCACTGCGAATAGTTTTAATGGTTGCACCAAATTGAATAGAAATCATTTTATGAAATTTTTGGAAAAGAGAGAACACTTCACTTTTACTACTCTTCAAATAAACCCACGTAGTGCGAGAAAAGTAATCAATGAAAGTAACAAACCAATGATAACCAGAGATCGAAGCAACATGGCATGGACCCCATACATCACTATGAATAGTATGAAAAGGTACAACAAAGGCTTAGACATGTGATTGAAAGAGACACGCTTATGTTTAGCAAGTTCACAAACATCACACGTAAAAGTTTTAAACACAGAAGATGAAAAACTGAGAAATAACGACTGCATAGTAGTAATAGAGAAATGACCCAAGCGACGATGTCAGGTAGCCAACAGAAGAAGCTCAGCAACATTAAACACGTACAATCCATCACGCATCCTACCAGAGTCAGTCACCTTCTTCGTCTCCAGGTCTTGAAAGACACAATAAGAAGGAAAGAAAGTGATGGAGTAGTTCATGGCGTTTGTAATATGACTAACATATAAGAGGTTGCGAGTAAAAGAAGGGGCGGGAAGGGCAGAAGCCAAGGTAAGAGAAGAGCAATTGATAGAGCTTTTTTCCTGCAATAGAGGAAAGGGTTCCATCAACAATGCTTACTTTGTCTCTACCAGAAAACAGTGAATAGGAAACAAAACCTGACGATGACCCAGTCATATGGTTTGTGGCTCCAGAATCAATGATCCAATGAGTGGCAGGCGGTACAGAAGCAGAGTGAGCACTTGGAGTACCTGAATGATGAGGATAATGATGAGGATGGACCAGAAGTGGGCTCCGAGGATAATCACTGCTTCATGCGACGGAGGGTCATCATCACATCAGTAAAAAAGGCCCCAGGTAGAGATAGGGGCTCAAAGATCTGGCCACTAGAGGTACTATCATCAATGAACTCAGTCATGTGAGCAAAGCGAGGAGAGCTGAAATTGGAGCGGGCACGACCACGTCCACCACGGCCCCCATGATGGACCATTCCACCTCTCGATGGAGGGAGCCCATGTAATCTGAAGCAAGTGTCGCGAGTATGCCGACTCCGACCACGGTAGTCACACATCAAATGGTCTTTGTTTGTGGGCCTGGCTTAAAGTCCTGAGGATTGGTGCCTCCAAAATGAGAAGCAGCAAGAGCAGAACCACTAGTGAGAACCTCTGAACTCCGAGACTGACGACGGTCATATTCCTCCTGCACAATACTATAAGTCTCTGACAACAAAGGGACTGGAGTGCGGCCAAGGATGTGAACAGTAATCTGATCAAAGTCCCGGTGTAAACCATGTAGAAACTAAAACACCCTGTTCCGATCTTCCTGAGCACGAACAAGGATCGCATCAGCAGAGCAGACAAGGTCGAGGGAGGTAAAATGGTCATACTCATGATATAGCTGAGTGAACTTCAAATAATAGGTGGACAGTGGTCGATCACCCTGTCGAAGTAGAAAGATCTTCCTTCATAGCTGAAAGATCTGAGCAGTGTTTCCTTTCTGGGAATATGTCGATTCAGCACGACTCCAAATATCCGCAGCGGTATCCAAGAATAGGTAATTCCATGCAATAGCCTCTTGCATGGAATTAATCATCCATGACATAACCAAAGAGTTCTCTGATTCTCATTGAGCCCACGTGGACGCAGTCTTCTCTGGCTCCTTAATAGTCCTGTTAACATGGACAAATAAACGGCGACTCTTAAGGGCCAAGGCAATAGATCGAGACCAGGATAAGTCATTTGTTTTATCAAGACGAATCATGGTAATCGGGATGTCGTATGATCGTGCCCAACCCAGGTAGATCCAGTTGGTTGTGAGACGTCATGAGAATCAACCACGTCAGACATAATGAAATCAGAGACCAAAGAAACGCTGAAGAATTTCGGATTAGGTCAAAAAACAACCATTGGAAGATCGCCGGAAAAGGGTCGTTGCCGGAAAATATGTCGGACACCGCCAATAGGACCGTCCGGGATCCTAGAGCAATAGATCCTTGAGTGTTGAAGTCAAAGAATGCATGAAGGAGGAGGTAGAGCCCTTTTCATGAGTGAAAGCAAATGGAGAGGTAGAACCCTACATCAACGATATAGGGAGATCTAGTGGAGCGATTACTTGATCCCCCTAGTATAAGGTAGAGGAGGGAAAAATGAAACTTTTTTGGAAAAAACAGGGCACATAAGACGGTTGTCGGAGGAACAACCATCCAGACAAGCCGATCGGCCCGTGCGCCGATCGGCCCGTGCGCCGATCGGCAGGCTACTGTACAATCAGCGCCTGTAGGAAGGAAAGGTTTGCTGTGGAGGGAGAGCAGAGAGTTGGGAGGCCGACGGCGGGGTTGTGAGGCTGCGGGTTTGAGCGGAGGCGAATCGAGAACGTCAAGAGAGCGGCTAGGGCGAACGATGGGCGAGCTATGATACCATGTCAAACCGTAAAAACATATATTATCTTGAATAATAATATAGCCCTCCATATATAGTAGAGGGTGATACAAGAGAAATATAAAATAAAATATCAAAATATTTCTAAATTCCAACAGGAACTATTAGTTTCAATAAGTATAAGTTAGGGACGCCACTGGGTGACATAATGCCCAGGTGGATAGATATTGGGTTAGGTTTAAATCCTAGGACTCCTGCTATGCCTACATAAAACAAAATAGCAACTAAATATAAAATAGTTATTTTTCTATATGTGTACACTATTTTCATATAAAATAAACGTTGACAACACTGAGCTCCTGATTGACCTCTGATGTAGGGTAGGCATGGAAAAGTGTTCGGGGATCTAAATATGCAATGCCTGGTGTAAATTTGATGTGTTGAACGCACACGTTGCTAGTATGTGCAGCCTAAAACTAAATGCATGCAATGTTGGGTAATCCGTCGACAGAATAGGCAAGTAATAATAATCGATAAACATTTAGCAAGATTCACAGCAGTTGCACATATAGTGAAATTTGATAAGTGGTAGTTCGTCCCGGATTGGAGTGGACAAGCTAAAACACTAAGTGAATAAGCCAGACAATATATATTGATGAAATTGGAAAGCAAACAATCAAGAGTTAAACTCCACTAAGTAGAACAAACATCCACTGCATACAAAAGGAACAATGAAACCAAAACTACAAACTTACGAGTGTTAGGGATGCTTTGAGATGCTTGCTGAATGCGAGGAGGCTGGATGTTGTAGGGGCTCGGAGGGAGGCCGTGGGCTCGGCGTCAGCAAAAAACCGAAGGTGGAGGGGATCGGGAGGCTCTGGTGGAGTGGTGAGGGCCGTTGAGTTGTCAACATGGGCTGTGGAGGCTAGTCGGTCACTGGAGTTAGCGGTGAGGGCAGGGAAGGGTGCAGGTGGGGGCAGTGATGGCAGGGGGCTGAGCGGTCGCGGGAATGGAGGTAGGGGAAATGGTCGACAGGGTCGGTGGGAGCAAGGGATGTTGCTAACTGAAAGGGCGAGGTTCAGCAGTGGCAGGGTCTGAATCAGCGTGGATCGGCGTGGCCCGGAGGACAAGGGATTGGCGAGGGAGGTGAAACGGCACTGGCTCGGGTTCGATGGGGAGGAGGCAAAGGCGAGGGTTTGTTGGAGGGTCGCAGTTTGGTTGGGTGAGTGTTGAAGGAATACACTGAGAGATTTACCAAAGGAGTCAGTACCAATGGGAGAGGCATCGGCACCGCGGTGATCCACCGTCTTGGAGGAGCTCCAAAACCTGAATGTCTCTCAAGCAGCCCTAGCATTCATATATATAGAAATGGAGGGGTTAGGGTAGTAGAAAGATGAAAGGGAAATATAATGGTGCAATCTTATTCTTCCTCACATGGGCAATATATAAGACATACATAGACACATTAACTCACATACACGATGTGGGACTAAACCCACTCATACATAAATATACTAATACTAATAAACTCAACTCTCCCCATCAAGCTGAAGAGGGAACCTTCAGCTTGAACGACATAAAAGAAATGGTAAAAAAGTGGTAGGCAAAGCGGACAAGACAGATAGAGAGGAAACCACACACACGAATCTACGAGACCGCGTGGATAACACTACACACACAAATCTACGAGACCGCGGGGATAACACCCCACACACAAATCTACGAGACCGCGAGGATAAGGGAGGAATCACACACACGAATTTACGAGACCGCAAGGATAACACCACACACACGAATCTACGAGACCGCGGGGATAACACAACACACAAATCTACGAGACCGTGGGGATAACAACACACACATGAATCTACGAGACCGCGGGGATAACACCACACACATGAATCTACGAGACCGCGGGGATAACACCACACACACAAATCTACGAGACCGCGGGGATAACACCACACACACAAATCTACGAGACCGCGGGGATAACACCACAACCAAATCACCCAAGGCTAACCCTCGTCGGGACTTTGACCAATGGGTAGGTTGAGGGAAAAAGAACAACCACCAAAGACCATACCACCTACCAATCATCAAGGAAAAACTTGGGGAGACACAAACAACTTGTGACATAAGCCTAGAGACCGTGTGGAGCGAAGGCGAAAGGTCGGGAAAGATCATCTGAGTCACCTTTGTCCCAACACTCCCCCTCACGTGAAAAACACGTGCATATAGGCATAAAACAAAAACAAACATGAACAACCAAGGAAAAACACAAAGAAAATTACTAAAAAAAGCAATAAAATCCATTATCGACGAGAGATGAACACCCCGGAAGGGATAGCAGCAACTGGTAGCGTCAGAGACAGGAGGGCAGCAGCCGGAAGTGTTTGGAATCGTCCGACAAATGAAGGGGTAAGAGAGCAGCGGCTGGAGTTGGAAGCTCCTGTTATGGGATGATCATCATTACACTCTTTTATCTAGTTAATAGGAGTTATAGATCTTGATCCCCGGGCCTAGTTCATCATTGTTATCTAGTATTAGGTGTCATCATGGTTGCTTGTCTTTTTAGTTCATCATTAGGTGTCATTATGAGTGTTTGTCTTTTTATATGTTGTAAGCCTATATAAAGGCATATCTATGGAGCATGAAGTAAGCAATGAAAGAGTTCTAGTACCCATCTTGAAAGTGAGATCTTGGTGGCTCTCTCCTCTAACGAGCAATCACGCTAAGGCAGTCGTGATTAAGGCTCCGTTGTATCCCCCAACACCATCTTCACCGTCTTCGACCACCACTTCGGCCACCGCTCCTAGTAGACCCATAACAACTTGGTATCAGAGCTTCTCGGTCCACTTCCGCCGACGCACGCCCACATCTCCTCCGCTACGATTCACGGCCCGTCAAATTCCAGCCCGTTGTTTCTCATTGCAGCCGCATATCGCCAAGCTTCCCCCTCTACAGCCCTGTAGACCGCCTCTCTGCCTCTGCGACTCCCTCAACCCCATCATCGACCGCTCATCTTCATCGACCGAATCCCCTCCCTGCTTACTTCATCGACCGCTCATCCTCTTCCCTAGCGTCGATGAGCCAACGCAGCTTGCCAGCGCAGCCTCCCTCTCCCATCGAGCAGCCCGCCTTCTATCGTGACCGACTCCATCAAGCCCATCTCGCCGCTGATTTGTCGCATCAAGCCCACATCCGTCTGCGTTCTTCTTCCGCCTCGCTGCCTGCGCATCATCTCCCACGCCTCTACATCGTCCACGCTTCGCACGCTCAACTGCATCGCCCTCCTCGAGTCCCTCCCATCAGCTTTATTCCTATATTTAATACCCCCCGCACGCCTCACGCCCACTCTCCTCTTGTTACTTTAAGTCTCTCTCCACATGTGCTCCAATTAATTAATCTTTCCCATTTTTCTTATTTTAATTATTCCTCCACTTATTTTAAGAAAGCCCTCCTCCGCCTGTCTTATTACGTAATACAATTTCGTCGCCACCATTGGACGGCGACACGGCTCTCGCGGTATCTCCCAGCCAGCCTCTTCTGAGGAATCGAATTGTCCAGTCACCCGCTCCTTCTCTCGTGCTATTTCAAGCAACAATATGGGCGACACACAGATTTCATGGCTGCTCTCCAAGGATTCATGACGTCCATAGAGGCACGCCTTCGGGAAGCCGAAACACGTCATCAGGAGGACATGGCCTCCATCACCATCAAGTTCAATGAGCTGACCACCGCCTTTC
This sequence comes from Dactylorhiza incarnata, assembly GCA_033032865.1. Lineage (NCBI taxonomy): Eukaryota > Viridiplantae > Streptophyta > Magnoliopsida > Asparagales > Orchidaceae > Dactylorhiza > Dactylorhiza incarnata. The sequence goes on from JAWHQI010000066.1 coordinate 4,764,210, forward strand.
CCGTTGTTACTATCCTACCTACGGATCATGCCAACAGCAGTCAGGCGCCGCCACCGCCACTTATTCGCCACGAGCCGCCGATTTTTATCCGCCCGGAAGAAGTTATTCTACCGCGTTATACCAAGTTGGACTTCCCAACCTATGACGGGAAAACCGATCCATTGGGCTGGCTCACCAAGTGTGAACAATTCTTTGGCCACCAACAAACTCCGGCAGCAGAACGAATGCATCTAGCATCCTTCCACATGCTCGACTCCGCTCTTTTGTGGGCTTCACGACTCCTTACCGACCGACCAAATCTGATTTGGGAAGACTTCAAGCGGCTCTGCAACTTGCATTTCGGACCTCCTATCCGCAACAATCCCCCCGGTGAACTCACATCCTTGCGACAAACGGGATCCATGGACAAGTACTTGGAACAATTTCAGCTTCTTTTGGCACATGTCACTCTTTTACCGGATATGTAGGTCGCCATTTTTGCCGCCGGACTTCGCGGCCGCTTGCGATTGGATGTAGAATTCGAGGCCCCTCCAGACTTAGTGACTGTTATGAGTTTGGCCCGTCTATGTGATCGTCGCCTCCAGTTGGCACAGGAGACCTACTCCATCCGACAACCACACTCAGCAGGACCGAACAGAGGGTCAGGCCGGCCCACCGATCCGTCGCTTGTCTCGTGCCAAGATGTTGGAACGTCGCGCTCATGGATTATGTTTTAATTGCGACGAACAGTACTCTCGCGGACACAGGTGCAAAAGGCTCTTCTACCTACACGTTGAGGATTCTGACGAAGACGGCATCGGATGAATTGTGCACCATCATGGGCCCCCCTTGAGCTTGAGGTCAAGCTCATTTTCGAGACGGGGTGTGATGTTATGGGATGATCATCATTACACTCTTTTATCTAGTTAATAGGAGTTATAGGCCTTGAGCCCCAGGCCTAGTTCATCATTGTTATCTAGTATTAGGTGTCATCATGGTTGTTTGTCTTTTTAGTTCATCGTTAGGTGTCATTATGAGTGTTTGTCTTTTTATATGTTGTAAGCCTATATAAAGACATATCTATGGATGTATGAAGTAAGCAATGAAAGAGTTCTAGTTCCCATCTTGAAAGTGAGATCTTTGTGACTCTCTCCTCTAACGAGCAACCTCGCCTAGGCAGCCGCGATTAAGGCTCCGCTGTATCCCCCAACACCATCTTCACCGCTCATCTTCATCGACCGAATCCCCTATATCAAGGACGACTGCACCAGTTACACTCGGCGACAGGAGCAGCGAGATCTTTCGGAGAAAAGAGGTTCACTGGATCGACAGAAGAGAAGAAGCGGCAAATGCACCTGTGGACGGGATCACTGCAGAAGGAGTTGTTGATGGCGGGAGAAAGAAGGGGTTTCTGGATCTCATCGAAGAAGAAGGGATGTTGCAACGAAGAGGAAGACCAAATGGGAGTAGGATCGTCGTCGACGATCTGCGACAGAAACGCAAACAGGAGGAGGACGATTAACGGGAAGCAGCACAGAGCCCTCTGTCGATGGGATCGTCAGGGGAAGACGCCACTCCCTCTGGCAGCAATCGGACAAGACGGGACGCAGGAGTAGAGACAGACTCGTCGACGATAGCGCAGAGAAACTCCATCGTCGAGGGAAGAGATGACCACTCTCGTCGATGGAATCAAACGACGATTCCGTCAACGGGAGCGGGAACCGAGGGGCTCGACGGGGGGTTTAGCAGCGCATGGATCGGCTCGACGAGACGAGAGAGAAGGATAGGTGGAAATCAGAGAGCGGAAGCCACTGAGAACTTAGGTCGCAAGACGACAAAAATTCAGGGGGGAGTCAATTCCACCTCTGATACCAAGTAGAAAGATGAAAGGGAAATACAATGGTGCAATCTTATTCTTCCTCATAGGGGCAATATATAAGGCTTACATAGACACATTAACTCACATACATGATGTGGGACTAAACTCACTCATACATAAATATACTAATACTAATAAACTCAACTAGGGCAACCATTATGAATGGCCAAGATCGCTCGTGGATGCCTAAATCCTCAAAATAGATTCTAATAAAATAAAATGAAATTCCCAAAGAACATAAAGTAGCGGGATGGATGCAGTCATGGCCTGGATCGTCAAAATAAAACTCTGATCAATGCCTACAATGCATATATCCTATAATAGACTACGGTAGAACACGGCCTGGGTGGTGATCCCCATCAACCTCCAATATCGAACAACTTCGGTAAAACGAATGTATGCATGGAATGGTCACTAAGTTCAAATGAGATGTTGAGATGCCATATTTTAGAGGAGGATTAAAAGAAGCTGCCCAAGAAAAATAAAATAATGAGTCATCTAATTCTCTACCATTTAAGGATATCACAGAAAAACAAGGAACAAACAATTTTTTTTCTTTTTTTTAGAATGTGTAGAGAATAACTTGACTGGCATGATATTAGAAAATGGGTTGAAATAGTTTCAAATAGCACGATTAATGGTCACGTTAAGTTTCCACTATTTACTGTGGCCACATTCGATTGTTTATTATATAGTGATTTGTTTTTAGTTTGTTTTCATCACCTTGTCTACTTGAGCAAAAAAAATTCAATGTAGAATATATTAGTGAATTTCATTCCACTTACGATTAAAGCATCATAGTCTAGGTTTATCTTCATCATCTTTTCCCTCCAAGCCTAGGTCTCTCTCCGCGGACTAAGGCGGAGTCGCCTACTGTTATAGTGAATCAAAGAAATAGGGATCATTTCCACTATGGAGAACAGGTAAACATTCTTGAGGGGAACGGCCAAACATAGAGAAAAAATGTTACATTTGAGGTGATGGACCTTTTAGATCAGTTCTCGTGTACAAATGGGTCTTAGCGCGTGCACACACATTGCATTTCACAACAGATAAAGCTTATGTGTGGGGGCTAATAGTTCACTCCTACATATGGAAAGAGAAATTAAATAAGAGTACTTGGTAGCTTATTAATTAAAACATTATTATTATGTAATATAGTTATTTTAATATTTAATGTTACAGTAGTAATAATGTTTATATATAACATTAGAATTTTAATTTTAAAGTTACATTAATAAAGTTATATTCAAAATAAAATAATATGACTAAGTTAATTTTAAAAATAAAGTTAACTGCCGTACTATATAGATATATAAATTAATATTATTATTAAAAACCATTTTATTAAAAGGTTAATAATAATAACTGATAGGGTTCCCCGTAATGCTAAAGTGGTCAAGCCGTGCACTCCTTGCACTCCTTGCACTGTGACCCCGACTGGTTCGTCGTAGCAGTCTGGCCCGTCGCAGGGATCCCACCACAAACCGCAGCAAGCTCTCCGAAAGGGCGTGCCCGCGTCCAAGCGCGCGCGGCAGCCCCGCGCGCGCCCGCAAGGTGGCCTTGTGCATGGCAGCCCCGCGCGTGAGCGTGCGCCACTTGGCACGCGCAACAGCCCTTGCGCACCGCATCAGCCGCCGCCACTGCCGGTGGACCTAACCGAACTGCTTGAGTTGCCTGGGCCGCCCGGGGGGGGCGTCATATCCCCAAAGTTCGTGATCCAGGTGATTACAAACACGCGTTCCTATTCGCTTGTTCAATTTTGAAGAGAACGCAATTACCTTTGCGCACCCCTAAAAACTATAAAAAAACACTTAGGCCTTCATTTGCAGGGACAGAGAAAGAAGGAGAAGAGGGAGCTCTAAGGTTTTCCGACGAAGACTTGGCTCACTGCTCATTCTCCCGCTCAATGCGCGCTCCACTTGTGATAGTTCTACTCCGGTGACAGCTCCAGCAAGCGTTCCTTAACACTTAGCTTTTCTCAAGATTGGGCACTCAAAAGACTTGTAAAGGCGTGGTGGCCTATCAACTATTCTAAAACTCTCACTTGTACTCAGCTACAACTAGTGGATTTTCTTTAGAATTGTGTTTGGCGCCGTGGCATTTTCCCTTTCCGGGTTTTCCACGTAAAAGTAATGTTGTTTGTTGTTGGTTCTCCATTTTGACTGTTTACGCGCTTGGCTTACTCTTAATCTAAGTCGGTCTGATTCTTCCGGTCCATTGGAGTGCTAAGAGACCCGCAACAGTTTGACGCAGTCTGTGGGAAAGGTTCCCAATCCTCTGAAGATCGTACTCGCTCTGTGTAGTACTCACGCTACTGATCCTCTGAAGATCGTACTCGCTCTGTGTAGTACTCACGCTCCCGACTAACATCAATGGCAAGAAGAAACACTCACACTACCGATGGGGCAGTCCCCGAAGAACGTGCCAATCAAGCTCCCGCCAACTCGCTCATCAGCAACATGCCACTTCTTGAAAAAGTCGTCGCCACACCATATCATAACACTTCAGTGAAAGGCCTTGCAGAAACCTGACACGGACAAGCCAAGGGCACCAAGCGAAGAGATTCTCCCTCATATCTGGAGCATGCAGAGCCCGCGCCTCAGCAATCCTCCTTTTTCTGCTTTATTTGCTTTGAGACAATAAACCTCAATTCCAAACTTGCGCACATATCTATGATAAATAACTAACGTTATTTTCTGACTTTATGCAAGCCTCGGGAAACTAATCTCCAAAGGGTAAGACTATGACCTCCGGTAAAAAAAGGGCTAGCCACCCACACCGAGCAGCGAGCCCGAACCCTACGACCGTGGAAGGCCTGCCTGCTCTGCGACCGGGCGGGAACTAGGTTCCCCATCAACAAATCTCCAAAGGGTAAGATCACGACCTCCAATAAGAAAGGAGTCAGCCCTCCCCCACACACCTAGCAACGAGCCCGCGCCCTACGACAGTGGAGGGCCTGCCCCCCTCCGCGACCGGGCGGGAACTGGTAGAGAGACGATCTCCGGTGCCAACTCCGATCAGCGAGATCACAACTAGAGCGACCTCCAGTGCCAACACCGAGCACCGAGCTCACAACTAGAGCGAAGACTTCTGGTGCCAACACCAAGCAGCAAGATCACAACCAGAGCGACGACCTCCGGTGCCAACAGCGAACTCACAACTAGAGTGACGATCTCAGGTGCCAACACGGAGCAATGAACTCACAACTAGAGCGATGACCTCTGGTGCCAACATCGAGCAGCGAGCACACAACTAGAGCGACGACCTCTGGTGCCAACACCAAGCAGCAATCTCACAACTAAAGCGACGACCTCCGGTGCCAACACTGAGTAGCGAGTTCACAACCAGAGCGACGACCTCCGGTGCTAACACCGAGCTCACAACCAGAGCGACGACCTTTGGTGCATACACCAAGTAGCGAGCTCGTGATCATAAAGAATAGAGGCGACGACCACCGGCAGAAAAGAGGATCACCCCCTACACCTTGCAATGAGCCCGCATCCTACAATCACCCCGGCCTTTCCTACAGTGTTCGGAGAATCCAAAGGAAAACTCCGGCCTTTCCTACAAAGTATTCGGAGAATACAAACGGAAACTCCGGCCTTTCCTACATATTGTTTGGAGAATCCAAACGGAAACTCCGCCCTTCCTACAGAGTGTTCGGAGAATCCAAACGAAAACTCCGGCCTTTCCTACAGAGTGTTCGGAGAATCCAAACGAAAACTCTGGCCATTTCTACAGAGTGTTCGGAGAATCCAAACAGAAACTCCAGCCTTTCCTATAGAGTGATCGGAGAATCCAAACGAAAACTCCGGACATTCCTACAGAGTGTTCGGAGAATCCAAACGGAAATTCCGTCCTTTCTTACAGAGTGTTTGGAGAATCCAAACGACAACTCCGGTCTTTCTTATAGAGTGTTCGGAGAATCCAAACGAAAACTCCGGACTTTCCTATAGGGTGTAAGAAGAAATCACAACGGAATCTCCAGCCTTTCCATAGGACCCCGCGTCCAGTAGACAAAGAGGGCAAATCCCCATTTTTCGCTCGCATGGGAACCTAGTTCTCTCGTTTACAGAGAGTCTCGAGAATCCCAATGGTACAGGGCAAACCCCACATAACTACGACAGAAGCTCCGACCTTTCCAAAGGACCACACGTCCATAGGGAACCACGTTCCCCTGCTCCTCGCGCAAACACGACTCTACAATACAGTTGTACGGGAACCTTTGACCAAAAGTTCGGTTATGCGCCGCCCATCAGCATAATCGTAAGCGCGCCGCTCTCCCGCACGTTCACGTGTGCGCAAATCTACAACACGTTCACGATTGCACAACCTCTCAGCACGTTCACTTGTGCACAACTCTGCAAAACGTTCACACAACCTCTCAGCATGTTCACGTGTACACAGCTCTGCAACACGTTCACGTTCGCACAACCTCTTAGCACGTTCATGTGTGCGCAGCTCTGCAACACGTTCACGTTCACGCAACCTCTCAGCACGTTCACGTGTGTGCAGCTCTGCAACACGTCCACACAACCCCTCGGTACCTTCACGTATGCGCAGCTCTGCAACATGTTCACGTTCGCACAACCTCTCAGCACGTCCATGTGTGCGCAGCTCTGCAACATGTTCACTTTCGAACAACCTCTCAGCACATTCACGTGTACGCAACTCTGCAACACGTTCACACAACCACTCAGCACGTTCACGTGGAGCAGGTCTGCAACACGTTCATGTTCTCACAACCTCTCATCACATTCACGTGCGCACAACTCTACAACTCGTTCACGTTCACGCGCGCGCGACTCTGCAGTACGTTCGCACACGCATAACCTTCCAATACACGCTCCCTCGCTTAACTAAAAAAAGGAGCACCGCTTTCCAAACAAGCCTCGCGCTACTCTTCAAAGGACCCAACATCCTCCGATTAAAGAGGGTCTGCTCCCCTCCGAAAACATGCAAGAACATCATTCCCCCCACATATCAACAATAGAACCATCGTCCCCCAATCAAAGTCGCGCGCACAAAGCAAAAAGGTTTTTGTTCACAACGCGCATAAAGTTCAAAAATACACACACAAAACATGCATTTGTATCCAAACACGTGCACCATGCACGGTTCCATGAACAACCATACAAATCATGGGCATACCCCGTTTCCCAGCACCAGAACATGAGCAACGGTTCTTGCTGCATACCAATGCATAATCTGGGCCAACGCGGACACTCGCGCACCGTGCATGCTCTCCCAATCGCTTATACTCGCTCAGCCCTTCGGGCCCACGCGCAATCCGCGCTAGAAAATCACATTAAAATTCCCGCAAAGAAAGATGCGACCGTTGGGAAAATTTTACTGGATCATTTTTTCAAGCTGCGGCCTCCAGAAATTGGGGGGCATTTGATAGGGTTCCCCATAATGCTAAAGTGGTCGAGCTATGCGCTCCTTGCACCGCGACCCAGACAAGTTCGTCATAGCAGTCTGACCCGTCACAGGGATCCCACCGCAAAACGCAATGTACACCCAGAAAGAGCGTATTCACGCCCAAGCGCGTCCCGACACGGGCGACAACCCCGCGCGCGCGGCATCCCACCGCGCGCAAAGTGGTCTGGTGACTGCATGGAGGCACTGTGGGCTGCCCCGTGCGCGTGCGCAGCAGCCCCGCCGCCGCGGACTGCTCGAGTTTCCCGAGCCGCCCGGGGGCATGGTCGTCATATTCCCAAAGTTCGTGATCCAGGTGACTTCAATCACGTGTTCCTATTAGCCCGTTCAATTTCTAAGAGGGCACAATTACCTTTGCCCCCCCCCCCCCTGTTTAAAACTATAAAAAGGCGCACATGCCTTTATTTGCAGAGACAGAGAAAGAAGGAGAAGAGAGAGTTCTAAGGTTTTTCGGCGAATACTTCGCTCACTGCTCATTCTCTCGCTCAACGCGCGTTTCACTTGTGACAGTTCTACTCCGGTGACTGCTTCAGCAAGTGCTCCTCAACACTTAGTTTTTCTCAAGATTGGACACTCAAAAGACTTGTAAAGAAGCAGTGCCTGTCACCCATCCTAAGACTCTAACTCATGTATTCAGCTACAACTAGTGGATTTTCGTCAGAACTGAGCCTAGCCCTGTGGTTTTTCCCTTTCCGATTTTTCCACGTAAAAGTTTTGATGTCTGTTGTTGGTTCTCCATTTTGACTTGTTTGCACGCTTGACTTACTCTCGAACTAAGACGTTCTGATTCTTCCGGTCCGTGGGAGCACTAAGCGACCCGCAACAATAACAATATCTGATAACAACGTTAATAACAATGTTATTATTATGAATATTTATACTATTAAAATTTTATTTTAAAAATAGTATTTATTGTTTTAATTATTCTAAATTTTAGTTCTGCCTATAAATATCATTCTAATGGAACGAGTTCTTACACTACAAATTTTCAACTCTTCCTCCCGTTCCTTTGTGTTTTTCTTTCATTGAGACCTTCATCCAAACGGTGTTTGGGTCCTTGTACATCTACGGTAACCGAGCAACATCAAAGTTGCGGAATGAGCCGGGTGTTAAAACTTCCAAAGAGTTAGCGTCCATGACGCTCTTGCCGGAAGAGCGACGAAACTCTTTTAGGACAGAAACTTTGTTGTGCTTCACCTCACGGACTTATTGTGCTTTTAATATTATTACTTTTTATATTTACTCTTGCTGAATTTATTTCAGTATACATTAATTACTGTTTCTTTCCTTTTTCTCATAAGTATTTAGCAAAATATAAAACATAATCAACCCTCGTCGGTTTAAAGAGAAGGGTAAGGAAATGTTATTATTATGTTTGTGATATTTTTCAAGCATGAAATAAATATGACTTGAAATAAATGAGGGCATAGTTGGATGATTTTCTAAAAAACGATCAAAAACTTTGGATATTTACAAAATTACAAGGACAAACGTATCACTCTTTTTTTTCAAGCATGAAAAAGATAAGAAAAAAATACATCATAATCATATATCGACACTTTCATCATGATAGGTGATGACATCAGGGAAACTTAGGGGCTAAAGAAACTTCTACAAAGAGGATTTGACACATTTTTTGCCAACAAAGATCTTCTTGGGTTGTAAATTGCGATAGGAATAAAAAAATTCCTACCTCCTAAAGAAAATACCCAATTGATCTACTACAAAATCGGAATGCATGTTGAGACCACTATAGAAATAAATGTAAAGGTCCAAAAAAACAAAGTGGGAAAATCATAAACACGGTGAGATATCATAGGCTTGTTAGGAAACACATTTACTTATCCCATTCTAAGCCTGGCATTGTTTTTGCGGTCAGTATGGCAAGACAATACTGTTATGGGCTTGGTTCGTTGCCGGATTGTTGGAGGCGGAGATACAAAGGGCAAGCCCTAGAATGGTGGAGGAGGGGATGAGAGAGGAAGAAACCCTAGAGGGTGGAGGAAGGAGAGAAGAGCTTAGAGAGAGAGAGAGAGAGGAATTTAGAGAGATGACGGAAACTTTCATATTTCATTTCCTCCTTCCACATACATGACCGGGTCTAATATATAGAACCCCCGGGGGCAACCCCGTAATTACATCACAAACCATAAAATATAAAAATGCATAAATATAATAAGACTAGACTCACTAAAACACCTAACTTGACTAAATCATAATAAAGACTCGACATAACATACTACGAATATAATATGATAACTGACGGTGGATCATAACACATAATGTTGGAATTATCGAGTCAATGTCGGTCTATTATAGACTTTAGGTGTATTTGAGTTTAGTCCCACATCGCAGTTTTAATTTTGTGAGTCCATGTAAGTCCTATTTAAATGCCCATATGTGGATGAATAAGATTGCACTAGTTATTATCATTTCTTTGTTTCAACATGGTATCAGAGCCAAAGATCTGAAACCCTAAAATATTCCTGTGTGCCTCTCCGACCCTCGATTCCGTGATTTTTTCCGCCGTCTGTGCGTACCAGATCCGTCTGCTCCCGCTCCCGTCAAGCATCTTCGCTCCCGTCGACGGAATCGACGTCTAATTCCATCGACGGGAGCGGCTCTGGATTCGTGAGTCGCCAGTCTTCCTCCTTCGTGAGTCGCCAGTCTTCCTCCTTCGTGAGACTCATGTCTTCCTCCTCTGCTTCCATCGACGTCGAAATCAATACATGTTTCTCCCGTCGAAATCGTCGCCTGCTCTGTCGCCGGACCTCTGTTCCGCTACTTCTCGCCTTCATCGTTCCCGTCTCTGCCAAGATCGACGACGACGACGATGTAGATCCCGTCTCTGCCAAGATCGACGACGACGATGATGTAGATCTCGTCTCTGCCATTATCATCGACCTGTGCTCTGTGATCGTCGATCCCGTCTCAGCCAACTATGCCTGGGATTCTACCAGCAGTTGTGGCTACCACTGATGTATGCTACTTCGATGACGACGTTGTGCTGCTCCACCTCCGGCCGCTGCCCCTAGTGTTTTCAACACTTTCTTCCACTGCTACCCCTTCCGGGATGTGCCGATCTCTCGCCGTTGCTGAAGTTTTGTGCTTTTTTTTCACTTTATGTCTTTATTTGTTGTTTGTATTTGCTTATGGTCATGTTATGCCTATATGCACGTGCCTTTCACGTGAGGGGGAGTGTTGGGATGAAGGCGACTCGGATGATCTTTCCCGTTGTTCGCCTTAGTCCCACACGGCCTCTAGGCTTGTGTTGTGTGTTGTTTGTGTCTCCCAAAATTTTTCTTTCGAATTGGTCATGTGTTGGGACACGATTGTGTTGGTTGTTATAATCTCAGCGAGTTGTGTCGTGTGAGACCGTGTCGTGTGGGACTGTGACGTGTGGGACCGCCCTTCTTACGGATTATCCCCGACAGATTATCCCCGACGGATTATCCCCGATCACTCGTTTGATAATTTGCTCCACATCTTTTGTTCTCTTCGCATGTTGTGTGTGTAGGTGATGTTGGTTGACCGTTTCCAGTGAGTCTGCGTCGTGTGTAGGTCCTGCGTCGTGTGTGGGTCAGCGTCGTGTGTGGCTATGTCCCCGACTTGATTCCCCGGTTTGGAATTTCCCCCGGTGGCTCGTCTGATGTTTTGTCCCGCATCATCTACCTCCATTGCCGTTATTTGTGGTGTCCAAGCTGAAGGGTCCCCCCTTCAGCTTGAGGGGGAGTGTTGGAATTATCGAGTCAATGTCGGTCTATTATAGACTTTAGGTGTATTTGAGTTTAGTCCCACATCGCAGTTTTAATTTTGTGAGTCCATGTAAGTCCTATTTAAATGCTCCTATGTGGATGAATAAGATTGCACTAGTTATTATCATTTCTTTGTTTCAACACATAACATTCCACCCGTCCTTCTTTTTGAGCTTGTCCTCAAGCTCAAACTCCAGTAGGATGGTCGGTTTCTCTGGCTCCTTGATCTCGCGCCAAAATAGCGCCTGGTAGTCCGTCGCGATGGTAGTGGCGGCGAGGAGTAGCGACGGCGCCTGTGGGAAGACGAGTGGCGGAAGGAATGAGGCTGGTTAGTCTGGTGGAGCTGCGGGAGGCCGGAGTAGCAGGGCCACCGAAGGGGCAACGTCCGGCAAAATGAAGGGGTCCGGCGGGAACGGCGTGGTCGGAGGCGGCAGAGGCAACGGCGTGGTCGGAGGCGGCAGAGGCGACAGGGACGGCGACGGCGGCGGTGGCGGGGACGACGGCGGCGGCGACGACGACGGCGGAGGCCGCACAAGTTGTGCGGGCTTGGGGAGCGGTACCGGCAAGGCGGGGGGCGGTGGCGTAGGCGGCGGTGGAATCGGCCTCGGTAGGCGGTTAGAATGGGCCGAGGAGGCGGCTAAGGAGAGCCGCGGAGCAGAATGTATCGTAGGTGACGGTGGAGCGAGAGGAACCTCGGCGAGCGGAGGAGGGACAACTGGAGTAATCGGCGGTCCGAAGTGGCCCGACGTGACCCATTTGTCGAGGGTGGTGTTGAGGCGAGATGCGGAAGCCTGAAGAGGCTGCAGCATTTCCCACAACTTCGAGCGAAGGGCGGCGTCGTCCGCGGCACTTAATTTTATATCGCATAATTGCATGTTCATCATAATTAGGTGATTAAGTTATTAATTCACTTAGAATTAATAAAAATCAAGTGGAGAGGGCATGCGGGACAGGCGCAGAGGTAGCAGCAGAATAGTGGCGTCGGTTTCGATGAGAGCAGAAAAGGCACAGGGCTCAAGGAAAAGCTGCGTCGGTAGGGGAGGATGTGTGACGTGCGTGCCGAAGAAGTCTCAGCAGAAGAGCGTCGACAGGGGAAATCGGCTAGCGGACGGGATTTCGTGTGGTAGCGCGAAACAGAGACGATGAAGGAGAGGGCGTGCGACGATGAAGATGGAGGAAGACATGAGGAGGGAGGCTTGCGACTGGGCTCTAGATCTGAGATCGACCGAGAAATATCGTCGACAAACGGAGTTGCGGTTGGGGTCACAGAAATGGCGCAGGCGGAGCTCTTGTAGGGCGCTGGAGGGGCTCGGGCTTGCGACTGAGCGGTAGCTGACAGGGAAAGAGGGAGGCTGCGGCTGACAGTGGATTGGCTGTGCGGAAAACAGGGGAGGCGGCGGCTGTGGCTTGCGGAAAACAGCGGAGGCGGCGGTGTCGAGCTGCGGAGAGTAATGCCGAGGAAGGATGGCTCTGATACCAAGTTGTTATGGGCTTGGTTCGTTGCCGGATTGTTGGAGGCGGAGATACAAAGGGCAAGCCCTAGAATGGTGGAGGAGGGGATGAGAGAGGAAGGAACCTTAGAGGGTGGATGAAGGAGAGAAGAGCTTAGAGAGAGAGAGAGGAATTTAGAGAGATGACGGAAACTTTCATATTTCATTTCCTCCTTCCACATACATGACCGGGTCTAATATATAGAACCCCCGGGGGCAACCCCGTAATTACATCACAAACCATAAAATATAAAAATGCATAAATATAATAAGACTAGACTCACTAAAACACCTAACTTGACTAAATCATAATAAAGACTCGACATAACATACTACGAATATAATATGATAACTGATGGTGGATTATAACACATAACAAATACATGCACGATACTCATAATGCTCGTCTAGATTGTGTTGTATTGAATTTTGAGATATTTAAAATCTACCCATAGCAAATGTTAAAGCCCATTTTATAAAAAGCCCCAAAAGGGGTCCATTTAGTCTCACATCTCCAAGTGTAAATACTTCATCCACCTCTACTCTAAATAAAAAAGGAGAGTTCTTATGTAATAGTTGGGATTTTTGGAATAATAACTATTTAATATTTCAAATTCCCACATGGTATCAGAGGAGGACAAATTTTTTTGTTACTCTCTCTTGTTTCTACCTTTCACCTAATTTCTCCCGGCCATACATGAACCTATCCGGTTTTCATGTGTACCTCCCGGCCTTACACGAGAGATAGCAACCTCACAAATCTTGCCACTAGACGATTTCTAATCAAGAACATAGATCTATCTCCACGCTCACCACTACCCCACCCTTTAAAGACGACCGGGCTCTACGCTCACACTCCTCTGTGACGCAAGCAAATCCCGCCGATCTCCCGAACTCATCCTCTCCACCGTGCGACTCCCACTTGAAGACTGCCCCTCGGCGGTTGTAATCTGTCGTAGCTCACCGAATCCATCATGGTTGCGATATTCCCCTCGGCGACTGCGATCTGTAACATCTCACGGGGCTGCCCCTTGACGACCGCGTCACTGCACCTTGGCGAAACGAAGCGGCCTTCATTGTGCTCGCCGAACTCGCGCGAACTCCATCGTGTTTCGATTGCTAGCTCACTAAACTCCTCGACTGCGAGGCTGCGAGCTCGCCGATATGTAGCGACCTCTGAGGTCGCCGGTTCTCCATAGAATCGACTGTCGAGCTCTCCGACAGCCGGGCTCCTTGACTCCGCCACCAGACTTTTCGCATCTTTCTTGAGCTGAACTATGGCCATTCCACCGCTCTCTCCTGCTCCATCTGCAATCACTCCTACCCCCCACACTCATTTCCAGTGCGTCTAGAAATCTTGGAATGGCTTCAAAATTAACTGGACCAAATTATCCTGATTTGAGTGTCTCTTTCACCTTTATTCTACGCTCTCAACGCAAAAGACATCATCTCACTGACACCCCTTCAAACCCTACATCCTCAACCTATGCTGACTGGGACAACAGTGATGCTCTTTTTCGAATTTGGCTTGCAAACAATCTCTCTGATGGGTGTTTGCATATCATTGTCGTGATGATATTGTGAAGGTTGCATGGGCTATCCTGCATCCCTTTACTCCGAGGGTGTCAAAACCTCTCGCATCTGCAACATCTACTCAGATCTCTTCACTCGGCCAACACTCTCTCCTGATGTTGCGTATCAGAAAGTTCAATCCTTTGGCGTAGAACTTCTCCAACATCGGTCTTTCTCTGCCGACCTTGCAACTCAGCAGAAACACTTTCAGAAACTCCTTATGGTGTGTTATCGTTTTAGTCTTCTGAACTCTTACGAAATGATACTCGAACGAATCTTGGGAGAACTAACCCTCCCACCTTAGATGTTACTGTCACCCACACATTGTTGCTACCAATCTTCTATGTCGACCTCCAATAGTATCACCTCCACCCTCGAACAATTATGCTCATGCAGGTGGTCATGGAGTGCAACGTACCCGTGGGGTGGGGGGGTGCCCTAGAGGTCATGGGGGCAATTGCCCTCTTTAATCATCTTGTTGAGTGGTGTTTTTCAAAGCATCCTCACCCCCGTCCTCGGGCTCATGTCATTACTTCTGAGTCTGAGCCTTCTCAGATCACCTCCACTCCACCAGAATCTAGTTGATGGCTCTCCTCGACAGATATTGTGGATCTAATTTGTGCTTCCAAACAATCTGCCTCCATTATAACTTCTTCAGGTAGTGTGTGTGTTGCTACTCAGAGTAAGTGACTTATCAACTCTGGTGTCACTAATCATATGATTGGAAACTCTCTTGTTTTCTCTCACCTCGAGAAGCATAATTGATTACCACTAGTATTTGTGGCTGATAGCTCTCCTACTCCAGTTTGTGGAACTGGAGTTGTTACCATCAACTCCCTACTCCAATTGGATGACACTCTGTGTTCCGAAGTTTCCTTGCAATTTGCTATCTATCAGTGCACTTTCCAAATAATTACACTACTTTATCTCATTTTCTCCTAGTACTGGTTAGTTTAAGGACCTTCAATCGAAGAGAACGATTGCTACTGGGACTGAACAGGGAGACATCTACTACCTAGACAATCTTCCCACTATCTCTACAACCTCTGCCTTCTTAACTTATCTGCTTCAAGATCATCACCGTCTTGGGCATCCTCCACTTTGTCTCCGCCAGTAGCTCCTACAATCTTTTCACTTTCAGTCTGCTTTAAAATATGAAGCTTGTCAATATAGCCAGCATCATCGTACTATTTTTCCTACCAAACTTTGCAAGATTTATGTACGTCCTTTTGACCTTGTTCATTCAGACATCATGAGTCATAGCCCCGCCAACTCTGTTGGTGCAAGAAGTCTATATTTTGTCACTTTTATTGACGATTACTCTAGATATACTTCAGAATAACTTTAAAAAAAATATTATGAACTCTTCTTTGTATTTCACAAATTCTATAATGAAATTTGCACTTAGTTTGATCATGTTATAAAAGCTATACGAACAGATAATGCGAAAAAATTTATAAGCCAACAGTTCTGCTCTTTTTGCCACGCTAATAACATCATTCATTAGATCAGTTGTGTGTATGCATCCCAACAACATAGGGTGGTAGAAAGGTCAAATCGTCACCTCACTGGTGTTGCACACACACTCCAATGTCAAATGAATATTCCCCACTCCTACTGGGATCATGGGATTCTCATTTTTTGTTTTCTTATTAATCATATGCTTTCTCCTATTCTTCGTAGCAAGACACATTTCCCTCTTCTTCATGCGAATTGTACGCTTTTTTCCCTCACTCCTCGTGTGTTTGGTTATACCGCCTTCGTCCACACTCCCGCGTCTGAACGGGATGAACTCTCCGCTCGCGGCACCGAGTGTATTTTCATAGGGTACGCTCCTACTCAGAAAGGCTATCGACGTTTTAACATAATCTTCAAACGTCAATACGTCTCTGTTAATGTCACATTTTTGAGTCCACCCCTTATTTCTCCAAGGATGGTGGGTCTCTTACTCCAGAGATTCCTTCTCCTCTCTTAACAACCTCTCCTCACTCTACCACTGTCTCTTCATTACTATCATTCATGTTCCTCACAAGATATCACACAACCCCACCACCTCCAAAACATATATCTCTTCTTTTACCTTTTCCTGATCATTATCATCGACATCATATTGCTCTCGCTGTCATAGATCTTTGCACTCTGGGATCCCCGACATAAGCTCGCAAACCAACTCTCTCCTCTTCGGAAAATTCTTTCGCCTCAGCAGACTCAAACCTGGATGTTCACATTGCTCTGTGCAAGGGGGTAAAGGGGAGTATACAACATCTGATTAATAATGTTGTGTTTTATGCAAATCTCAGTCCTTTATATAGCAAATTTGCTTCGGCACTCTCTACCAACACCGTCCAAACTACCTATCATGAAGCCTTTTGTATACTTTGCTGAAAGGAGGCAATGGATGAAGAAATCTCAGTCTTGGCATCGCGGGGTACTTGGACTTGCACCTAACCCACCTGGAGGTGATACATTGATTATCGATGGGTTTTTGTCATCAAGTTTCTACCTAACGGCACTGTGGATAGATGCAGGGCTCCTGGTTGCAAAAGGGTTCGCAAAGACATATGGTGTTGATTTTTTTGCACGTTCTCTCTAGTTTTCAGTATCAGTACTATTCAAGTCCTCTTCTTCATTGTTGTCAACATGAATTAGCAAATAACCCAGCTTGATATCAAAAATGCATTCCTGCATAGTGATTAGCACAAAGTAGTTTATATTGAGCAACCTCCTGTTGCTCAGGGGGAGTCTCGGGTGTGCAAGCTGCAGAAAGTCATTTATGGTCTTAAACAAAGTCCTCGAGCTTGGTTTGACAAATTAAGTCAAGCTGTTTCTACCACTGGGTTTTCTAGAAGCAATGTTGATCACTCTCTCTTTATACGGAAGACCGATCGAGGACTAGTTATTCTTATCATATACGTGGATGACATTTGTCTTACCGAAGATGTTTCCTCTGGAATAGAGATAACAAAGAAACATCTTCAAATACACTTCGTTACAAAATATATGGGTTCTCCCAAATACCTCTTTGTAATCACAATTATGAGACGCAATAACAACATAGCTCTTTCCCAAAGCAAGTATGTTCTAGATCTACTTGAACAAATAGGTCTTCTTGGAACCAAGCCCACTCGGGATCCTATACTTCTGGGAACCGACAAACTCAGGGATGACACATCTCCTCTTCTACAAGATATCACTTGTTACATGCGTCTACTTGAACTCATTTATCTTACTGTAACCAGATCTGACATCTCCTTTGTTATTGGAAAGGTCTGTCCGTTTATGCAAGCTCCCAAAGAATGTCATTTGGAAGTTGCGTTAAAAATATTAGCATTTATCAAAGGATCTCTAGGTAAAAGACTATTGTATAAAAGAAACAATCACTTATGTATTTAAGCCTATTCAGATGCATAGAAGCCTATTCAGATGCAAGCTATGCAGATGATAAGGAAATTTGTCATTTGTAGAAGCAAGAAACAAGCAGTAGTGCCCAGATCAAGTATAGAAGTTGAATACAGAAGTATGGCTCAGATTGCTTGTAAGTTAAAATAGTTGAGAACACTTCTAAAAGATTTTGGTAAAACTTGCAACTCTTCTTTACCAATGTTCTGCGATAATAAGTTGACATCTACATATCTAAAAAAATCATGTGTTCCATGAAATAACAAAACATACAGAATTTGATTGTCACTTCACCA
Organism: Dactylorhiza incarnata; assembly: GCA_033032865.1. Taxonomy (NCBI): domain Eukaryota; kingdom Viridiplantae; phylum Streptophyta; class Magnoliopsida; order Asparagales; family Orchidaceae; genus Dactylorhiza; species Dactylorhiza incarnata. The sequence goes on from JAWHQI010000066.1 coordinate 4,782,022, forward strand.
AAGAGGAAGTTATCAACAGACGAATATACACTCTATTTGTTACCTTAGATAAAGAGTTGGTCGACAGTTTCACCAAACTGATTTCTTCAACTTTTTTTTGATACTTGTGTCAAGCTGGGAATGATCGATATATATGCTCCAACTTAGGGGGGGGGGGGGGGGGGGGGGGGGGGGGCGGGTAAAGCTCATTTATATAAAAAGCCCAAAAGGAGCACATTGTACATTTTCTCTCTCTTGTACTTAGTCTCACATCTCCAAGTGAGACTTCTTCCTCCTCTACTTCATATAAGGAGGAGAGTTCTATGTAATAGTTCAAATTTTTAGAATAATAACTATTTAATATTTTAATTCTTGCACCAAGGAAGTGTGTAATGGAACAATAAACAATCATTTGTGAGAAGTTGTGGATAGAAAGAATTTAAGGCTCTTGCACACGATACGAATGGAATTAGATAGCTAAAATGACAGAAAATTTACAAATCTCACATTGTCTCTCATAAAATGCTATTGTAATAACTAAGCCACAATTAGGATTGCTTAGAACCCAGTCCTCCGTCATAGGACTAAACATGTGGAAATAGATTGACATTTAATCCAAGGATAATATTGTAGTTAAGACAATAAGTCTGACTTGTATACCAATGAAACATCAACTTGCAAATGCTATGATAAAAGGGGTTCAAAACCCAATTGTGAGATAAATGTCGAAAAGTTGGGCATGATGGATATTTAATCCCCTTAGGTTCCTTGCAATAAAATTGGGGTCAAGAATTAATAAGAGATGATAGAAGGAATGTTGAGATGATTTTTATGGCCTAAATCCAAATCTCAGTCGAATATATAAAAGGAACTCTAAAACAGAACACATATTGTTGGGAAAAAAGAAGTCAGAAAAGGAGACGAATGGTGACAAGAAACTAATGTGTTACCCATTTTGAGGCTCCAAGAAGTATACAGATAGGCCTTCAACTTTTCCATGCCACACTTTTATTTCTGTTCCACCACAAACAAAACTTAAATGGTAATGGAAGTCTTTCACCTGCACATAGAAAGTAAAAACGTTTTTTGAAGATGAACCCCATGGTGAAATGTATGGCTAAACAAACAAAGGAGGTATCATGTGGATTAAGTAGTAAAATAAATATTAATAAAGGTTGGCATATCAGATTCAATATTTTAAGCACAATAACTGAAGGAAAAAATACTATAAAGTGTAAAATATACATACTAGGAGTCCAAAATATCATACAAAAAACTGGAAGAAACATGTACAATGAATCTTTAGGGAGGCCCAAATCCTAAACACTGCCCCACTAAATTGTTTTCAAGTTTATGTATAGCCATAATCAACACAAAGAAGTGTTGTCTACTTGATTATTTCACCCATAAGTCCACAACTCAGCTATGGTACGTGTACGGGTGTCATAACCCAAAATAGCAGCTGCATTAGTCTGGATGGTCGTTTAGCAAGTAGGGACTTTAAGTAATGTGTGTGTGTTCCTGTTGTGGGCCGGGCCCGGGACTCTGGGCTTAATCCCGCTCCCGGGTTTAGTCCGCAACACAACAGGGCCGCGGCCTAGACACCTCAACCCCTCTCCGCACGTGTTCTCGGTGCGGCAGGTTGTTGAGGCTGAGGCTCGATACCCAGACCTCCTTGATGAGAGGCATTTAACGCTTTCCCCATCACCAACTGAGCCGCGGCTCAGTTGGTGATGAGACTCGGTAGGAGGAGCCCTTATCAAGGAGGTCTGAAGATCGAGCCCCGACCTCAACAACCCGCCGCATTGAGAACAGGTGCGGAAAGGGGTTGGGGTGTACAGGCCCGCGGACCTGTTAATATGGGCAGGCTAGTGGAGCGGGAGCGGGATTAAGCCCAGAGTCCCGGCCCGGCCCGGCCCAGAACATCAAAAGTGCACTTTTGATGTTGTGGGCCGGGTCCGGGATTCTGGGCCTAATCCTGCTCCCGCTCCCGGGTTTAGCCCGCCACACAACAAGGTCGCGGCCCAGACACCCCAACCCATCTCTGCACGTGTTCTCAGTGCGGTGGGTTGCTGAGCCTGGGGCTCGGTCCCCAGACCTCCTTGATAAGGACTCCTCCTACCGAGCCTCATCACCAACTGAGTCGCGGCTCAGTTGGTGATGAGGGCAAGCGTTAAGTACCTCTCATCAAGGAGGTCTGGGTATCGAGCCCCAGCCTCAACAACCCGATGCACTGAAAACACGTGCGGAGAGGGGTTAGGGTGTCTGGGCCGCGACTCAGTTGGTGATTAGGGCAAGCGTTAAGTGTCTCTCATCAAGGAGGTCTGGGTATCGAGCCCCAGCCTCAACAACCCGCCGCACCGGGAACACGTGCGGAGAGGGGTTGGGGTGTCTGGACCGTGGCCCTGTTGTGTGGCGGACTAAACCCGGGTGCGGGAGCGGGATTAGAAGCACTTAAGGCGGCTCAATTCGTGATAGGAGCAAGTGTTAAGTGCTTCTATAAAGGAGGTCTGGGAGTCGAGCTCCGGCCTCAACAACCGGCCGCATTGAAAACACGTGCGGAAATGGGTTGGGGTGTACAGGCCCGCGGGCCTATTAATATAAGCAGGCTAGTGGAGTGGAAGAAGGATTAGGCCCAAAGTCCCGGACCATAACATCAAAAGTGAACTTTTGATGTTGTGGGCCGGGCCCGAGACTCTGGGCCTAATCCCGCTCCCGGGTTTAGTCCGCCACACAACAGGGTCGCGACCCAGACACCCCAACCCCTCTTAGCACGTGTTCTCGGTGTGGCGGGTTGTTGAGACTGGGGGTCGATATTCATACCTCCTTGATAAGAGGCACATAACGCTTGCCCCATCACCAACTGAGCTGCGGCTCAGTTGGTGATGAGACTCGGTAGAAGGAGTCTTTATCAAGGAGATCTGGGGATCGAGCCCCAGCCTCAACAAACCGACACACTGAGAACATGTGTGGAAAGGGGTTGGGGTGTACAGGCCCGCGGGCCTGTTAATATGGGCAGGCTAGTGGAGCGGGATTAGGCCCAGAGTCCCGGCCCAGCCCATAACAGTTCCATGTGTGTTTCTTTACATTTACTTCTAGGGTTTTTAATCGGGTTTTGGCTAGGCAGGAAAACCAGACCTCAAAATGAATTTTGACCGAAACATATCTCTCGCGGTTCACTACTGGTGTTCTAATGCATGCAATCTTCCTCCTATTATAACAACTTAGTTCGACGTCCTGCTCCTCGCCAGCCTACTGCCTAGGTCGTGAGGCCGGCTGATGGGGATCACAAATAGAGGGCAAGCCTACACTTACTGAATTCCACACGAGTCTATATGCGCATGAAACAGATATATGATCATCATATTGACAATCCAAGACTGTAGTCATGTTCAGAGTGACAATGGGAAATTTTTATGCATTTTAATCATTTTTGTATTTTTATTTCATGTAATATCGTGACTTTATGTTCTAAACGGTCTAGGTCGTTTGTAGTGACTATTTTGCTATAAATAGGAGTCTAAGGGACTCGTTCCAGAGATCACAGAATTTACAGGCTCTCGTGATCTCCACCACAATGCCGATTTCATGGATCATTGGTGTTGAAAACCAAGGTACTCCTAACCACCCTACTTATCATAACTATCCAACCACTCAATAACCGCCACTTAATCGTAACCTCCCACCCCGAAAGGCCATAACCGCCCATAACCGCCCATAACCACCCAACACAACACCTGTCTATACTTCCAAGAGAATGCCGCCTCATTCCAGTGTTGTAACCACCCTCCTCCCAAGCTCAATTCCCCCAGCCAACCACTCTCAAAGGCCCAAACCGCCCAAGCCCACCTCTAGCACGCCATAATCATCCATCCAATGGTTGTATCACCTTCTTCATATCCAATCATTAACATCTCTCCTCCTTGCCCAAATACCCTCCTTCAGCAACAGAAATCTAATCAGCTCCTTCAGCATCCTACAAAATCAGTTCAACGCACCAATTCCCATTTCCTGGAAGCCAACTTCCCCTGCCCTTCCCAATATCCTGTTTACAATCGTCGGACCCTTCCTTAGCCCCTCCCCTAGTCCTCCACCCATCCCCTAGACCAAAACCCTGAAACTTGTGAAAATTTGCAGGAGAATTGTTGTCCAGCCCCTAAAATCATAAACAATTCACCTCCACGATCTCTTGTATCTTATGTAAGTTCTTGTGTGAAGTTTTATCTTCATTCCTTGATTATATGGTGGAAGCATACACTTGTAGATGTTAAAATATACATTTTTTGCCTTTGATTTGTTCTATGTGAAGTGTTTATTCTCTTAATATTTAATTGAAGAGCTCTAGTCTTAATCTAACCTAAAATTGTTGGCTTATTTATCACTTTAATCTAAATTGTAAATGTTTGTGGATGCCTTTAATAATTTTAGCACCATTAGTAATCAATCGTCGGACATATTTGCACGGGCATTGCATCATTCCTAAATCCCCACAACACTCCACTATCACCACTTCATCGGAGTTCTCCTAGGTCACACTATTTACATTTGTCCTGTGTCACTGACCAGACAAGTTCATTCTCTAGCTTGATCGCAAGGCCAACCAGCTAACTTCTTTCTTTAGCTCGATCCTGCACCTTACTCACACAATTGACCTCTTGCCTCCAATGTTTTTGTTATCGTCTTCCAACCACGAGCTTTACGCCTCGTCTCCAGCGGACAAAGTGTTGATCACCCTGTCTGAGCCCTTCTCTTAGGGCGACATCGACTTAGTCATTTGTCTAGTTGTCATCGCTCTGTCATTTTCATGCCCACCGGCATCCCTCTCCATGTCACATCCTATACAGTGTCTCCTCGCCATCGGTCAAGAACATGATCGTCTTTGCGTCTTGCGCACTCCACATTGTATTGAGCACTCATTTCACCCAAAAGGCCCATCAATTGCTAGACTTCTAGCATGACTCTTGTTTCTATTTGTATTGGACCCCCCCCCCCCCCCCCCCCCCCCTCAGCAACTAGACTCCTTATATCTCACCATGCTGTGCTTTCATTCATTGTTTGTATAGACTCACAATCTACCAACCTGATAGCCCGAGCAACAAAGTCTTATCGCATCTTCTTTAGATATTTCAATGAATGGTTCTCACCAACGCATTATCGGACAAACTTTGACTAGACAAATATTGAATGAAGAACTCAAACTCCACTATATCATCCGACAGTCAGGCAATGCCTTCAAGCGCTTGTGTGTCATTTACCAAGGTCACTCGGTCAGCACATATTAAGTTGTCCAACAATGCCCCCCGCCTTGCAACAACACATTACTTGGGTTACTTTATGCATGGCCTCCAACTCCATATTTGGGCATGCTTCGCATACATAATCCCATCACCCTCTCTCTTGCAATTCAACAAGATGGTTAGGTGGAAAAGAATTTGCCACAAAAGTTGACCCCTCCTTCGGTCATTCCAATCATGCATCTTCCTAACACCGTCCCTTTCACACTCTACCTAAAGATCCATCATTGAACTTTCACCACACTCCACCTAAAGCCCCACAAGAAACTCTTCGACCTTTACCCACCCATATGTCCCATTCGAACATGCCTGAGCCAAAACCAAACAACCAACCCCAATGATGTCCCATCATGTGTTTTTAGAGCTCCGCGACCAGGGTCTCTGTTACTACTGTGGAAGCCTTTCCTAAATATTGATGTCTGAATAAAGAACTTTGCTTGCTCCTCAGTGTCGTAGACAAATATATTACCATGATTGACTTACCGCGCACTGGAGCTAGATAATGATCCCCTATAATTTAAGCATGTTCTCTCTTGGGGGTGTGGGGTCATTTTCACGAAGGAAAGTATTGCTATGTCTATGATTGTAGTAACTTGAATAACTAGTGCAGTAGTTTAGTTTGACCCATATGGGGGCTAGTATGGGAATTTTGGTGATGTGTGTAGGAGTTGCTACCCAATATAAGAAATATGTAGGTGTTTCTTTATCTTTGCTTTTAGGGTTTTGAAATCAAGCTTTATCTGGGTGATGGAACGAGGCCTTGAATGTATTTTGGCAAGAACATGGCTCTCAAGGTTCAATGCTAGTATAGATGAATTGACAAATACATCAGATTCTAGTTCGGGACTGATGAGCTCGAACCTACAACTTAAGCCATTTTCTTCTTCTACGTGCAATCTTCTTCGTGCTATAACAAGCTATGGTGAAATACAAGAACATTTCTAATTATACTGAATCTTGTGATTTAAACAATCGGAAACATGAAAGCCAAATAAAATACAATAGCTAAAGTAATTTCTTGTGAAACCTAGTTTAAAGCTTCAAGAAATAGGAATGACAGCAGGCAGAATGTTAGAAGCACATGGCTAATCAAAAAACTAAAACCAACTAAATCCCTTATGTCAATAGGTGGTCTCTTCCATCATGATCCAATTAAAAGTGTGGTTACATTACATTGTAGTTCAGTTTTCACAATGTTCCTCCCCACCCTTCTTTTAAGAGAAGAGTCGAAAAAGAAGATTACAAAGTGGAAGGTCAGTTACACAAATGAAAGATCAAAACCATCATTTTTATCATCACAATAATTAGTGCATAAATTATTTCTAAGTTTATTTTATCATCAATTGGATACATCAAAAAATCTTAATGGATGATTTCAATTATTTATTTAAGAAAATTTTGGCTTTTCCATAAAAGAAGATAAGAGCGAGGGTAAGGATCCACAATGAATCAGAGGCCATGGCCTCGGCTGAACATAAACTCATCAACACGCAATGCCTCCAGCATAAAAGTAAGGAGGTTTGAACAGATTCAACATTATGATTTGGTGTCCCTCCTGCATCTCCACAATGTTGTCTCATCCCTAATATGTGAAATTGTGGGCATACAGTCACAGTCTAAAATGAGATTGTCTGTATCCATATCAACCATGTTGAAGATAACCTTTTTGGACTGTAGGTTGTCAAAGGAAAGGATGGCATTGCATGTCCCGAAGACAATCTGACAACTGTCATACTTGACCCACCTAATCTTGTATGGGTCTCCTTTTGTTAACTAGGTAGTTTCAGTTTTTCTACCACATTTTTGAAGATTGCATACTCAGTGCACACATTCTCGATGATGATATGTCTTACATTGCACGATACAATGAGTGCAGAAGATGTTATGTTGCTGAGTCGGTGTCTCTTCCTCTTGAACAGATATGGTAAGAAGGACAGTGCAGATCTGATCTTAGATGTTGTGGGAAGTTCTCGAGTATTAGGATCGGTTGAACAGGTGTCGGTTGGTCATGAATAGTTGAGGAAGACGCTTAGTTACACTTGAAAAGCGCTAAAATCTCAGACAGTTGTGCCGCTTCTTGCATGTTGGCATCAAATTCGCCAAAGAGGGTGTTCAATCCACCGAAGTCCATATAGGTTATGTGTTCCTCAAGAGTGACATTGCAGCCTCCAATAATGGCGTAAGATTAAACTTAGTGAAGGGAAAGAACTGCTATCACAACGAACTAGGGGAAGCATCGGGAAAAGAAGGCACTGTTCTATTGTCAATGGGAGAATGGGTTGTTGCAGTAGTAGTCAACTAGGGAGAAGGAAATGTAGGTAAGGAACTTTGCTGTTGTATGGAAGGATTAAGTCACTTTGTTAATGTATCGAAGGAAGAAGGCATCCTGCAGTAGGAAAAAAAAGGCATCCATCAACATAAGCAAAGTCTAAAACAACTTGGCATCCTGCAGTAGGGAAAAAAAGGCATCCATCAACATAAGCAAAGTCTAAAACAACTTGAATGCTGGTAGCATTTCTAAGCAAGCCGAGTTGATGAGCCCAATGACACTCACAGTGAGGGTAAAACCACTATTATAATAAGCAGGTTAAAGGATCATACCAAGGATGGAGATGGAAAGCTTCTGTTAGGCATAAGAGATTGGCCAAGGGAATGGGCTGAAATAGGGTATGCAGTGGCATTAAGAAGGAAAATCTGAAAGTTGCAATTACATTATATCGTTTTCTCTTTCATTTCCAATATGAGGACTAGTAAAAGGCAGGTAGATAGCTTCTTGACACGGGGTAGGTTCTAACAAGGCATCAGCAGACTAATTAGAATGATTATATGAACTATATGAACTTGAAACTTGTAGCATCCCACTTTTCAATTGAATCATCTAGGAGTCTAGTTGGTTCAATTGACCCGCGTGAGCGGTCTAGTGGAGTCTGGGTGACTCATTACTCGACAATGACCTAGACTTATCGGTTTCTCACGAGCTAAAGTAATGATCTCGGAATCGAATTCCGTTAGCATTGTTAGACTCAGGAAGTCTAATCGAGTCCGACAAAGTCGACCGCACTCGATTCCGATGAGTATCGGAGAATTTGGCATGCCAACCCAACTTTAAGTAGCATTTTCACCCAAAAGTACAAATTGAGTAAATGACCTCAGAATCGATCTCAGTTAGCATCGTTAGACTCGTGAAGCCAATACAAGTTCAATGAAATTGTCCGCGCTCGATTTCGATGAGAATCGGCGAAATTATAATGTGGATGCAAATTTAAATAGCGCAAATTATCCAAAAAGACGAAACCGAGCAAACGACCTTGGAATTCATCTCAGTCAATTTTGTTTGACTCGTGAAGCCAATACGAGTTCAACGAAACTGTTCGCGCCCAATTCCGATGAGTATTGAAGAAATTATAGCGCATGCGTGTTTTAAATAACATAATTATCCAAAGAAGTGGAAAATCGAGCAAACGGCCTTGTAATTGACCACAGCCAGTTTCGTTAGACTCATAGTAATATTATGAGTCCAACGGAGTCGTCCGTTCGTGATTCCGAAGTCATTTGGGCAGTTTTGAAGTTTAAGTCAAATTAGGCCGCAAACGCTCCGGGGAGCGTAAAATGAGCAAACAAACTCGGAATTGACATTGAATCGTTCTGGTGGATGCGTGACAGTGAGACGATCGTAACGAGATCGTCTGGGACAAATTTCGAGTCCCCTAGAGCAGATTGCAAGAGTACTTTTGGAATGATTAGCTTTCCTCTCCTTAATCAATTACTGTTAATAATAATAATATAAGTAAGAAACTTGACCTAAAAAGAAAACATTTGAAACTTACCTTCCTCCCAGCCATCATGCATATCTCTAGCAGCTCCACGGAAACGATGAGATCGAGCTCCTCCCTTCCTCCGGAGATCTTATATTTCTCCGATGAGCACCATCTCCATCTCTCCGGCAGCCATCTCCTCCAGCGAAGCCCTAGCTCCGGTCGGTGAGATGACCTCTAAGGCAAGACGAACCTCCTCCTCCTTAGCTCTGGCCGCCCATACAAGCTCCGACCCGAGCTCCCTCCTCCAGATCCGGCCGAGTCCTCCAGCGCCTCGAGCTCCAAGCTCCGACTGCCGCCCAGCTCCAGATTCGTCCGGTGACAACTCTTCTGACCGAGCTTCGACCGCCTACAACCCTCTCTCTTCCCTACCCGAGAGCAGCTACTCCAACACTCCATAATCTGCCCCACCACACTCTACCCGAGAGTTTCAGTTCGATGGATTCATGCCTACGTGGCATCATGTTGTTGCATATTGAAGATATCAAATCTCTGAAGGCCGAAAATAGCACACTCAAAGCATTTGACATCCTCTTAGGCGATGTCCAACGAGATCCGGATCAGCGAGATCTAACTATGGCCAGGAGAGACGAACAAATGCCGCATACGCGATTATTGCGTAGTATGCAAGGACACCCGGTGAGTGCTTCCTCGACTTCTCTCGGGCCTAGATCTTAAGGTTTCAATTTATAGACGTCCTTCTCGTAAAAACCTCATTATTCCGGCGACCCACGGACACCCGAGCGTAGTCGTGCTCGGGATGGATGTGGATTACGTAGAGTGGGTCCTTGCGACCCCTCCCCGCGAGTTTCGAGGTGCAACACTCTCGAATAAATTATACTTGTGCGTGCGATCAAAATAATGACGATCGCGCGACGAATAATTATATTGGTGTGCACGATCGAAATAACAACGATCGCGCGACGATAAATTATATGGATGTGCGCGATCCAAATAACAATAATTGTGCGGGGTCGAATGATATTAAATCGCGTGATCGAAATAATGACTTACGCGGTGGAAAATAATATATATTAGTGCGATCGAAATAATGACAATCGTGTGATGAAGGTCAACGGAGAATCGTGCGATGAAGATCAACAGTGAATCATTCAACGAAATCAACGATGATCACACATTGGAGATAATCATGAAGCTTGCGGCGGAAACCTTCGACGGTGAAGATTACCGATCTGTGAAATGCTTAGTCGACTTAGGATAGAATTACTAAACCGACGCTGTTAGCATTACCCTTTTCATGATAACTAATTAACGTGACATGATGTCTGATAAATCATGGTTGTGCCCTCCAAGCATATGAGGTGGCTAAACCCAAATCCTATTCTAGGTCTGGGAAGTGATTTGGATCTCTAATCTGATGCGTTTATCGCATTTAAATCACATGTTTATACTTAATCATTTAGTGGTTTTATGGATTTGTCAGAGGTGATGATTGAGTGGTGTTTTCGTTGGGTAGAGTAGCAAGTTGTTTGCCGCCCCTAATTGGTACACTAAATTGTAGGTAACTCTGCCTGTTTGAAATGATAATTAATCAACGACATGATGTCTGATAGCCCAAATCCTACTTAAAGTCTAAGATGTGTTTAGGATACCTAAACTGAGGTGTTGATTGCATTTATATTAATCTGAATATACATAATAGTTTATTGAGATTGCGATTTGGCAAAGGTGAGATGGTTAGCCCTCATGGTTGGGTAGAGTGTAGGTTGTTCGCCTCCCCTAGTTGGTACATTAAATTGTTGGTAATTTTGTATATGTAATGTGATGATTATGTGTGAATGTATGTGGCGGGTCGACTAGCCCTGTCGGTGGCACACTCCGGAGGGTTTGGACAGTGACTCATGAATAGTGTCATGGTCGAACGACAGTGTGCGCCCTAGCCTAGTTGTTTGTGTAGGTGTTAGCCACCTGGAATTCGACATGAGCTATGCCTTGGTTCTTTTGGTTATGTCGCCTGATGGTGAAGAATGAGTACGGGCTCGGATAGTCGTACGTAAGGCCTGCGAATGATTGTGCTTAAATACCCAGGTAGTGGCATGGACGGGCCACTGTCACCGTTTGGCCACGACGGTGGTGTCTGTGGGACTAGCTACCCCGCGAAAAAGAGATATCAATCATTAGTTTGCACTCGATTACGATCGGGTGTCGGCGTCTCGACACTATTTGTTTGTTAAATCTATGTCGACATAGTAGGTTGTGTACTTGATAATGATGATGTATAATTGTGCCATTTTCTTACTACTAGCATTACCACTTTTAGATATTAGTCTTTTCTTACTGTTAGTGGTTAGCATCGTTGGGTGTGTGAGTGTGGACACTGTTAGGTTCGAAACAGTAGATTATAAACATTACTCAATTGATATGCACGTGTATAAATAACCTGTTAGTTATACTTCAATTCTCCATTGTACTTATTATTATTACCGTTATGTTATTATTGTATATATATTGTCTGTCACTTTCTGCAGCGTGGTATTTCCCTTTCTTCGAGCATTAGGGATTGAGGGGAGAGGGAAGTCCACTCAGTCTAGTTTGACTAACGCACTCGCGCCTTATCATTTTAGGCAGAGACTTTCGTCGATGGTGATGCAATCATGCCCTAGGTGTTCCCAGTGCTATCATGTGGACTCAGCGTGGACGTGGACTCAGCGTGAACTTGACGTGGAGATAGAAGACGTGTTGATGATTGTTGCTACCCTTAGCAACATCATCAGTCTTATAGTTAGCTCAGTAGACTTATAGTTGTATATCATTTTATATATTAGTTTTTATCCGGCTTGACATGTTACTTGTGAGCCCCCGAACTTTCTATAGACTGTTGTACTTGGACTGTGGGGTAATCGTGTCGTTGTTGTGGTTATTTCTGTCTTCTATTTATTTACTCATATATTTTTGTGGCCTACTACGTGGCTACTAGTCTTCCGCTAGTACATCCGATACTGCTTATAGTGTATCCTGATTGAGGTGTGATGGTTGTTCGCTTAGCACCATCGTCGATTCGTAGCTTTAGAAGAGAATGAGCAGGGAGGGTTGAGACGTTCATACCTCTACTCTTTCGTTATTCCCTTCTTTGTTATGGATTGGCGGTGGTGTGCGATAAGATCCCCTGGTCATGCCTAATTTCCGAAGGGGGGTCTTATAAAGCTTTCCAACAACTAAACTTGAAACAATGAAGATTATAAATAAAATTACAAGGTAAACCACATTCAAGTAGAGTTCTAAACAAGAAAACAAGTATAGGTGTGCACAAGAAAGAGTGTGAAACAACAAATACATAAACGAACAAAACATGGTAAGTCACACGATGCCTTGGGGCTCTAGGCACAAAGATTACTAAACAATATTTGAAAAACAAAGCATAGATATACGATTCAACATAGAAAATATACAACCATGAAATGAACTCACAATGACTTGAAGGCTTCGGGATAGAAGGCTTAGGAGTAATGTTGAGCGATTAGTGGTCAGAGAAGTGGTGATGGGCCGAATCTGACTTGTCGTGAAGGCTGGCAGATGTGTGGGGGCTGGTGGGTTGTTGTGGGAGGGGAAGGAGAACTGAATTGATGTTTTTACAGAGGTGACTGTCCAATCACTGGGATTGAATCACGTGGATAGCCTGGAAAGAAACATCAGAAATTGGAGACAGCCGTCAGTTTTGGAATGAAATAGGAGTTAACGGGAATGATCGCCTAGGGAATAGGAGGGGGAACAGTGGCAGTTGAGCCCTGGAAACGAGGGAAAAATCTAGGAATCCTCTCTCAACCCTTCCTTGACGTAGCCTTCTCAATGTCAGAGGAACAATGGGAGACGAGCTCGACCGAGAGAGGAAGAGAAAGAGGGAGCCTTGTTCACCACCAAACCCTAACTTGAGAGGATGACGGGCAAAAGTGAGACTAGGAAGAGAGATTCGATTTTGCATTCATGCCTCTTCCAAGGCCCCCTCGCTCGCATATATAATGAGAGAAAAACGCTTTACAATATTTCAATTATATCACTCACCCGGGCTACATGATACATGAGTAAATTAGAGTACGTGAAAACAAGATATAATGTGAGAAATAAAGATGCAATGAAAAAAGAAGATACACGCCGTTCACGGTCACATGTCATCATCCTATCCGTGGGCCCAAAACACAACCTCCCCTGTGCGGATAAAGCTTGTCCTCAAACTTGAGTGGACAACAGTATGGGGCTCTAGCCATCTTGGCAACCTCGTCGTCATCGTCTTCCGGAGGATCGTCAATTTCTAGACTCTCCCCATCGTCGTCATCATCGTCATCAAGCTTATCCTCAAGCTTAAGTGGACAACGGTACAGGGCTTTAGCCATCTTGGCAACCTTGTCGTCATCGTCATCGTTGGACGAAGTGTGGGCCACTCGGGCGGCAGAAGCAGAAGCGGAGAGCGGCATAGGGTGGCTAAGAAGCCCTTCGAAGATAGGTGTGGGCAGGTTGGCCAGCTGGGAGAGAAGTTACGGTTGCACAGTAATTGTTGGAGGCGATGTCAAGAGGAATCGGGTGATAGGAGTGGGCACTTAAGATCGGGAATCGTCATTTATGCGGTTGTCGTCATTCTAGGACCGAGCAGGGTCGTCGATGAGAGTGTAAGGGTTGTCAGCAGTGTGGTGTGGATCAACAGGCTCGTGCGCAACAACTAGCAAGTGCAGTCGCTCAAGCTCGGGCGCATCAATGATCGAGCTAGAGGTGTCCAGCGGATCGTCGTAGGGGAGCGAAAACATGGGATCTCGTCATGCTTGCGACTTGAGGAAATGAGCTCAGAGGCTATTCTGGGGTACGTAGATGGATAAGGCTCTGATACCAAGATGTTGTGTTTCCGATTGCGAGCGGGTGTGTGGTCGTGAGAAGAAAAAGTCTCAGAGAGGATCCTCTTGACTCTTCCTTGACCTAGCCTTCCCACTGGCATAGGATAGAGTAGGAGCCGAGCTCGACCGAGAAAGGAAGAGGGAGCCTTGCTCAACTCCAAACCCTAACTTGAGAGTATGGGAGGGAAAGATGAGACTAAGAGGAGATATTAGGTTTTTCATTCATGCCCCTTCCAAGAACCCCCCTCACGCACATATATAGTGAGAGAAAAATATTCTACAATATTTTAATTATGCCCCTCACTCAGACTACATGATACGTTAGTAAATTAAAGTATGCGAAAAGAAGATATAATGCAGGAAATAAAGATACATGCATCGTCACCCTCTTCATGAGCCCATAACAGGGTGTTCGTTTGTAGGTGGGGGATTGAAGCTGGTACACGGTTTGGTAATGGAGGGAGTGGCTAGAAGTGGAAGAAGGTCTTGGTTTGCAGTAAGAGGAGGGATAGACATCTGTGTGAATGGATTGAGTGGTGGATTGTGAGTTTAGAGGGGTTATTAATGGAGTTAATGGGTAATCAATAGGCTAGTAGGTGATTTTGGAGGTTAAAAGTGGTTATGTGGAAGTGGGGAAAGATGATTGTGGTGGCTATGGAGAAGTTATGAAGGAGAGGTGGTGGGGTGGAAGGGAAGGAGGTTGCCAGCCAAGGTTGTTGGCAAAAGTGGGGAGAAGGAAGGGGAAAAGGAAGAGGGGCGGACAAGGAAGTGGAGGAGGGGATTCCTAGGCTTCACACCAAGACACTGGCTTCAGCATCTGGTGACTAAAGGCTGAAATTCTCTCTTCAACTTACGATTCTTGTAAATGGAGTCGCATATCCTTATTTATAGATTTATGAGCAGTCGTGAGTCATGATTCTCTGATCATGACGATCTACAAAATCCTTCAATAAAACACATAAAAACATTAAAACGCTAAAATGCACAGTCCACTCGAAATAAACGGTCCAGAATGTCACCTCCTCGTCCAGTGTGTGTAAGACCTAACGGATAGTGTGACATGATTTTCATCACTTTAAAGTACCAACGAATCTAATCTTCATGTTTTTTCTTGAAAGGGAAAATAGTGGAATTTGAATCAAAATATAAATGTACAGAATAGTACAGCTACACTTTCTACCCTCCATTCCAACAATGCCATCCACTTTTTTTCTTCTTCGCCTTCTTATTCTGAAACAAAATCACAATCGTTATATTCTACAAACACTCTTAGAGTATCATCATTTAAAGACTAATGATTTCTTAAAGGAAAGAGTATCAACAAGACCTTGAGGAGTCATTATTAGTATGTAGAGATCCATAATAAGTTAACTGAAAAAAACATATTATTTCAACAATAAAAAATATGCAAGGAAATATTATCGGGCATGCAGAGGATACACATTGCAAAAAGTGTGATATCGCATGGAATTTCCCTTTGCAGTAATAATACTTTAAGAGTTTAGACCTGTACGGTAAGATGTGTTGGAATTTGAAATATAAATATTTATTATTCCAAAATATCTACATTATTACAAAGGAAGTTCCCTCTTTATATAGAGCAGAGGAGGAAAATTTTACGCTTGGAGATATAGGACTAAATACAAGAAATTACGGTTGCACAGTAATTGTTGTCAGGATCGCGATCCGGATCGTAGGATCGCTCGATCCTACGATCCGGATTGCACATTTCGATCCGGATCTTAAGTTGGATCGAAATTTGGGCGTGTCCATGTGGGATCGCGATCCGGATCGTGGAATCGTTAGGATCGCGATTCCTATACGATTCCACGATCCCGTCTGTTGTATTTTAAAAACACCGAAAAAACGTCGGGCTTAAAACACCTCAAACCCTATTCTGATTCTGCTCCCGTCGCTCATGTCAGCTTCCGCTCCCGTCAACTTCCGCTCCCGTCGATTTCCGCTCCCGTCAGCTCTCTCACAGGTCATCTTCTTCTTCCTTCTCCACTTCTTCCTCTTCTTCTTCCTCTTCTTCTTCTTCCTCTTCTTCTTCTTCTCCTGGATAGTTTCAGTCCAGAAATCATCCAGATTTCTGGATGATCTCTGGACAGAAATCATCCAGATTTTTGGATGATCTCCGGAAAGAAATCATCCAGATTTCTGGATGATTTCAGTCCAGAAATCATCCAGATTTCAGCAAAATGGCATTTTATATGAGGCTGAATGATGATAGGAAGACTGTGGCAGCCATGGATGTTATTGTACCTAAAGTATGATTTTCTCTTATGTAGTTATGTTTGTTTAAATGTTCCTTTGTAGTTGGCTTACTTTATGAATGTGGTAGGATCTTACGATCCTCGATCCGATCTGATCCGATCTCACCTCCAAAACGATCCCACCTAGGATCTCGATCCTGACAACCTTGTGGAATGGGCCATTTGGGGCTTTTAATCTTGGGCTTTAATACCCCCCCCCCCCCCCCCCTCCCTTAAGCTGGGCAATATATATATCGATCATTCCCAGTTTGACACAAATATCTATAAAAATGATGAAATTAGTTTGGTGAAGATATCAGTCAATGCTTTATCTGAAGAAACAAATAGATTATTATTTGTTTTTTGATAACTTCTTCTATAATGAAGTGATAATCAACATCAATGTGTTTTATTCTTTCATGAAACACTAGATTTTTAGATATGCAAATGACTGTTTTATTATTACAAAACATCGGTAGAGGATAATCATAGATTTCTCTCAAATCTTTTAGAGGCGTTCTCAACCACTTTAACTCACAAGCAGTTTAAGACATACTTCATTATTCAGCTTCTACACTTGACCTGAACATCACTGTTTGTTTCTTGTTTTTTCAAGTGACCAAATTTTCTCCGACATACCTACAAAATCCAGAAATAAATTTTTGATCTCCTTTATCATTTCCATAGCTTGCATCAGAATATGCTTCAATGCGCAAATGAATGTTTCTTTAAAATAATAGTCATTTCCTGGAGACCCTTAGATGTATTCTAATATTTTTAAGCTTGCATCAGAATATGCTTCCAGAAACACTCTCTAGGAGACTGCATAAATTAACTGGCCCTTCTAAGAGCATGGGAGATGTCAGGTCTTGTTACGGTGTGATAAATGAGTTTATCGACCAGATGCTTGTACCGAGAAATAACTTGTAGAAGAGGGGATGCCTCATCCCAAAGTTTGTCAGCATAAGATTCAGTGCAGGTTTCGTGTCAAGGAGACCGGTTTAGTTGAGTAGATCTAGGGCATATTTGTGTTGAGAGACAACTATGGAGTTATTAAATTTCGCAATTTCAATTCTCAAGAAGTATCTGGGACCGGGAGGCTTCAGTAGGCCTCCCAATTCGAAGTTTTTTCCTAGAAGTTTCCACCGTCGTTTACTACTAATTAAGGCGTGCGCGACCTTGATCTTGTTGTCCCATATCAAGATCCTCGCTACTATGCCAGGGCGGTACGCTCTGCTCTCTCGCGACCCTCAAACAAAAGCCCCTACTGAAGATGAAAAAGGTGAGCACTGAAATGAGAAAGGCGCTAGTGACGCAACACGACTTCGGTTCACATGTGAAAGTGCTTCGAAAGGTGTCAGCAGGTGTGCGGAGCCCGCTGAGCCGAGTGTTTGCCCACTTCACCTTTAGAGAACATCTTATCCTTTGAGTTATCTAAATAGGCGATCGTCTTTGGAAGCGCAAGTAGCGTAGGGCGCATAGGGCGCGAAACCAGCCGGAGATGTTTTTTTGTAACAAAATATTCCCGGAGATGTTTTTTTGCTCTCTCTATTCCAGGAGAGTCATCTTCGATAAAAAGAATGTCATCTACGTAGACAGCAAGAATAACCAGACCATGGTTGGTCTTCCGTATAAAGAAGGAGTGGTCAACATTGTTTCTAGAGAAGCCAATGGTAGAGATGACATGTCTGAATTTGTCAAACCATGCTCGAGGACTTTGTTCACGACCATAAATGGCCTTCCGAAGTTTACACATATGAGACTTCCCCTAAGCAACACAACCAGAGAGAAGGTTTCAAAGAAATCAACACCATATATCTGGGTGAACCGATAACCAGGCGAGCCGTGTAACGATCCACAGTGTCGTCCAGAAGAAACTTAATGACAAAGTCCAACGACAGCCAACAACATCGCCTCCAAATGGGGTAGGGACAAGAGTACATGTACCATGTGATGTCAAGGTAGAGATTTCCTGATCCATTGTTGCTTTCCAACAAGGTATACGAAGAGCTTCATAATATGTAGTAGGTATGGTGGTGGTAGAGAGTGCCCAGGAAAATTTACTGCAAGAAAGATTGAGATTGGCATATGATACAACATTAGTAAGAGGATGTTTTGTACTCTCTCTTACCCTCTTCTGCAGAGGAATAGGAACATCCAAGTCTAAGTCTAAGTCTATTGAGGTCAAGGATCCTTCCGAAGAGGACAGAGCTGGCCTGGGAGTTGGCACGGGGACTCTAAAGTGGAAGAAGCGAGCATGAGCGGGGAAGTAGCGCGGCGACGATAATGACAATGAAGGGTGAAAGAGGAGGTATATGTTCAAGAGTTGGTGTTAGTTGTGCGATGTTTGGTGAAGGAGCATGAATGATAGGAAGCGATGAAATAGAAATGAGAGGAGATGTGGTAGAGAGAGGAAGAGGGATCTGGAGAGTAAGAGTGCCTCCATACTTGGAGAAATAAGGGGTAGACTCAAGAAGATGACATCAGCAGAGACATGTTGACGTTTGAAGATAAGATTGAAACAGATATATCCCTTCTGAGTTGGAGAGTACCCCATGAAGATACATTTGGTGACGCAAGTGGAGAGTTTATTGCCACCATATAAGTGTGGAAGAAAGTAGTATAACCAAACACACACATGGTGGGGGGGAAAGGTGTATTATCTGGATAGAGAAGAGAAAATGTGTCTTACCCTGAAGAGTAGAAGGTAGATGGTTAATGAGAAGACAAGAAATGAGAATCATACGACCCCAATAGGAGCGTAGAACATTCATCTGACACAAGAATGTCCGAGAAATATTGAGGATATGACGATTTTTCTTTTCCACCACACCATTTTGTTGTGATGTATGCACACAACTGATCTGATAAAAAATATTTTTGGCGGTACAGAAAGATGAGACATGTTGACTCATGTATTTTGTTGCATTATTTGTCCTGATAATTTTTAGAGGTAAATCAAATTGTGTGAATTTCATTATAAAATTTAGAGAAAACAGAATAAAAAAAACTGAGCGTTCATTCAAAAGATACACCCAAATACATCGAGAGAAGTCATCAATAAAAGTTACAAAGTACAGACTTCCTCCACCAACAGACTTGGTGGGGCTAGGACACCAGATATCTGAATGAACACGAGCAAAAGGACGAACATAATTCTTATAAAGTTTAGCATGGAAAGTAATACGATGATGCTTTTCATATTGGCAAGTCACGCATTCAAAAGTGAAGTTTGACTTTAAAGATGGCAGGAGATGGTGGAGGAGACGTAGTGAAAGATGACCAGGCGATGATGCCACTAAAGAAGAGAAGTGGAGACTGGAGATGGAGAAAGCGGGAAAACCATCGAGGTGGTAAGACCGATGCATTCAATACCGGTAGCAATCGTCCATTTCGGTTGAATGTCTTGAAAATAGCACGCAGTAAGAGAAAATAAGATAAAACATTGTAATTGCCATGAAAGAGCACTAATATATAACAAATTGCAAGGAAAATTTATGATGAATAGAGCGTCATCCAACTGGAGAATGGAGGCGGTAGTCACAATGCAAGATCCACAAACTGGAGCAGGAAAGTTATCAGTCACAAAGAACAGCGGTAACCGGCTATGCTTCTCTAGGTGGGAGAATACAAGAGAGTTCATAGTCATATGATTGATGACACCGGAGTCAATGAGTTACTTACCCTGTGTTGCAACATGCGAGCTACCTAAAGAAGTGTCAATGGAGGCAGATCACTTGGAGACACTGATGAGATTCTCAATGCCTATCGAAGAGAACCATCGATCAGACGTTGGCGGTGGGGTGGACGAGGATGCAGAAAGATCATATGCAGTAGTACTGACATGAGCCTGAGGACGGAGGTGAGGATGCTTCACAAAACACCACTCGACAAGATGACCAAGCCGTCCACAATGTGAGCAAAGAAGGCAAGGTCCCCCACGACCCTTAGTGCACCCTATACGGCTACGATGAGCTCCACGACAGGCCGCATAAGCATAATTGTAGGAAGGCAGAGGGAACACAATCAGAGGTCATTGTAGAAAGTTGGTAACAGCAGAGATGCGAGCGGAAATTGCATCCAAGGTGGGTGCGTCGGGTTCTCCCAAGACCTGTTGGTGGGTCATCTCGTAGGAATCTGGAAGACATAGAAGATAGCAGGAGTTTCTAAAAATATTTCTGTTGAGTGACAAGGTCAGCAAAGAAGGGTCGATGTTGGAGAAGTTCCACGTTGAGAGATTAAACTTTCGGGGTGAGAGATCAGAATAGAGGGTGTGGATGTGAGATGTTTTGGCACCCTTGGAGTAAAAGATAGCAAGATGATCTCACGCGGCCTTCACAGTGGCATCATGACAGATGATAGTAAAACATACATCAGAGAGACTGTTTACAAGTCGGGTGCGAACAAGAGCATCATTAACGTCCTAATCAACATAGGTGGGAGATGTGAAGTCAGGAGGAGTGTTAGTAAGATGACGTCATTTGCGTTGAGAGCGTAAAAGAAAGGTAAAAGAGATACTCCAATCTAGATAATTTGGGCCCGTTAATTTGGAAGCAGTCCCGATATTTCCTGATGCACTGGAAATAATTGTGGGTGTAGGAGCAGGAATGTGCGGAGATGTCACCATAGATTAGCGAGATGGGCTCCGTGAGAGCAGAAGATTTCTCTAGTAGGGAGAGAAGTCGGCACTTTATAAAAAAAATGGCTCTTAATATAAGAGAGAAGTCGGTTTTGTTATACGTTGAGGATTAGTGATCTCCAAATCTGAGGATCGACGAGCTCAATTAATCGGAGCATCGGCGAGCTTAATGTCACGGAGGATCGGCGAGCTCAATGTCGCGGAGGATCGGCAAGCCCGATATCGTGGAGGATCGGCAAGCCCGATATCGCGGAGGATCAACGAGCCCGGTGTCGCGGAGGATCGACGAGCTCGGTGTCGCAGAGGATCGGCGAGCCCGATGTCACGGAGGACCAGCCAGCTATCGGCAAGCCATAGTTGTTCCGCGCTTGGAAGGAAATCGCAAGCCACACACAGAGATCGAGATGTAACATCCCAAAATTTTAAGTTGAAGTTCGATACAATGCAATTGGTCGATCCGATCAGGACTCGAGCTGACTAGTTCCCATTTGATTAAGGTAATTATTTTGTTCACCTCAGTTCATTGATCCTACAAACCTGATTATTTGAAATTGGACTTGGGTTTCAAAAATGAGAAGCTCAATTCCTAGCCTAATCACAAACTTTTATCACATAATGGCATTTTCATAATGTGAGTAGGTAGCACAGTTAAGCGGTGGACTTATCTATTCGAGTCTCTCGCTGCTTGAAGTCAAATTTGTCGAAAACCAAACAGACCTGATAATTTTTCTCTAGTCCAGGTGATTCGCGTGTGATAAGCGTCATTCTCCTCTGCCCTAGCTTCACTCATGCACTCGTGAGAAGAGTTTACATGCAACCTGCTCCTCGGTGTGGCCACGGAGACGCTTGCAAGGCACCGTCGAAACATCAGCGGCACGTCTGGAAGATCTACGGGTCGCCTCAATGAGTTCCTTCCTTCCATGTACGATCATCTCCCGTCCTCCCGATTCGGTTTGCAAACCACACATAGTTATTCAATGTTGAGAATCGCAAGGTGTGGATCCTGCGATTTATGATTTATGTGGTTCATGACTCTCGTATTTCATTTCACTGAGAACATGAATCAAACATTCACGACTCTAGTATTTCATTTTACCGTGAACATGAATCACACATCGTGCTCCGTATAGGTACACACGGATGTTGTACTATATGACTTCGGTAACCTCTGACGTAAGTCCTTGTTGAACATTGTGTGTTTGCAAGCGAGCGAAGAAAAGATCAGTGTGCCCTCCTCAGTAGAGAATCAAATGTATTGATTCGGTAATATTCATATTTTCAGTGTTAAATTCCCATTGTAACGGTTAGGGTCTGTTTGTATAATCATACATTGATTTTTCGTTGGCCGGTAATAGGTGCGTTGAAGCCCTCTCCTCCATTAATTGAGTGCTTTACGAGTGGAGTGATCTAAAACAAAAGGGTGACATTTTAGAGCATTATGTGATACGAAGACGGCATGCCACGCACCCCATTAATAGTCCACGTAGCCCTAGTGACATTATCGTATTTTATGTATACCCACTCTCGCCTATATAAGGGAGTTGGGGTGAGTCGTTTAGCTATCTTTGAAATCTTGTTTAATCTTAGGTTCTCATTAGAGAGAAGGCTCTTAAGGGAACTTTCCCTCAAGTGATTGGATCGAGCTTGTCTCGATATTTGTATCCCTTTTTTGTGGTCAATTATGCAATTTCGAGTCCGACGATAGCGTGCGCCTATCAATTGGTCTGACCTGCCGCTCATTTAGGGTTTCCATCGAGCCCTAATTGGGTCTACTTCCCGGTTCAAGCCAGCATGACGGATTCCCTCAGCTTTCGCCAATCTCATTCGTACCAGCCGTCGCGACCACATCGTGCCGCTCAGGCTCTTGCGAGACTAGCCGACCACGTCATGCCGCTCGGGCTCTTGCGCGACTAGCCGACCACGACGCACGACGCTCGCGGTAGGAACTATAGGTCCCGCACACATATTCTGCGTGTCAGTCGCACCCGATTGTCGTCTTCTCCGCACATCTCGACTCTTCATCCTCCAACCGCGCTCCCTCCATCGCGTTCTTCTGCATCCCATCAGCCAACCAATGTCTCCTTCAGCATCCCGTCGGCCCGCCGGCGCGTCCCTCGGCTTCCCATCGGCCTCCTACGCCTCCTTCAGCATTTCGTCCCTCGACATTTCCTAGCCCAGCCCCCACACTACTCGAAGGTTGGGGTGTTGTTTGGAGGATGGGGTGCAGGGTGGCACCAGTTATGGTGTGGTGTTTTGGAAGGGCGTCTGTTGGCTGATGGTGTGGTGTTTGGAGAGGTGGTTGTTGTCGTGTGGTGTGGTGTTTGGAGGGAAACGCTAGGAGGAATGATAGGGGTGAGGGAAGGCATATGAGGGAACAAGGAAAAACAAGGAAAGATAATACCTAGGAGTTGGCACCTATGGTTCATGGAGTCGACATTGGGGGGAGCAGCAGATCGTGGAAGAACTCTCCTAAATCTACAATGTGGCCAAAACCAGCCCCTAAACTCATATAAATAGACAAAAGACACTAGAGAACATATCATGAATGGCCCGGATCGTGCGATCATGATGGCTGCTAAATCTCATTAAATAAAAACATAAAAATATATCATCGCTCCAGACACAACTACGGATTCGAATCATCCAGACGACAACCCGATCAATGTCTCCAGTGAACATAGACCCATGCGGGCCCCAGTGGGCAACGATCCGCTCTCGAACCGCTATGCCCATCAACAAGCTATATTTTGCTTAATTGGAAAACAGTTCATTGAAATTTAGTTTGTCTTACGTATCCTCATGAGCATATACTCTACACATCAATGCAAGCTCAGACATATCCACTCGCTAGTACGCTGGGGCATGGAACTTAGCGTACAAAAACATGTAAAGAAGCGAGTTAATATCGTTAAATAAAAATTAATAGCATGTATATCTAAAAATGACAAAAAAATCTTCTATTTAAACAACAACAAAACTCAACTATGAGCAAAAAACAGAACTAAATAAACAGGTTTGCATATCCCAGAACCAGTGTTATGATCAAAATAATATTTTTCTACAGGATTTTTTTTTTAAATATCCCATCAGCATGCAAACAAGACATGCATCAAAAAGGAAGTTGATTTCTGGATCTCTTACATGATTATGGTTCAGGCAATCGTACTTTGGAAAAATAATATCAACTTTATGCCCTAAATCTTGAACAGCGCGTGACAGACTTGTAACAACATCACCTAAGCCTCCCACCTGAAACAAGTTACAAAATGATTATAGGAAGGGGGAGATATAGGAAGAAGGAAAATGGTGTCATTAATACATGCATACTTCAAATATTTGCATTAATTTGGAAAATAAAAGGCAGCCTATTTAAGCTTTCTAATAAACATCCAACTTACGAATTGATGCAGTTATCAAATTATCATGGTGAATTACCAGCAATCTAGAAGATATGCGCATAAATGAGATGGGAGGGGTTGCAAAATGTATATGTGTACTGATGCATACCAACAATGCATATTCGGCTGCTATAAAGGTTTGTGTATGTATAGACAAGCTACATGTAAAATGTGTTATTTGGGTGCTCAAATGTAAGGGTTTACAAAAAAGTAAATATATTCTACATTAACCATCACAAAATGATATATCAGTTTGCTAACTACTTTAAGAAATGCTTGACATGGCACTTTTCCATAAGCATTCAGTATTATACTCATGAGCATAACACTATACTTATGTACCCATATGTTATTTATGAACATAAGCGTCAGGGGAAGGGTCCCACAACAAAAGTGAAATGTAGGCAAACCTTATTTATGAACATAACAAAAAAGGTAAAAATAAATTGGTTCTCAATTAGATCATGTTTGGGATAGCATTTAGGATCCGGTACGGTTTGGAAAAAAGGATCTGATATTTTTTGTGCTGTTTGGATCGAGAACCGAAAATACCCAAGAATTTGTTTCACTTAGATCAATGCATCGATGTCAGAAGTCCTTGTCGCCAGAATTTGTTATATTATGTTTGTAATACAACGGTTAGTTACTGTTGGTTTGTGTGTGTGTGTGTATGTTTAAAAACTATTGTATTTGAACTAGGCGGGAGAAGTTAGCAAGTATATTAGGTGGGAGGAGTTACCCAACCGCTCAAACTGCCGGCTGTGCTGATGTGTGTAGGCCATAAATCAGGTCCGTGTGTGTGTGTGTGTTTAAATTATTATGAAGCTTACCTATGTGTTCTTACCTTCTCTTCCCATGCCTTGCCTCTCAGTGTGGTCAGTGGTGGTGCGCCATCGACCCCCCTTCCTTCTTTATTTTCCTGCAATTAACTTTAGAGCGTACCGATTGGTATCAGAGCCATACCTGGGCCGTGGCAAACTGTCTTCATGAGTAATCATAGCACCCGCAGCCATGATCTACGCAAGGAAGTCGATGTCGTGAGGGAGACGCTGAAAGCAATGGATGGCAACAATGGCAATTTGAGGTCTGCTCTCCAGGATATGGAACAAGATATTTGTCTGTCGTGGATGAGTTGCGGCAGATGTTTACAGCATTAACGAGGGAGAAAATGTGCATCGAAGGTCCCTGCAGCAATCACACTGAAAACAGAAGATTTCAAAATCATCAGCAATATCAATCCAGACCCGAGGAGCAAGATTGGGCTTTCCCCATTTCTTCAGAGATGCAGTCTGTGACTGGTTAGTTCAAAGTGAGAAGTTTTTTGAAGTCGATGGTACGCCGGAGTCGTTGAAGGTGAAGTTGGACGTCGTAAATCTGAAAGGCAAGGCCTTGGCCTGGTTTCAAATTTATTCCAAAGCCAGAATTGTGCAATTTGATTTATTGTGGGATGAATTTTCGATGGCCATTCATGATCGTTTTACTCCCACTCTCTATGAAGATCCAATGAGTGAGATTAAGGAGTTGAAGCAAACATCCATGGTTCAACAATACTTGGATGAATTCGAGGCTCTATGAAATAAGATCCTAATCTCTGAGGAATATGCAATCAACCTCTTTCTAACGGGTCTCCAGAAGAACATTTCTTTGGCAGTGCGCATGTTCATGCCCTCCTCCCTTTAGAAAGCATATAGCTTGGCTAGAATACAAGAACAACAATGTTCACTTGGGGACAAATGTGGTTATCATCATCAGAGAGCGGCGATTGTTAATCCGGTCCTTGAAGGCAGGTCATCCAACAGAATCCTTGTCGCCAATTCAAGCTAATCATAACCTTCAAAAACCACTAAAACATTATCACCCAAAGAAATGGATGAGAAGCGGCTCAAGGGTCTGTGTTTCTGCTGTGACTAGAAATAGTTCAAGGGGCACAGATGCGGGAATTCAACTTAACTTTATGTTCTCGAAGTTGAAAGGGGGGAGGAGAAATAGAAGATAAAGAAGAAATTACACCCTTTAAAGAAGAAGCGGGCGATCAAAATCTTGATTATCACCTCACAGGTATCCATGCATGTTCTCACAGGAATCATTTATTATCATACTATGAGGGTCACTGGATCTTAAAAGGGACAACAAATTTTCATCTTGATAGCACAAGGAGCACTCACAACTTCATTGACGAACACACAGCCACCCATCTTCAATGCCCCACAACCACAATACCAACTTTTAAGGTGTTTGTGGCCGACGACAACAAACTAGCTAGTACAAAGATATGTGTACTCGATTCAAATGGACCATGCATGGAATACCCTTTGAGGCTGACATGTTACTTTTACCCTTGGGGGTTGTGATATGGTGTTAGGTGTTCAATGTTTGATCACTTTAGGCACCATTAACTGGGATTTCCTCAATCTGCACATGGAATTTCAATGTGGGGACAAAAAGGTTTCTTTGCAAGGCAGCAAGAATGTGGGCAGTGTCATCATTAATAAGAAAACAATGACTAAGCTAAAACAGAAATCAATCCAATGTACCATGTTGAGTATTTGTTGGTTGCAATCCCCGAGTGCTTCATCTAGATCAACAGCCTTATCAAAGATCTCTAATCAGAATGGCAACACCTCCAGAGAAGCTAATGACCGCAATTCAAAGGCATTAGCACTTCTATTGGAAAATGGGTTCCTGATCTTGTCCAGAAAATGGCAAGAGACAAATGGTCCTCTAAACACTTTAGTGATGGGGAATGCTGATTTAGAAAGTAAACTCCAACTCTACCAACAACAAAGGGCAGCCCGGTGCACAAAGCATCCCTGCGTAGCGAGGGTCCGGGGAAGGGTCCCACCACAGGGTGATGATGCTTTGAAGGGGAGCCTTGGCGCAACGGTTAAGGTGTCGTTGTGTGACCTTGAGGTCACGGGTTCGAATCCCGGAAGCAGAGCATCATCAGAAATAAAGAGAGTTATCCAACAACAAGATCAGAAAAATTCACAGCACATCAGAGATAAAGAGAGTAATCTAGTCTTGAAACCTCACTTTCGGTTTGCCAATGGGTGGCTTAGGAGAAAAGTGAGATTGGCGGTAGGTCTGAATGAAGAAGTTAAGAAACTACTTTGACACGTTTTTCATGATTACAGTATTGGAGGTCACTCAGTAGTATTTGTGGCCTTGCAAAAAATGAAACAAAAATTTATACTAGAAGAATAATGAAGGAGTATATATCAGTACAATGTGTCATATGCCAACAATGTAAAACTCCAAATGACCGGCCTTTGGGGTTGTTACAACCATTACCCACTTTGGACAAGGTTTGGAGGGATATATCTATGGATTTTATTGAAGGACTTCTATTATCCAATGGGTATGAAGTTATTATGGTTGTGGTGGATCGACTCAGTAGGTATGAACACTTCATAGCCCTCAAACATCCTTACTCAGCCACAAGCATTGCTCAATTGTTCTTGGATAATATTTTTAAACCATGTAGCATGCCTCAATCTATTGTGTCGAATAGAGATGTGGTGTTTGTGAGTGATTTTTGGCAAAAACTCTTCAAACTCCTACATGTTAAGATCAATACAATGATTGTCTATCATCCACAATCCGACGGGCAAACGAAGGTGGTCAATAGATGTTTGGAGAGTTACTTACGATGTGTTACCTTCAACAAACCCAAATCATGGAATCATTAGTTGCATGCCTATCATCCACAATCCGACGGGCAAACGGAAGTGGTCAATAGATGTTTGGAGAGTTACTTACGATGTGTTACCTTCAACAAACCCAAATCATGGAGTCATTAGTTGCCTTTAGCTGAATGGTGGTACAATACTTCATACCATAGTGGCACCCAAATGACTCCATATGAAGTGGTTTATGGACAGGCTCCACCATTACACATACCATATCTAGCAGGAAGTACTGTGAATGAAGCAGTGGACCGCACACTTCAAAATCGTGAGCAGACCATCAATATTCTCAAGCAACACCTGCAGGTAGCTCAAAACCGGATGAAGCAGATTGCTGATAGAAAAAGAAAGGAGAAAGAATTTGAGGAAGGGGATTGGGTCTACATTCGCTTATTACCATATAAGCTGTAACAACCCCAATTATTAATAGCTTTAATAAGGTCTAACCGCAGCCCACTCTCTCGATTAAACCCCCCCCCCCCCCCCCCCCCCGGTCCGAGCTTTCTCGCAAAAACCCGCCTCCGCTAGGGTTTTTCCCGTCTCTCCCGCTCTCGATTCCACGGGCCGACGCCGCTCCCGTCTCCTGCGCACAGCCCCGACGCCGCCGCCTGCTCCTCCTCCCGCCGGCGCCACCGCCTCCTGCTCCCGGATCCGCCTCCAGCCGGCTCCGCCCCCTCCTCCTCCGACTACTCTAGCCGACGACAACCATTTCCCCTCCAGCAGCCGACAACTCTCTCTCTTTTCCCCTTCCAAGGTCAGCAACGGCCTCCTCAAGGGCCGGCAGCAATTTCTGCCCCCCTCCGGCTACCGGTAACTGCTCTCCCTCGTCGTTTTGACCGTTGATTTCGTGAGGAAAATCTAGGGTTTTCTTCCCTCTCCTCCTCGAGCCCGGATCTGAGTTCCTTGGGGTAAATCTCCTCTCCTTCTCCCTTATTTCAGAATTTTGCCTTGATTATTTGGGATTTTTGCGCCCCAATTTGCATTTTTAGATTTTTGTGCACGCCCTAATCGCCGAATCCTTAGGCATTCGTGCTCCCCGGCGTCGTTCGTCACTCCAATTGGCGGAAACTCTTGAAGACCCTTCCGAATTAGGGTTTCCCTAGGCTAAAGCGCCGCCAAATCTCTGGCTCCCGCGTTGTTATTCCTTCTCCCCTCACTACGAGGGAGGTATTTTGCTAAGCTCTCTCTTTTCTAGGTTTTGTGTTAATATTAACTACTTGTGCTAGCGTGTAGGGTTTCAATATCACCCTTGTTTATGCTTAACCAGGTTTAAAATAAGACCTTGAAAACTTGTTTGCGCCGCTTAACTGCCACTGTCAGCCTCAGCCTTCTCAAGGCAAGTAGAGAAACTTCTCACTTGCAAACTCATGATTTTACTTACGATTTTCCTGTCAGATACCTGAATCCTCGATTTGATTACTTGTCCCAGTGTGCTAGAATCCATGTAATTCTGCATCTAAGTCATTAATAACGTAAGTTAACATTGAAAGGTAGGGTTTAATTGATGCAACTCCTTGACTTGGGTTCCCTCTTGAATCCCTAATGGGAACAAAGGACCGGTCATAGCGAGCTTAAATTTCCGAATCTTCTGAATCCGTACTTGAATCTGTCTGAATCTGTCTGAATCATGAATCATGTGCATCAAACAAAACACCTACACTTCCAATTGTCTCAACTTATGTTATTATTACTTAGACTTTTGTACTCCAGAGTAGTTTAATATTTCAGTTCTGCTTCTGCATTTCTTGTATTTACCTGTCTTGCTAGCTTTGTTATTTACCTTGCTTTAATTACATGTATCATAGTTCTGAGGCTTTTTCCTTGTTTTCTTTGGAATTTGCCTTAGCGTCCGTGACTGCGCCCCGTGGTACCTGAGCCTGCTCTGCACCCTGTTCCTGCTTCCCTGGAGGTTTCTTTTGTTAGTTGCTGTGTCAGGTTCTATGTTGTATTTCCTTACTGTCAGTTATTTCTTATTATGTAATGATTATAGTTAGCCATTTTCTCCTGTATCAAGGACAACTGTTAGGCTATTATATGTACTATCATTTTGTATCAATGCATGTTCATCCTCCCGGAGGTCTATATTACTTGTATCTGTACTAGAAATTTCAAATGGAGTTTTTTTCACATTATGCTTGCATGTTCCTTTACTTTTGTGTGTTTTAAAGCTTCCGCTATAAATTAATCCGTTTTACTAAAAAAGTAACTATTTGTAGTACTTCTGCTTCTGCCTTAGCAGACATGGATTTCTTTTCGCCCATGCCTGTGGCATCACGATCCGCCCCGAAACGCACTCTGACTCTTGTCGGGACGGGTCGTGACAGTTGGTATCAGAGCTAGGTTTAGCATCTCAGGATAAAGTATTTTACAAGTATCAAATATTTTAAATATTATTTTATAAATATTTATGCATGCATCATTTCTTCACTCACCTTATCATTACTGTTGTTCTTGGCTGAAACACGCACACACTACACGCATAATCATGCGTAGTATGCACACGAATGTTAAGGGGTTATGGGCAAACTTAACATTTATGTGCATATGAATTTCCACTAGGATATACACCGCTTGCAAATATTAAATGGTTATGGGCAAATTTAATATTTTCAAGTGCGATGACATTAGCTGCATAGTATGCATGACATGTTAAGTGATATGGGCACTTAACATGGTATGCATATCCATTCATAAACATTATTAGAAATGCATTTAGGCAGAATTGCATTTCATGCATAACATAAATCATTTGCACAAGTGTCAAGCTAGGAACGACAGATAATGATTGTACACACATGGATTTGTTAATTGTTACATATTGCACCTGATTTTTGTTGCATTTGCATGATCATTACTAGCAGTTGTCCAAAGAAAATGCTGTAATTATTACATGATTTACATACCTGACAGTATAAGAAGTGTTGAACCTCTAGTTTCCAGTTATCTTATTCTTGCTTGACTCTCGATCTAACCCGATGCTCTCGTATCTCCTTCTAGATGGCTCCCAAGCGTTCTCAGCGCAAGAAGCCAACCCCTCCCGCAGTGGAAACTTCTGGTGGTGCTACTGCTCAAATTCTGAAGAAGATCCTGGATCGCCTCGATCGTCTTGAGGGGGATCGCCAGACTCCTGATCCAGCCTCTGGTTCCGGCCCCTCAGGGACAGCTGGAGTGACTACCACTCCTGAAGCCGCCCCTCTTGCATCTGAACCTGTAATCAGCCCGCTCGCCGTCAATCTGGTGACTTCGCTTGCATCGATTCCGACTGCTCCTCCTGTGGCGATGGCAGACACTTTAGCGTTCAAAAGACTAAAGCCGCCATCTTACGATGGAGCCGCGACTACTTCGTCATTTCCGAGTGGCTCTCTCAAATGGAGAAGCACTTCGAGTACGCTGGAGTTCCAGATGTCCAGAAGGTTCTTCTTGCGGCCTATCAACTGACCGAGGATGCGTACACTTGGTGGCTTCAGCGCCGCACTCTTCCCGACCTTGCCACCATGACTTGGGTTCAGTTTAAAGGAGCTCTTATGGAGAAGTTCCTTTCTTCCGTGGAGCGTGACCGACTAGCCGAGAAGTTCTTGTCTCTTCAGCAGCCAGGCAGATCAGTGACCGAGTACGAAAGAGAGTTCTCCCGCCTGTCACTCCTTGCTGTGGAGTTGGTGCCAAGCGAGTCCAAGAAGATCAGCCGCTTCGTGAAAGGGCTTCGACATGATTTCCGTCAGCATGTGGTAGCTCATGGCGCCACTACCTATGCCGAGACCGTGGAAGCCGCGTTGCAGGTGGAAGCTATCGAGTTGGAGCGTTCTTCTAAGAAGGTCTAACATGGATCTAGCAATGCTGCATCGTTTGACCTCAAGCGCAAAGGTGCACCATTCCAGGAACAAGGCCCCAAGACCAAGGAGGTGTGTGCGTTCTGCCACAAGGTGGGCCATGTCGCCCAAGTCTGCCGCACACTCTTGAAGAAGCAGAAGATGGTTGTTCCTGCACAGCAACCCCAGTTGACGCTTGCCACTGTTACCTCTGACTGCTCTTACTGCAAGAGGCCAGGTCATCTGCTGAAGGACTGCCGCCGCAAGCAGAATGCGTGCTACCGATGCGGTCAGGTTGGGCACCATATCCGGGACTGCCCGGTTCCCGCTCAGCCTCCGCAGTCTGTTCCGGGAACTCAGGAACAAGGTAAAGTCGTGATGAATGTCATTACCCAGGGCGAGGCACTTGCATCCACTGACGTCATCTCTGGTATGTAATGCGCATTTGTCATTTCCTGCAATTTTTGTTTTAGCTTATTTCCCTTCGATCCGGACAATCATGTTTTGCGTGCATGTTCTTCTTTCTTAGGGAGATTTAGGGTCAACAATAAATGGATGCAGATTCTTTTTGATTCTGGCGCATCCTATTCGTTCATTGCTCGTCATGTTGTGGATCGTTATCGTTGGCCTACTTCGCCTCTTGAGGTCCCTTATGAGATCTCCGTGCCCGGTCATCTGCATCTTTCGCGTAGTGGCATTCCCAATTGTCCGATCATGCTTGGTGAATTGCAAGTCTCAGCCGATCTTATAGTCCTGGAGATGTCAGAGTTCGAGGTAATCTTGGGAATGAATTGGCTGGTTGCGTATAAGGTTAAATTGGACTGCGTGGCAAAGAGGGTCAACCTCAGCATTGATGGCAAGGATTTCAGCGTTCATGTTCAGACCCGCAGTCACATGAAGGTAATTTCCGCTGTACGCGCCACTCGCCTTCTTAGTCAAGGATGTTCTGCATGTTTCGTGTATGCTGCACATTCGGATTCTGTCTCTCCTTCTCTTGAATCCATACCTGTTGCTTCTGAATTTCCTGATGTCTTTCCTGCCGAATTGCCTGGGATGCCTCCTGATCGAAATGTGGAGTTTTCTATCGACTTAGAGCCGGGAACTCGCCCCATATCTAAAGCTCCGTACCGTATGGCCCCGCGCGAGCTAGAGGAGCTTAGATCGCAGTTGGATGAATTGCTTGAGCGTGGATACATTCGTCCCAGCTCGTCACCCTGGGGAGCCCCCGTTCTCTTCGTGAAAAAGAAGGACGGTTCTATGAGGCTCTGCATCGACTATCGGGACTTAAACAAAGTGACCGTGAAGAATAAGTATCCCCTTCCGCGCGTGGACGACCTTTTCGATCAGCTCAAAGGTAGTTCAGTCTTCTCCAAGATAGATCTTAGATCAGGTTACCATCAGCTGAAGATCAAAGAATCCGATGTTCCCAGGACCGCCTTCCGAACTCGGTATGGTCATTTTGAATTCTTAGTGATGTCTTTTGGTCTGACTAACGCTCCTTCTGCTTTTATGGATATGATGAACCGTGTTTTTCGTGAATATCTGGATAAGTTCATCATCGTGTTCAACAACGACATTCTGGTTTATTCCAAGACTCATGAGGATCATGCAGCACATCTTAGGCTCACTCTCTCCACTCTTCGTCAGCATCAGCTCTATGCCAAGCTGTCCAAATGTGAGTTCTGGCTGGATCATGTTGCTTTTCTGGGACATGTTGTTTCTGGTGATGGACTCTCTGTTGATCCTGCCAAGATTTCAGCTGTTATGGCCTGGAAGCGACCTTCTACCCCTTCTGAGATTCGCAGTTTCCTTGGGCTTGCTGGTTACTACCGCCGTTTTGTCAAGGATTTCTCCTCTCTTGCTGCTCCGTTGACAAAGCTAACGCAAAAGCATGTTAGATTCGATTGGTCAGATCAGTGTGAGCAGGCCTTCTTGGAGCTGAAGCAACGTCTGTGTTCGGCGCCAGTTCTGGCCCTTCCTTTAGAGGGGCAGATTTTTCAGTTTATACTGATGCTTCCGGAGTCGGCTTGGGATGTGTCTTGATGCAGGGCGATCGTGTCATTGCTTATGGGTCGAGGCAGTTGAAAACTCACGAGCGTAATTACCCCACTCATGATCTGGAGTTCGCCGCTGTGGTGTTTGCGTTGAAGCTTTGGCGTCATTATCTCTATGGCGTGAAGTGTCACTTCTTCACTGATCATCAAAGCTTGAGGTATATCTTTGATCAGAAGGATCTCAATCTTCGTCAGAGGCGGTGGGTCGAATTTGTAGCAGATTATGATTTGGAGCTTACCTATGTCCCCGGCAAGGCCAATGCGGTAGCTGATGCGTTGAGTCGTCAAGTTTCTGTTTCCTCTGGTGCCCCCATGTCAGCTACTCTTGCAGCTTTGATTGGTGACCTCGAGCGGATGGACATATCCATCTTACCAAAAGGTCAAGACCAGGTCTTTGGTCCGTCGTGGGTGGAGCAGGTGAAAGATTTGCAGCCTTCCGACCCCATCCTCCAGCGCATTCGCCGAAGGGTCGAACTCGAGTCTCTTCCGGATTTCTCAATCTCTGATGATGTTCTGCGTTTTCGAGGCCGTCTTTGCATCCCCGCTGTTCCTGAATTACTTAATGCTATATGCCGTGAAGCTCATGAGTCGCGCACAACTGGTCATCTAGGCAATAATAAGATGTATCATGACTTAAAGCAGATCGTTTGGTGGCCTGGTATGAAGAATCATATAGCTAGCTTCATCTCTCGATGTCTGACGTGCCAAAAGGTGAAAGCTCAGCGTCAGCGTCCTCGTGGTCTTTTGCAGCCTCTGCCCATCCCTGAATGGAAGTGGGAGGACATTTCTATGGATTTTATCACAGGTTTGCCTCGCACTCCGAGAGGACACGATGCGATTTGGGTGATAGTGGATCGGTTGACTAAGGTAGCCCACTTCATCCCTTATAAGGAAGGTCACTCTACTGAGAAGATGGCTCGAATCTATGTGTCGGAGATTGTTAGACTTCACGGGATTCCTTTACGTATTGTGTCGGATCGTGACTCGAGGTTTGTCTCTCGTTTTTGGAAAGGCTTTCAGCAAGCTTTGGGCACAGATCTCAACCTGAGCACCGCTTATCATCCGACAACCGATGGTCAGACCGAAAGAGTTAATCAGATTCTTGAAGACATGCTTCGGTGTTACATTTTGGACTACAAGGGAGCTTGGGATGAGCAATTACCTTTGGTCGAGTTTGCCTACAATAATAGCTATCAGGAGAGCCTCCAGATGCCCCCCTTCGAAGCACTGTATGGGCGTCGTTGTAGGACCCCTCTCTTTTGGTCAGAAGTTGGTGAAAGGGTTGTGTTGGGACCTGAGTTGCTCCAGGAAATGGAAGAAGCCACAAAGAAGACTCGACTCCAGCTCAGTCGTGCTATTGAGAGACAGAAAAAGTATGCTAATTTGCGTCGCCGTCCGCTAATTTTTGCTGTGGGTGATCAAGTTTTTCTGAAGGTTTCCCCTTCTCCTGGGGTGAAACGGTTTGGTCGCCACCACAAGCTTAGCCCGAGGTTTACAGGACCTTTTTCTATCTCAGAGCGTGTTGGGGAATCTGCTTACCGTCTTGAGTTACCTGCTTCTTTTGCCGGAGTTCATAACGTCTTCCATGTCAGCCAGCTTCGGAAGTACATTCATGATCCCAACCGCATTGTTGAAGAGATTTCTGTAATTCCTGAAGCAAATCTCTCGTACCCGGTCGAACCTGCTAAGATCGTGGAGTATCAAGAACGCAAACTTCGAAAAAGGACCATTCCTATGGTAAAAGTACTTTGGATGCATGGCAAGTCTGAGGAGTTCACTTGGGAGCTCGAAGCTGACATGCGTAGTAAATATCCGCACCTATTCTCCTTATCTTGGTAAGCCTCTGAGCTTGTTCTCTTCTCATTTTTGTTATGTTCTCAGTTAGCTTCCATGTTTTGGTTTAAAAAAAATTTCCTGTTGGAATGAATGACCTCGGAGTCGTCTCCATAAGAGACCCCATCCAGAAAATCCTCGAAAGTTTCGGGACGAAACTTCCTAAGTAGGGGAGAATGTAACAACCCCAATTATTAATAGCTTTAATAAGGTCTAACCGCAGCCCACTCTCTCGATTAAACCCCCCCCCCCCGGTCCGAGCTTTCTCGCAAAAACCCGCATCCGCTAGGGTTTTTCCCGTCTCTCCCGCTCTCGATTCCACGGGCCGACGCCGCTCCCGTCTCCTGCGCACAGCCCCGACGCCGCCGCCTGCTCCTCCTCCCGCCGGCGCCACCGCCTCCTGCTCCCGGATCCGCCTCCAGCCGGCTCCGCCCCCTCCTCCTCCGACTACTCTAGCCGACGACAACCATTTCCCCTCCAGCAGCCGACAACTCTCTCTCTTTTCCCCTTCCAAGGTCAGCAACGGCCTCCTCAAGGGCCGGCAGCAATTTCTGCCCCCCTCCGGCTACCGGTAACTGCTCTCCCTCGTCGTTTTGACCGTTGATTTCGTGAGGAAAATCTAGGGTTTTCTTCCCTCTCCTCCTCGAGCCCGGATCTGAGTTCCTTGGGGTAAATCTCCTCTCCTTCTCCCTTATTTCAGAATTTTGCCTTGATTATTTGGGATTTTTGCGCCCCAATTTGCATTTTTAGATTTTTGTGCACGCCCTAATCGCCGAATCCTTAGGCATTCGTGCTCCCCGGCGTCGTTCGTCACTCCAATTGGCGGAAACTCTTGAAGACCCTTCTGAATTAGGGTTTCCCTAGGCTAAAGCGCCGCCAAATCTCTGGCTCCCGCGTTGTTATTCCTTCTCCCCTCACTACGAGGGAGGTATTTTGCTAAGCTCTCTCTTTTCTAGGTTTTGTGTTAATATTAACTACTTGTGCTAGCGTGTAGGGTTTCAATATCACCCTTGTTTATGCTTAACCAGGTTTAAAATAAGACCTTGAAAACTTGTTTGCGCCGCTTAACTGCCACTGTCAGCCTCAGCCTTCTCAAGGCAAGTAGAGAAACTTCTCACTTGCAAACTCATGATTTTACTTACGATTTTCCTGTCAGATACCTGAATCCTCGATTTGATTACTTGTCTCAGTGTGCTAGAATCCATGTAATTCTGCATCTAAGTCATTAATAACGTAAGTTAACATTGAAAGGTAGGGTTTAATTGATGCAACTCCTTGACTTGGGTTCCCTCTTGAATCCCTAATGGGAACAAAGGACCGGTCATAGCGAGCTTAAATTTCCGAATCTTCTGAATCCGTACTTGAATCTGTCTGAATCTGTCTGAATCTGTCTGAATCATGAATCATGTGCATCAAACAAAACACCTACACTTCCAATTGTCTCAACTTATGTTATTATTACTTAGACTTTTGTACTCCGGAGTAGTTTAATATTTCAGTTCTGCTTCTGCATTTCTTGTATTTACCTGTCTTGCTAGCTTTGTTATTTACCTTGCTTTAATTACATGTATCATAGTTCTGAGGCTTTTTCCTTGTTTTCTTTGGAATTTGCCTTAGCGTCCGTGACTGCGCCCCGTGGTACCTGAGCCTGCTCTGCACCCTGTTCCTGCTTCCCTGGAGGTTTCTTTTGTTAGTTGCTGTGTCAGGTTCCATGTTTTATTTCCTTACTGTTAGTTATTTCTTATTATGTAATGATTATAGTTAGTCATTTTCTCCTGTATCAAGGACAACTGTTAGGCTATTATATGTACTATCATTTTGTATCAATGCATGTTCATCCTCCCGGAGGTCTATATTACTTGTATCTGTACTAGAAATTTCAAATGGAGTTTTTTTCACATTATGCTTGCATGTTCCTTTACTTTTGTGTGTTTTAAAGCTTCCGCTATAAATTAATCCGTTTTACTTAAAAAGTAACTATTTGTAGTACTTCTGCTTCTGCCTTAGCAGACATGGATTTCTTTTCGCCCATGCCTGTGGCATCACGATCCGCCCCGAAACGCACTCTGACTCTTGTCGGGACGGGTCGTGACATAAGCAATCCAACATTCAATTACTATAATATAGCAAGCTATCGCCACGTTTCTTTGGACCATTTCAGATCATCAAAAGCTAAGTCCAGTGGCTTACCAGATTAAGCTACCACCCGCACCTAGAATTCAACATTCTTTTTACATCTCTCAATTGAAGCAGCACATTGGAACAGCCCCTATATTATGTTTGTAATACAACAGCTAATTACCGTTGGTTTGTATGCATGTATGTTTAAAAACTATTGTATTTGAAATAAGCAGAAGTTACCAAGTGTATTAGGCGGGAGGAGTTACTCAACCGCCGGCTGTGCTGATGTGTGTAGCCCATAAATCAGGGCCGTGTGTGTGTGTGTTTGAATTATTATAAAGCTTACTTGTGTGTTCTTACCATCTCTTCCCATGCCTCTCAGTGTTGGTGGTGCGCCATCGACCCCTCCTTTATTTTCCTGCAATTAAATTTAGAGCATATCAGAACCCCTCAATATGGTCCTCTTCGCCGCAACCCCCGGTGTTGCTCCTCATTGCTGAAAGACCTTGTTCTGCTCTTCGTCGTCGTCGGATCTTCACCTTGCACTGATCTGCCAACCTGCTTCCTTTGCCGCAAGCCACTTAAAGTATCAACATACTCCAGATTATGAATAGTCTGTCTATGGAGTTTATATGCTTGATTCATATCGATTTATACATGAAGTACTTCAAATTTTGAAAAGTATCAGAGTACTCCAATTTCAATCATATAGATTTATACAGGAAATACAAATCACATAGGTTATGTGAATTGTAATTAGTAATATAACATGCATGTTCAATGTTTATACATGGGACTTCGAAGTGAAGATTCCAAGTTTAATGTTATAAACATTGATCATTGTAATTACGTTTATGTCTTAGAAGGAATCTGTATAAAGGCCGGGCGGTTACCCATGTGTAACCGCACGGTGTTGGCACTGTAAAGATTCGGGTGATTACCCTTGTGTAACCGCCAAGTGTTTCTTCCTGTTGTAGTCTGGGTGGTTACCTATATTGTAACCGCTCGATGTATTTAGTCTCACATCGTCATTTGTGCATTCTCTCACCTCCTTTATTCTATATAAAGAGGGGTGCACTCTGTAATAAGTAGATTTCTGGAGGAATAAAATTTATTATTTTATTTGTATTTTGTGTTTCTACATGGTATCATAGCTAGCGGTCCTTGGAACCAACTCCTCTTCGTAACCGCCTGAACACCTTTGTGCGGTCTGTTCCTTTGCTACCCGCCGTGTCTGCAGCTCTCCATGTTGGACCTTCTCGTTTCTCCGATTGCCCCTTGTGCAGTATCTCCGCTTAAGCCCGCCACAGTGTTCGCAGTTTCTCCAGTTGTGCTCGTTGTAACCTCTGTGACCACTTGTGCGATCTCTTCGCTTGAGCCTACTGTGGCCTTGGTGTATACTATATGGCTTCTTGCGAACTCTTGTTGTCTTGCCGCAAGCTCCATCGGGCAACCTCTTTGTTTTGCAGCCGCATTTATCCCTCCGCTTGCGACCGTGCCAGGACTTTTCCTTGTGGACTCTCCTTGAGACCGCCCTGACCTGCTTTTCCTGGTCATCCTCACCGCTCCCCGGCTGAGTCTGTTGAGCTCGTTATGCTCGCAACTCCCCTCCTGTAACCGCGGAGACCGCCGTGTTCACCACTCCTTTTCTGAGACCGCGCAGACTCTTCTATTCTCCCGTTGCGGTTTCTCCTCTGGTCGTCGGCTCATCCATGTGTTCTCTTCGTATGGATTCTCGTTGGCACTGTGCGGTCTCCCTTCTGGACTCTAGGCGGTTACTCTTCATCTCCCGACAATAGCCTTGTTGCCAGCCTTTCATGGGCACCGCTGCAGCGGCCTCTTCCTTTGCTCCGGCTTCTCTGCTTGAAGTGCGGGATGAACTGAAGATAACTACTATTTTCCTCGATGGGAAAAATAATTTTATGGAGTGGGTGGATTCGGTGCACCGTGTTCTTCAAACTAAAGGGTTGCTTTATCATGTTACCCATGCTCTGCCTGTTGAGCTTTCGGAGCAGTGGCTCTGAGATGATGGTCGTGTTCCATCTTGGCTTCTCAACTCTATGGAGACTGAGCCATACAGTATGGACATGTACCGCAAGACTACCCACGCCATGTGGGACGAACTTCAGTCCCTTTATTCTCGGAGGGAGAGTCTTCAACATCTCTATGATATCTTTACTGAGCTTCAGTCGGTTGATCCTGGTGTGATCGATGACCTGACCTCCTTTGTCGCCACGTTCAAGACTCTCGTTGAGGCATGGCTTCAGCACCAGCCCCCTACATGGAATTCGATGTCCAACAGGCGCAGAAGGAGGTCGTGGGGATCACTCTCATGATAGCGCGGTTACCACCACATCTGCACAGTGTCATGGCAACCATCCTGTCATCCCCCACTGTTCTGCCTCTCTCTGATGTGTGCTCCATGATACTCAAAATCACACCGCCGCCTAACATCGTGATGCCTCCTTCTCTGGCCCTTCTGCAGCACTCTCCAGTCATGCGCCCTCCTCCTCGGACTCGGGGTGGTCGACCTGCCTCACGCGGCGGCAGCCAAGATAATCGCAATCGCCACTCGTCTGAACAGTCACCTTTGTACTTACTGTGGCCGTCCGAACCATACAGAGGCCACATCCTTCAAGAAACGTGGATTTCCACCGCCACCATTGAATGTGCCACCTCACGCTGGTCCTGCGGTGAGTGTTCCTTCTACCTCCCGCTCTGACATTGACGCCCTGCGTGAGGAACTTCAACATTAGCGGAGGATGTTTACTTGGACTTCTGACTCTGTCGCTTCTACCTCCAACGAAAGTATCTCCTATCTTTCCCACAATCTGGTGTGGATAGTGGACTCTGGGGCTACCAACCGCATCTCCCCACATAAACTTTCTCGGTATTCAGATACCTCTTCTCCGAAGTTTATCACAGTAGTCAATGGTTATACCACCACGGTTTGCGGTTCTGAAGATGTGCATCTCACTCCATATCTCCTTCTTCTCCCTGTCCTTTCATATTTCTGGCTCTCAGTTTAATCTTCTCTTTGTCAGTCATTTAAATCAGTACTTTAATTGCCCACTCACGTTTTCTCCGTCTTCTTTTATGATGCAGGATCGGCGGACCCAGAATATCATTGGCAGTGTTCTGAATATCGTCCAACATGTGGCCGACATACAGATTTCATAAGCAAAACGACACGTTTACGATATCGTTTTGCAAAATATCCTTTTGAAATATATTCGTTGATATATCAGTTATGGACCGATACATCCACCGATACATCAACCGATATATCTCAATGGTATATCGGCTGAATTTTTTAAATTATTTTATTTAGCGTCTATGGTTTAATAGACAACAAAACGAAATCGTTTCGTTGTTTGGAATGTTTTGTGCTCTAGCTCTCAATTATCTTCCTGCTTTTTCTGGCTTTCTTCCCTTTGATCGTTTGTCATTAACTTGATTCTGCTCGACCTTTGGATTTTATACTGAAGGTTCATTATCTTCCATCATCGCGATGACTTCTTGACTTCCTACTTCCTCTCACTTTCTTCCATGCGTTATACTGTTATTACCCGCGTAACATAAAATGTTTATACTAGTTTGGTAGATTAAGAAATTCAATAAATGTTAAATTGGTAATATATTAATATATAAATAATTATATATAATTATGTATATAAATAATTAAATATTAAAACCTAATATATGAAATATCCTCGATATATCTCCCGACATATTAAAACCAACATGAAAAACCTAAACTAACATGTCTCGGATATCCGACATCTGCAACCTTGATCGTTGGTAGGCGTTGACTCTGTAATGGAATGTAAACTCTGGATCTTCAACCCTCAGTTCTCTCCTCCGTCACATCCACTGACTGGCACTGACGTCTTCGACATGCTCCTCTGCCTATTCTCAAGCGGGCTCTTCCAGATTTTTCTTTTTCTGATTTTTAATGTGAATCATGTATTTACAGGAAACAACATCGATCTACTTTTCCCCTCACTGTACTCAGAGCACTGCTCCTTTTGATTTAGTGCATTCAGATATTTGGGGCCCCTATAAGTGGTTATTGTCTCTAGCTATCGTTACTTTGTTATTTGTTGATGATCATTCTCAAACGGCGTAGTTATATATGATGTGCAATCGCTCTGAGTTGTTGCGGATCTTTCACACTTTTCTCACTGAGACTAAAACCCAGTTCTCGCGCTCCCTTAAAATTCTTCGAACTGATAATGCTCGCGAATATACCAGACACAGTTTTCAGGACACCTGTAAACACCTTAGGCATAATCCACCAAACCTCTTGTCCTTATACGTCGCTACAGATCAATGTGGTAAAGCGAAAAAATCGTCACCTCCTCGAGGTTGTAGGGTCTCTTATGTTCCAAATGCAGGTTTCTACCGTCTATTGTCATTTCGCAGTGTCCACTGCCTGTTACCCTATTAATCGTCTGCCCTCTTCTATCCTGAATTTTGCCACACCGTTTTCCATCCTCTTTCCCAACAGCTCTCCCTTTACCCTGACACTTCATGTCTTCGGTTGTGTCTGCTTTGTTCATCATCTTGACCCTCCCGTGGATAAGTTAGCTCCTCTTGCAACCATGTATATATTTGTTGGCTATTCTCGTACCCATAAGAGGTACATCCTACGAAGCACGGATGTGCCAATATTAGGCGTGTACTCGTACCAGGTGCGTTTCTGGTACGGGTACGTGTACCATACGCGCAGATACGAGCTTTTATCGTGATATTCGGATTTTCTTTGGTTCATTCTTCAATCGACCCGTTGTCGCTTCCGCTAAAGCTCATGCTGCCTCTGCCGATCCCGTTGCTGCTGCCGATCCCGTTGCCGCTGCCACTCCCGCTCCGAATGTCGATCTAGCTGTCGATCCTTTTCTTCTTCCTGCTCGTAACTGTCGTAAGTTCTTCTTCCTGCTCGTAACTGTCATAAGTTCTTCTTCCTCTTCTTATTCTTCCTCTTCTTCTTCTTCCTCCTCTTCTTCGTCTTCCTCTTCTTATTCTTCCTCTTCTTCTTCTTCTTCTTCCTCTTCTCTTCTTTCAGAAATTTGTACGTTGTTGTTATTTCTTATTCTTCCTCCTCCTCTTCTTCTTCTTATTGTTATTTTCATCGTTGTTATTTCAGAAACATGTAATATGTGCATTGCTTAGTTCTTTAATTTGTACTATGTACATTGCTTAGTTCTTTAATCTGTAATTTGTACATTGTTTAGCACTCTACTCTGTACATTGCTTAATTTGTACTATGTACTCCTACATTGTACATTGCTGCAAATCTGTAGTATAGATATTCAAATGTTAGGATTTATTCATATACAAATATGTAGTAAAGAAGTTCAAATGTTAGGATTTATTCAAATGTTAGTCCTTTAATCTGTACTTTGTACTTATTCAAACGCTAGGAACTTCAGCACCAAAATTGCAAAAAAATACTTTGAAGCTTTTAGGTCAACCTTCTTCATCCTCATATTGCGGAAGAAATTGGAGCATATACTCATTCACAATTTGAGAAGAAACAAAATTCAACTACAAAGAGCTGATGATTTGGTGTATGTGCATAGTAATCTACGCTTATTATCGAATAGAAACGAAATCTACAATCAGGGAATGAGTAAAATGTGGGATATTGGAGGAGATGAATGGCAAATCCTTTTGATGGAGTTGGCATGCTTAAGATTGCCAATTTATCTCTAGACGAACCAAACATTGAAGATGCGGTGATCTCCAACAATACGGAGGAAGATGAAGAAAATGAGTGATGAATATCCTTAAATTTGAAATGATTATGTCTATTTTATGTTTAAAAACTTCATGTTATATTGCATTAACTGTGAATTTGTACTTCAATTGAGTATTTATGCTTAATGTTTTATTGTTGTGAGGATTTATAATTGCAATTGTGATATATACATATATATTTATTATATTTAATACCAATGTATCCTGTCGTACCCGTATGCTTATTTTTTAAATTTTGTCGTACCGCCGTACCGGGTACTCGTACCCGTACAAGTGCTTCCTAAGGTACATCTGTTACTCTCCACCTCTTCGGAAACTTGTCACCTTCGCTGACATCACCTTTTCTTGAAAATCAACCAGTCCACCAATCTGAAAATCATATCACCTCCTCCCCAGGCCTTCCAGGTCCTCACGTGTCTACCTTCACTGATTCTCCTCCTCTGCTACCCACTCCAGTTGTGGCCCACCCGTCGTTATCTCCTCTTCGTGTCCACACACGTTGACGTCCTCGGTCGATGCCCTATGGGAGTTGCCCCTTCCTACTGATGTTTCGCAGGTCGCTGATCAGGCACTAGCCTCAACCACTCACTCTATTTCAAATTATGTCTCTTTGCATCGCTTGCCATCGGCGCTTCACAGGTTTGCGACATTTCTGTCTTGTATTTCCACCCCTTCTTCTCTATAGGAGGCTCTCCAGCATCTGGGGTGGTGGGCCGCCATGGATGAGGAAATGGTTGCCATATGGGCTAATCACACTTGGGACCTTGTCCCTCTTCCTTCCGACCAGACCTGTGTTGGATATAAGTGGGTCTTCACTGTGAAGCGTAGTCTTGAT
The DNA here is from genome assembly GCA_033032865.1 of Dactylorhiza incarnata. Taxonomy (NCBI): domain Eukaryota; kingdom Viridiplantae; phylum Streptophyta; class Magnoliopsida; order Asparagales; family Orchidaceae; genus Dactylorhiza; species Dactylorhiza incarnata. The sequence goes on from JAWHQI010000066.1 coordinate 4,826,338, forward strand.
GGGGCAGTTGAAGAATCACTTAGTGTCTCTCTGATATTTTCTTGGCATCGAGGTGGCTCACCGGTTGATGGTCTCGTTCTGTCTCGATGGAAATACTGTCTTGACCTAGTTCAAGACGTCGGCTACTCTGGATGCAAGCCCACTGAACTCCTATGGATGCCAAACATAAGCTTTGTGCTCATGCATCCAATTCTGATCTACTCCTTTACCCGAAGTACTATCGTCGTTTTGTGTCAAACTCTTTTATCTTACAGTCACAAGACCTAATATATCATGTGTCATTGGGGTGGTCAGTCGCTTTATGCATGCTCCACGAATCTCCCATCTCCAGGATGTTGAGCACATCCTTCGGTATCTAAAGACTGCCCCAAGACAAAGTCTTGTGTATAAGCCCTCCTCCACTTTATCACTTGTTGCCTACTTTGATGCTGACTATGTAGGTTCTCTTCATGATCCTCAATCCACAAGTGGGTACTGCATATACTTTGGTGGACATCTTGTCACTTGGAGGAGCAAAAAGCAAATTGTGGATGCACGATCATCTGCGGAAGCTAAGTATCGATCAATGGCTTCTGTCGTTTCAGAACTCACATGGTTGGAGAGTCTTCTGAGCGATCTGGGTGTGAAGCTCCCCTCTCCAGTCACTCTCTTCTGTGATAGCCAAGCTCCTATTCATATTGCCAAGAACCTTGCATTCCATGAACGCATCAAGCACATCGAGGTCAATTATCATTTTATTCAGGAAAAGGTTCGACTTAAAAAAACAGACCTGCAACATATTATGTTGTTGGGCAAGTTGTTGATATCCTTACTAAGGCCTTACCTCGACCATTATATCATCCGTTTTTGTCCAAGCTTGGCTCCTACGATTTGTATACTCCAGCTTGCAGGGGAGTGTTGAAGGAATTTGTATAAAGGCCGGGCGGTTACCCTTG